>OX463758.1:70811935-72026395 GCA_949824845.1 Rhingia rostrata
AAAGGAAAAGGAAAAGGAAAAGGAAAAGGAAAGGAAAAGGAAAAGGAAAAGGAAAAGGAAAAGGAAAGGAAAGATTTTTGCAAGTTTTACCAAAGTGTAAAAGTCAATAGGGATTCACGGATCAAATAGAATTTTTTTGATTCAAACAAGGCGTAGTTGCGACATAGTCGAACTTAAGAATATTCAAGAACCACTTCTTCAAACTGTTTAAAGGCGGTAGTGAACAATCCTTCGTAGTCAGGCAGAAGGAAACATTCAATATTGCCAGCGACATCGAAATTAGCAACCACACGATCTAAGGGCGCGGTTACGGGAAACGCTAGTAAGCGAGTGGGCTAATTCGCGCTAGTCCGCGCTAGTCAGAGCTAATGCACTAGTAAGCAAACCGTGGACGATTGTTTCCGATAGTTCAAGCTAGTAAACTTGAGCTTCAAATGAGTTGTGATGTACAAAATTACAAACGTGAACGAGCGCGGACTAGCGCAGACTAGCGCGAAAGCAAAAAGCTGGACCAGTGACAAGACTTTTGATTACCCATACATTAGATTTACTAGCGCACTAGCGTTGGTCGTAACCGCGGCCTCAGTGAAGTGAGGTTAGTAATATATAAACTCAAAGCTTAACAAAGCTGCCGGAAATGACGGAAAATGAGTTTTATAACGCCGGCAGAGATGACTTGGTAAGAAACATTTACCAACTCATAAACAAAATTTGGTCGGATGAAAGTATGCCTAAAGTGTGGAACATCAGTATCACCAAAAAAAAGTTGACACTCTGAACTGTGGCAAACTTTAGTTAGAGAAGAAGCGGCAAAAATGGATAAAGCTGTAAATGATGGTTAGAGAAAGTATATGCTTACACGAAACACCGACAGAATGTCACCATTGACAGATATAACTAACTTTTGGTAATACGGGACATTCTCTACCTCAGCTCCAGTATTAACTCTCCCAACAACATCTCTCCAGAAATTAAACGAAGATTTTCTCTTGTCGACCGCTGTTTGTTTTTTTTTGGCTAAGAATGGAATTTAGTGGCAAAGCCATCACTGAAACTACTTATGAGATCCTTAAAAGAATCTGACCTACCCAGTCCATCACTACGGCGCTAATTCATCGACCGTTTTGAAAGCGGATGAAGTAATCCTTGGTCTTTTAGAGTAAGGAATTCTTTGAAAAATCGTTTGTTCCATTGATGGGCTATGAAAACGTGAATTCGGCCACTAGAAGTATAGCGACTTACCCCTTGTCAAAAAAAACTCCGCATTGGACTTTGAGACTGCTAGGACATAAAGAGATAATAGACGCCAATACTCCGGCTCGCAGAATCCACGATTCCCAGACGTCGGACGCAGTAGAGGAAGACTTGGACCATTCAAGTAGAAACCGACCACAACCAACTTAGAGAGCACAACTGGAAGCAGTTCCCTAAGTACCGGGCTAATTGGGGAGGTATGTTGGTGGAGACCCACATACGTTCCAGACTATCGTCCACATGCAAATACAAATTTTTGGCGCAACAGGCTCTTAAGTACCCAGGTCCGAGTTTTTTCACAACCATTCACGTGTGCGTGTGTGTAATGCACGATGGAGGGAGTTTCTGTTTTCTGCCGACTCCAAACGGCTAAGTTCAGAGAAGCTTTTCTTGACAATCGATACAACTTGGGGATTTGTTAGAGCATGTAGCGCCACTTAAGTAATTTAGTAAGTACGTAAGTACGTAAGATTTGTCCATGTCCATGTCTCGTCTTCAACTACCGACCAATTCTAAAAGGGAAACGGTGATAAACCGTCCTCTTAGCGCATCATTTGCCTCTCGACCTACACATTACAGACACCGCTTTATGCAGCTCAGTAAGACTCAAGGAGTTAGGATGCTGGAATGCAAGGACGTATGGCCACAGTAATATCCTGGACTCGTTGCCAAACGTCGTGGTCACGTTTCCATCAGACTACATAACACCTATACTAAGCTTCAGGAAACGCTTCCAGGTAGGATTTCCTACCAGAGCCCAGTGGAAGAGAAAAGAAGTAGCAAGAGATTTCGAAACGGTCGTCTACACCGATGGATCTAAGATAAACTGTGGTGTGGGGTCTGGAGTCTACTCGGAATCATCGAAAATATTATTTCTACACCAACTTCCGGATATTGACAGCGTATTGCAGGTGGAACTACTACCTAACTGAGAGCCTTGTACGCTCCTGGGGCATAAAACTACGTAAAAGCGATATATTGCTATTATCATAGATAGCCAAGCGGCCACAATGGCCATCAACTCGGCTACCATATCCTCCAAACTGGTACAGGAATGCCGGAACGAACTTGCCCACCTTGGCAAGTTCTAGGTGCGGTAAAGGAAGAAATACACTGAAAATTCCTGACAAATTCCGTAAAAAGTCGGCGACTCCGAATGGAAAAGGTTAACAAATACTTCATATCGAGGACGATATGATCCTCCTATGTATCCTTTATGTGATGGCTAGGATATGTAGAACGTATAGACTCCGACTCGCAGGGTCTCCGATACACACCCAGACATCGAACGCAGAAGCAACAGCTCGATGTGCGCAAGTGGGAGCAGTTAGCTAGTTGGTTGAGGCCAGGGTTCATACCGGACTGTAGCGCCACTTAAGTAAGTTAGTAAGTAACATGTAGCGTTAATTCTCTTCAACATTTACACCAGCGACATGATAGGTATTCTTACTCAGGTAATGGCGTATGCGGGTGATCTAATAGCTTCCAGAACAGCCACTAAGGTCGACATAGATTTAGTCAACCTCCCGCTGCAGAGGACTTCGACCAAATCAAGGGATGTTGGAATAACTGGAAGTTGAAAATCAACTTTTAGAACTCTGGAACTATTCTGTTTTTATCACCTGTATCTAGAGCCTCAAGGCATACGAGATAGAACATGCTCAAGTTATAGGAGATAGAACTGAACCGTCCAGATATCGCAAAAATAACGGCGATAGTCACGGGGCACTGGCCGATTGGAGACCATGCGGTCAAACTAGGGGTCCTATACAACCCTCAATGCCGCATTTGCGAGAACACAAATGAGAGAGAAACCCACTAGATTCCACCTGCGAATGTCCGGCACTAGCAAGAGCCAGATTGCGTGCGTTAGACTTACCTTTTTTCGACAACATTAGCGATATCTTGGATAAAAGGATACAAGATCTTATCCGCTTTCTAAACCTTACAGACTGGAACTGGAGACCACCTGCATCATATTCAAAATAACAATCATAATATAGGTCACACGAGTCGTGGTAACAAAAAGGCACATCAGTGCTTTTTGGGCTCATGCCGAACCGCCACTTCTACCTACCTACCCTACACATTCTATGCTCAAACATATTCTTAAGCCCGAAAAATATAAAGAGAATAGTTGTAGCTTCTATAAAGCCTTCAATCAGAAGCTCTTAATAAATTATGAATTACTTTGTGGCGGTTGGGTGTTTTATGGAAACTTCCCAACTTGTGTCTCATATGCAAACAATTTCAGAGCATTCCCAATAAGTTCTGTAACTGCTCAAATCCGACGCATAAGTACTAAGGAAATTTTATAGAAGTAATAGGTTCGAGAAATTACAAATTTAAATCTTATAGAGGAAACATTTTTAGTTGGCATGGATTTTAACTAAATGACTTGGGTTAGGTAGGTTTGATGGGTTTTTGTGGTTAAATCCGCATATGCATGCGTGGGCCCACAGCAATACCCTTTATTGTACCTGAAGGGAAAGCTGCCTCTGAATGACTTAGTACCTACCACCGTCCCCAGGATGAAAGGATACCTTGTATCATGCATATACTGAGTTTGGAACCCATTGCATAAGAAAGTAATGCTGTTCATCTAATTTTCTCTGGGGCTTTGGGTGGTCTGCATAAAACTCTTATTATAGAAAAGGAACATAGTCAGGGTCAACATTTTTTTTGTAAAATGTCTTACATGACAAACTTGGCTTTACGTTCAGTTTGCAAGTTGTTCGCTCTTTAAAAAACCGATTTCGAGATTTCAAAGACTGAATACTGAATCTCTCTCCTCTCGATCATTTGTGTATCGAACTCAAAAGCCATTGTGTTTTTTTTTTAAATTTATTTTCCGGTCACAGACAGAAACTGAAGTGTTTCCCAGACTCTTAATTATCCCACAAACAGACTCCTCTCAAAGTCAATTGCACAATTATCAAGGGTCCCTAACGAAGCTAATCGTGCAACTTACTTTGACATTTATTTGCGCTCAAATGACACATTTTAACTCAAGTGGCTGTCATCACTTATCGCTTTATTATTGGCAAATACACACACCAAATGGTTGTGTATCTATGCATGCATATCGAATAACGCAAGTACTCTGAATCATTTCCAGGCATACAAATCGTCCCTGCCAGTTCAGCAATTTTTTTTCTTTCATCCCAACTATCGATTCGATGCATAAACTCGGGATAATTTTTTTTTTGTTGGACAGAATTTTATTTGCCTCCCTTTGAGTAGGCTTGTGAGGCATAGAGTCCATAATCCTTGATCATAAATTCTATTCGTAAAAGCTTGTGTGTCCATTTTAGTGATATGAAATCAGTGTTTACATATTTCATGTCGTCGGATATGTGGGTCTACAAATGGATGGATATGTTCCCTTTTTTTTAGTTTGAGAAATGATTTTTGTAGACTTCTTTAAAGGACACGCGTGTAGCATTTCTTAGAAAAAATAAATAACGCAAAGCAAATAATTGCACTATTGTTACATCAACCCCTCTGCAAACAAAACCAGCAAACAAATGCGTTGTTGACTATTACTATCTCACCATCGATTTCGACAAAAGGAAAACATTTTATGTGCCGTTGTTTTCCATTGTTCCCGGACAATGGTGACAGTTATGTGAAATTAGCAGGACTATAATAACCAGTGACGCAAAGCCGCCTCCTTTTTGTAATTAAATATTAGGGGATAAAAATTTTGCCTTCTTCGCGGTATACGTTTATGACATTTTGTGCGTTGACAGACAAAACATAGATCATACAGAGTCCATTTGACAATTTTGTGTCATTTTGACATATCCAAAGGATGCCAATCAATTTATCTGCCAAATATAGCACATGTCCCAAATCTGAATTGAAGGGTGTCCGATAATTCACGTAAAATTTGAATTTCGCGCCGTTTTGTAGTACTGTGTTGCCAATGGAACAAAAAGGTAACAATGTGACAGCTGACAGTGTCCTTTTGACAATTCCAAAGGATGGCAATCAATTTATCTGCTAAATTTAACAAATGTCCCAAATCTGAATTGAAGGGTGTCCGATAATCCACGTAAAATTTGAATTTCGCGCCGTGTAATAGTACTTACTGTGTTGCCAATAGAACAAAAAGATTACAATGTGACAGCTGACAGTGTCCTTTTGACAATTTTATGTCATTTTGACAATTCCAAAGGATGGCAATCAATTAATCTGCCAAATTTAACAAATGTCCCAAATCTGAATTGAAGGGTGTCCGATAATTCACGTAAAATTTGAATTTCGCGCCGTTTAATGGTACTGTGTTGCCAATGGAACAAAAAGATAACAATGTGACAGCTGACAGTGTCCTTTTGACAATTTTATGTCATTTTGACAATTCCAAAGGATGGCAATCGATTTATCCGCCAAATTTATTAAATGTCCCAAATCTGAATTGAAGGGTGTCCGATAATTCACGTAAAATTTGAATTTCGCGTCGTTTAATAGTACTGTGTTGCCAATGGAACAAAAAGATAACAATGTGGCAGCTGACAGTGTCCTTTTGACAATTTTATGTCATTTTGACACTTCCAAAGGATGGCAATCAATTTATCTGCCAAATTTATTAAATGTCCCAAATCTGAATTGAAGGGTGTCCGATAATTCACGTAAAATTTGAATTTCGCGCCATTTATTAGTACTGTGCTACCAATGGAGCAAAGAGATAACAATGTGACAGCTGACAGTGTCCTTTTGACAATTTTATGTCATTTTGACAATTCCAAAGGATGGCAAGCAATTTATCTGCCAAATTTAAAAATTTAGCGCTATATACTGGAACAATTCTTAGAAATAGCAGCTGACAGTTCGGGGTTAGTAAATTTAGCGCTATATGATGGAACAATGCTTTAGAAATATTTTGAAAATAATGATGGTTTGTCAGCTACAGTCAGCAAATTTTCGAACAAAATTTGGCCGTCGTAGTGATTTAAAACCATCAAATGTGAAGAAAATAAATGAAAGATTCAGGGACACTGCATCAATTAGTGATCTTAAACACTCTGGGTATCCTGTCAGAAGTCGTTCAACAGAAAACATCAAAGCAGATTGCGAGAGTATTGCTGACAGTCTAGAAACAACAATTTGGCACCGTACTCAGGAATCGTGCATTTCGAGAAGCTCTCTTCAGGAAATTCCCAAGAAAAACTTGAAACTTTATGCTTAAAAAGTTCAAATGACTGAAGAACTAAAGACTACTGACCCTGCAGCGCAAGTAGAGTTCGTTAAATGGATTTCGAAGAACTACAAGTGGACGCTGATTTTTTTTAACAAAATCATCTTCAGTGATGAATCTTCGTTTCCATCTTGATGGCTCCCTATACCGTCAAATTGGTAGCATTTATGGTTCAGAAATTCCACGAGTAATTATTGAGAGTACGAATCTTTTCAAACGCTCGACTGTTTGATCCTTTTCAGCAGGAAATACAGGTAGGCCAAAAGAGATCACCCTATTGGAAGATGATTTTATTTTTGCAAATGGCCGCCAATGTCAAATCTATTTTGACAGTTGTGAACTAGACAGATATGGAATACAAGTAAACAACCCAAGGAGGATACACTCCCCAGGAAAGGGGAATAATCTTGTCTATTTTTTTCATAACAATTCGTCTGTAGTGTTGGCGAAGCGCGAATTCCGTCGCCGATTCCCCGGCCATCCGACCCCTACTAAGCAAACACTGCGCCGTTTGGCCACCAACCTTGAAGTGTATGGGACCACACGAGAGGTTGCCAAGAGTGCCCGCCACAGAGTTGTGTCGAGAATATCGATGCTGTTGCCGAGGATGTCGAGCTAATGCCGTTGACCCTACCAAACTTAATGGTGCCAGTCTCAAGTTCGCAGAATAAGCCAAATACCTGGGTCTGGTTTTGGATAGGAAACTGAAATGGAAAGCCAACATCCAATAACTTCAGCCCTAGAATGCCAGTTAGAGCCTTGACTGCGCCAACCATTTAATCGAGCGCTTTCCAACGTCAACCAACATCTTTTTCGAATAAGAGGAACTGCAGCTTCTAGAGTGCAACTGATTCGAAACGCAATCATCATAAAAAGACCAGTGAATTTGCGTTTTGTATAGATGTCAGGCGTCTTTTGAGGACCTGACTTGCAAAACTTCTCTGTCGATAACCAAAGAACGTGGTTCCAGCAGGACATCACACATGTCGAATACTTATTTGCAAAAAAAAAAAAAATGTTTGGCAAAGCACTCATTCATGTCAACTTTTTTAACAATGGTGGGAACTCCTGTTCCCAGCCCTTCTGCGTGGCAGCTCATCGAACTCATCATCGCACCACTGTGCCTGTTTTTTCCAAGAGTTTTTGAAATTTCCATGATAGCCAACAAACGGCTCGATATCCATAAGTGGATTTGGCGGTCTACAGATCAACCAATTGGATGTTCGAATATTCTGAGGGGTTAACATTGACTTGGATAACCACAAGATTAGAAACCGGATATTCATAAAGGCACATTTTTAAGATAACTCCGAGGAGCACTCCACTTTCTTTTAATCGCAAAAGAATGCACACACCTTTGTAGAACGCGTATCTCTAGATTAATACCAATCAAACAGTCTCTACTTTCGAAGACCAATGTCCAAGATGTCAATTAGCCATTAGCTCGGCCTGTTAGGTTTCTCCCACCTATCAAAAAATAATCCCAGGTTTGATGAAGAATGCCATCAAATAGTCGCGGTCAAAAATGACCCCAACAAAGCAAAGTTACAGGCTGAGACAAGGGCTGCCATTGAGAATGAGTGGAGAATAACGGATTTTCATAAAGAAAAAAAAATAACAAGAAAATCCTGCAATCGAAGATGTCACTCCAGGAAAGATGTTCATATGTGTAAAAGATCAAAACCACGGATTGAAGCTGCAAACCGAATACTGTCGCGATGAACAAGCAAATATCGCAGTTGACATACAGTCGACGCTGAGGATATGAAAGAATGAACCAACTATGCGGACTGTTAAACGGCGATGACGTACGATCTCCCGGTGTCTGGCAGATCTAAGCATTTGACATCGGCTATGACAGTGAAAACTACCAACCACCCGACCTAGGCAAAGTGAGGATAGCAATAGCAATATCTAAACAGGCGAAAATGATTTGGTAAGTAACATTCCCCAACTCGAAAGCAACATTTTGTTGGATGAAAGGTTGCCGAAAGTAAAGAACCTCAGCCACGTTTGCTCGTTCATTTAAAAAGAATAGCCTCTGAACTACGCCAACGTGGCCAACAAGATCCTTCCTGCCGTAATATGAAATCGACGCCTGAAACCCGGTATAAGCAACCTGATTTCCCCTTAGCCGTTTGCGTTTAATTCAGGAAAGCCAACAACTAATTAAATCTTCACACTTCGAAAGATCCTGTAAAAATCCGCCTATTTCATCAAAGCCGCATACATATGACAGCATTTATAGAGCCGAAATACACAGGGCCATGTCATGTTTTGGTATACCACCCAAGCCCGTCCTTCTCTGCAGGATGACGATGCAGAATTCTTTCTGCCCCATCAGGGTAGGAAAAGACCTCATCGACACATTAAATACGAAAAAAGTATTTAGGCAAGGTGAGACCCTGTAGCGTGTCTTCTTAAATCTGATTCTTGAGAAGATTGTGCAAAGTATCCTAGCCAACATCAGAGGTACAACCTTCCATAATTCTGAGCCATTAAGCCTTGGCAGATAATATTGACTTCATTTGTCGAACGTAACGTGATGTCACAGCCACGTTTGCTAGCATAGAGAAGGACAGAACCTCATCATTGGCAGATACAACTTAAAGGTAGTACGGGACTTTGTCTACGTCCACGCTAATAACTCTGACAACAACTTTTCGTCAGATACTAAACGAATAATTCCTCTTGCCAAGCACTGCTTCTTCGGGTTATTCCATAGTAAAGCCCTCACTCGAACTTTCAAGAAGCCCCTATACAAGACCCTGATTACCCGAGTCCTGCTCTATGGTGCATTGGATGAAAAGCTACAGAAATATTTTTTCGATTCGAATTCAAAATTCTTCGAAAAATCTTCGTTCCTGTTATGTTATCCTGGACTGTGGAGACTAAAATTCAATCAAAAACTATACGAGCTGTACAGCAACATGTTCCAAAACAAAAAAAAAACGAATTGGATCTTTCTAGGATATGTAGAGTGAACGAAAACCAACACTCTCTGCTCGCAAGTTCTTCGATTTCCAGCCAAGCGTCGGTAGTAGTAGAAGAAGTCCTCATCTTAATTAACACGAACAAGTTGAAACCGACCTCAACCAACTTAAAGTGCCCATCTGGAGGTAGTTATCTAGGAATCGGGTAAATTAGAGAGGCAATATTCTGAATTCTAGCTTAACTCAAGTGAGTAAAGCGTCCTCTAGAACGTCCCATAAAAATTATTCACAATTTTGACACCGAAATCACTTCTTTCTTATTTCCAAATCCAATGCCTACAGAAAGACTTTCATCTTTGGTTATTCATATATATTTTTGGAATGTCTGGCACAGTCTGACGATAAGTTCCAAATTAAACGCCACAATTCCTAACCACCTGCGCCTATTTTCAGAATACAAAACCACAGCAATCAAATAAACGATTTTAAGACAACCATATCCAACACTCCGCACCAACCCACCACTTCAAACCCATTTAAGCCAACATTCCAACTGGCGTTAAGACCGCTTAATAAAACCAAAAATTAATTACCCACTGCTGGGGGGCTTTCTAGCACTCCCGCTAACATCCTATGATTTAGGTATCATAAAACCCACACTTGCCTTTTCTACCTTTCAGACTGACAATGTAAACAATACTTTCGCACACCAACCGGCTGTTTACATATATCCCCACCATTTCGTGGAAGTAAAGCCTCCAGGATACCGCGAATCCGGACCCAGAATCCATCGTGTGAACCATTAAAGCGAATTGAAATCGCAAAACTATTTCCAACATGGGGGAGCTCTTTAAGGCGAACAAACTATAAGTGTCTGGCACCACCAACACTATTGCCAGGTAAAACGGAAACCCACCAAAGGGTATGGCATACACACTCACTTATAGCAGAAACTACTTGTACACATTGCTCCCAAGGTAATAAATCTTCTCCCCTGTAACAAGCGGCCATATCCATTGCATTTAGACAGTTATATCTGCTGACTATAGTCAGTGTTGCTAGGTATAAGGCTTTCGTGAATGGGATTTTTTGTTGTTGTCTCCTTTAAGGACGATGAAAGAGAAACCCCCCCATGTGTACTTAGAATAATTATTTCCTAACCCAAAGAATAGGGCCAAGTCCCTTACCTCAAACTGTTTGCTGTTCATTCTTCGATCCTTCGGTTGGGGGAATTCCTTTTTTTTTCCAACTCGTGCTTTAACTCATCGCCAACTTGTGTCGATGGAATGAAATGATTTCATTAGCCCAATGACATCGTCGCATAATATATTCCGACACTGTATTTGCGTTGTCCCCGTTCAACCTTTTTCGGCACACTAACACACGCAAAAGCACAGAATCAAAAAAAAAAACAAAAAAAAACAAAGCCCCCACCAGAATAGATAACACTAATGGGGGTTCCTTTTGTGTCAACCCTCTCGCTGGCAACTATCCGGCGAAAGTAGGTTACGAGCGTTGTGGCTCTGCACGCACACGTTTAAACTGCCGATGGCAGTTTATTCCTTTTTAATTGACAAATAACACAATCAAATAGACCCTCGCTAGGAGGCACACCACATCACTTCAAAGAAATCCAAATCTTATCCTGGCATCAGGACAAGTGGAGTAGAGCGAGTAAGAAACGCCGAAAAAAGGTTACGTATACGACTGAGTGTGAAACAAAACTTTTTTTTTCCGACACAAGTATCCGTTTTTATTTTTGAGGACGCGACGCGACGGTAAAGGATAATTGCTTAGGGAATCAAAACTTTAGAGAAAACGAAAATCAATATTTAGAGTATATTTTCGGGGTTGCGGGTAAAATAACGGAAAAACACACAGAAAAACCGATGCAAACGGAAAGAGATGACGGACACAAATTCGATGACACTTGGAGGAATTTTTTTTTTTTTTTATTTTATTTTGCAAGAGTGTGGTTGTGTGTTCTTTTGTATCCGAAAGTGGAAGAGAAAAAAGACAATAAAGGCCCGACCCTTTTGTTTTGATTGTGGTTGTTGTTGGTTTTTTTTTTTTTGTTTGGAATTTTTTTTTTGCTCACATCCAAATACCGTTGAGTAAACCCGATGCGACTTTTCACGAAAGGTTCCTGCGGCAAACTGAACTGCGTCGGATTGTTTCTCTTCGAAGAAAGTTATCCAAGACGGCTAGGCTTAGCATATGCATACAGACAGAGAATAGTCTGTGTATGTATAGCGTCGGCTCTAGTACCGGTTAAATGTGATACAATGGAATGTGTGTACCCATCCTTCGTTTCAGCCCTTAGTCAGCGTGTCGGTAGACGAATATTCGAGTAGTAGGGGTAGTTCTGGAAATGGAATGTATATACGATTTTGACACTCGCAGACGCAGTTCAGAGACCTAGTTTCAGTATGGAGAAATATCTCCAATGGTAGTCATGCGCGTTGGGGGAGGTCCACATTGTTTTGGTATGTGGTTGAGTTATGTGAGCCTTTGTTTGTTTACGTTTTTGGTGGAACTACCACGTGGTGGCTGAGAGAGGATTATATACCAAGTGGTTACTATCAAAGGGGGATGAGTTGGTATATGAAAACGAGACTACGATTTTCATGGATTTTTTTTAATCAATTTTTTTGGGTGCAGTGGACTATTATTTTGGTGCATTGGACCGGCAAGCGCGGATTCTGTGAGTCGAATTTCGGTGGTAAGAACATTTTATGTTGCGAAGTGTTTTGCAGAATCTGATAAGCCATGTGTATAAAACTGAAAATTGGGGTAATCATAGCCAATCATCTTCGACTTAATATAATCTAGACCCTGGTTTAGCTTTGTTGCCGGAAACGTTTCTGAAGGATGAGTTTGTCTGGGGGCTCTGTTCGAGCTGCTCGATGCATAAATTTGATTTAAAAAGCAACACAGTATGACGAACAAGATATTCCGTCGGCATTCTACCGAATCTATAAAAAATGGTTGTGCCTGCAGTGGGGAGTAATACCTCGTGGTTGGTGATGATATAGTTAGGAATATACACCAAGCCATTACCGATTGATATTGAAGCTAGGCATCATTTCCTGATCCCAAAAAGTCGAACATCCCCCCCAATTACAGAGGTGCGCAATATTCTGTGCATCGTTACATGTGACCGCAAAACAAAAACCACTTGATCAGCATGCTGATTGACCTCTGTAAGTAAATTTTAGGCCACGAAAAAAAGAAGTCATCAAATGTTTATATTTAGGCCAATTCTTGAAGATCAAACATGATAATAGAATTGAGTCCAAGGTCAACAACTGTTAGGACACATATTAAGTGGCACTTAAGTCCGAAATGAACGATCTCCAATCTCCAATTAGCCCGGTCCTTAGCTAACTACCTCCAGTTGCGCATTCCAAGTTGGTTGTAGTCGGTTTCTACTTGTGCGCTTCACTTTAGCCTACGATTCGTCTAATGCTCCCGATATCTGGCTGGAAATCGAAGACTCTGCGAGCCGGGTTATTGGTTCTACATGTCCTAGCCATATTAAACGTCCAATGCTTAGTTTTTTTTCAGGAGGGGCATGTCACTCTACAGCTCGCATAGTTCTTGGTAGAATCGTCGTCTCCATAGCCCGTCCAGGCAAACGGGTTCGAAGAATTTTCCTTCATCCGCTTTTGAGATGGTCCATGCTTCAGCGCCATAGAGCAAGACTGGGATGAACAGGGTCTTATAAAAAATCTCCTTAGTAGTTCGAGTGAGAGCTTTACTACCAAATTGACTTCTTAGAAATAAGAAACAGCAATTGGCGCGAGTAATTCTTCGTTGATTTCTGACGAAATGTTGTTGTCAAGGTTAATAGAGGACCCGACGTAGAGAATGTCCCGAACTTCCTTAAAGTCATATCTGTCAATGATGATGTTCTGTCCAATTAGTCGATGTTGTGTATCCTTTCGTGGTGACAGCATAAATTTGGACTTACCCTCATTTTGCATCTAAGCCCGGTTTGGGCGCTTCCTTCTTTATATGTACTAGCAAAACTGGATACACCACGTTGAGCCCGACCAATGAAGTCCATGTCCTCGGCGTATGCTAGAAGTTGCGACGAGTTATGAAAAGTTATGCCTCTGGTGTTGGCTTGGGAGTTTAGCAAAATTCTCTGAAGAATGCGAATAAAGAAGTCACATGACGATGCATCGCTTTCCTTAATCATTGGTATTGGAAGTTTCCGACAATATTAGAGCAGCGAGAATTATCCCAAGTCATCCTGCACAGACGGAAGAGATTGTGTGGTATACCTAAGCTAAATCTGGTTCTGTATAGCTTGTCTCTATAAATCTATGTGGCGTCGTCACCCATGGCTTCGTTTTACCCTCACATTCTAGGATTAAGGTCCGGTAGAGCAAGGATTCAGACTTTACACTTACTTGTCGGTAAATTGGTGGTGAGTATCGATTTGGAATTCTTGGGGTTTTTCCAGGATCATTCGATTAGTTTTGGACTTTTCGGACACAAAACCACACTGATAATAGCCGATCAAGTTGTTGGTAAACGGTTTCAGGGATTCACATATGACGGCAGATAGGTTCTAGTAGGCAATGTTGAGGAAACTTATGTCTCCGCAGTTGGCACAGTTCAGAGGGTCTCATAAGTTGGTGAAAGTTAAATGCCAAATCATCTCCGCCGGCTTTATAAAGAACGGCGGGAAGGCCGTTCCTGGAGTGGCACCTTTCTATATCCCCGATCGCGCGCTTTTCTTGTTTTTTTTTTATTATTTCTGTAATGGCGGCGTTCTTCCCTTCTTCTTTGCCTTTAGAGCTCAATTGCAGCTCCCGTGTGTCACCTGCATCTTAGCCGTGTAGGCCTCGTTCTTGGATGCGAGCGGCTGACGGAATTCCTTACCAAATGGCTTGTTGGCATCGTTGCCATTGTTATTCGACATTTGATGCTGGTAGTATGGTATTAATCGAGATGCTAAGCGATACGCATTGCGCGAAGGTTTGTCAGTCTCTTACGATTACAATCATTCGACAATATAGTTCAGATTTTCAAAATGACGCGTATTTCTGATTGAATGTAGTTTTAATGTTATGTTGTGTTTTTTCGTTAACTAGACCTCTTCAGCTTTATAATAAGTGGTCGACCATCAAAATCGGTCGAAGCATTAGCTGGGAATTCGATTCGCAAGTCACGCTAGACGTTGACAGTATTTCTGGATAGTTGAGGCGTGGTGCTTACTTAATTACTGAAGTAACGCTACAGTCCGGAATGAACCTCTGAGGTTCTGGTTCATTCCGGACTGTAGCGCATGCCTCTCCAATTAGATCGGTCCTTAGCTACCTGCCTCCAGCTGCGCACCCCAAGTTGGTTGAGATTGGTTTCGACTCTCGAAACGACCAAGTATGTCTTCTTCCACTTTCGATACGGTCCATGCTACAGCACCCTAGACAAGAACTAAGATGAACGAGATGTTGTCAGAGTTAATAGCGGAGCCGATGTAGACAAAGTCCCGTACTACTGTCAATGGTGACGTTCTGTCCAATTCGTCGTTGTTGTGTGTTCTTTCGTGTTGACAGCATATACTTAGTCTTACACTCACTTACAGATAAAACGATTTTCGCCGCTTCCTTCTCTATACTACTGACATCACGTTGAGGCCTACCAGTAGAAGTAGTTGCACCGATTTTTTGAAAATTGTGCCTCTGATGTTGGCTCGGGAGTTTTGAACAATCCTCTCAAGAATCAAATTGAAAAAAATCACATGACAGTGAATCGCCATGTCTAAATCCTTTTTTGGGTTCGAATGTGTCGGTGAGGTCGTTTCCGACTCTGATGGAGCAGCGAGCAACCTCCATCGTCATCCTATACAAACGGACGAGTTTGGACGGTGTAGCAAAACAAGACGTGTCTCCGTACAGTTCGTCGCCAAAAATGCAGTCGTATGCGGCTTTGAAATCAATGAATAGGTGGTGGGTATCGAGTTGGACTTCTTGAGTTTTTCCCAGGATCTGCTGAAGAGTAAAAATTTGACTCGGTACATTTCGAGTCGATGTTAGCTCTTTGTAATATTAGAGGATCCAAAATACTGGATGCGCGCCTCTTCTCTTTCGCAAAGTGATCAATTTGGTTGACCGGTTGTTGGTCATGATACCGCCATGTCCAATTATGGATATCGAGCTGGGGGAACCGTGTTCTGGCTAGAGTGGTATTTCGTTCTGTACCGAAGTCAATTAGCCAAAGCTTTACCAGACGTGTTATGCCTTCTCCTCCTGCCTTTGCGTTAAAATCTCCCAGCATGATTTCAACATCTTGTCAGTTTGTCACAGTTTTTCGTCCTTATTTTTCACGGTCCTTCCCATTGTATTTTCTGGATGGCAGAAATGTATGCTTCGGAGAAATAAAGAGCTTCCGCTATATGTTCGCCTTCACCTTTCCTGTTTACTAATTTCTTATTCCAAGTACGAACGTTGGTGTCCATTTTTCGTTTAACATGCGGTTGTCTACAATAAAATCGGTCATTACCAAGGCTGTTGCTTGCTTAGTAAGAAGAATTTATTTTGATACCCAAAGCCTAGCACCAAAACTTGGGTTCCAGTTTCAATTTGTTTGATATACCTAGAACACGGTTCCATCGTTGTCCACTATGGGATTGAGCGCAGCTGTTATCCTTTCGGTACATCCGCGACCATGTCTTTTCAAGGGTCCTGACTTACCCTTGAGATTTTTAAATGACCTGTTGTCCGTATATCACGAAGCAGCGTATATAGGTTATTCACTTTGTCCATCTTAACTGGGACTGTAAGCCATGTAGACCATGGATTTCATCTTGGAGGTATGGAAGCGAATACCCATGCTCCCATCTAATGCCGCCAAGACTTTACACGTGGATTGAATCCCTATCTAGAATCAAGGTACTGAGCACTCAGCGGTAGCCGCGTTGGAGTTGGTAGGCATAAGCTAGATGAGAATTTAAGGTTTCATAAAATCGCATTATCTACTCTTGTACCACCATGGCGTTAGTTGCTATTAATGCAACAAACTCCATGTTGGAGTTGTTATAGCTGTCTGTAGAATATTCACATGTATTGCCAGCGTGTAATTCCAAGTCGATTATTTCATCGCGAAAGGATTCTGTTCGAATTTTATGTGCGTAGTCTTGATATCACCATACAACGTTTGTCTCACCTTCGACCTGAAAAGGTTGTAAATTGTCGTTCCTCTTCCCACTTAGACTAGATGTTTAGTTATACCCTCGAGAATTTGAATCGAAGACCTCATTCTTGTGACGGGCTCAGTGGCGCGATGGTTAGTGCGATGAACTGGGTTCAGATGGTCTATGTTCGATTTCCAGCCGTAGCAACACCTAAATTATTTTTCACTGGCCCTCCTCTCGTAAAGATCTGACAAATCATCCGAGTAGTATCAATTGTCATGAAAAGCTTATTTCAACTTAGCCGTTCAGATTCGGTATAAAACAGGAGGTCCCGCCATCGAATGGTTGTGAGCAAAAAGCTAGGCCCTAGGTACTAACGAGCCTTTTGCGCCATAAATAATTTTTTTTTTTTACCTCATTCTTGTAGCAAGGTGGTTGTTAGTAACTCATATACAAAGCTTTTGGATGCAGCAGGCTCGTTAGTACCCAGAGCTAGCTTTCTCAGAACCATTCATGTGTGCGGGTGTACTTCTTGCACGATTGCGGGAACTCCTGTTTTATGCCAACTGCGACTTCATAAGACAACCCCCCCCCCCACCCCCCAAATAGATTTTACTTTTAATTTTACTAAAAATGAGAGATTTGACACAAAAAACGGCGTGATCGACAGTTTGTTAACCAAGATATTGTTATGGACATCAAGGTGAAGAAATTGTTGCATTTTATTCTCAAGCAGTGCCTTATTGCTCAGGGGCCAAATCACCGCATCCGTGAACGGATTCCTAATCGTACGAACGATAATTACGTGATACATCTTTCGAACTACCGGATTGAGATCACGGCATTCGAATGCTCACGGAACGGAATTTTCCATTCGTAATAAATGTCGTACTAGATTGGAAGGGTTAAATGTAATAGTTCAAACGTCAAAAAGTTGTCATTCGGAAAATTTATCAAAACAAATTTATATCAAGACAAAATGGATAGTGCTTTATTTTTTTATCTCAGTACTTCTGAGGAGAGTGAAAGTGATGAGAAAGTGGTTCGAAGACAACTGAGGGATAAAAGTAACCCACTTTCTTTGCCGAAAAGAGCGTAAGAATATTTTAAAACATCCTTTAAATGAATGCATAAATGTATTACCATCTGATTCACAGATTTATAAAAAGATTTCGCTTAAGCAAAGACGCATTTAAGTACGTTCTCTTAAAGTTAAGTTTGAATAACCAACAATTATCAACCGCAGTACCTCCAGTATTGCAAATAGCATCCACACTTTCCCTCTTGGCAAGCGGTAGTCATCAGCATTCAGTCGGCAACGATTACTTAGTTGGTCTGGCGCAAAGCACGGTTTCGAAATTCACTTCCATCGTACTCCAGCAAATGGAAGAGAAGCTGTGCCAAGACTTCATAAAATTCGATACACAGGACTCACGTAGGTGCAAGGAATGGTTTCTAGAAAAGTATGGAATACCTGGAGGTAATAAATTATTTATTTTTTGTAATGTAGGTACATAAACCGAAAACATATTTTTTCTAAGTAATCGGGTGTATAGACGGAACGCACATTGGGTTTCAGAGACCATCTCTGAATGAGCATATGTTCCTTAATCGGAAAGGGTTTCATAGTTTAAATGCCATGATAGTAAGCCAAATCTTACTTTACTAGTACAAATATGTGAAATTCATTATCAATTTTTCAGATATGCGATCATAAGTACAAAATAAATGCCAAAAACTCGCAATACGGAGGTGCAGCCCACGATTCCTTTGTATGGAAACATTCCGATCAACGGAAATACCTCGAAGATCAATTCAATATCAATCGAAATCAAAATTCGTGGCTCTTAGGTAAGAATGCGACAGAGCATTAACTTTCCAATGCATTATCCTTTCTATTCTTCCATATAGGTGACTCCGGGTATCCCCTCGAACCGTGGTGTATAACACCATATCGTAATCCGTTGGATGGCTCAAGCGAATCACTTTTTAACGAAGTTCATTCAAAGGCACGTTGCATCGTTGAAAGGACAATTGACATCCTCAAAGGCCGATGGAGGATTTTGGGAAACGAGAAAAAATGTAGATACAAACCTGAAAAAAGTGGCCAAGTTCGTTAATGTGTGTTCTGCTTTGCATAACGTTTGCATTAAGTTTAAATTACCCTTTAATACACCGAACACGATTCCCGAAGGTGAACCAATGCCAATTGAAGTTGAACAGTCAAACACAATTAACAAGAATCGGAGAGAAAATAAGAAATCATATCAGATGTTCCCTTATTACCAATTAAACTTTTATTAACTTAATATTAAACTGTGTATTAAAAACAAAATAACAAAAAAATCACATTTCATATTCAGACTTATAAAATAAAAAAAAACATAATAAAATAAATAAAAAATTAAATAAAAAATAAAAAATAAAAAATTCAATTGAATAAATAATGTTTCAGTAGAAAGATATATCTTATCAAATCTCTGTAAAATGTGCGATAACAAACCAAATGTATATTTAACGAAATAAAATCAATCT
This sequence comes from Rhingia rostrata, assembly GCA_949824845.1. Classification (NCBI taxonomy): domain Eukaryota; kingdom Metazoa; phylum Arthropoda; class Insecta; order Diptera; family Syrphidae; genus Rhingia; species Rhingia rostrata. The sequence goes on from OX463758.1 coordinate 70,831,002, forward strand.
ATCTATCTAAAAAAAAAAAACACTTTTGATTTAGTTTGAAGTTTTTAAAATATCCAATTGTAGTGCTTGGATTTGCAGTTCAATTTGATTCAGTGCCAGAAAACTTTTATGTCTCTCTTCTTGAATTTCGAGAAACCTTTCCTGAATATCAAGCAGCCTATCGATCTTCGATTCTAGTTTTTTGTTAAATTCTGCTCCTGATTTTATATTTTCTTAAAGCAGCAACATTTTCGGATCAAGATTTGTCTTATTCATTCGCGGTTTGGTTTTATTTTCCTCAAAGCGTTCCTCGTTCGCCTCATTGCTGTTTTCATCATTTTCAGAAGCCGCAACCCTTTCAACCAACGAACAAAAGGAGTCGTCGGAATTTTCCGGAAGCGGTGTTGAGCTTCTTTGTTTGTTTTGAGAGTTTCCAAAAGTCTTAACGCTCACAAGACCATCCACAGCTGCTTCTAGTCCGCTTGCTTCTATAATGTGCTCGTCAGCTTGCGTAAGGAATTTTTCCTCATAAGGTCCTCCGCCTGTTCTATTTTAAGATGCTTTGTTGAAAGATAATTTTTTCTTTGCTTGGTGTTTTTGGTCAGCAAATACCTAAAAGTGATACGATATTATTGGACGCTTTCATGTGAAAACAAAGTTATAGTCACCTTTTTCCACGATTTAACGTCCTTAACTGGTGGACCAGCAACATTCAATTTTTTTGAGAGTTCTTCCCACAGCCGCTTGCTAGTAGCTCTACCTTGAGCACAATTTGGCAACAAATTTTTCGCCAGATTGGGGTGCTCCCTCATGTATTCCGCCAATACAATTTTTTGTGTGCCGTTCAATTTAGTGCCACTTGTCCTGAAAATTGTGTTATCCATGTTATTAAAGTGTTTTTAATTGTTTTTTTTTTTCATTTCAAATCACTTTACTTGTAAAAAAAAACAACTTACATTTTGTTTATCTTTGGTGTACGTGCCAAAATCAAATTACGAATGCTTTTGACTGACCGAATGACTTGTCGAATGAACGCATCCGTTTACGTATTCGTTCACGGATGGTATAATACCACATTACGTTTCGAGTTATTCGATAACGTATCACATAATACCAAGTACACACTTTTACGTGACGAGTCATCCTTTCACGGATGCGGTGATTTGGCCCCAGATTAGGTTAGGTTAGGTTTAGTGGCTGCAGGCGATGCAATGCGCGAACATGCAAAGCCTAAGTCCGTTTTAAAACCGCTACGATAAACGATCTCAAATTCGAAAACATCATTTCGCACTCGGAAAATATTCGAAGCTTAACCTTGATAACAAGCTGCAATTATACAAGCAAGTGCTAAAGCCGGTCTGGACATATAGTATACAACTATGGAGTTGTACCCAGTGAAACGAATCTAAATATTTTACAAACTTTTGAAAACAAAATGTAAGGATCATTCGTCAATGCGCCGCGGCATATAAGGAATGCAGGTCTACGCAGAGATCTGGACATTCCCGCGGTTAAAGATGAAACGAACAATAATTTTGCACGCAAACATAAAAAACGCTTATTGGGTCACGTTAACACAACGGTCCTCCAAATTCTTGGCAAAACAAATTTATTGCGGCGTCTTCAACTAAGCCCCTAGTCTTGGCCTGAAAATAACAAACCGCGCTATAAATTGCGGGAAAAGCAGGAAATCTCAAAGGAACACCTGCCAAACATTCATTACTCGTAGTAAAAAAATTGCTAGATAAGTCGCATACTTAGTTGCAATAAAAATATAAAAATGGTGGCGGTTTTGGTGGGTTAAAGTCTCACACTACTTTGGGTCATCGTGTCTATTGAGATTTCCACCAGCCCAGCGAAAAAACAATCGAATTATAAATCTGTTTTCATCTGCATTTTTTCGAGACACACTGTAGGTATATAAACAACACAACGTACCGAGTATACCATCTCTTTGCAGTTCTGGAGTTATTGCGCATCAAAAATTTCCCCAACATCTATGTAAATATATCTGTCACAGCTGTCCTTTTGTTGTTTGCTCGAAGCTAGATACAACCAACTTGTCACATGACTCCAGTATCCCTCCATCCCTCACATTGCTCGTACATAGCAGAATAGTTAACTTAGACGTCCTGAACCCTTAATGTAAACAACACGACCAAATCGCTCTCTTTAACGGAACGCAGGTTCTCTTCTAACGTCTTTTCAATCAAAGAGTAACGGTTTTTACTCATTTTCATCATATTATCGATTTTCGCAAGGGTTTGCGTACGTAACTGCTGCATAAAAGGACACTCAAGTTGAATGACACCCAGTGGCAACAACGGTGCGCTAGTGTGTACTGGTATCAGCGTCCAGCAATGAACTTATATTATGTCCCCATGGAAATGGATGGCTGTGTGCGTTGGAATTTTTAGGTCAGTTATCCGAGTGTACAAAAACGCAGCAAAGAGCCATATCAAGGAGACGATAAGTTTAACACCAAATATGGGTTAACTGGTTTGGGGTGGTATCATACCAGCAAACACTTGAAGGGTGGGTTTGTTTTTTTGTCTTCAGCTGAATGCCTTTACCTTATGTGTCTAGAGAATGTTCAGAGCGCACACTTGAAGTTGCCTTTGATCAATCAAAATCGCTTCCGTTGACAAATTTGTATTCACTTTCGTCTGAAATTTGATAGTTTGCTGTAAATCGAGGACGAAGTCAGGGTGGATAGAATTTTTTTTTATAGAATTGAAGTGTCTATCGGTCGATGGGGTGTAATTAAACCCTGGCTGTGATAACCACTATTGAATGTTAGATTTGGGTTAAGATTCGATTTAACATTTTGACGCCCTTAATATATTGTTTGTGGATCTTGGTGATTTTGTATTAAGGATGGGTGCTCAAACTAAAGTAAGCGCGATTAGTCAATAGGAAAGGAGCATCAGAGAGGTGCCGTGTTTGCTTCTCATGGTTGATAAGTTTGACTAGCATATTAGGGATTCACAAGAAGTTGTTGATTATTACGAGGATTTATTCGTTTAACATATTGAAAGCAGTACCCACTTCCGTCGAACATCTACTCTTCTAGACAGTCGATGAATTGCTGTTCGTGCAAAAAGATGAACTCCTGGACATCTTGGTATCATTGAAAAATAAAAAGTCGGCAGGAGAGGACGGTGTCCCAAACGTCGTATTGAGACACCTGCCAATATAAGCAGTCGATATCTTCACCACCCTGTTTAACAATGTACTGAATAATGCACATTATCCGGTGCACTGGAAAACGGCGGTGGTACATCCTATCCCCAAAAAGGACAAGGACAAAACAAACCCTGCAAATCTTCGGTCAATAAGCCTTCTGCCGAATGTAAGCAAGGTATTCGAGAAGATAGTCAATAGAGCTCTGCTTAAGTGGGTTGAGGAAAACAAAATTATTCCGGATAATCAGTTTGGTTTTCGAGCGAGGCATGATACCATTCATGCCGCGTCGAAACTAGTGTCCGACATCCAATGGAATAAGTCAAAAAAACAATGCACAGGGGCCTGTATGGTTGACTTTGAGAAGACCTTCGACACCGTATGGTTAGAGGGGCTTTTCTACAAGCTGACCAGACTGGGCATGCGTAAACCCATGCTATATATGATTTATGAAATGCTTATGGGAAAGAAGTTCGTTGTCAAATGTGGCAACGTAATTTCGAGTAAAGTCATTGAAATTAAAAACGGTTTACAACAGGGGGCGGTAAACTCCCCGATATTGTTTAACATTTATACAAGTGATCTTGTAGGTTCTCTCAGACACGCTATAGCGTACGCAGATGATCTAGTGGCGTACAGATCAGGTCCGAAAATCGAGGTCATCAACACACTTTTGCAACGTGACTTCGATCACATTAAGGGATATTGCGGTGATTGGAAATTGAGGATCAATTTCCAAAAAAACCGAAACAATTCTGTTCAGGACCCCAGTGCAGAGGGCTTCTTACGATACCAGAAAAAACTGGAAAAAAATTTGTATCATTGGACAGCATGGACGGCCGTTGGCGGTGAGAAGTGAAGTCAAATACCTTGGCATCTGGCTTGACAAGTTTCTGTATTTTAATAAAAATGTGGATGCTTGTCTGGCCAGGGCTAGGGGGGCTTATGCTCTGACAAGAAGATTGTTTCATAGCAGTCAACTTGATTCAAGTGTAACATCAACCTCCATATTAAGAGGATCCTACCCTACCTACCCTACCCATCCTATCTCTTCTTCCCAATCCCTACTCATCCTACCCCGTCTTCCCAATCCCTACTCCTTCCTTTATTCACTAAAATACATTGCATACATGGCATTGCAGTGGGTCTGCGAGAAACCTTCATACGGTGAAGACGTGATTAAATAAAGAGAAGCAAAACGTTAAGAATCGTGTGCGTTTTTATTTATTTGAAGATACTTTTTTTAGTTGACACGGTGTGTGAAGGTAAGTCGAAGCAGACTTAACACAAGGGTGAAAGTCATTTGCTACATGGCCCTCATAAGGCCGATCATCGCTTACGGTTGTCCCGTGTGGTTCAATGTGGCACCAGCCTACATGGAAAAGATACGGCTGTTTGAGAGGCGGTGTCTCCGATCCTGCTTAGGATTGTACCGAACGCCGGACTCCGAGTACATAAAATATTATCGCAACGAGGTTCTATACAATGGGGCTCAGTTGAATAGAATTGACAATTTCCTGATTAAGGTGACGCGAAGGCACGCTGCAAGGGCAATGGCTAGCGACAACAGCCTGATCTTTGTGGCTTATTACCCCAATGATTTATACATGGAGAGCACGCTCATATCAGGCTTTATTACACCAGAGGCATTCATCTATATCGATTTTTTAGGGTTAGTACAAGACAGGAACGGTATCCCGGTTTTATACCACCGCTATCGTGACGCGCGAGACAAACGGCTATTCCGCGACGGGAACGTCGACAAGGCTCCGGAGCTCCTCCGCTTTAGCACGGCGGTATCGGATCGCGATAGGATCGATGCTGCAAAACAGCGCACTGAATTCTGGTGGCTATATGAGGAAGGTGATTCTGCACTTCCTCAGGACTTTGCGGACTTTTAGTCCAACTCCATAGGTAAGATTCTAAATTAGGAACAAGGTCTGGGGCGGGGCTTGTGCACCATATTGGCGTACAATATGGTTGAACGCAGGCTGCCGTGGGACCGAAAGGCGCAATCAGGATGGCGACCCCTCGGGGCATGCGCAACGAGGGCTCGCCACCCCGATTATTATTAAGCTAGGTTTTAGTAGTTAAGTAGTCTTAAATTAGGTTTAAGTAGTTTAAGTAGTATTAAGTTAGGCTTAAGTAGTTTAAGTAGTCATAAGTTAGTTATAATCTAGAATAAGCTTTTTTTATAAAACAAAAAAAAAAGACACTAAATAAAGTTTTCAATTTTTTCTTTGTAAATTAAAATTATATATAAAACCAAAAAAATCGACAAATTTAAGCCTAAAGGCAAAATAAACAGCTAAATATAAGCTTACAGTGCCCACTAAGGGCCGATAAGTTAGATTAAGTAAACCAGTTATTGATAAGTTAGATTTAAGCATTTTTGTCTAGTAGTAAGTTAATATTTTAAGTAAATAAAAAAAATGAGTTTGAAAGTACAGTCGATGAATTTTAGCTCGGATGCCTCTATGATTTTTCGATGAAATTATTGCTGGCGTATCTGCATTTGCTTAACATCATCAAAATAGACAGCCAAAGCAAATTTATTGATGTTAGCTCTGATCATTTTGAGATCCCGTGATTCGCGACTAAATTCCTCCGCGAATAATTCTTGAGGTTTCCTCTTGACACGTCTAAAAATGTTTTCTGCCAAATGCAGTTACGTACATTTGTTTGGCATGTGCTTTTCGGAGAACGTCGTTTTTTACTTATGCGGGATTAACATTGTGCATCTGGAACAGTCTTATATCCTATCGGGAAACCATATTTTGGTCCATAGTTTCTGACATCGAAAATTAATAAATATTTACGCATCTATTCGTGACAAGTTTTTAGGGCCAAATATTTAACTTTCGAGAATTTTGTTCACGAAATCTTTGCTAAGAACTGCAGGGGCATATAATACAAATTACAAGGCTAGGAACAATGCATATAACCTTTATTCCTAGGGTATTTTTTTAGGAAAGCACTAAAAACCTTCTTCGATTGGGTGTTGTTAAACGAGGAAGGCAACGTCAACTTGGACAATATCCAATCATTGTGACATAAATTGCGCTGATTGTACCCTGATTTCACCAAATCAATTTTAACATGCTTACCTTTTATTTGCAAGTGTTCACCACATGCCAACAAAATAGCAACACAACATTACAAAAGCCTGGTCAGAATGACTAACGCCAGATATCCGGCCTGGTGTGGTACGGTTGAACCATAGGCCTGGCCCTCAAGGTTGCGATTGGCGTTTTAGGCTTATTGTCAATCACGATTCATCAGTTACAAAGCAACCAAACACGTCGGAAAGGAACGATTCTACTGTTGACAATCATGATAAATGAAGGAAAGACTTTCGTATTTGCACTTTGAATCGATGAAGTCCAATAATAGCGAACGGCCTTAGCTTATTACCATTCAGAAAATACGATGGGAAGGGCTGTTGGACTATTCCTATCCAGATTTGATGTAAGTAACAGACTTAAGGCTGAACTATAACATTCGGAAGCAATCGGAAGCTAATGTCAAAATTCTTCGTTAAGTTTTTATCAGAGCTATCAATTACTCAAGTTGCCCATAATAGACTTTTCTGAATGGAAGCGATTGTCAGAGTGGAAGTCGTTTTGTCAAAAAAAAATTTCGTTGCTTATGAACTCAAAAATTTTAATGTACACAGCTGGTGAAGTGAAATGTCAAATTTTTGTATGAAAGAACAAAAGAAAGAGAAAGAGCGAAGTGAGCTAAAGTGAACGAAAACTGAACGAATTGGAGCGAAAAGCTATTATGGTCGTATCGGGTTTTTCAACAGGGACGCTACAAAAGTTGAGCTCTTTTGACATTTCGCTTCAGTAAGGTTTGCCATTTCATGATGGAAAGATATACGATCCAACAACGAGTCGAAATTATTAAAATTTACAACCGAAATTCGGAGTCAGTGGCCTCAACGTTAAGAGCGCTACGTCCAATTTATGGTCGTCATAATCGTCCTAGCAGATCAACAATTGAGCGTCTAGTGGAAAAATTTGAATCCACAGGCAGGGTACAAAATGTTCCCGTGCCAGTAAGACAAAGGAGTGCCCGTAGTGTCGAGAATATTGCTGCCGCTGAGGCTTCAGTTGAAGAAAGCCCAAATGTGTCTCTCACAAGTCGTTCTCAAGCGTTGGGCATCTCTGTGACGTCGTTGTAGCGAATTTCGCGAAATGATCTTGGCCTACATCCTTACAAGATTAAATTGACGCACGAACTGAAGCCGCTTGACCACCCAGAGGCGTTCGTGAATTGGGCTGAGCAACAACTTGAAAATGATTCGGATTTTCATCGAAAAATCATCTTCAGCGATGAGGCCCATTTCTGGCTGAATGGCTTCGTCAATAAACAAAATATGCGGTATTGGCCAGGCAGCAATCAACACGTACTCCATGAGTCATCACTGCACCCCGAAAAAATACGTTTATAGGCCGGCGGCGTCATTGGGCCGTAGCTCTTCCGTGATGATTAAGACCGGCAGGTTACTGTGAATGGGAATCGCTACCGTTCAATGATGACCGAATATTTTTGGCCCCAATTGGATGATATGGACTTGGAGGACATGTGGTTCCAACAGGACGGCGCCACAAGCCACACAGCGAATGCTACAATCAATTGATTGGAAACCAAGATTGGAGAACGTGTTATCTCACGAAATGGTCCAGCCGCTTGGCCGCCTCGGTCGTGCGATTTGACGCCGTTATACTATTTCCTGTCAAGTCTATGGTATATGCCAACAAGCCAGGGACGATTGATGAACTTCGTACGAATATCGAACGTCAAATTGCAGCAGCATCGGCCGATTTATGCTTGGAAACCGTCGAAAATTGGGTTCAGCGTCTGGACTTCCGCAAACGTGCCCGTGGTGGCCATGTTAAAAAAATCGAGTTCCATACATAATGGCATCAAACGTACTTTCACAGGAATAAAAAATTTCATTGATATCCAAAACCGTTTTTGTTTTATTAAAAAAAACTTTTGTTGCGCTCTTATTGAAAAACCCTTTACAATAAAAAGTGCATGTTTTCGCACAGTAGTTCAGCCTTTAGGCATGTAGTCTTATGACTTGGATTTAATGTCTTGACTTACTCGTCAACATAAACTTAATATTATATGGTTGGATGTTGTAGAACCAGGGAAGACTCTGATTGGCGTTAACTTGGCAATATCTATTGTCCACTGGCTGTAACTCTGATTAAACATCGATTGTGCAAATTTTCACCTCCAAGTGGAAAACATCGGGTACTGGTCTCATCCACCCGAATTTGACTTCCTAAACGATATTTTTTTAAAGTTGATATCAAGACGAAAAACAGCAACACTATAAAGACCCTAGTCAGAATGGCAAGGAATACCCGTACTACTATCCCAGGCGAACCTAGATGAGCTGCTTCAAAAAATTATTCTAGCAAATGAGAGCGTAAACGAAGACGTGTACTCTAACTAATGCAGTCACCGGTGGCCTCTATAGCCCCAAAGTGAAAAACCTTTATGACCTGGTTCGAAATATTTGGACAACAGGTCATTAAGGCCCCTTGAACAGAAATGGCAGGGGGTGAACCGAAATGCCAACGACAACTCTCAATACCGTATAGGATGCTGATGGCCCTGTGTCCTATGGGTATCTAAAAAATTGGAACTGACCCTTCAGGTTGGGTTTATGGTATGGGTTAACACAGCCATTGAAAAAAAAGAACGCTAGTAAGGAAGCAACCAATAGCCTTGGAAAGAACTGATTTTATTATTACCAACCATGCTAAATGAAAAAAAAGCAGCGAAGTTTGTATCTGAACCTGAAATGTGAGAACATTTACCAGGAGAGGTGCACGCGAGCAACGAGCGGAAGACCTAACTTGCAACTAGGTAAACATTACTGCCATCCAGGAAATACGATGGCGAAAAGAGGATGAAAAACTGTGACATCAGCTACAGACCATGTACAAGTGAGCAGAAACAGCGTCTGTTCGAATGCGGAGTTGTTATAAGTGCCAGGGAAGAAGTCCTATTCCAAGACATTCCCGAGCGTGTTGAAACAATTCGTTAACATAAGCCTTATATGCGCTCACGCGTCAAAGGGGGGGTAAATATTGTAAAGCGATTGACTGTTTCTATGAGCTCCTGGACAAAACCTATGAGCGATTACCAAAGTACGATGTCACAATCGTGCTGGGAGATTTTAACGCAAAGGTAGGAAGAGAAGACATCTTTGGCAGAACTGTAGGAAAACAGAGGCAACACGTCTTGCAATGGACTAAGGCTTCGGACTTCGCTACGTTACAAAAAGCCACTATAGCCAGCACACCGTTATCACACCTCGATATCCATAAGATTACATGGCGGTTCCTGATCAACGAACAGGTCAACCAAATTGATCACATTGCGATAGAAAAGGCACGCATTCAGTCTTTTGGATGTCCGAACATTCCGAGGGACTAACATCGACTGGGACGACTACCTTGTTGCAGCCAATGCGGATATCCCCTACGCCACAACAATCCAGAAATACTGTGAATTTGATGTTGAAAGACTGCAATCGCAAGAGACCGCCAAGACTTTGGGGAACGAGTATCCCCTAGCCTCTCGATTAACACCATACCACCACCATCGAATGTCGAAGAACACTGGCAACGATGCCAACAAGGCATTAGATCAGCCGCAACTGATGTGCTAGGTTTCTCGCGCCTAAAAGCGAGAAACCACCGGTTTGATGAGGAATGCCGACAGATGATCGCAGCCAAGAACTAGGGATACAAGGCTAAGCTGCAGGTTAAGACGAGAGCTGCCAATGATTTCTATAGGCAAAGAAGAAGAAAGGACACCGGCTTTTCAGAAAGAAGATAAAAGAGCAAGAAAATCACTCCATCAAGAGTAAAGATAGGTACCCCATCAGGAACGCCGTTCGCAAGTTTTACCAAAGTGTAAAACGTCAAAGACAAGGATATAAGTCTCCAACAGAATCCTGTCGAGATGAAGAAGGAAATATTGCAGTTGAGAACCGGTCAATGCCGAGGATACGGAAGAACGACTTCTGCAGCCTGGTAAACGACAATGATGAACAACAATCCGCTTTCAGGCAGAATGAACCTTACAATACTGGCGACACCAGCGCAAACTGCCATCCACCCGACCTGAGTGAAGAGTGAGAATAGCAATAACTACCCTCAAGCTTAATAAGGCTGCAGGAAATGTTGCCTTCCCGCTGAGCTTTATAAAACCGGCTGAGATGAATTGGTCAGTGACATCCACCAACTCATAACCCAAATCTGGTCAGGTGAAAATATGCCTGACGTATGGCACCTGGCATCATTCGCCAGATCCACAAAAAAGGAGATCCTCTGAACTGCGCCAACTACAGAGGCATCAGTCTCCTCAACATCGCGTACAAGATATTATCTGCCGTAATATGTGAACGCCTGAAACCGTTTACCAACAACCTGATCGGCACTTATCAGTGGTCTAAGGCCAGGAAAGTCCACAACCGATCAAATTTTTACTCTTCCGCAGATCGTGGAAAAAACCCAAGAAGTCCAAATCGATACCCACCACCTATTCATCGATTTTAAAGCCGCATACGACAGCATTTGTAGAGACGAACTATACAGAGCCATGTCTAGTTTTGGAATACCGTCTGTGTAGGATGAAGATGGAGAATTCTTGCTGATCAATAAGGGTCGGAAACGACCGCACCGACACTTTTGGTACCAAAAAACGATTTAGGCAAGGCGATGCCCTGTCGTGTGACTTCTTCAATCTGATTCTTGACAGGATTGTGCAAAACTCCAGAGCAAACGCCAGAGGCACAATTTTCCAAAAATCTAGCATACGCCGATCATTGGTAGGATTCAACGTGACATCATAGCCATGTTTGCTAGTATAGAGAAGGAAGCGGCAAAGATGGGTTTAGCAGTAAATAAGGGCAAGACGAAGTTTATGCTGTCAACACGAAAAAACACACAACATCGACGAATTGGACAGAGCATCACCATTGACAGATACAACTTTGAGGTAGTAAGGGACTTCGTATACCTCGGCTCGGCTATCAACTCTGACAAAAACATCTCGCCAGAAATTTAATGAAGAACTACTCTTGGCAGCGGCTGATTATTTCGCCTTAAGATGGCAATTTAATAGTTAAGCGTTCATTCGAACTTCTTAGGATATCCAGCACAAGACCCTGATCATCCCAGTCCTGCTCTTCGTGGCTCAAGAAGGTACCTTATCAAAAGCGGATGGAAAAATGGTCGTTTTGTCGTGATCGTTTTGAGAGCCAAATTCATCAAAAATCAGCTGTTCCGTTTGCATGCATTGACGGACTTAGGACACAAACCAAGTACTAAACGAGCTGTAAATCTAGATGCCTCTAGTCAAACAGCTCCGATTTGTAATTCTTAGATGAGTGGGACATATAGAATGTCACCGGATCGCAGATTCTTTGATTCCTAGCCATACGTCGAACGCAGTAGATGGAGACCTCGCCTTAAGTGGCGCGTACAAGTAGAATCCGATCTCAGCCAACTTGGAGTGCGCAACTGGAGGCAGTTAGCTTAGGAACGGGTTAATTGGAGAGGCGTGTTGGTTGAGGCCCAGGTTCATTCCGGACTGTAGCTCCACTTAAGTAGGTAAGTAAGGTAGAAACTGACATCAACTCAGGTCAGGTTAATGCCGGACCTGCCACTTCAAAAGAAGATGCTCTGCTTGAAAGCTTGAGATGTGATTTCAATTCCTAAACGTAGACAAAAGTTGACATCAGTTATTTGATTTGACTGCAATATCAAACTTTTTATTTGTTTTTCATTTTATTCAGCCTTGAAATTATATTGCGTCCAATTTGGGAGAAAACTTTTCGATAATTTCCTGTCAACCTGCTGGGACTACTTGTATTGCAAACAGAAAAGAAAATCCAAATTAATTTTTTTTTTGAAATTCTCTTGTTTGGATACGTTTAATGGAATCGACGCATAAACATTTGCATTAGACCGTTGCAAAATGTAAACAAATCCGAAATAGTCGTTGAATGACTAACCGCAAATACGCGCCATATCTATCGACTTCAAGATATCGAAACTGAGAGTACCGCACCATTTGGGTTTAGTTTTCTATCCAAGTGCGGAGTGAGCTGTTCATGTGAACGGGTATTTCAAAGATAAATGACTTTCAACTCGCAGTCGAAGTGTGGTGAATAAAAATGTATCGCTTCAAGTGCAATCTAACGTTGGCGATTTGTCCAAGTGCCGATTAAGCATTATCTAGAGATAACTACGTTCGAATTTAGTGTATCTACGTATGGTGGTATTACTAAAGAATATTCATAGATAAGATATCTATTTCCAAATTTATTATCAACACCACCTGCCACCGTTTGGATTCAATCAAAAGAATCGCACAACAGTCTGGAGGTGATTGCCGACGCCCATAGTTTGTGGATTCATTTCGTGCGCGCGGGATTTAAAATATTTTTTTGGTGTAGAGTTTTCCATTTAACCGTTTTAAAGATAAAGATTTCCAAAAATGGAAGTTAATCCAAAAGTTAGAAGGCGAATTATTACGCCTACAAGTGAGGCGCACAATACGGATCCATTGCTGGTGCATGCATCCGAATACGATGAGGTAAATATTTTCAAGTGATGGACTTTGGATTCACATTTTAACGTGCATTTGTCGTATCTAATTTCGTGCAGTATTGTCGCTAGATAACATCAAATGGGTTGGGGTTTTGTTGGGGGAAAAGATGGCTTTGATGAGACGTTCTTTGTGTGTGATATAATAAGAATAGTCGTGACCCAATTACGTCATGATTAAAAAAAAATTTAATAGTGCATGGATTTGTGTGTCTAAACGATTGATACCGGTGGTGAAGAAATCCAATTTTTTTAAGAATATCAGCTTCGGACAGAATGACAGCAAGAATGATAGATAACAACATTAACCAAAAGATAGTGACAACAATGGAATTCTTATTTCGATCCAAATTTTTCTAACCTAAAAGCTTGCTTTTACTTTAAGGCGGTGAATAGGCAAATTTAGTGGTGGTAGGTATTTCAGATACATGGAAGTTCCATGGTCATGTGCTATTTATAGGGCTGTTTATCATAATCAAATACCGAGTGGTGAAGCTGGGAATACAAGTTCAAGTGGCGGTCATGCAGTCACTGGGCAAGTTGGAGGAACATGTTGTGAAAGTTGTGTATACTTACAGGCTTCGAAACCGGACCTTCTGTGCGTCAGCTCATCACTCTACTGAGCACTTCTCCAACCTATCCTCTCTACCTACCATTTGTCGGGTGAAATTTTTATTTTATAGAGTTGATTTCGTGACTTACGAAAAATGGGCCAGAAGGCTACCGTGACTTGCGGCTCGAATTCCGAGCTAATGCTTCGACTGATTTTTATGATCTTACTGGCGCTACAGTCCGGAACGAACCTGGCCCTCAACCAACATCCCTTTAAAACTACATCGGACCTTAGCTAACTGCCTGCAGTTGAGCACTACAAGTTGATTGAGGTTAGTTTCTAATTGTGAGCGTCGCATAAGGCGAGGTCTTCCTCTACTGCGTCGAACTCTGACTGGAAATCGAAGACATTGCGAGCCGGAGTATTGGTGTCCATTCGTTCTACATGTCCTAGCCTTCTAAAGCGTCCAATGCAGAGTTTTTGACCAGGGGCTTGAAGCTCTACAACTCGTATAGTTCTTGGTTGGATCTTCGTCTACATAGCCCGTCAAAGCGAGAGGACCAAAAAGTTTTCATCTCGATTCGACCAAGGATTTCTTCATACGCTTATGACGTAATCCATGCTTCAGCGCGGTAACGCATTAATGGGATGATCAGGGTCTTGTATGAGATCTCCTTAGTATTTCGAGTGAGGGCTTTACTACTGAATTGCCTCCTTAGCGAAGGAACATCGGTTGGCAAGAGTGATTCTTCGTTTAATTTCTGACGAGATGCTGCTGTAAGCATTAATAACGAAGCCGAGGTAGACAAAGTCCCGCACTTCCTCAAAGTTATATCTGTCAGTCGTGAAGTTCTGTCTAATTCGTCGATATTGTGTGTCCTTTCATATTGACACCATATACGTAGTCCTACCTTCACTTCCAAAACCAAGGTAGACTACTAATTTCTGCGGCTTACTTCTTCATTCTAGAAAACGTGGCTATGACATCACGTTGGGTCATACCAATGATGTCAATATCGTCGGCGTATGCTAGTAGTTGCATCGATTTTTGGAAAATTGTGCGTTTGGCGTTGGCTCATGAGTTTTGCACAGTCCTCGCAAGAACCAAATTGAAAAAGTCATAGGACAGTGCATCGCCTTGGTATGGAATGTATCGGTGAGGTCGTTGCCGACCCTGATGGAGCAGCGAGAATTCTCCATCACCACCCTACACAAACGGACAAGTTTGGGCAGCATACCAAAACTAGAAATGGCTCCGTATAGTTCGTCTCTAAAAATAATTTCGTATGCGGCTTTGAAATCGATGAATAGGTATTGGGTATCGATTTGGACTTCTTGGGTTTTTTTCGAAGATCTGCCGAAGTGTGAAAACTTGATCGGATGCGGACTTTTCTGGCCTAAGACCACACGATCAGGTTGTTGGTAAACCGCTTCGGGCGATCACATATTACGTCCGATAGGAACTTGTGGGCAATGTTTTAGGAGACATATGCCCCTGTAGATGACGCTGTTCAGAAGGTCTTCTTTTTTGTGGATCTGGCACACGATACTGAGGTTCTATTCCTCAGGCATACTGTCATGCGACCAGATTTGTTTTATGAGTTGGTGGATCTTATTTACTAAGTCATCGCCGCCGGCTTTATAAAGCTTATTAAGCTTGAGTTAAGATATTGTTATCCTCACCTCTCCCAGGTCGGGTGGCTGGCTTGAGTTAAGATATTGCTATCCCCACCTCACTCAGATCGGGTGGCTGGCAGTTCTCACAGTCGTTGCCAAGATTGAACGGTTCGTTCTTACTAACAGTGGCATGTTGTTCGGCATCGCCGTTTAACAGTTTGCAGGAGTGTTTCTTCCATATCCTCAGCATCGACTGTATCTCAACTTCGATATTTCCTTGTTCATCTCGACTGGATTGTGTTCGAGCCTTGTATCCTTGGTTTTGACGTTTGCACATTAGTAAATCTTGCGAACATCGCTCCTGGAGCGGAATCTCTCTATATCCTCGGTCGCGAGCTTTTCTTGCTCTTTTTTCTTCTTTCCCTTCTTCTTTGCATATAGAGCTCAGTGGCAGTTCTCGTCTTCACCTGCAGCTTAGCCTTGTAGGCCTCGTTCTTGGGCGAGCATCTGTCAGCATTCCTTATCAAAACAGGGGTTTGACGCTTAAATCCTATCGTCGTTACTATTGTTCTTCGATATTCGATGCTGGTGGCATGGTGTTGATAGAGAGGTTAAGGGATACGTGCTGCGCTAAGGTCTTGGCCGTCTCTTGCTACTGCAGTCCTTCGACATCAAATTTTTTCACAGTATTTCTTGATTGTTGTGGCGTGGTGGATATCTTCGTTCTTACCTTGGCTGTAACAAGGTAGTGGTCCCAGTCGATGTTAGATCATCGGAAAGTTCGAACATCCAAAATACTGGATACGTGCTTGTCTATCGGAATGTAATTAATGTGGTTGACCGTTCGTTGATCTGGAGACCGCCATGTACCCTTATGGATATCGAGGTAAGGAAACCGTGCGCTAGCTATAGTGGCATTTCGTTCCGTAGCGAAGTCAATTATCTTAAATCCGTTACCAGACGTGTTGTCGTGTAGGCTATGTTTTCCGACAATACTGCTAAAGATGTCTTCCCTTCCTGGCTTTGCGTTAAAATCTCCCAGCACGATTTTAACATCGTACTTCGGTAGTCGCTCATAGGTTTTGTCAAGGAGCTCATAGAATCAATCCTTAGCTATATCACTTTTTCCTTTGTTGGGACGTGAGCGCATATAAGGCTTATGTTGGCGAATCCGGCCATGATGCTGATTCTTAAAATGCATTCGCTTATGTCAGGGAAACATAAGACTTCTTGATTAAGTCTGGCACTTACAACAAATCCGCATCCGAATAGTCGCTGTTTCTGCACACTATAACAAGGTCCGTAGTAGATGTCACAGTTTTTCATCCTCTTTTTGCACTCCCCGTCCCATCGTATTTGCTGCAGCAGCTTATAGCTTCCGGTAGTTGTTCGCTGGCACCTCTCCTGTTTAATGTTTTCATATTCCAGGTGCAGATACGAACGGCGTTGTTCTTTGTTTTTTTTTAGCAGGGTCGTCAACAATAAAATCAGTCCTTTCTAGGCTATTGGTTGCATTGTAACTAGTGGATTTTTCCATGGGTGGGTATTTAACTCAAAGCACAACCCCCAACCTGGAAGGCCAGTTCCAATTGATAAGATACCCCTGGGACACACTTGGCTATCAGTATCCACTACGGGATTGAGCTCTGCCGTTGGCCTTTCGGTTCAGCCGCCACCATCTCTGTTCGAGGGTCCTAACTTACCCTTGAAATTCCTAGACAACCTTTGTTTGAATATGTCGAAGCAGCTTCTCTATGTTCGTCTGGGACAGCAGGCTGGGTATTCACTCCATGCCATTCTGAGTTGGCTGCTTATAGTTTTGCTGTTTTCCGTGTTGTTATCAACACTTGCCACTTATCGTTTAGTCCATCGAATCCGGTTGGATCGCACCAGTACCCGATGGTCTTGGAGGTAAAAGTCTGCACATTTGATGTGTAGTCAGAGTTACAACCACTCGGCATTGACAAGTTAAGGCCAATCAGATTTGTCCCTCTTTCTACAAACCCAACCATCATTTATTTTTTTAATCTTTATGATCGACCGCTTATTAATAAAGCTGAAGGGGTCTTATCAACGTCAAAAAATGCCATAGCGTATCAATCTTCAACAAAGCAAGAACTTCGTGAATAGGGACAGGTAAGGTCACGTTCGTGGGTTGAGAAGGTATACGTCTTCACTCAGGGCAATGTAGACCCACTCTGATGACGGTTGGGGATCCACGTATGTGGGTTTCATTTATTTTTGGGTTGCGCAAAAGACTGTGAAATCTTTATCCGTAGCTTTGGTTACTGGCATGTGCGATTCGCAGAACTTGATGCCAGTTATACGTACACCCTATACACTTCAATCAGTCTCCCTGCAAGACTACCGCTAGATATTACTTCGTGGGGCTGGTTCGCAATCTGTGCTCTTCTTTCCCAGTTAGGTGGCTTAACATTGGGTTCAGTTTGCCATTGCCGCCTGGACTTGATTTTCGCTGGTGATCTCTTTCACTCTTTCCAACCGTCAGAGTTCCTTCATAATTATTGCTGCAACCTGGTTCACCTCTTTCCATATGTTAACGCTCGATGTGAACATTTAGTTGATAATGTTCTCGGGAGTTGGTATTTCTCCAATTCTATCCTTTCGTTTTCTGCGATGTATACGGAAGAGACACTGGAAAAACATGTGCTGCGCATCTTCTCTTGCCTCTCCATAGTTGAAAATGTTTGGAGACTCCTTGAGAACAAGCCTGTTCAGATATGCTCAAAATCAGCCGTACCCGGTTAGGATCTCTTAAGTAGAAATCTAATTCTTCGTGGTTTTGATCCATTCATTTGAGGATAAATCGATGGGTCCACCTTCCCTTTGTAGATTCAGTCCAGTTCAATCTCTTCTGCCATGCTCTAGATTCGCTGACTTTCTTCTGCCTGGATATCTTTGATTGAGGCTCGGAGTTTCCGGGATTTCGTTGGTCCCTTATAGCTCGCTAGCCAAGATGTCTGCTGGTAACACATATAGCACCATTTGACACAGTCCGATGTGCACAGGCAACCACTAGCGCACACAGCCGGTTGACGGAGTTAATCTTTCTCGCATACAACTTAATTGCCACTGCCTTGGCCCGTATTGGTGCAGCATACATTATGATTGACTGCAACACCATGAACAGAACAAGTCTCCATTATTGTCTGAGTCCTCCAATGTTCGTCATTATTCTAGTTAGGGTAGCGCTCACCCTACCAGCATTGCCGCACTTTCTGTCAAGGTGCAGCATCTGTTATCACACCTAGGTATTCGAAAGCTAGTTTTGATCTTATGTCGTGATCGCCTAACTTGATGGTGATTACCGGTCTTTTATTGTGACTGCTTACCAGTACTTCTTCTGTTTTGTGTTCTGCGAGCTCTAAAACTGATATCTATCGTCTCACTTTTCGGATACAATCGTTGCCAATGCCTTCTAGGTTGTTTGCCGCCACAATAATTGCAATATCATCGGCAAAGTCTATGATTTTTGCCTCATTTGGGATTCCGAGCCTGAGCACCCTATCGTACATAATGTTCCATAGGATAGGTCCTAATACCGATCATTGTGGAACTCCGCCAATTATGTGGTACTGCCTTACTCCATCATCGGTAATAAAGAGCAGGAACCGCTTCTCGATATAGCTCAGCAATATTTTTATTAGGAACCATGGCACCATCATTGACCTAAGCGAATGCACTCTAATTCCCCAGTTAGCAGAGTTGAACGCATTTTTGAAATCCAGTCCTACTACGGCAACCTATTTCCACATCCTCTCCATCTCCTGCAATGAATAGCTTCTTCGAAGGTTGTCGTTACCCTTCATTACGAAAGGCTCGTTCTAAAGTAGACTGTAGAACGAGCATTTCTAACTTCATCGCATCAGTATCAATGGTCATGAAAGGCTTATCTCATCTTAACTTAAAAAAAAAAAAGAAATCTGTGCAATCGTTGAATAATTTTTTGGTTAGGCTTGGGGGCTTTGATTTTATTGCCTCTGGCTGCCCCTTTGAATGCTATTTTCGCAGTCAAAACTCACAACTGCCTCAGAGACATCACACCACCTTGTGTCTTTCATGTTATCGAATGCCGACATACTTTGGTGATGTTAGTGTGTTTGGTATCCGCTTACGGTGGCTGGAGTCTACGCTTGGGGTTTTTGGTTGTCGCGATAGTCTTTGTATCAACATAGCTGTCCACCTAGACACTTCGGTTGCACCACTGTTGCTTCAACGTTGGGGGGGTGAGGCAGTTTCCTCTTGAGCATCAATCATTGGTTTGAAAGTTGCAGATTTGTTGGAGAGATATCTTTTTGGCCGCTCCCTCCCGCCCTGCTGCTCCCTCGTTAGTTCCCTCCTTAGGTGAAAAATGAGAACGTGTACTCCATTCTATCGAACCTTTTGCAATCGCTTCGTTGGAGTGAAGGTTCTAGCAAAGATTATGAAGCCATACACTGCATAAAAGAAAAAAAAAGTTCTATGGCGGGTCGTACTAACACAGCCCGGCATATATTTGGATCTCGCATCTGATGTGTGCAAGTGCTGTTTCTGTTTTTTGTTCCCAATGTGTCATCTGTATGGCCTTATCATCTTTCATGAAGACCTCCCACACGTAATCATCGTGTTAGGGTTGACGAGGAATTGCCTGACTCTGCTTGTCGCGAGTCTTCCACTTTCCATGGATTTCGACGGCGGGGTATTGCCTTGGGCCGCTTGTCATACGTTTATTTTGCTTCGTCATGAGTCTCCCCACTCTCACTAGGGGGGCACCATTTATTGCGTTCTCGGATCTAAGGGTCATAGACAAGTGGAATTATGGCTGCCCACCACTTAATCCGAATTCTGAGTTTTCGACCACAAAGAAGAGGAAACGAATAGATTTAAGGTGATAAGTAACAGTAACAACTTCATAGAATGTATTTTTCATCGGTGTAGAAGTTCATTGATGTCTTTATACACTCTTTTTGAATTTGTCACCATTCTGTCAGCCATACCAATATTCAGCATACAAATAACTTTGTTGGAGATGTAGGGAAGTACCAATCACACCACTTCCACTGAATTTCTGATCTCATGTCATGACGCAATCTAATTAAACCAGATGCATATCGTATCTAACCATTACGTGGATATAATAACCTATGATTCATATTTGTTCTTTGAATATTCTTATCGTCAGTTGATTTTCCAAAATACCTCAATAGTTTGTCAAATATCCAGTCATATCTATATCGACCCCCACACCTACACACCCTTCATAAATTCGAATTTCCTGATAGCTGTCAACAATAATACTTCGCTCATCCACCCTAAATGTGTCTAAGAATGACTATCACCATGGAACCATAAAAAAACAGTAACCGGGTTAATATTTTAGTCCATCACCGATAAGATACGAACCAATGTCAAGTTGCACACATTTTTTTATATTTTGTAGCAATAAAATCTAAACTAACACTCCCCTCATCCTTCCCACTAGAATCAAGCTCCCTATCTAAAATACTTCACGTCCAGAAACAAAATCAACTACTACTGGGCACCAGTGTTCTTCGGCTTCTGGTTGCTTCTCTACTATTGCATAGCGATCCCAGCTTTCCATTCCCTGCCCAAGGCAATAAGCATCCAAGATGAAGCCAAGTTTCCCGGTCGATTTATTGCCGAACGAGCTGAGATCAATCTTCGTCGTCTCGTCGAAATTGGGCCTCGTGTTGTAGGCAGCAAGGCCAATGAACAGCACACGATTAGTTACTTTTTCGATGCGATCCGAAAGGTGAAATTGGAAGCGAACAGCGATATTTCCATAGAGACAGATGTGCAAATTGCATCTGGTAGTTACATCCATTGGGAGATGATCAACATGTACCAGAGCATACAGAACTTTGTTGTCAAAATCGGCCCAAAGGACAGTAATAGTACGTCGTATCTGTTGGTGAATAGTCATTTCGATTCGGTTCCTGGTGGTCCGGGTAAGTTGTCGGTCTGAACTTTGGTAAGGGTATGGATTTTTAATTTGAGTTCATTACAGGTGCTGGTGATGATGGTACGATGGTTGCAATTATGTTGGAGGTTATACGAGTGCTGTCCAAGTCGACGCCTTTAAAACATCCGGTTGTGTTCCTTTTTAATGGTGCTGAGGAGAATCCTCTGCAAGCATCACATGCCTTCATTACGCAACATAAGTGGGCTAAATATGCAAAGTAAGTTCTGAATATGTATACCTGAGTACAATTGAAGTAGTTGCCGATCTGAAAGATTATATAAATCTGTCCAGCAAAATAGCCAGTGATACTATCACTATTAAGGGTGTAACGTCCTTCCGTTATAAGAAATCGTTCAGGGCGTCAAACCTGCTTCCCAGGAAGTATTCCATCAAACTGCAATTTTTGCCCATAAATTGCGAACCGGTGCTCCGTCTTGTTGGAACCAATTGTCCCATAAATGCAATTGAGCAAGTCGAGGAAACCCAATTCTCCAATATATCGGCCTCATACAGGGACAAAAATGCAATTACACACCATGCTGTGACTAGAGGCCCATAGTAGCGCATGTCCTCTTAATCGAAACATCAAGTGAAAATGGTCTTCAAGAAGAAAAAAAAAAAATATTTGCGGCCCCTAAAATGCCCCAAGGGGTTCTGAGATAGAAGCTGTCACATCATTACGGTTGTCTGGTTTTATGAACCCCCTGGGGTTCTGAGATAGAAGCTGTCACTGCATCAATGTTGTCTGGATTTATAATGAAGTTCCAGTTCTTCGTCTTGTCACACTGGATGGCGATTTCTTTTAACGCAGTGGCCCTTGTTAAAATTGATTTTCAGTCCGGGTCAGAGCCTTAGAGCCACATCGAAGCGATTTTAAAAGGCGCGCTGAGCTGCAATCACAGACCATCCCTTTGAAAATTATGAGAAATAAACAACTTGGAAATCAAAAGCAATAAGGGTATCAAACCTAGATTGTCCATTGAAGCGAATGTCCGAATAAATTGTTGCAAAAATAATTTCATCGTAATTTTTGCAGTGATTTTCAAAGTCAATTTTGAGCAGGCTCGTGACGGTTTTATACTTACTTACTAAAGTGGCGCTACAATCCGGAATGAACCTGGGTCTCAACCAACATGCCTCTCCAGGACCGGGCTAATGGTCCTCAGCTGACTGCCTCCAGTTGCGTACTCCAAGTTGGTTGAGGTTGGTTTATACTTCTGCGCGCCACTTAAGGCGAAGTCATCCACTACTACGTTAGAACACTGGCTGCGAATAGAAGACTCTGCGAGCCGGAGTATTGGTATCCATTCGTTCAACATGTCCTAGCCATCGTAAACATCCAACGCAGATTTTTCGACCAGGAGCATGTCGCTGCACAGCTCGTATAGTTCTTGGTTGAATATTCGTCATATTAGCCCGTCAACGCAAACGGGGCCGAAGATTTTTCGAGATTTTTCTCTCCAATCGACCAAGCATTTCTTCACCCGCTTTGGGTCGTTGAGAAGGACTGGGATGATCGGGGTCTCATATCGGACCTTGTTAGTTAGACTGAGAACATTTCTACTGCATTGCCATCTTATCCCGAATAAACAGCAAACGTGGCTATGGAACCACGTTGAGTCTGACCAATGATGTCAATGTCCTCGGGGTATGCTAGAAGTTGGGCCGAGTTATGAAAAATTATGCCTTTGGCTTGGATGTTTTGCTCTCAAGAATGCGATTAAAGAATTCACATGACCGTGCATCGCATTTCCTAAATGAGATTGGGCGGTATACTTAATATAAACCTGCCTCTGTATAGGTCGTCCCTATGAATATACGCGGCTTTATAACGTCGTAACCCACGGCTTCGTACTATCCTCACATTATATGATTAGGGTCCGGCAGAGCAAGGATTCAGACTTTCCACTTACTTATCGATAAATAGGTGGTGCGTATCGATTTGGAATTCTTGAGGTTTTTCCAGGATCATTCGATTAGTTTTGGACTTTTCTGACTTTTCTGACACTAAAACACACTGATCATGGCCGATCAAGTTGTTGGTAAACGGTTTCAGGGATTCACATATGACGGCAGATAGGATCTAATAGGCGATGTTAAGGAGACGTATGTCTCTCTAGTTGGCACAGCTCAGAGGGTCTCCTTTTTTGTTCATCGGACAAACGACGCTGAGGTTCCATTCTTAAGGCATACTCTCATTCGACCAGATTTGGCTTATGAGTTGGTGGACTTTATTTACCAAATCATTTCCACCGGCTTGATAAAGCTCAGCGGTAAGGCTGTCATTTCCGGCAACCTTGGTTGAGTGATGTTAGTTCCTCGGAATTTTCGAACATTCAAAATACTGGATGCGTGTCTCTTGTCTATCACAATGTGATCAATTTGGTTGAACGTTCGTTGATCTGGAGACCGCCTGGAGACTTTTTGCCTAAGTCTGGTACTTATGACAATTCCGCAACCGTATAGTCGCTGTTTTTGCTCACTATAACACGGTTTTTCGTAGATGTCACAGTTTTTCATCCTGTTTTTGCCCGGCCCATCCCTTCGTATTTCCTGAATGGCAGTAATGTCTGCTTTGTAGCAGTGAAGGGCTTGCGCGAGTTGTTGGCTTGCACCTCTCCTGTTTAATGTTCTCCTATTTCAGGGGCAGATCCGAACCTCGTTGTCTTTTTTTCGTTTAGCAGGGTCGTCAGTCCTTTCCGAGGCTATTGGTTGCTTCGTAACTGGTGAATTTTTTCCATGGGTGGGTAGTTAACCCAAAGTACAACCCCCAAACTGTAGGGCCAGTTCCAATTTATTAGATTCCCTTAGGATACGATGTATATATATAACATCAGTCAACATTTCTGTTCAAGCAGCCTAACTATCCCCTTGATATCCCTAGGTGACCTGTTGTCGGGGTTTGTCAGAGAAGCTCAATTAGCTTTTTTATTTAATCCAACTTAACTCGGACTGTAGAGCTAACGTTGACTCCGTATTGGAACTTCTTCCGCTGCATTCTGGGGAAATTTTTTTGTTAGGGGACTTACCCCTTACTGTTATGGTCCACGAGTGGTACTTTATTCCACTATCCATCATCTAAGGACTCGGCTGATGTCAGACCAGCATCCCCCACACTATATAACCGAGTTAAACAAGTTCTTCAATATTTTATGGTTTGATTTCTAACGCGTTTTCTCATGTACTAGTCGTTCTCAAAGCATTGGGTCTGTCAACTTTTCATAATTCACTGCTGCATTTGTTTCTGGCTATTGCGTCAGCCCTGTTGTTGCGTACATTGAGGCTGAGCTTATTACTCTAAACTCTATAACCATCACCCTCGTGGCTTTGGTAGCCTCTAAGTACTAGCATTATATTCCGCAGAAGAGGGCCTAGAACAGTTCCTTGTGGAATGCATGCTGATGTTCTAGTACTCTGTGCCTTTATCGCTGTCATTGCTTAGCCTTTTGTTCTTGAAGTAGCTATAGAGTAACCTGGGAATATAGCTCATCACGTTCATTTTAACTAAGAGCTCAAGATGCAGTACTAGTTTGAGGAATTAAATTTGTTTTTGTATCTATGGTGACAACTGAGCAGTACTTCTTTGTTCCAAATCGCCATCGTTTTTCTTCGATGGCTGTTGCAGCTAGCTGTATTGATAACCAGTTCGAGCTTTTCGGAATCCAAACTGATAGTCTAATAGTGCTCCGCTTTATTCAAATATTCCTATAAGTCAGTTATAGATAATCTTTTCTAGATTCTGCCAAATGTGTCCACAAGGCAAATCAAGCTGTAGGACCAAGGGACTCCTGGAGGTTTGTTTACCTTAAAAAAAACACCAATCGTTGCAGTTTCCAGTGGTCTGGGAATGTTCCTTCCATTACACAACTCTGTGTTACTTTCATAAAAATTTCAGAACTAAAGCCTGATAGGGCGAGGAGCTCTAGGTGGTTTATATACTTCGATCGTTGCAGTTTCTAGTGGTATAGGAATGTTCCTTCCATTAGACAGCTCGTTATTACTTTCATGAGAAAGCCAAGACTTTAGCTAGTTGCCCTATAGGACGAGGGACTCCAGGTGGTTTATATCCCTTGGAAAGAAACACTGATCGTTGCAGTTTCTAGTAGTCTAGGAATGTCCCTTCCGTTAGACAGATCGGTATTAATTTCATTAAAATGTCAGGACTGTAGCAAATTGCCCGATAGGACGAGGGTACTACTGGAGATTTATTTAACTTGGGAAGAACCACCAACCCTTGCAGTTTCTAGTGGTACAGGAATGTCCCTTCCTTTAGACAGCTCGTTATTACTTTCATGAGAAAGTCAAGACTGTAGCTGATTGCCCGATAGGACGAGGGAATCCAGGTGGTTTATATCCCTTGGAAAGAAGCACCGATCGTTGCAGTTTCTAGTGGTCTAGGAATGTCCCTTCCATTAGACAGCTACTTTCATGAGAAAGTCAAGACTGTAGCTAAATGCCCGATAGGACGAGGGGACTCCTGAAAATTTATTTAACTTGGGAAGAACCACCAATCGTTGCAGTTTCAAGTGGTCTGGGAATGTCCCTTCCATTACACAACTCTGTGTTACTTTCATGAAAATTTCAGAACTAAAGCCTGATAGGGCGAGGGGCTCCAGGTGGTTTATATCCCTTGGAAAGAAGCACCGATCGTTGCAGTTTCTAGTGGTCTAGGAATGTCCCTTCCATTAGACAGCTCGTTATTACTTTCATGAGAAAGTCAAGACTGTAGCTAAATGCCAGATAGGACGAGGGGACTCCTGAAAATTTATTTAACTTGGGAAGAACCACCAATCGCTGCAGTTTCCAGTGGTCTGGGAATGTTCCTTCCATTACACAACTCTGTGTTACTTTCATGAAAATTTCAGAACTAAAGCCTGATAGGGCGAGGGGCTCTAGGTGGTTTATATACACCGATCGTTGAAGTTTCTAGTGGTCTAGGAATGTTCCTTCCATTAGACAGCTCGTTATTACTTTCATGAGAAAGTCAAGACTGTAGCTGATTGCCCGATAGGACGAGGGAATCCAGGTGGTTTAAATCCCTTGGAAAGAAGCACCGATCGCTGCAGTTTCTAGTGGTCTAGGAATGTCCCTTCCATTAGACAGCTCGTTATTACTTTCATAAGAATGTCAGGACTGTAGGTAATTTTCGCTTTCAAGGCTCTGTTTGGAATTCTATCTGGGTCCGTTGTCTTTTTGTTTTCAATCTTTTTGAATGCCGACAATAGTGCCTCTTACGTAACTGGTGAGATATCTCCATTGGAAGTTTCGAGTACAACAGCGAAGTATGTCAGTTATAGTTGCGGGAGGAGTGTCGTTACGATGTTCTTTACTCGTAAATTGAGATGATCTACGGCCTTCAAATTTTGTCATGTTAATCCCGTATACAGTTCATCTATGGAGCCTTTGATTATTTCCTCTGCTACCTTGTTAACCGAGCAGAATGGTTTTCTGTTCGTCTGCTCTCAGATTGATCTGAAATGGTCTTTGATTTTCCTTCGTCGAAGAGTTCTATTGATGTCTATGTTGGTCTTAGAAGCAGCCGCCTCTGATTTCTTCTTTCTCGAAAACATTATCCAGATCTACGATGTTTTCTGTTTCACCAAATCTTCGCTTCCTGGCATTTGTCATGTATTGAACTAATTGCACCCCTTTTCAGAAGAGACCACTTATCATAAAGACATTTGAATGACCGTCTTGTTAAGACTCTACTGTTGGTTTTGGCATCCTTCTAAGTCTATCGGATTAACCGAGTCTCGAAAAGAAACAATCTGTTGTAACAATTTGTAACTTAAAAGCTATTTCCACCTTCAGGGCATTAATCAACTTGGACTCAGCTGGTAGCGGTGGACGGGAAATTCTC
Organism: Rhingia rostrata; assembly: GCA_949824845.1. Lineage (NCBI taxonomy): Eukaryota > Metazoa > Arthropoda > Insecta > Diptera > Syrphidae > Rhingia > Rhingia rostrata. Next base: position 70,857,821 of record OX463758.1, read on the forward strand.
TTCCAATCGGGACCAAACCATCCATGGCTTATGAAGGTAAAAAAAAACCTCTTCTATGCTTTCATTTTCATCCTACGAACCCACATTTATAGTATTACCGCAAGAGTATTATGCATCCCTATGCTTCCACCGTCGCCGAAGAGATGTTCCAGCGGCATTTCATCCCATCCGACACCGATTTCAGGATCTTCCGTGATCATGGACCTGTTCCTGGTATGTAACACTCATCCAAAATTCTACATAGGTCTATATATAACAAATTCCTCACAGGTCTTGATATGGCTCATCAGTACAACGGATACGTATACCACACCAAATACGATCGCGCAGAGATCATTCCAAGGGGAACCTTCCAAAACACCGGCGACAACGTGCTAGCCCTCACCAAAGCCATCGCTAATGCTCATGAGCTGGAAAACACTGAAGTGAGTAGCGATACCTCTGTCCATCGAAATCTAAAATTTTCTTCTTTCCAGGAATACGCTGAAGGGCACACCATCTTCTTCGATGTGCTGGGCTTATTTCTGGTCTTCTACTCCGAAACAGAAGGAATTATTCTCAACGTTGTGGTGTGCACCGCAGCAATTGTCTCGATTGGTGTCTCATTCCATTTGATGGGCAAACATTCAGGTCTACCGATTGTAAAGATTCTTAAACGCGTCGGCATCATGTTTGGCATACAAGTTCTCGCTTGTATCGCCGCAGCTACCCTCACCTTCCTAATGGGCATGTTCATGGATTTGATTCATATGCCAATGTCATGGTTCACTAGTTCATGGCTGATACTTGGCCTTTACTTCTGTCCACTATTTTTCGGTTTGGGCATTGTTCCAGCTTTGTACATTTCCACCACCAAGGAGGTGAGCAGAGAAGACAAGTTTTTCCCCACCCCTATACCACTAACATTCGATTTTCGTTTTAGGATCGTCTGCCGAACTTCTTTCGAGTGCACATCCTACTGCATTGCCATTGCCTGTTCCTGGTCCTGCTGACCCTGATTATGACCATTTGCAGCATTCGGTCGGCGTTCATGTTCATGCTGACAATTCTCTTCTACACGATGGCTCTGATTATCAATTTGGTCACACAGTTGCACAATCGACGTAAGTGGGTTGGTTGATGATGATTTAAGAGCGCCATCTATGTGATGTCTTGTACTTGCAGCACTTCCTTGGTTGATTCCACATGTCATTTGCCAGATATTGCCGTTCCTGTTTTACGCCTACTTGTCGCATGGATTTTTTGTAACCTTCATTCCGATGACGGGACGTTTTGGCTCGAATGTGAATCCTGATTTGATTATCTGTGCATTTACTGTGGGTGTGGGCATCCTTTGCGGAGCATTTATGGTAAGTAGGTTGGGCGAGGGTTGTTTGTTTGTCTGGGGGAGGTGGGGGGAAGGTCACGAGAGTAATTTGTAGCATTATGACTGCAGATCATGATTCAATTGAATTCGCAGGAAATTTATGATGGTATTGACATTTCCTGTTGCAATTCAAGGAAGTGAATGGAAATTACTTTGCGGGAGGTCAAAGCAAAGTGAGTAGTTCTAGATAATGGATGAATACAAGCAATAAGGCAGACGACGTTTCACAATGTAAGGCAATTTGCTTTATTTAAATCATTGTGAGATGCTTTAGCTGTCTTCAAGGTGGACCATTAAATCGGGGAGATTTGTTTCTTCGAAGGGATTCGGACCAGTATGTCTTTTAAGGCCCAATTTGTGAGGCATAGTTGCAATGCCAATGTAGACGTAGGTATACCACTAGCACTTAGTCTTTGTAGATATAATCATTCGTAAATCATCTTCCATTAGGGACTTCTAAACTTTGACAGTTGATAGCGTCCATATTGTTGAAGCTACATCGGTCAAATTGGCTGTCATATCCTCGGTCTCTATTGGCTAATTACCATGAACGCACATAATGTCTAACAATACGTGAAACAGATAAAATTGTTTCATCTAAATAGGTGTTCTGTTCCGCCAAGGTTCCGCGCGCTTCGCTCACTTCAAGGCTACCATAATCGTCCTACCGAGAGGACTTTTCGCAGTGTAATGGATAAATTTGAGTCCACTGGTTCATTAATTGATTAACAATCACCTGTATCTCGACAAATGCAAGATCTGCCAAAAACATCGCCACTGTCTGTGATAGTTTGCCGGAGAATCACATCGCTCACAAGAACTGGGACTTTCGCATACAATTTGGCGCATTCTGCTTCGCGACTTGAGCCTGCATTCGTACAAAACTGAATTGACCCAGGAGTTGGAGGTAAACGACCATAGATAACGAACTATGTTCGCGGAAAGGGTACTGGAGCAGTTTAATACTGACCCAAATTTTCATCAAAAAAGCATCTTCAAGGATGAGGATCATTTCTGAATGATTAGATGAGCTAACAACCAAATTGTCGAATTTGGACGACACAAGTCCACAAAAAAATCAAAAACGTCCAACGCATTCCGAAGAGGTCACTGTTTGGTGTGGATTTTAGGCTGGCGGCGTCATCGGCCCATATTTCCATTTCACCGAGGTTAGACAGGCTATCACGGTCAACGGCAAGGGCTGTAGGTCTAGGATTACAAACTTTTTTTTTTGCCTAAATTGGATGATATGGACACTAACGACATGTGGTTTCAACAGATTTCAACAGCACCACTGTGTACCACAAAGCTCACGCAACAACATTTTATATGAGCGATTCGAGTCATTGTCATCTCAGGTAAAGACGATGTAAACTGCCCACCCAGCTGGTGCGGTTTGACCTGTGAGACTTTTTCTTGTGGGGTTTCTGAAGCTGCAGGTCGGAATCTTTCCGAATAATTAACTTCCTTAGCGGACTCTATTTGTTTGGTCCGTTTAGAACAATTCGAAAGGTATGCCCACTAGCAGATTTAAAGAAATTCTTCGCAGTTTTTCCGCTTCTTTCCCTATTGAACTTTTTGTTATCATCGGCATGCATGTCGTCAGCGTAATAAAAAAAAAATAAAATTTATGGCGCAACAGGCTCGTTAGTACCCAGGGCATAGCTTTTTTCTCACAACCATTCATGTGTGCGTGTGTACTTCTTTGCACGATGGCCGCACCTCCTGTTTTATGTCGAATCAGAACGGCTAAGTTGAGATAAGCTATTCATGACAATTGATACTACTCGGATGATTTGTCAGATCATCAGATCGTGAGCGTATAGGAGGAATAATACGACCAGGAATACTACGTTGCGGAACTCCAACGTCCATTTCCCCAGGAGAATTCCTACTCGTTCGCGTAATTCAAACTATTCCCAGCCTTATGTCAGATGCAGTAGGGGAAAACCTTCCCTCATTGACAGCTTAAACCATTTATCCGCTTCCTCATCTATACTGGTAAACTTGGCTATGACATCACGTTGAGTCCGAGCAACAATGCCAATATCTTCGGCGTATGGTAGCAGTTGCACAGAATTTTGAAGAATGTGCCTCTGGCGATGGCACGGGAGTTTGGCACAATCCTTTCAAGAATCAAGTTGAAGAAGTCACATCACGGCGCATCGCCTTGCCTAAATCTTTTTTAAGTGTCGAATGTGTCGGTGAGGTCTTTTCCGACCCTGGTGAAGTAGAGAGAATTCTCCATCGTCATCAAACACAAACAAACGAGTTTGAGCGGTATACCAAAACAAGACACGGATCAGTATAGTTCGGCTTTATAAATCTTTTCGTATGCGGATTTTAAATCGATGAATAGGTGGTGGGTATCAATATGGAGATCTTGAATGTTTTTCCCACAATCTGACGATTGAAAAGTTAAGATTTTCCCTGGCCTAAGACCATACTGACAAGGTCCGATCAGGTTGTTGGAAGATGGTATCAATAGTTCACGAATTTCGGCACATAGGATCTAGTTGGCGATGTTGAGGATACTCATGCCTCTGTATTTGACGCATCTCAGAGGGTCCCTTTTACTTATGGATCTGGCAAACAAGGCTGAGCTTCCATTCTTCAGGCATACTTTCATCCGACCAGATTTGGCTTATTAGATGGTTGTCATCGCATTATCATAATCTCACCCAGCTTTATAAATCAAAAAGCCCGCAATTTCTGGTAGCCTTGTTAATTTTTAAATTGCTATCCTCACCTTGCTGAGGTTGGGTACTTGCCGAATTTCTCTGTCTTCGCCAATATTGAAGGTTTCGTTCTGCCTGCCAGCGGAATGCGGTGATTCATCCATATCCTCAGCATCGACTGTGTGTCAACTTCGATATTTCCTTGCTCATCTTGACAGGATTCTGTTGACGACTTGTGCCACTGGCTTTTACTTTGGTAAGACTTGCGAACATCGTTCCTGGAGTGGTACCTCCCTATATCTTCGATCCAGCGCTTCTCTTGCTTTTTTCTTCTTTCTAAAAGCCTGCGTTGTTCATTTCTTCTTTGCCTATAGAGCTTAGTGGCAGCTCTCGTATCCATCTGCAACTTATCACGAGGCCTTCAAGGATAAGTTGCAGATGAGGACGAGAGCTGCCACTAAGCTCTATAGACAAAGAAGAAAGGAACAACGCAGGCTTGGCTGCGAGCATCTGTCGCCATTCCTCATCAAATCACGGATTTCTTGCTAGTGGAAGCGAGAAACCAAGCACATCAGTTGCGGCCAATCAAATGGCATCGTTGCCATTGTTCTTTGAAATTCGGTGCGAAGGTCTTGGCGGTATCTTTCGATTGAGAATTTTCGATAGTATTTCTGATTTGATGTAGCGTGGTGGATATCCGTATTCTTATTATGGCTGCAACAAGGTATGGTCCGAGTCGATGTTAGCCCATCGAAATGTTTTTCTTCTTCTTAAGTGAGCCTCAACCAACATACCTCTCCAATTAGCCCGGTCCGTAGCTAACTGCCACCAGTTGCACACTCCAAATTGGTTGAGGTCGGTTTCTACTTGTGCGCGTCACTTAAGGCGAGGTCTTCCTCTACTGCGTCCAATATCGGAATATTCGGACATCCAAAATACTGGATGCATGCCCTTTGTCTTTCGCTGTTTAAATAATTTGGTTGGCCGTTCGTTTATCTGGAGTCCGACATGACCCCTTACGGATATCGAGGTGAAGAAACCGTGTGCTGCCTATAGTGTCATTTCGTTCCGTCGCGAAGTCCGAAACCTTACTCCGCTGCCAGATGTTTTGCCTGTGTTTTCCAACAGTACTGCTTTAGATGTCTTCTCTTCCTACCCTTGCGTTAAAATCTCTCAGCACGATTTTAACATCGTACTTCGGTAGTCGCTCATAGGTTTTGTGAAGCAGGTCTTAGGAGCAGTCTTTAGCGTCTGTACGTCTCTGGACGTAAGCACTTATAAGGCTGATGTTGGCGAATTTGGTCTTGATACGAATTGTTACAATGTGTTCGCTATTGCCTTAGAAACATAAGACTTCTTGCCTAAGTCTGGCACTTATAACAAATCCCCATCCGAAGTGTCGCTTTTACTGTTCACAATAACACCGTTTGTAGTAGTTTTCTTAGTATTTCATCCTCTTTTTGCCCGGCCCATCCTATCGTATATCCTAGGTGGCTGTTATGTCTGCTTTGTAGCAGCTTGAGGCTTCCGCTAGTTGGTCCGCCTGCTCATCTACTGTTTAATGTTCGGACGTTCCAGATGCAGGTTCGTACGTGTCGTTTTCTCTTTTTTCGTTATGCATGGCTGTCAACAATAAAAACAGCCCTTTCCGAGGATGGCTAATTACCCCAAAGAAGGAAATAGGTTCCTCCGCTGTTGATGCCTTTTGATTTTCGGGTTTGCATGGATCCAAACTTGCAAGCAACCCATATTTAACAGTGAGCCCAAGCAGGGGGGTTGCAGGATGGCAGCACCCCTATTCATATTAAAACTTCGCAAACACCAAAACTAGAACTCGGGTGTATGCAATGTGGCCAACGGTTGGATTTGGGATTGGTACGGAATTGGATGTTTACAAAGAAAAAAGCCCCACAAGCAGAAGGCAATAACACCCGCCGGACTTATTTCGAAAAGGAAATAAGCCCTGCGTGGTGTATTGCCTTTTTTGATTGAATTTAGTCTTAGCTTGATTTTTGGTTTTTAGACAGAAGATCCAGACGTTTATTTTTGCATTGGTGAGGGAAAACCACTTCTGTTAGGCACTTGTTATGAAGTTCCAAGAAATTCGATTTCCGTGACAGTTGATATCTCACGTATTTGCAGGTGGGATTCCATACACTGTGCGCCGATATAATTTTTTACCTAAGAGCACGAGATGACGATGCAAGTGCCTTTGAGTTTTTTTTTCGTCTCGTCATGACTTTTCTTTAGGTTGCACGGATTTACATCTGCGGAGAGTGTGCTTTTTACTTTTGCGGATGGCTAGTTTCGACTCGTATTTAACTGAATTGGAATCCTTGTAGGTGGGCAACCCTTGCGATCGCTCTAATACTCTTCTGGCTCTATGCCACTTTTTAGGTAGTTTTCTCTTTTTGGTTTTGGTGACGTATTCTGGACCATCGATGCATCGCAAGCTCTAGTCACATTCTTGGTAATATCAGCGGCCATAGCGTTTGCTGATCAATGATTCCCTTAAAACCATGGCAAAAGTGTCGTCTTGCATTGTAGTTATTTACTATTCCATTTGTTGTGACCTCTTGGGAGTATATATGTGAAACAGTCTGCTCATCTGTGTTTCAAAATACATAGCTAGGTATATTTTACACTGACTTTAGAAGTGGCTCTTCTTTATGCGGAGCTAGTTGTAAAGGTGATATCAACTATGGTAGGTACTTGAGAGAATAAGGCATTAGGAACTCCAACTTTCAAAAAACCCAAAAAAATTAACGAACTTCCCGCCACGATAGATGTGAGATCATCCATGGAGTGCGGTAATGGTTGATGAGTTGAATAGGTAGGCGGTGGACGACTTCCCTCATTTCACTCAGGTCGTTAAAGACCCATTGTGATGCCCGTTGGGGGTCCACGTGTTCTTTGTTTTTCCATTGTTGTTAGTGCCCTTCCAGCCATCCAGATGTTGTTGCAAAACCTAAAAAGATTATAGAGAGTGGGATTTCAAATAGATCCGTGAGGTCATGAAAAATAAAGTAAGTCATCACTACATCCATGATCTATCCCGTCTCCCTCGTTCTTTATCTTCATATCAACAACCCGCTTCTTTGAGCAAATGATTTTTTAAAAAAATTAATAAAAATCCACCCAATTTTTTTTCACAGGTTCCAGTATTGAACCTCTTCAAAAAGTCAAAAACCGTCATCTCATCATTACTCATCATAACCATCATCTATGTCATCATCGCTGCCACCCCGCTTGGCTTCCCATATCGTCCTGAAACCTCAGTTCAACGATTCTCCATATTGGTAACTATCGCAACGCACCATGCTAATTAATGTGAAGGATTACATTGCAAAATTAAATACGAACCCTTTTTTCAGCACACCAGACGAGTTTTTCATGAAGCGGATTTATCTGTACGTCGAGTTGAGAGTGGATACTTCATCCTACCACAGGACCGACGAACATATTCGGTGAAAAGTGAGTCATACCATTGAAATCCATCACTCCTGACCACCATTCAATTTGTATTTCCCTCACCACTAATTCGCAGAACATGCTTTGAACATGACATTGGCAACCAGCCTGACAGAAGACTGTGCCAATGAGGTATTCTGTGGTCTACCAGTCTACAATCATAGATGGCACAAGTCAAGGTAAGTTATGGGAATCCATTACATTTCGTATGAAGTTGGAAATAATTTTGGTTTCTATGTATTTCCAGAGCTTCAAGTGTATGGATTCCTGGACCGGATCCAGTGTTCGATAAACTACCCGAACTGAAGGTGGTTGCTAAAAATCAACTAACAACTTGGAAGATTCGCTATGAAATGCAGCTTTCCGGTCCAGATCACATGAGTATCTTTATTAACCCTTTGCATGGAGCTAAGGTTGCTGATTGGTCCTTCCATCAGACACCACTACGAATGTCATGGACGGCGCCGTTCTTTGTTTATTTCTCCTATGGCATTGACTCGAAACCCCTGAGTTTCTTTGTCGACCTTGAGGTAGGTGGTTGTCCTTTTAATGGGCGTTGATTGATGAGGAATTTTAATCGCAGCTACACGCAAGAGAAATATCGTAAATTGTTGCGACATGGCAATGGGTAGCTACTTAACTTTTTGATGAATTGTAGGGGTCTGCTCGGGCAGAGTATAGTGGGGCTAGTAGTGGATGAAATTGAAAATCAGAGGTAGGCCTGTATTTCTCATTTTGACAATGACCTTGGAATAGTGATAACTTATTCAGATGTTGAGTGGATATTTGCGGGTTTAATCCCAGCCTTAATTCGGAGTGTAGCGCTTCTAAGGTTAGTACTTATCGCAAGAAACATAGCGATGTTAAGCGCTACTTGCTTCGTATTCGTGTGTAGCAATACCGTCAATTGACTTAATTGCACCGTTGACCAAGGTCAACCCGCCCAGATACGCCGTTTGTGATACAAGAAAAAGCAGGGTTACGTTATCTACAGAATTCGTGTGCGCCTTCGCAAACGCCCAGTACTAATGGGATGCTCCTATGGCAAACCCATGAGCCATTGTGTCAACGAATTGAAACCATAAAGTTGTCTAAGATCCTTTGCTGAGAAACGTGTTGGTCGGATTGAAGGTACTCAACTCATAGTACCTGGGTTGACCTATGAGTCCCAATCTGCTACAAACACCTTCCTCAGCAAAGGGTTGTACACGACGGTATGGCTTCAATTCGGTGCCCAGGATGATTTATACAAATCCTTCGAAGTCATAGTTATCGACATCCACCATATCAACTGGCACGTGCACAAGCACCGCGACTTGCTTGGCCTCACGTCGGCTAGCAAGAGCTCCCGTGGCATCGGAAAGGGCGACAGGTACTCCCAGACAGTTGGAGGATCACGTCGTGGAAGGGCAGAACCGATGGTCTGTATGATGATTCAAGTGTTTTCTTTTTTTACCTTTTGATCGTGTAATAAAAAAATTTTATGAGTAAGCAATCCCAGCCAAAATAGATTCAACTATAGACCAAGAAGTTTGATTTGAAAAAAAGGCTACTAAGCTAAAGATAAAAAAACTTTAAAAAAATTTAATTTATGGCGCAACAGGCTCGTTAGTACCCATGGCTTAGCTTTTTTTCTCACAACCATTCATGTGCGCGTGTACTTCTTTGCACGATGCCGGGACCTCCTGTTTTATGTCGAATCCGAACGACTAAGCTGAGATAAGCTTTTCATGACAATTGATACTACTCGGATGATCATCACGAGAGGAGGGCCAGCGAAAAATCATTTAGGTGTTGCTATGGCTGGGAATCGAACCCAGACCTTCTGCGCGGCAGTTCATCGCACTAACCATCGCGCCACTGAGCCCGTGCTTAAAGTTAAAGAAAATACCGACTTGCAAAAAAAAAAACATGTTGCTGATCTATGAAACCACTCAACAAAGTCATCGATCTGATAGCTCAGATACCAACCATGGTGTAAGTCATCACTACATATAACATCTTTTCTATATCTCAAGACTCACGCGGCTTAAAAAGCTGCACGTTCAGATAACTATTTGAATTCTTTGATTACTCACTATTCGGGGTCTGTTTATGGCACTATTTGGCCAGAAGGAGATAGGTTATCAATTTCTTGGCGGATGTTCTATTTGATGGCTGTCAAGGTGTGTAGTTTGCTCATACCAAAAGGGTGGTTAAATTTTGAGGGCCGATATTTATTTTGAATAAGACACAAATTACTTGGGAAATTATTTTCATTTCTTTTTATTATGATAATGTTTGTATGGTTCAATTTTGTATGGAACAAAATATCGGCCAAATGGCAGCCGCGACCTCGGCAGCATACCTCCATCCGATGGTCCAAATTTTCAATGACGCTGAGGCATAATTGAGGTTCTATGCTGTTAATGTGCAGAATTATCTCATCTTTTAGCTCTTGAATTGTTTCTGGCTATTCGACGTATACCTTTTCTTTCAAATAACCCAAAAGATAGAAGTCCAACGGTGTCAAATCACATGATTTTGGCGGCCAATTGACACCGCCACCATGTGCGATACACGGCCATTGAATTAGTTGCGCAAAACATCCATTGTTTCGTTAGCTGTGTGGCAAGTGGCACCTTCCTGCTGAAACCACATATCGTCCACATCCATATCTTCCAATTCGGGTCATAAAAAGTTCGTTATCATCTCACGATAGCGAACACCATTCACAGTATCTGCCTGACCGGCCTCGATGATGCCGTCAGTATTTTGTGTAGGTAATGGCGTCTCAAGGGTCTCTCTTCACTCCAAATGCAGCGATTTTGCTAGTTGACGTAGCTATTCAACCAAAAATGAGCCTCATAAATGTCTGTCAGTCCGTTCGTCTGTCTGTCTGTTTGTAACTGATTTTGAACAAGAGTGTTGAAATTTGGTACACTGACTCTCTGTCCGACGAAGCACAGCAAATGTAAACGTTTTTAAAATCCGCAAACAGCCACGCCCATTTTTTAGAAAAATATTTGGCCAAACTGTAAAGAATTTTGAAAAAGTGTCTGAAAACATCTTTAGACAATCCCAATATTTCATTCATACAAAGTTTTTTTCCACGCCTACTTTTGGGGTGCGTTTTCTGTAAAATGCGGGTTTCGTTACAATTTGAAACTAAAACGTTTGATGCAGAAACCTTAAAGAAGTTAATGTGAACGTTTCGCTTTTAGGTCATTTTAACTCACGCCCACTTTTTGGAGGCGTTTTCTTATAGAAACCATATGTTTAAACCGCCCCATATATGCAGGTATATGCAGGAGAAAAACGGTGTTTTCGTCGAACCATAACAGATTTTGACAAACTGTCTGAACAATATGTTGTGATAATATCATTTCAACATTGAGTTGCCATAAAGCCCACATTTTAAGGCAAAGCTGCAGGTGATGTCGAGAGCCGCCGTTGAGCTCTATAGGCAGAGAAGAAGGGAAGAACACCGGCTTTTCAGAAAAAAGCAAAAAGAGCAAGAAAAGGGCGCGATCGAGGATATAGAGAAGTGCCACTCCAGGAATGATGTTCGAAAGTCTTACCAAAGTATCTAACGTCAAAGACAAGGATACAAGGCACGAACAGAATCCTGTAGAGATAAACAAGGAAATATTGTAGTTAAAGCCCAGTCGATGCTGAGGATGTGGAATAACCAGTTCTGCAGACTGTTAAACGGCGATGACGAACAGCATTCCGCTGGCAGGCAGAACGAATCAATCAATATAGCCGACGAGAGATAAAAATAACAAACGGATTTATAAAGCCGGCGGAGATTACTTGGAAAGAAACATCCACCAGCTCATAAGCCAAATCTAGTCGGAAGAAAGTATACCTGAAGAATGGAACCTCAGCATCGCTTGGCGATCCCCCAAAAAGGAGAACCTATAAGCTGCGCCAACTACAGAGGCATAAGTCTCCTCAATATCGTCTACAAGAACTTGTCTGCCTTAATATGTGAACACCTGAAACCGTTTACCAACAACCTGATCGGCCCTGTGGTATTTTAGGCCAGGAAAGTCAACAACCGATCAAATTCACACTTTGTCAGATCCTGGAAAAACCCAAGAAGTCCCAATCGATACCCACCACCTATTCATCGATTTCAAAGCCACATACGACAACATTTATAGAGACGAACTATACAGAGCCATGTCTAGTTTTGGTATACCACCCAAACTCTTCCGTTGACGATGGAGAATTCTCGCTGCTCCATTAGGGTCGGAAACGACCTCACCGACACATTCGATGACAAAAATGGATTTACGCAAGACGATGCGATGTCATGTTACTTCTTCAATCTAATTCTTGAAAGGATTGTGCAAAACTCCCGAGCCAACATCAGAGGCACAATTTTCCATCAATCCGTTCAACTACTACCATACGCCGACGATATTGACATCATTGGCAGGACTCAACATGATGTCATAGCCACGTTTGCTAGTATAGAGAAGGAAGCAGCAAAACTGGGCTCAGCTGTAGATGATGGTTAGACTAAGTATATGCAGTCAACACGAAAAGACTCATAACATCGACGAATTGAACAGAACGTCACCACTTTGAGGTAGTACGGGACTTTGTCTATCACTGCTTAGCTCTTGCCAACCGCTGTTTCTTCAGGCTAAGATGGCAATCCAGTGGTAAATCCCTCACTCGAACTACTATGGAGATCCTACATAAGACCGTGATCATCCCAGTCCTGCTCTCTACGGCGCTGAAGCATGGACCGTCGCAAAATCGGATGAAGAAATGCTTAGTTGATTTGAGAGGAAAACTCTTTTAGAAAAATCTTCGGTCCCGTTTGCGTTGACGGGCTATGGACACGAAGATTCAACCAAAAGATGTACAGCGACATTCCCCTGGTCAAGAAACTCCGCATTGGACGTTTAAGATGGCTGGGACATGTCGAACGAATGGAAACCAATACTCCGGCTCGCAGGGTCTTCGAATCCCAGCCAGACGTCGGACGCAGTAGAGGAAGACCTCGGCTTATGTGGCGCGCACAAGTAGAAGCCGACCTCAACCAACTTGGAGTGCGCAACTGGAGGCAGTCAGCTAAGGACCGGGCCAATTGGAGAGGCATGTTGGTTGATGCCCAGGTTCAATCCTGACTGTAGCGCCACTTAGGTAGTTAGTCAAGCCCACCTTTTGGGAATTAAATGATCCGCAGAGCGGATTGTAGCCTTCACAATTTTTTTTCTTCTTTTTGAAAAGCCGGTGGTTTTCCTCCTTCTTGACGCTCAATGGCAGCTCTAGTGTTCTGCTATATCTTTGCCTTGCAGGCCTCATTTTTGGCTTTGAGCATCTGTCGTCATTCTTCATGAAGCCAAGGGTTTCTTGCTATGGTTGGGATGGGAAACCTAGCACATCAGATGCGGCTGACTGGTTAGAGTCAATTTTGCAAATGAAGCGAAATATCTCGGAATGACACTCGATGCAAAATTAAAATGGAAGTCGCATGTAAAAAAAATTGCGAAGAACTTAAAAATAAATACAGAGAACTGTACTGGTTACTCGGAAAAGGAATTTCGCACGCACACATAAAAAACGTTTATTGGGACACATTATCACAGCGGTCCTCCAAATTCTTTACGAAACGAAATTTATTGCGGCGTCTTCAGAGAACTAATCCCTTAGAATCGGCTCGATAATAACAAACCGCGCTATAAATTGCTGCCTGCCAAACATTCATTACTTGTGATAAAAAAATTGCTCGATAAGTCGGATCCTCAGTTGCAATACAAATGCAAAAAGGGTGGTGGTATTAGTAGGGTAAAATCTCACACTACTTTGGGCACGTTCTCATCGTGTCTTTCGAGATTTCCACCAGCCCAAGGAAACAAAAAAAAAACGATGCGGCTGACCTACATTCGAGTGCGAGTTTAGGTATTTGCACGGTTTGAAGATGGGTGCATTCCATGATGCCCCCCTGTAACCCTCCTACTTGGGCTCACTGTTAGATTTCGGTTACGTGCGACGTTTGATTTATTAAAAAACAAGTTTCCGCCAACAGTTAGCCCAAACTTCACATACATCCAACCTCCACCCATGATCGAATTTTTCATACACCCAAACTCGGATGTGTGGAAATTATGAAACCAGCTCTTCCTGAATTCGGCTTTATTTCACAAGCAATGTTCCGCGTTATTTCACTAACCTAACCTAACCTAACTAAATTTAATTATTAGAAGAAGTGTTATGGAGTATTGGTAGATGAGGAGGACATAAGAGAGTTTTATGCCCATTAGCCAGGCGTAGTACTCTACTCATCAGCTCGTTCTTGCCGAAGATGGTTCGGTGCAAGTTGAGTTGAAAGATGGGAACAGATCTTAGATTTCTAAAGTTGGCGTTGAGTGAAATCATTTCTAGCCATCAATATTACCTGCTAGAAGCTGATGAACAAAAAGAACGTCTGCTATTCCACGGCTTGGTTGAAGGTTTATTAGTTTCAAACAATCCTCGTAGGCGGGTGAATTAAAACTGTCTACCCAGGCGAGACCGCGTAGTGCAAAATGGATAAATCTGCGTTGAACACTCCCAATACGGAGGGAATGGGTATTGTGATAAGGCGACCATACTTGACTAGCAATATTCAAGGATAGGTCTAACAAATGTGACATATGGGTTCACACCTCCTTAGACCAGCGTTTTACAAACCCAAGTGCGGAGTTGGCTCTGGTGATGATATTATCTATGTGAGAGCGAATGTTAAGTTCTCTATCACAGATAACACCCGCATTACGCATGAAAAGCACATTAGGTACGGGCTCACCAAACATTAAATAGAATCTCGCGTCTGATGGGAGACGCTTACAGGTGTATGTCATGGTTTAGCATTTGATGACATTGAGCTCCAGGAAGTTTTTTTTGGCACCATTTTGAAAAGTTGCCTAGATCTCTTTGAAGTGGGTAAGAGTCAGTTGAGGAGGTAACTCAGATAAATATGAGTTTTCGATGATACCACTGAAGCATTCACTGTTACGATAATAACGCCAAATCTACTCTAAATAAGTTTTGTAAGACAAACGACATTATGGGTTAATTTAAACCACAGTATACGAATTTTCAATGTTTCATAAAAAATCCAAAAACAAAATCCAATTTATAAAAGTTTTACAAGTGCAAAAAATAAAACTTCTTCCTAGCCCCACTGTAATGACGGTCTGCGTTCCTATTTGCTGCCAATAGTCAGTGAAATCTTTAACTAAATGTCAAGCGACCGTAAATGTTGTCAGGTATACATTCCCAATGACCCTCTAGCTATTTATTGCAAAAATGCTTCAAAACTTGTGCTTCAATAAATTACGAAATACGTCGAATCATGTTTGTGTGCGGGACAACCGCCCCTACATTCGATTGGACGGGCTTAGAGTTTGAGTAAAAGTTTTAAAAAATTTTTTATTTGTTTGTCATAAAGTCCTATTGACAGAGGCTTTGAAATTATTTATTTTGCTAATTGGGATTGAAGGATGAGACCGCCCGGGGAGGTCTAATAAATATTTATTTAGTGGTTGTCGCTTACATCCCTTAAAGTGGGGTTAATGTGGTGGCTCGATAATTTTGAAAATTTGTGTCTTTTCAGAAAAGCGATGGAGATTGGAGCAAGGAGAACATTGAGATTGGCATCAGTGGACACTGGAATCATCACGAAGAGATGAAAACAGATGACTTTAAGAAGTTTTTGGACAGTTTTCCTAAATATGTTGATGCCACGGCATGGCCTAGTTCCTATGAGTCATGGAAATATTAGAGGGGTGCAATTTTGTTTGTAATTTGCGTAGGAAATTCTTAGTTCTAAGGAATATAAATAAAGAATTTAGATATTTTGTATAAGTGTTTGAGCATATTTTTGAATGCTGTAATGTTTGAAAGATTAATTTGAATACGATTTAAGTTGACAGCTCGGAGTGTTCGTTAATATGGTAAGTAACTCTGGTATTTCACGTTTGTGTCGTTTATCATAGCCTCGGAAAGGATGGATTTTATTTTTGAATACCCCAAACGAAAAAATTATAACGACGTTCGTATCTGCAGCTGGAGCTGTAAGAACATTAAACTGGAGAGGGGCAAGTGAACAACTAGTGGAAGCACTAAGCTGCTACAAATCAGACATAACTGCCATCCAGGAAATACGATGGAATGGACTGGGCAAAGCGAGGATGAAAAACTGTGACATCTACTACGGACCGTGTTATAGTGAGCAGAAACAGCGACTATTCGGATGCGGATTTATTATAAGTGCCAGACTTAGGTAAGAAGTCTTATGTTTCCCAGACATTAGCGAACGCATTGTAACGATCCGCATCAAGGCCAAATTCGCCAACATTAGCCTTATATGCGCTCATGCCCCCACGGGCTGCTTCTATGAGCTCCTTGACAAAAGCTATGAGCGACTACCGAAATACGATGTTAAAATCGTGCTGGGACATTCTAACGCAAAGGTAGGAAGAGAAGACATCTTTAGCAGTATTGTCGGAAAACATAGTCTACACGACAACACGTCTGGTAACGGACTTAGGCTAATTGATTTCACTATGTTCGGGACATATGTTCGCAGCCAATAACGTGGCCTACAAGGCTAAGCTGCAGGTGAGGACGAGAGCTGCCGATGAGCTCTATAGGCAGTGAAGAAGGGAAGAACACCGGCTTTTCAGAAAGAAGAAATAAGAGCAAGAATAGCGCGCGATCGAGGATGTAGAGAAGTGCCACTCCAGGGACGATGTTCGCAAGTTTTACCAAAGTGTAAAACGTCAAAGCCAAGGATACAAGGTTCGAATATAATCCTGTCGATATGAACAAGGAATGATATGGAAGAACCACTTGCTACAAAAATTCCTGTGTGCAAACTGTCAAACACAGATCACTCACAAGAAGATTTTGTAACTTCTCGTGGGTGGACTACGAGAGCCCCGTTCACTCAGCGTGGGTTCAAACTTGGAGCGCTTTGGCTTCCAAGTGAATTATGAAGTGTTGGACGCCACGTAATTTTCGGAAAATTACGAAACCTGAAAAATAAAATAAACTACGAAAATTGAAACCAAAGCAACTATGAACCAAAAAAAAAATTAAACGAAGAGGTTTCATCCACGTTATGAAATGGGGGTGGTGCGCCCAATTTAATTTTTATTGATACCAACTGTATCGAAATTTCGGACCGCGAAGATGGCCCCCGAACGAATTTTTTCCCGAAATTTAATTAAAATTATTTTAAAAAGGGGTCGCGTGTCCCGTCTTTTCTCGGGAATTTTTCGGCCGCGGAACCACCAACTACTTTTGCACTTTTTTTTTGCACTGATCGGTCTAACACCATTACACACTCTACTTATCTTTCTTTTTTTTTTTCTCCTTTTCCTTCTTTCCTCCGCTCTTCTGTGCTCTTCCCGATTTTCCTGCTTTTTCCTTCCTCCCTTCTCGATATCCAGTTTTTTTTTTCTTCAAAAGGATTTTCCTCCAATTTTTTTTTTTTTAAGTCACTCAACTCTTTTTTTTTCAATAATCAAAAAAACTCTTCACAAACTCGTGAGTAGACAAACGTCTACTCGTTCCGCTTGATATCCAAGAAGTGGATTCTCTTTGTTTTAACGATCCCGTTGTCCAGAATCGATCCCGTTTATCCAATCACACACATACATTCACACTTAGTACTCTCCACTCGTAAGCCCACTGCGACTTCTCACACATTCTGCCCTTTGGCTGGAAAGTGCGTTCGCGCTTACTAGTTTCGAGATACCCGCGTTCATACGTGACTGGACTTACTGCGCATTTTAACGCATCGACGTCAGGTGTTTCCCCAACTCGTGCTATCGCTGCCAGACACCTCACACTTGCTCTTTCCGATTGGATATACCAATTGGATTTTCACAATCACCCCGGTATTCCATAGGAAAATCCCGGTGTCAATCCTGGACAACTATTTTCTGTCAATCAAACATTTGCCCCGGATGCCTATGTTTGATTGACCGCGACCAATCCGAAAACCGACCTACCCGAACTATGGTGGAGAAGATTAAATATCAGAAGAAAGGAAGGAGGGCACCGCACTTTCTCAGAAGCAGTGAGCTTTGAGGAAGGAGGAAAATATGAACTGTCAAAACCAACATTTCCGCGAACTATGTTGGTGGTTTCGCGTTCAGATTTTGGAGCAGGGATTTCTCTTCGGGTGCCATCTTCACATTCTTATTTTTATGTTGGGCTTTTTGGCCTTAGATTTGGGTGTCGTTGGTGTTTGGACACGTTTCGCTGCGCTTTCGATAGCCGTTTGCCGTTTTGACTGCTGTCGGATCATATGACAGCTGCCCTTGGACACTTTGACAGTTGTCTTTGGGCTGTCGTTAGACATGATGTCCCATGTCTTTGGTGTCCCTGGTGTTCATTTTTGTATTATATTGGAGGTGTTTTAACCTGGCCGTCCGCCTAAACACCTCTGTTGCTCCTCCGGTGCTCCAGCGTTGGGGGAAAGAGATCGTCTTCTCTTAGCCATCGAACCAGACTTTTACTGTTGCGGTTTTGTTGGAGGGGTGTCTTTTGGGCCGTCCACCCCACGCTTCTGCTGCTCCTCCGTTGCTCCCTCGTTGGGTGAAATAGGAGAACGTCTACTCCATGCCATCGTACATTTTTGCGTTTGCGCCAATAATGGGATCGTCCTCCCCCACCCGTCATCATCGTGTTGGATACGACGAGGGATCGTCCTCCCTCACCCATCGAACTTTTCGGACCGCTCCTGTCCGATGCTGCCCGTCGCGAGTCTCCCACGTCCTTTGGGCTTCGACGACGGCGTTTCCTAGTGGACTCCTGTTGCACGTTTTGTGTGGCGTTGCTCTGTCGTGAGTTTCCCTAATCTCCCTAGGGCTGCACCGAACAGAGTTGGACGATCATCTCCATGAGTGGACTCCTCTGTCGCACTCGTTGTACCTGTTTTAGGTTGCACCCTCAGAGTCTGAAGGTAGTGGACCATTGGCTGATGGGACCATGGCTGCCCACCACTTCCTCCAACTTCCGGTATTGCGACCACAAAGAAAAGAGGGAACGGAAGGATTTTATGGAATAAGAGAGTGAGCCTTGTTGCGATAAATTTTACCGTAACACACTTCTTCAGACTGTTAACGGCGATGACGAACAACATTCCACTGTCAGGCACAACGATACGTTCAATCTTGGTAACGAGAAGAAAAACTGCCATTACCACCCGACGTGAGTGAGGTGATGATAGCAATAATTATTCTCAAGCTAATTGAGGCTGCTGGAATTATCGCCCTTCCCACCGATCTTTATAAAGCCGGTGGAAATGTGACTAAAGAATGGAATTTCAGCATCGTTCGGCTGATCCAAAAGAAAGGAGACCCACTGAATTGCGCCAACTTACTTACTTACTTACTTAAGTGGCGCTACAGTCCGGAATGAAACGGGACCTCAACCAACATGCCTCTCCAATTAGCCCGGTCCTTAGCTAACTGCCTCCAGTTTCGCACTCCAAGTTGATTGAGGTTGAGGTCGGTTTCTACTTGTGAGCAACACTTAGGGGTTCCTCTACTGTGTCCTACGGCTGGCTGCGAATTGAAGACTCTGCGAGACGGAGTATTGGTGTCCATTCGTTCTACATGTCCTAGACATCTTAAATGTCCATAGTGGAGTTTTTTGACCAGGGGCATGTCGCTGTACAGCTCGTATAGTTCTTAGTTGAATCTTCGTCTCCATAGCCCGTCATCGCAAACGGGACCGAAGATTTTTCGAAGAATATTCCTCTCTCGAATCGACCAAGGATTTCTTCATCCGCTTTTGAGACGGTCCATGATTCAGCGCCGTAGAGCAGGACTGGGATGATCAGGGTCTTATATAAGATCTCCTAAGTAGTACGAGAAAGGGCTTTACTACTGAATTGCCTTCTTAGCTCGAAGAAACAGCGGTTGGCAAGAGTAATTCTTCGTTTAATTTCTGACGAGATGTTGTTGTCAGAGTTAATAGAGGAACCGAGATAGATAAAGTTCCGTACTACCTCAAAGTTATATCTGTCAATTTTCGTGTTGACAGCATATACTTCGTCTTGCCCTCATTTACTGCTAAACCCATTTTTGCCGCTTTTTTCTCTATACTAGCAAACGTGGCTATGAAATCACGTTGGGTCCGACCAATGATGTCAATATCGTCGGGGTATGCAAGTGTAGTTGTACCGATTTTTGGAAAATTGTGCCTCTGGTATTGGGTCGGGAGTTTTGCACAATCTTCCCAAGTCACATGACAGCGCATCACCTTGTCTTAATCCTTTTTTGGTATCGAATGCGTCGGTCCTTTCCGACACTGATGGAGGAGCGAGAATTCTCCATCGCCATCATACACAGACGGACGATTTTGGGCGGTATACCAAAACTAGACATGGCTCAGTATAGTTTGTCTCTATAAATACTGTGATCCTCGACTTCAAGGTCCAATAGGGATCTAAGTGATACACCCAGTCGAATATTATTTTCAATATGATTTTTGAAGCTTTACCAGTTGGTTTTCCCGTTTTTTTTTATTCTGGGTGGGTTTTCATTTCTAATGATTGACTCGCTCCGTGTCAGAAAGACCGGAGAATGATCAAAATAAAATCAAAGTATTTCTCAGTTTTGATTCGATTGGACGGCATACCTTCTACGATGAAAAAATCAATCAAATCCGGTATTTTTGTAACATTAGTTGGCCAGTAAGTTGGTTTCCCCGTTTCGGTATTGTACTTTCTACCAACATCGTAAAGCATCCTACCTTTCTGTGATACGCATCTTGATCCACAGAATGTATGTTTTGCATTAAAGTCCCCTCCGATGACAAAACGCTGTCCAAGGGAATTAAGCGACTTTTCAAAGTCAATTTTGTCAATCTTGCATCACGGAAGGCAGTAAACAGAAGATATCTTCAGGAAGGTTTTCTGAATTGTTTCGATACACTTTTTGATATACAGTGAGGCTCCACCTCTAGCCTTATTCGATGGATGTAGAGCATGATAGCCGAGGTTACGTTGAATCTTGAAGTGAGAATTACTCTTTGCGTGAGTGTTGGATATTCAACAGACGTTGATATATTTTTTTTTTTGCATAAACAATTCAAGTTCTCCAAGCTTTTGGCAAAGGCCATTGGCATTCCACGTAAGAAATTTAAGAAATCTTTTCATGTTGGCGGTGGAGTACTTCCCCCGAGTATTCAGATCCACTACCGAATTGAGCGCAGATGTTGGCATTTCGGATTTATCTCTGTTCGAAGAGCCTGACTAATACTTGCGATTCATAAAAGACCTGCTGATTTAACTAAATACGAGCTAAAACTTTCCAGAGCCTTGTGACGTGCCGGAAGTTTGGTATAGTTACCCTATCGTGGTGAGCATTCTTTGTGGTTTCTTTTATTTTGTTGTCTATGTTTTGCTGGTTGATGGAAACTAATATTTTCTCTTCAGTTGAATATGCTCTTCATTTGGATTCGCATAGCTGTTTATACTTCCCTAGGAATACGTACATTAAATGCAAAATTTGTATAAAATTTTACTTTTTTTTTATTAAAATATTGGGGTACCTATCGGGGGTTTTATTAGAGGTCGGGTTTTCGAATACAGATAAAACTGACATTTTGTGGTCAAATCGGGCAACTCTAATAACGTTTTGTGTAACGTTGACGCTTGCAAATCGTGCCAATTTATTTCCAAAATAATGGTTCAGTTCGCGAAGTATACCGAAAAATCCGTCCATTTTATGGTCGACATAATCGTCCATCAGAGCAATTAATTCGGTCAACCATGGATCGTTTCCGCACTACGTTTACTCTATCTGATGAAATACGCATCCGCAGAGGCGTCGAACAGTGCGCACCGAAGAAACAATTGCCGCTGTAGGGCAAAGTGTTGAAGAGGACCGGAATGAATCGATTCGCCACCGTCCACAGCACTTGGAGCTTAGTCCATCAACTTTATGGAAGATTTTGCGCAAAGATCTTGGCTTACGACCTTACAAGATCCAGCTTGTGCAAGAATTAAAGCCGCGAGACCATGCAATGCGTCGTGATTTTGGTGTATGGGCCGAACATGAGATTGATCTCGATGCTGATTTTCTACGCAAAATTTTGTGCAGTGATGAGGCTCTTTTTTGGTTGAATGGCTACTTAAACAACCAAATTGCCGCATTTGGAGTAAAGAGAATCCACATGAGACCCTTGAGACGCCATTTCATCCACAAAAACTGACTGTTTGATGTGCTTTATGGGCTGGTGGACTCATTGGGCCATACTTCTTCCGAAATGATGCTGGAGAGTCAGTTACCATTAATGGAGACCGGTATAGAACCATGAGAACCGCGTATTTTGTTCCCGAATTGGTTGGCATGAATGTGGATGAGATGTGGTTCCAACAAGACGGTGGTACATGCCATACAGCGCACGTCATAATCGATTTATTCAAGGAAACATTCGATGAGCGCATAATTTTGCAAGAGCGTGTGATTTGACACCACTGGATTTTTTTTTTTTGAGATATGTGATGTCGCTCGTCTACGCCAACAAACCAGAAATATTAGGGAACTTGGAAGCCAACCTTCGTGTCATTATTGCCGACATACGGCTTCAAAATCTCGAAAAAGTGATTGAAAATTGGACCTATAGACGTAGCCTTGGTCGAACCAGTCGCGGTGGCAGCATGTCCAAGATCATATTTAACCGTTAATGGCATCAACTTATCCTTCCAATAAAGCCAAATTGATGGCCATTAAAACGATTTTCTTGTGTTTTATTTCAATTCGAAGTTCTATGCCTCTAAAAAAAAAACACCTTAACGTGTTTTATTGCAGCCGTTTTCAAAGTTTAGGTAACTGTTGAACATTTTTGTATCGAAGGTTTTTGACTATCAACATGTCGCTATTAATGTTTTCTCTAAATAAAAACATGGGATCCATTGTTTAAATGTGTCTGTTTTACGGTCGTATGGGCATACTGTAGAACCAATTTTTTTTTATTTTCTTTCTAATACGATAAAATAGGGTTACCTTGCATTTTTTAGGCACATAAGTCATAACAATACTCAACAAGCATTTGAAGTTTGATGGTGTAAGTCGTTGGACTGTAGAACATACGTCAAAACAATTCTTAAACAAAACTTTGCCTAAATTGTATGGAAAATTTGAAGTAAAATTTTAAATGTTGGTGCTTACGTCAAAACAATACGTGAACTCGATGAATTTGACGGATATACGTCAAAACCATTCTGAATATCTTGCAATGGAAAAAGATAGGGCAAAACGAATAAAAGATTTGGAAAGAGCAACCCCGAAAACATGAGACTGCATACCAAAGTCAAAACTCGTATTTTGGCGCTTACGATAACCCAATATTAGGCTGATGATAAGGTATTCAGAATGCGAATTATATTCGAACTTAAAGATACAATTGATAGACACCCGCGAAACTGTTTTACGGACGATCGAGTACGACAGTGATCACTGCGGACTCGCCGCCGTAATACAGCTTCCGAACGAGCTTGTGGCGTTGGAGGAGCATGTGCCTGTGCATTCTTACAACTACGGTAAGATGCGCTGGCCTCGCTTCACCAACGCCTTATCAAGAGAACTTACGTTCGAGGGCCATTTCACCACCAAACAACAGAAACCTAACAAACAACGAAATCGACGAATACTTACAACAAATGGACGAAACGATTCAACGAACAATGACCAGAACGATACCGAAATACAAAGAACATGACATAACGTCTACGTACTGAAACGCGACCATTGACGCACAACACAGACAAAAAAGCGGACTTCTGACAAGACATAAACACTTGTACAGATGACTGACAAACCCACGCGACCCGGAGATTAGTACACTGAAGGCGTCGATCAAAAACATCAACCAATTGATCAAGGAGAACTACCGTTTGTCCATTAATTTGTTTTGGAATAACAGAATTCGGGCCGTAAATTCAAGCGACCCGAGTATGTTTCCACAAATTAATAAGATCTTTAGGAGGAAAGGTCATAACGACCTTCCGTGTATTAAGCTCCAACGAACAACTGACAATACAAGCATACTTTTGCCAGCAGGAATTGATCCCGGGGAAACCGTCTTCGACGACGATTTCTATGTTATTGAAGATCCTCAGGAGAAAGTGGAGGCAGTGGAGGCTGTCTTTCAGGAAGGTGAATAAGGTGAATTATATCATTCGCCCGAACGGCGTCCTGGAAAACAATGCCCTGCTCCATCATTTCTATCTCCGAAACGACATAACGCAATGGCGTTTCGAGAACCGTGATTTCACCCGGTTTAATGACGAAAACTTGGCAAATGCCATAGTCGCCGAGCAAAGTGGGGGGTAGTCCCCTGTTAATCTCGAAGGTGGAACTCCAGATCATCTTCGATTCCATAAAGAAAAAGAAGTCAGCGGGAGTCGATGGTATATCCAACATTGTACTGCGACACTTACCCCCTGAAGCTGTGGACATTTACGCCACGCTGTTCAACAACGCGCTGAATAATGCATATTATCCAGAGCGGTGGAAGACGGCGGTATTTCATCCTCTCCCGAAAAACGGAAAGGACAACTCCATTCCGGCGAATGTCTGGTCGATTAGTCTTTTTCCGAGTATCCATTAGATTTTCTAAAAGATTCTCAATCGAGCTCTGTTCAAGTGGTCTGAGGACAATAATATTATACCAGAGAACCAGTTTCGTTTCAAGGCTGGACATGACTGTATTCATGCCGCCTACAAACTCGTCTCTGATATACAATGGAACAAAGCCAAAAAAAAACAGTGCACGGGTGCATGTCTGGTTGATTTAGAGAAGGATTTTGACTACCGTATGGTTGGAGGGCCTCTGTCTAAAGCTGACCAGACTTGGCATAAGTAAACCACTGCTATATATGCTTCATGACATGCTGACTGGTAGAACGTTTGTTGTCAAAAGTGGCAATGTAACTTCTACCATGGAATTTTTCATTAAGAATGGTCTGCAACAGGAAGCTGTCAACTCGCTGATTCTCTTCAGCAATTACACCAGTGATATGATAGGCAGTCTTACTCAGGCAATTGCGTATGCGGACGATCTTATCGCGTACAGAACAGCCTCTACTGTCGAAGTCATTCGAACTCTCTTGCAGCGAGACTTCGACAAGATCCAGAGATATTGTGATGACTGGAAGTTCAAATCAACTTTCAGAAATCAGAAACTATCCTGTTTAGGACACCATTGTGTCTAGGGACTCTAGGGATACGAGAAAGAACTGGCGAAAGCTGCTGATCGTTGTACCAAATGGACAGCCACTGCAGAGTAAAAGTGCAGTAAAGTACCTTGGAATCTGGCTGGATCAGTATCTATATTTCGGAAGACATGTAGATGCTGCTCTGGCTAGAGCTAGGGGAGCATTTGCCCTGACAAGACGATTGTTTTATAGCAGTCGTCTCGATAGCAGGGTGAAGGTGATTTGCTACATGGCCCACATTAGGCCGATGATTGCCTATGGGTGCCCGGTGTGGTTCAACGTTGCCCCATCTCAAATGGAAAAGATACGGGTGTTTGAGAGGCAGTGTCTGAGGAGCTGCCTTGGACTTCACAGAACACCAGTATCTGACTACACAGAATACTATTCCAACCAGGTCCTACACAACGGGGCCAACAATAACCGAATAGACAATTTTCTGGTGAAACTCATTCGGTTTCACGCTGCAAGAGCGATGGCTTCGAACAATAGTCTCATCTTTGGGGCCTTCTATCCGAATGATGAATATTTTGAGAGTGCGCGTTTAAGCGGCTTTATTCCGCAGGAAGCTTTCCTATATTTGGATAGTCGAGGGCTGATACAGGATAGATCGGCGCTTCCGCTAATCTACCACGTCTTCCGACGAACTGTGGATAGGCGGCTCCTGTACGACCGAGACGTCGTCACTCAGGGCGAAGGAGAGCGCCTGCGGTTCAGCAGGAGTGTGTCCGATTGGGACCGCCGGAGTAGGTTGCAACAGGAGAACCTGTTGTGGTGGTTAACGTAGTTATAGTTAGTTGACTTTTGAAAATATATGGCCGACTTGCATAGTTGTTTAGGTTTATGTTAAGGTAAACAGTCGTGGTGGCACAAAAAAAAAAATACACAAATATTCTAAAAATGCTTGCTGTGGCTGTTCTAGTTTTTAAGTTATATATAGGTAGATGTAAGTAGTTTTTAGTAGCTTAAGTTAGTCGATAAGTAGTTTTAATTAGCATGTAAGTTTAAATTAAGTAAAAAAAAGACAAGAAACCAAGTTTTTTTTTCAAATGTTTCTTGGTCAATATCATTATATTACTATTAGATTTACTTATTAGATATTAGGCCGAAAGGCATTAGAATTAAGTTGTTATCATTTAATTTAGGGCGCCCGTATAGGGCCAGTAAGTTAGTTAAGTAGTTGATAAGTAAGCTAGTTTTTTTCATGAATTTTTGTCTAGCATGTAAGTTAGTTTTACGATAAAGTAAAATAAAAATGAATACCAAAATAAAACACAATTGATAGAGATAAATTCATTCAGCTTCTACTTTCCACACCTGCTAATGGGAAATATTTAATATCTGTCTGGTTCTTCGCATCAAGTTTTAATATTCAACGGTAAACAAATCGGGCTTGTCGACTTTTCATTTTCCGTTTGTAACAGGAGAATATTTTATTTATTTTCCACTCTATGTCAGGACATGCTATCTAACTGCACGAGATGTATCCGATGAAAGGAAATTCGCAAAGTAAATCAATTTTGTGATTTTAATTTTGAAACAAGATATTCTATTTGCTTCTAAGATGTGAGAACAATATTGCGATGCCAACAAATTAAATCTGAAGTACCTACCTTCGTCGTAATTTATGTCATTTCGTTATGAAAAATAGGTAATTCAAAACCCGAACCACTAAAATTGTGAAATATACCGAAAAGCATATAAATCTTTATATATGTACAAGAGAGTGACGTTAGTTAATACGCTTAAAACCAAAGGACGCCTGCACCGATGATTCTTTTTTGGGGCGTTCTTAGCAAACACCATATGAGAAGGCTAGAGTCCGCTGTGCGGATCGTGAAGTACCCTATCCCATAATTAAAATCAATACCAGCAAAATGTCAGCATTATAGCGATGAAATATAGAAAATTTCATTGTCAGAACATATTGTTCGGAGAGTGTATCAAAATCTTTTATGGTTCGACAAAAAAACAACGTTTTTCTCCTGCATATGGTAGGGCGTAGGTTATACAAATGGTTTTATATATGAAAACGCCCCCAAAAAGTGGGTGTGGGTTAAAATGACATATGGAAGAAATGCTTATATTAGCATAACCAATGATTTTGCATCTACTTTTTTCGAAATATTTACAGTTTTGCAGAAAAACGGTTCTTAATGAAACCTACTACTTACTTAAGTGGAGCTACAGACCGGAATGAACCTGGGTCTCAACCAACATGCCCATCCAATTAGCCCAGTCCTTAGCTTACTGCGTCCAGTTGCGCACTCCAAGTTGGTTGAGGTCGGTTTCTACTTGTGCGCACCACTTAAGTCCAGGTCTTCCTCTACTGCGTCCGACGTCTGGCTGGGGATCGAAGACTCTGCGAGCAGGAGTATTGGTGGCACCTTAAACGCCCAATGCGAAGTTTTTTGATAAGGAGCAATTCGCTGTACAGCTCGTATAGTTCTTGGTTGAATCTTCGTCTCTATAGCCCGTCAACGCAAATGGGATCCAAGACTTTTCGAAGTGTTTTCCTCTCGAAACGACCAAGGATTTCTTCATCCGCTTTTGAGACGGTGCATGCTTCAGCTCCGCAGAACAGGACTGGGATGATCACTGTTATATAGGATATATAAGGTATCCTAAGTAGTTCGTGTGAGGGCTTTACTACTGAATTGCCTTCCCAGCTCGAAGAAACAGCGGTTGTCAAGAGCAATTCTTCGTTAAATTTCTATCGAGATGTTGTTGTCAGAGATAATAGCGGAGCTGACCCAGCCGATGGCATCAGTCGCCAGTGCTCTTACGTGTCTGTAGTTCGTGCATTCATGTGCGAAGTACTGTGATGTCCAATGTCCAATAGCGGAGCTGACGTAGAAAAAGTCCCTCAAAGTTATATCTGTCAATAGTGATTTTCTGTCCAATTCACCAATGTGGTGCGTCCTTTCAAGTTGACAGCACATACTTAGTCTTACACTCAATTACCGCTCAACCCATTTTTGACGCTTCCTTCTCTTGAGTTCTAACATCGTCGGCGTATGCTAGTAGTTGTACCGATTTTTGGAAAATTCTGCCTCTGGTGTTGGGTGGGGAGTTTTGAACAATCGCCTCACGAATCAAATTGAAAAAGTCACATCGAATGTGTCAGTGAGGTCGTTTCCGACCTTGATGGAGCAGTGAGAAATCTCCATCGTCATCCTACATAAACGGACGAGTTTGGGCGGTATATCAAAACTAGACTTGACTGTGGCTTTGAAATCAAAGAATAGATCGTGGGTATCGATTTGAACTTCTTGAGGAATTTCGGAACTTTTTTCCAGGATCTGCCGAAGTGTGAAAATTTAATCGATTGTGGACTTTCCTGGCCTTAAGCCACACTGATAAGGGCCGATCAGGTTATTGGTAAACAGTTTCAAGCGTTTACATATTACGGCAGATAGGATCTTGAAGCCGATGATGGGGAGACTTATGCCTTTCGTAGTTGGCGCAATTCCGTTTTTGTGGATCAGGCAAATGATGCTGCGGTTCCATTCTTCAGGCATACCTTCTTCTGACCAGATTTGGCTTTTGAGTTAGCGGATGTCAGCGGGAAGGCCGTCATTTTCGGCAGCCTTATTAAGCTTGAGTTTAGATATTTCTATCCTCACTTCACTCTGGTCGAGTAGTTGGCAATTTTCGCTGTTGTTGCCAATATTTAATGGTTCGTTCAGCCTAACAGCGGAATGTTGTTCGTCCTCGCCGTTTAACTGTCTGCAGAAATGGTTCCTCCATATCCTCAGCATCGACTGTGTCTCAACTACGATATTTCCTTGTTCATCTCGACAGGATTCTGTTCGAGACTTGTATCATTTGCCTTGACGTTTTACACTTCGGTTAATCTTGCAACATCGTTCCTAGATTGGAACCTCTCTCATTTATATAATAAAGAGAAGAGAATAGGACCTTAACTCGAACCCTGAGGGACTGCTCTTGTATTCGGAAGAAAAGTTGAAATTGTGTTGCCAACAGAGACTACTGGTTTTCTATCCCGAAGATAAAATGACACAAACGAACTGCCGATGATGACAAACCATAATATACGGAGAGTTTACCGCATAAATTTCCATGTTCCACCGTGTCGAATGCTTTGGAAAAATCAAGAAGAACTTGGAACGTAACATGTTCATCATCCAAGAGCAAGCCTTATATCTTCAGGCATATGGCGGTGGTGCAACTGTGCTTTTGGTGAAACCCAGGCTACTTGTTGAAAATTATATTATCTGCTCCAAGATGGACATTCAGCTGTTTTTGCACAACCCTCTCGAATACTTTGCACAGGAAAGGGAGCACTGAAATTTATCTGAATTCATTCCCACTCGCATTTTTCGGGATGGATAGAACTTTTGCTAGTTTTCCAAGGGTAGGATATAGACCTCTCATCAATATCCTGTTGAAGACGTGTGTAATATAAGGCAGAATAAGAGGTAGGATGGACTTAATTAAAACAGGACGTATCGAGGATGTATGTATTAAGTCCATTGGACTCAACAGATAAGATACATTCAACAATGTCAGTGCTTTCAGCACGTGTGTACACGAACATCGTATCCGTCGAGAAACCATAAGAAGTTTCAGTTATAGTAGGTAGTAAAAGTCTCTCGGTACAAAATTTTGCAATTGCAATTTGTATGGCCTTATCCTAGTGATCGCCAATGTATTTTCATACTTCGACAATTTGACGCTGAGCCCATATATGCCATTGAGTTGGCAATGCTTTTGCCATACAATCTCCGGCCTTTCTTTTTCTTTACGGATTCAGATTAGATTGCGAGCACATATTTCTTATTTGCTTTGGTTGTGGCTAATATTTTGTTGATATCTCCAGCTAAGCACCAGCGATAACAATCAATTATTCGATTTTACCAAATGCTTGTCTAATCTTCCTTGGACTTGATAAAATCCGACATAAAAATCTTTAACAAATAAACAAGCAACAGGCGGTAGGCCAACCTCCCGGATCGGAGCAGTCGTTGTTTTCTTGTTGACGAAATTGTTTGTGCGGATTAGTGTATCTGCGGATTAGTGTATCTAACTCTATGCATGGTTTAGAAATTTGTTTACTGAATAAAATTTAAGTGCAATGTAAGTTTAATGATAAGTGCAAATACTTGAAATCTAGGCTAAGTTCGGATTAAGGCATATAACTGAAATTAAGAAATTGTGTGTGCAGTATTATAATGGTTAGAGCGTCGTGCGCGGGTGCCCTGATTCAAATCCCTAAAGTGACAACACCTTATTTTTTTTTCTCTGCTCTACGTCTTGCGAAAGTCTGAAAAAATCCAAGAGCAACACTGTTGTGAGAAGCTTTTCAAATTTCGGATTCGGTGTTAAGCAGGTGGCTCTCTTCTCTGTGGAAATTATAAAGACCTCGCAAACACAAATTAAATCAAATGGTGTAGCTTCAGAGCTTTTAATAAGCCTGTAACGTCAGATCTTTTATTATTCAGATTAAAAAAAAACATCTACCGCAACAAGCTCACTTTGTAACAGCTTAGCAGAGCATCTAACTTTAACTCAACTCTGTACTCCAAAGATTTTTATGTTTTGTTTTCAAGTGCACTTGCACTGTTGGAAAGATCTTTAATGTTTTGCCAGCTTAGTTGAGATAAAATTTTCCACGGCAATAAAACTTTCATAGTTAACTTCTTATTTTATATGGCATCCTAAATTTTATTCTTTCGGAAATAAAGATTGCGTAAGCTATTTTGAAATCGGACGATTTCAAAGTTCATCAACATACTTAATGTCAATGTCGTAAATGTCAATGTTTGCTAAATGTGAAAGTGTTCTAGTACTTCAAGCATCATAAAAGCCTTATCCTATTATCAGACTTATATGAAGTGCGGCGATAAGTGATGGGAATCTAAAGCTACTTACAATCAACGAAAACTGTTCCTTCGAAAACTATTGAAAACCATTTTGAAACAATAGGAACATGGAAATTCAAGACTGACAATTTTTAAGGTTTCCAGTAATACCAATTGCTCAGACAACAAAGCAAATGCACCTGGAGACAACTTTATAAAAAAAAAACCTTCAAGAAGGTTACAGGCCACTAAGACGTCATAGTTAATCAAACTTTTCATGTCACGAAAATTTATATTTTCTTAAGAAAACGGGTGTTTTTTTTCAAAGGCAAAATTGAAATCAGAGAATTTGCTTAGAAGCGCTTGCTTTCCAAATTGAAATAAAACAAAGGACTATCGCTGCCATTTTGTATGGAATAGGTATAAAATTTTGTTCCAGTGTCTGCCGCGGATTTTTTGGGTTGCGCGCATCCCAAATGTCCAAATTTTTCATGAATCTGGCGCATAAATTAGGCTGAATTTGACCGATGGCATTATGGTTTTGAGGGTCGCTATGGTTTATGACTTTTTCACGA
Organism: Rhingia rostrata; assembly: GCA_949824845.1. NCBI lineage: Eukaryota > Metazoa > Arthropoda > Insecta > Diptera > Syrphidae > Rhingia > Rhingia rostrata. Next base: position 70,888,957 of record OX463758.1, read on the forward strand.
CTTCAGTTAACCCAACAAGAAAAGTCTAACGAGTTCAAATACGACGTTCTCGGTGGCCAGGTCATATCTCGAATCGCTCGTGCGGAATTTTCAATCTAGGGTAAGCTGTTTGCCACGAAGGTCCGGCCGTCCTGTTGAAGTCACATGCCGTTGGTTCCATTTGTTGTGGTATGAGATGATTTGATGGTTTGAGCATTGTCTAGCTCTTGTTGATCTTACTTACTTACTTAAGTGGCGCTACAGTCCCGAATGAACCTGGGCTTCAACCAATATGCCTCTCCAATTAGCCCGGTTTTTAGCTAACTGCCTCTAATTGAGCACTCCAAGTTGGTTGAGGTCGGTTGCTAATTGTGTGCGCCACTCTACTGCGTCCGACATCTGGCTGGGAATCGAAGACTCTGCGACCTGGAGTTTTGTTGTCCATTCGTTCTACATGTCCTAGCCATCTTTAACGTCCAATGCGGAGTTTTTGGACATGGGGTATGTCGCTGTACAGCTCGAATAGTTTTTGGTTGAATCTTCGTCTGCATAGCCCGTCTTCGCAAACGGGGGTATGTCCCTGTACAGCTCGTATAGTTCTTGGTCGAATCTTCGTCACCATAGCCCGTCAACGCAAACGGGACCGAAGGTTTTTCGAAGAATTTTCGAATCGACCAAGGATTTCGTCATCAGCTTTTGTGAGGTTCGATGCTTCAGCGCCGTCGAGGAGGACTGGGATGATCAGGGTCTTAGTAGTTCGAGAAAGGGCTTTACTACTCCACTGCTTTTTTAGCCCGAACAAACAGCGGTTGGCAAGAGTAATTCTTCGTTTGATTTCTGACGAGATACTGTTGTCAGAGTTAATAGCGGAGTCGAGATCGACAAAGTCCCGTACTACCTAAAAGCTATATCTGTCAATGGTGACGTTCTGTCCAATTCGTCGATGTTGCGTGTCCTTTCGTGTTGACAGCATATACTTCGTCTTGCCCTCATTTGCTGCTAAACCCATTTTTGCCGCTTTTTTCTCTATACTAGCAAACGCGGCTATGACATCACTTTGGGTCCGACCAATGATGTCAACATCGTCGGCATATGCTAGCAGTTGTACCGATTTTTGGAAAATTGTGCCTCTTTTGCACAATCCTTTCAACAATTAGATTGAAAAGTCACATGACTGCGAATCGCCTTGCCAAAATTCTTTTTTTTGTATCGAATGTGTCAGTGAGGTCGTTTCCGACCCTGATGGAGCATCGAGAATTCTCCATCGTCATGCTAAACAAACGAACGATTTTGGGCGGTATACCAAAACTAGACATGGCACTGTATAGTTCGTCTCTATAAATGCTGTCGTATGCGGCTTTGAAATCGATAAATAGGTGGTGCGTATCGATTTGAACATCTTGGGTTTTTTTGCAGGGTCTGCCGAAGTGTGAAAATTTGATCAGTTGTGGACTTTCCTGGCCTAAAACCACACTGATAAGGGCCGATCAGGTTGTTGGTAAACGGTTTCAGGCATTCACATATTACGGCAGATGGGATCTTGTAGGCGATGTTGAGGAGACTTATGCCTCTGTAGTTGGCGCAAGTTAGAGGTTCTCCTTGTTTTGTGGATCGGGCAAACGATTCTGAGATTCCATTCTTCAGGCATACTTTCTTCCGACCAGATTTGGTTTATGAATTGGTGAATGTTTCTTACCAAGTCAAGGGAAGGCCGTCATTTCCGGCAGCCTTATTAAGTTCGAGTTTAGATATTGCTATCCTCACTTCACTCAGGGTGGGTGATTGGCAGCTTTCGCTGTTGTTGCCAATATCGAATGATTCGTTCTGCCTGACAACGGAATGTTGCTCGTCATCACAGTTTAAGTGTCTGCAGAAGTGGTTCTTCCATATCCTCAGCACCGACTGTGTCTTCACTACGACATTTCCTTCTTCATCTAGACAGGATTCTGACGTTTTACCCTTTGGTAAAACTTGCGAACTTCGTTCCTGGAGCGGCTCCTCTCTATACCCTCAGTGAACCGATTTTCTTGCTCTTTTTTCTGAAAAACCGGTGATCTTCCCTTCATCTTTGCCTATAAAGCTTAATGACAGCTCTCGTCTTCACCTGTAGTTATCCTTGTAGGCGCTATTCTTGGCTTCCTCATTTTGATTCCTCATCAAACCAGGGGTTTCTTGCTGGTATATGCGAGAAACCTAGAACATCAGTTGCGGCTGGTCTATTGGCTTGTTGGCATCGTTGCCATTGTTTTTCGACATTCGATGCTGCTGGTATGGTATTGATCGAGGGGTTAAGGGAAACGCGTTGCGCGAAGGTCTTGGCAGTCTCTTGCGGTTGCAGTCTTTCGACATTAAATTTTTTCACAGTATTTGTACAATGAGTACGTGTACCAAATTTCATCATTTTAGCTTAAAATTTAAGGCGTACAAACTCGTGACGGACATACGGATGGACATAAATGGCTAAATCGACTCAGTTATCGATTCTGAGTCGATGCATATACTTTGAGGTATGTCTAGCTAAAAATACCCCTATGGGATAGGGTATTTCTGGCGTCGGTTACAACCCAGGGACGAGCTTTCTCGCAACCATTCATGTGTGTGTACGAAGGACAAGTTTGAAATAAGCAGCTGACAACTGATACTACTCGGATGATTTGTCAGATCATCACGAGACGAGAGCCAGTGAAAAATCATTTAGGTGTTGCAACGTCTGGGCATCGAACCCAGACCTTCTGCACGACATTTCATCGCACCAGCCATCGCGCCAATGAGCTAGGATCGAGCTAGGATAATGAAATTTGGTATACAGGATCCTTATCCTTGCCTACAGAACAAGTGTTAATATTTTAAAAATCCGCCAACTTTTTAGAAAAATTTTGTTTTTTTGGTTTAACGTTAGGGAATTTTAAAAAATTATCTGAACAACACAGTAAGAGAATCCCAATATCTATATTTCGTCGATACAAAAGTTTTTGCAATATACAAAAACGTTTGTTTGTTCGTTTGTTAAATAAATTCGAAAAAAAATATCGATGCATATACGATGCATTTTAACCCACGGCCATTTTTTTGGGGCGTTTTCATACAAAACCCATTTATTTAAATTTTAAGAATAAAGATGGGCCTTAAATGATGAAAATTGTTAATCGAGCTAGGACATCAGCTGCAGCCTTTATTAAGGGCTATGGAAAGTGTCTATGGTCTTCGAGATATCTTACCCAAAAGAGATACGCGCTCTGCAAAGAATAGATGGGGCAATCTTGTGAAATGGAGTTTCAAATCTTTTTTTTTGTGGCGTGGAGAATAGTCAACATTTGTACCCACGGTTCATCCTAGATATATCCCAATTCTTAATACGTTCATTAACAATATTTTTACATTTACTTGGCGAACAAAAACATTCGATATCTTGCATAAAATCTTAAATAAGGATTTTACGATCAGGGGATTTACAAGTTAACTTTGGATGGGATCATTGGATAGGCAGCATATACAGTTGTTTACTATTAATAACTTTTTTGGTAACATGAACCAGAATAAGGTATTTATGTGAACTCACAAATTTTATCATAATCAGTGATAGTGATTGTACCTAATAAATTGTAGATGGCAGTCGCAAGTTATCGCAAAGCTGTTAGAAGCTATTTAACAAGCTGATATGGACAGATATCCATCTACAACATGCCGCGGCACCTATTAGATGAATTAAATTAACAATGGACTTGAGAATTTAGGGATATTTTTAGTATCGGGTTTTTCAACAGGGACGCTACAAAAGTTGAGCGACAAGGACAGCAAACGACGCCATATTTCTTGCCGCTTTTTTGACATTTCTCTTCAGTAAGGTTTGCCATTTCATGATGGAAAGATATACGATCCAACAACGAGTCGAAATTATTAAAATTTACAATCGATATTCGGAGTCAGTGGCCTCAACGTTAAGAGCGCTACGTCCAATTTATGGTCGTCATAATCGTCCTAGCAGATCAACAATTGATCGTCTAGTGGAAAAATTTGAATCCACAGGCACAGTACGAAATGTTCCCGTGCCAGTGAGACAAAGAAGTGGCCGTAGTGTCGAGAATATTGCTGCCGCTAAGGCTGCAGATGAAGAAAGCCTAAATGTGTCTCTCACAGGTCGTTCTCAAGCGTTGGTCATCTCTGTGACATCGTTGTGGCGAATTTTGCGAAAAGATCTTGTCCTACATCCTTACAAGATTAAATTGACGAAAGAAATGAAGCCGCTTGACCACCAGAAGTGTCGTATGTTCGTGAACTGGGCTGAGCAACAACTTGAAAATGATTCGGATTTTCATCGAAAAATCATCTTCAGCGATGAGGCTCATTTCTGGCTGAATGGCTTCGTCAATAAACAAAATCTGCGGTATCGGTCAGACAGCAATCCACACGTACTCCATGAGTCATCATTGCATACCGAAAAAATTACGGTTTGGTGTGGTTTATGGGCCGGCGGCGTCATTGGGCCGTACTTCTTCCGTTATGATCAAGACCGGCACGTTACGGTGAATGGGGATCACTACCGTTCAATGATAACCGAATATTTTTGGCCCCAATTGGATGATATGGACTTGGAGGACATGTGGTTACGACAGGACGGTGCCACAAGCCACACAGCGAATGCCACAATCAATTTATTGGAAACCAAGTTTGGAGAACGACTTATCTCACGAAATGGTCCAGTCGCTTGGCAGTCTCGGTCGTGCGATTTCCTGTGGTACTACGTCAAGTCTATGGTCTACGCCAACAAGCCAGCGACGATTGATGAACTTCGTACGAATATCGAACGTGAAATTGCAGCAGTATCGGCCGATTTATGCTTGAAAACCGTCTAAAATTGGGTTCAGCGTCTGGACTTCTGCAAGCGTGCCAGTGGTGGCCATGCAAAAGAAATCGAGTTCCATACATAATGGCATCAAACGTACTTTCACAGGAATAAAGGATTTCATTGATATCCCTGATAAGGGCCGATCAGGTTGTTGGTAAACGGTTCAAGGCATTCACATATTAAGGCAGATAGAATTTTGTAGGCGATGTTGAGGAGACGCATGCCCCTTATGGAACATTGGAAGTGGGTGTCTGAATATTTTTTCGAGTGAAAAAAATGTTGGTGTTGCCACAACTGGGAATCGAACCCAAACTTTTTGCGTGGTACTTCATTGCGTAAAAGTGACAGCCTTAAGCCTTAAATCACAAGCTCTATACATGTAATGTTTCAATATTCCTTCGGTGGAAGCTCTACCAAAATATCTTTTCAAATGTCACATGTACACATCCCCGGAAGCTTTGTAGAAGATCTTTACCTGGTAATCTTCTCTTAAACCTGTGAATTTACCTTAAACAGTTGTCATACATGCCCATGCTGAACTTCTCTGCACAAGTACAAAAAAGCTTAATAGAAGAAATTGCTTCTTAAAATTGAAAATGTATGCCTTATGGAAGTAAAATTGTTAGTTGAACAACTTTCGTAATGATCTTACAAATCATCCGAGTTTTGTCAAGCTTATCTCAACTTTGCCGTTCGAATTCGGCATTAAACAGGACGTCCTGTCATTATGCAAGATGTCCCCATGCACTCATGAATGGTTATAAGCAAAGGCTAGCCCCTGAAGTTAACAGCCTAATTGAGCTGCTCCCACATATTCAGACAACCGGCCATCAGAAATCTCAAGGGTTAGTCATGCCCCTGGAATGGATATGGTGGGGGAAGTTCTGAGAGTCTAAATGCAGCTCTCAATCCGATAGTTCTAGCGGTATCTAATAAATTTGAGCTCACCCTCTAGGTTGACGTTGGTTTGGGTTAACTTCCACATTGTTACAAAGCAACTATGAGCTTTGGAAAGAAGTGATTTTGTTGTTGACGGCGGTGCAGTGTAATAACCCCTGCGGAAACAAGCCCCATATGGTTTATTTCCAAAAACAGGAAATGTCCTTCACAGGACTTATTTCCCTTTCGAAAACGATATAAACACCCGCAGGTGTTATTGCCATTGATATGGGAATTCTAATCAAGTTTGGGGTATTGAATGTGAGTGGGGAGGCACGATGTCCCCCCCCTGCAAACCGCCTGCTTGAGCTCACTCTTTGACTAATGGTGGGTGCAATGAAAAGAAAATAAACCCCACAAGCAAAAGGCATTAACACGTGCGGGGGTAATTTTTTTGAGAATTAAGACGCTTGGGGTTTATTTTGGTGGGATAATTACATTGCGCCGTTGATGACCATATTAAATGGACAACTGGACAACGGCGTTCGTATCTGCACCCATAATCTGAAAACATAAAGTAGAGGGGGTGCAGCCGCACAGCTATTGGAAGCCTTAAGCTGTTCCATAGCAGAAAAAATACGTTGAGATGAACCGGGAGAAAAGAGGATGCAAATACGTGTCATCTACTACGGACCATTTTATAATGAGTAGAAATAGCGACTTTTCGGATGGAGATTTATTCTAAGTGCCAGACTTAGGCAAAAAATCTTATATTTTCAGAATATTAGCGAACGCATTATAATAATTCGAATTTATCCATAACGGGACATGGCGGTCTCCAGATCAACGACCGATCAATAAAATTTATCAACTTGCGTTGGCAAAAGACACGAATTCAGGTTTTTTTGAAGTCCGAACATATCGAGGGGCAATGATCGGTATATCGTTGTTGAGCCACAGTCGATGCTGAGGATATGGAAGAGCTACTTCTACGGAATGCCTAACTGCGATGACTAACAATCTCCCGCTGTCAGGCAGACGCCTACAAGATCCTATATGCCGTAATATCTGATCGCCTGAAACCGTTTCCCAACTACCTGATCGGACCTTATCAGTGTGCTCTTAGGCCAGGAAAGTCCACAACCGATCAAATTTTCACACTTTGGCAGATCCTGGATAAAATCCAAGAAATCCAAATCGATACCAACCACCTACTCATCGATTCCAAAGCCGCATACGACAGCATTTATAGAGACAAACTATACTGAGCCATGTCTAGTTTTGGTATACCGCCCAAACTCGTCCGTTTGTGTAGGATGACGATGGAGAATTCTCGCTGCTCCATCAGGGTCGGAAACGACTTCACCGACACATTCGACACCAAAAAAGAATTTCGGCAATGCGATGCTCTGTGACTTCATCAACTTGATTCTTGAGAGGATAGTGCGAAACTCCAGATCCAACACCAGAGGCACAATTTGCCCAAAATCGGTGCAACTACTAGCATACGACGGCGATATTGACACCATTGGTAGGACTCAACGTGATGTCATAGCCACGTTTGCTAGTATAGAGAAGGAAGCGACAAACATGTGCAGTAAATAAGGGTGAGATAAAGTATATGCTGTCAACACGGAAGGACACACAACATCGACGCATCGGACAAAACGTCACCATTGACAGCTATAACTTTGAGGTAGTACGGGACTATCTCAGCTCCGCTATTAACTCTGACAACAACATCTCGATAGAAATTTAACGAAGAATTACTCTTGCCAACCGCGCGCTGTTTCTTCGGGCTTAAAAGGCAACTTTCTAGTAAAGCCCTTACTCGAACTACTTAGAGTTCCTGTATAAGAACCTGATCATCCCCGTCCTGCTCTACGGTGCTAAAGCATGGTTCGTATCAAAGGCGGGTGAAGAAATCCTTCGACGATTTGAGAGGAAAATTCTTCGAAAAATCTTCGGTCCCGTTTGCGTTGACGGGCTATGGAGACGAAGATTCAACCAAGAACTATACGAGCTTTACAGCGACATGCCGCTGGTCAAAAAACTCCGCATTGGACGTGTAAGATGGCTAGGACATGTAGAACGAATGGACACTAACACTCCGGCTCGCAGAGTCTTCGATTCCAAGCCAGACTTCGGATTCAGTAGAGGAAGACCTCGTCTTAAGTGGCGGCAGATACTAAGAAAAATCAAAATCGAAATAGGACAGAACGAATTGGAGAGACCGTCACCATTGACAGAAATATCTTTAACGGCCAACCTGGCTCCCATGGCCGTCTTAATCGAGATCTAGTTTACCTTCGGTATTCTTTCCCTTAGCATGTGTCATTATGACTTTTAGTTCGCATCCCTTGCTGAATATACTAATAAATCCTTTGTGAAGCTTATATGGGACAAAAGGGACCTTTTCAAGTTAGTCTACTTTGAATACTTTGTTCTTGATGCTTGCTGGCTATTTGCTTGAATGCCCAGATCCCATTAAATACCCCTCTATGAAAATTTAACAGCATTAAAAGGATTTGCTGTTTCAACTGTTTAACTTTTGTTTAAATAAAATTAAATCATCGCTTAAATTTTCCGCAACAATGAAAAACCAAAAAAAAATCGACTTTCCATTAAAAACCACCCAATATGGCGCACGTAATATAATTACCCATCCAGTGCAATCCTTTTTTTTGTTCACTGCCACCGATGACAGTTAAATAATTGAACAGTAAATCGAATGAGGATGCACATCAGGACGAGGGAGTTTAAACAGATTTCCCATGAAAAATCCTTCTGGTGGTTAATTACATTTAAACAGCAAAACATTTTTTTTTTAAATATCACCCCCCTCTCATTTCTAGATGACTTTTACAACAACCCTTGAACTAGACAACACCAAGCCGGTGAAGCGTCCCAAATACGAATGGTACTGGGCGCCAGTGTTTTGTGCTTGTTGGTTTCTAATTTTTTATGTAGCGGTGATACCAAGCTACTATGCATTCCCTGAAGTCTTGACCATCCAACATGAGAAAAATCATCCCGATCAGTTTATCGGCGAACGAGCTGAGGTTCAACTTTTAGGACTCACCAATATTGGCATCAAAATGACGGGTTCTGTGGAAAACGAGGTGCTTGCTTCGAAGTTTTTGATCGATGAAATCGAAACCATCAAGCGAAATGCTCGATTAGACCTGTACGACATCGATGTGCAGGTTCAGATCGGGACTGGTGAATTTGTTGTATGGGGCATGGCGCAGCTCTATCATAATGTTCAGAACATTGTTGTTAAAATCGCTCCGCTGCACTCGACGAGCACGTCTTATCTGCTCGTTAATAGCCATTTTGACTCTGAGGTTGGATCGCCAGGTTAGAATCGGTGAGTCTTGGTCGTTTTCTTGAAAAAATTAATTTTTTTTTTGAATTTAAAGCTGCTGGTGATGCTGGACAGATGATCGTAGTTATGCTGGAGACTTTGAGGGTGATTTCGATTTCTGAAACGCCTCTTAAGAATCCCGTAGTGTTTCTCCTGAATGGTGCCGAGGAGTCGAACTTTCTGGGCGCCCATGCTTTTATCACACAACATGAATGGGCCGACAATTGCAAGTAAGGCAGCCTTTTAAATCATTTCGTCATGTCGATGGTCATGGTCTTTGTTTAGGGCACTTATCAACCTGGATTCGGCGGGTAATGGAGGCAGAGAAATTCTTTTCCAATCCGGACCAAATCACCCTTGGTTAATGAAGGTTTGTGTGAACTCTTATTCTGTTTAAATTTATCACTTGCAATCCATCTTGCAGTATTATGCGGAAAGTGTTCCACATCCCTTTGCATCCACAACGGCAGAGGAGCTCTTCCAAAACGATTTCATCCCATCGGACACAGATTTTCGTATTTTCCGCGATTACAAGGGTGTCCCCGGCTTGGATTTAGCCTACGCCTACAATGGATATGTCTACCACACGAAATTTGATCGTTTCAGCATCATAACAAGGGGTACCTACCAGTTGACTGGGGATAATATTTTGGCTCTGACAAAAGCCTTGGCTAATGCACCCGAACTGGAAGATCCAGAGGTAAGGCAGAATGACGGTTTTAAAAAAAAAATTGGTGTTCTTCAGAAATGTATACCCCCTGTGTAGAAATACTCCGAAGGACATGTGGTCTTCTATGACTACCTAGGTTGGTTCACTGTACACTATACCGAAGTCAACGGTATCATAATTAACATCACCACCTCCGTTACTGCCTTGATATGCATCGGAGTTTCCATTTGGTTGATGACCAAACAGAAGGCTTATGATGCCAAAGAATGCATTTTCCGTTTCCTTCAAATCTTGGGAGTACAAGTACTAGCTGTCGTTGTTGCTGTTGGATTGACAATCCTAATCGGAGTTATTGTTGCCGCAATGGGTCTTACATTGTCGTGGTACAAGTCTTTCTGGATGATATTCGGACTGTACTACTGTCCGATGTTCTTTGCCTTAGGTATCATTCCAGCTTTCTACTTGGGATGGACTAAGAAAAGGGTAGGTGGTTGAGATTTTCAAAAAATATTTAAGGAAGTAAAGCTAAGAATTTTTTTTGCAGACTGAAATAAGCCTTCGACACTCGGTTCAGATGTTTCTTCATTCAAATGCCGTCATTATGGCTTTCCTGACAATTTTGCTGACTTCACTGAGTATACGGTCGGCATTCCTGACGATGATCGGACTCTTCTTTTACACTATCTCAGCCATTTTGTGCTTGATAGTGTGTGGAATTTTCAAAAAGAGTGAGAATTCAAGTCGAAGTTTGAGGGGAGGCTTTAAAGTTCGTGTCTTTCTTTTAGAATCCTGGTGGTTGCCGATACATTTAATCTGTCAAATACCCGCTTTCTGGTTTTACACATCTATGGCATACATGTTCTACAATGTGTTCTGTGCCATGCAGGGGCGTGATGGACCCGACAGTAACCCTGAACTGCTAATTAGTGGGTTCACAGCTATCATCTGTTTGCTCTTCGCTGGATTTATCGTAAGTCGATTGATTTTTTTTTTTGATTTTTTTCATCATGTCCAGTGATTGCTGTAGGATTCAAAAACCACCAGTCACGACCCAGCTAACTCCCACCTGTTGATGGGTTAAGAGTTGGTTTAGGCCATCTCTAACTCGTCAGGGTCACCCAGGGCTAGCAATCTTCAGATTAGGTTGATATTATTGCATCCTTAAGTCTTATTATCTGAAATCCGTCCGGTTTTCAAATAATTTGCATAAGGTCTTTACTTCCTAACAGCACTGAAGGACTTGGATCATCGTAATGCTCTGATTCAAGTACTCATGTAGTTGAAGCTAATACTGTAAGGAAGAAAATCAAATCCATATCGTCATATTGTCAAGAGCAACTCCTCTTCTGTATTCCGAAGAGCCTTCGTCGTCAAAACATTTTGCGGAGCCATGGTAGACTCAGTAACTTGCCAAATAGCTCAATAACTGCCCCGAATGCGTATCTGTAGCTGACACTTGTAGCTGAGCTTAAAGTTAAAAACAAGGAAAGTCGTAAGCGCGTAATGGCCGCTTAGGATGCGTATCTGTAGCTGGTATCTTGTATCGCTGTCAAAGGAGAGATGCTACATTTCTTGCATAAAGTTGCCCTCCATTCAACTTCAAGCTACAGATCCACAAAGATATACATTGTGTTAGCGCTTACGAGTTGCCTTGTTTTGAAGGCGGATTCAAGCTTTAGCGTTCTGGGCAGCCTTTTAAGCTATCAACTGCGACATTCTTTCCGATTTGTTGGGATTGTATATATACTTACATAAGTGGCGCTACAGTCCGGAATGAACATGTGCCTCAACCAACATTCCTCTCCAATTAGCCCGGTCCTTAGCTAGCTGCCTTCACTTGCGCACTCCAAGTTGATTGAAGTTGAGGTCGGTTTCTTCGTGTGCGCACCACTTAAGGCGAGAGGTTCCCCTACTGTGTCCTACGGCTGGCTGCGAATCGAAGACTCTGCAAGCCGAAGTATTGGTGTCCATTCGTTCTGCATGTCCTAGACATCTTAAATGTCCATGTTGGAGTTTTTTGACCAGGGGCATGTCGCTGTACAGCTCGTATAGTTCTTGGTTGAATCTTCGTCTGCATAGCCCATCAATGCAAACGGGACCACAGATTTTCGAACAATTTTCCCCTCGAATCGAACATGCTTTACGCACCAAGCTTCAGCGCTGTAGAGGAGGACTGGGATGATCACGGTCTTATATAAGATCTCCTTAGAAGTTCGAGTGAGGGCTTTACTACTGAATTGTTTTCTTAGCCCGAAGAAACAGCGGTTGGCAAGAGTAATGCTTCGTTTAATATCTGACGAGATGTTGTTGTCAGAGAAAATAGCGGAGCCAAGGTAGACAAAGTCCCGTACTACCTCAAAGTTATATCTGTCAATGGTGACGTTCTGTCCAATTCGTCGATGTTGTGTGTCCTTTCATGTTGACAGCATATACTTCGTCTTGCCCTCATTTGCTGCTAAACCCATTTTTGCCACTTCCTTATCTATGCTAGCAAACGTGGCTATGACATCACGTTGGATCCTACGAATGATGTCAATATCATCGGCGTATGCTAGTAGTTGCACCGATTTTTTTGGAAATTTGTGCTTCTGGTGTTGGATTGTGAGTTTTGCACAATCCTCTCAAGAATCAGATTGAGGAAGTCACATGACAGCGCATCGCCTTGCCTAAATCCATTTTTGTTATCGAATGTGTCGGTGAGGTCGGTTCCGACCCTGATGGAGCAGCGAGAATTCTCCATCGTCATCCTACACAAACGGACGATTTATAGTTTGCCTCTATAAATGCTGTCGTTTGCGGCTTTGAAATCGATGAATAGGTGGTGGGTATTGATTTGGACTTCTTGGGGTTTTTTTAGAATCTGCCGAAATGTAAAAATTGGATCAGTTTTGGACTGTGGACCGATCAGGTTGTCGGTAAACGGTTTCAGGCGTTCACATATTATGGCAGATAGGATTTGTAGGCGATGTTGAGGAGACTTCTGCCTCCGTAGTTGGCTCAGTCTAGAGGGTCTCCTTTTTGGTGGATTCAAGCTTCAGCATTCTGGGCGGCCCTTGAAGCTATCAACTGCGACGTTCTTTCGGATTTGTCGGGATTGTATACATACTTACGTAAGTAGCGCTACAGCCGGAATGAACATGGGCCTAAACCAACATGCATCTCCAATTAGCCCGGTCCTTAGATAACTGCGCACCCCAAGTTGGCTGAGGTCGAATCGGGCAAACGATGCTGAGGTTCAATTCTTCAGGCATACTTTCTTCCGACCTGATTTTGCTTATGAGTTATCATCTCCGCCGGCTTTATAAAGCTCAGCTATCTTCACTCTCAGGTCGGGTGGTTGGCAGATTTTCCTGTCGTCGCCAATACTGAACGGTTAAGTAAAAGTACAGCAAACTGTTGTTCGTCGTCGCCGTTTAACAGTCTGCAGGAGTAGTTCTCCCAGATCTTCAGCGTCGACTGTGTCTCAACTTCGATATATCCTTGTTCATCACGACAGGATTCTGTTCGAGCCTTGTATCCCTGGCTTTGACGTTTTAAACCTTCGTAAGATTTGCGAACATCGTTCCTGGAGTGTCACCTCTCTATATCCTCGCACAATTTTTTTGCTCTCTTTTCTTCTTTCCGCAAAGCCGATGTTCTTCCCTTCGTCTCTTCCTATAGACTTCAGTGGCAGCTGTCGACTTCACCTGAAGCTTAGCCTTGTTGGATTCGTTCTTTCTATCGGCATTTCTCATCAAACCAGGGGTTTCTTGCTGGTGGACGCGAGAAACCTATCACATCAGTTGCGCCTGGTCTAATGGCTTAATGGCATCGCTGCCATTGTTCTTCGACATTCGATGCTGGTGGTATGGTGTCAATCGAGAGGTTAAGGGATACGCGTTGCGCGAATTTTTGTAACAATATTTCTGGATTGTTGTGGCGTGGTGATATCCGCTTTCTTACCTTGGCTTCATCGAGGCAGTAGTTCGAGCCGATGTTAGCTCATCGGAATGTTTGGACATCCAAAATACTGGATGCGTGCCTCTTGTCTATCGCAGTGTGATCAATTTGGTTGATCATTCGTTGATCTGTTGACCGCCATGTCGCCTTATGGATATCGATGTGAGCAAACCGTGTGCTACTTCGTTTTGTTACGAATTCCATTAGCCTTAGTCCGTAACGAGACGTGTAAGGCTATATGTTTTTCGACAATACTGCTAAAGATGTCTTCTCACGATTTTGACATCGTACTTCGGCAGTCGCTCATAGGTTTTGCCCAGGAGCTCGTAGAAGTAATCCTTGGCTATATCATCGTTTTCTTCCTTCGGGGCGTGAGACCATATATAGTTTATGTTGGCGAATTTGACCTTGATGCGGATTGTTAAAACGCGTTCGCTAATGTCTTGAAAACATAAGACTTCTTGCCTAAGTCTAGCACTCATAACAAATCCGCATCCGTGTAGTCGCTGTTTCTGCTCACTATAACACGGTGCGTCGTAGATGTTACAGTTTTTCATCCTCCTTATGCCCGGCCCATCCCTTCGTATTTCCTGCATGGCAGTAATGTATGCCTTGTAGCAGTTTAAGGCTTCTGCTATTTATTCGCTGGCATCTCTCCTGTTTAATGTTCTCACAATTTAGGTGCAGATGCGTTCGGCGCTGTCCATTTTTCGTTTAGCAGGGTCGTCAACAATAAAATCAGTCCTTTCCGAGGCTATTGGTTGCTTCGTAAAACAACTTCGCTTCGTAACACAAAGCACAACTTCTAACCTGGAGGACCAGTTCCAATTTATTAGGTACCCCTAGCACACGGGCCATCAGTATCCACTGCTGATTGAGCGCTGCTGTTGGCCTTTCGGTTCAATCGCCACCATCTCTGTTCGAGGGGCCTGACTAACCCTTAAAATTCCTAGACAACCTGTTGTCCGAATATGTCGAAGCAGCTTGCCCAGGTTCGCCTGGGACAGCAGGCCGTGTATTCATTCCGTGTTATTCTGACCTGGCTGCATATAGTGTTGCTGGTTTTCGTCGTGTTAGCAACACTCGCGCTTATCGTTTAGCAAGTCAAATCCGGTTATATGAGACCAGTACCCGATGGTTACTACATGGAGGTTAAAACTAAGCACATGATGTATAGTCATAGTTACAACCACTGGGCATTGCCAAGTTAAAGCCAATCAGAGTCTGCCCTCGTTTCACAACACCAAACCATCATGCGTGCATTTCTTTTAGTGCAGTTTTATGTTACCGTGCACCTGTTAAAATTACTAACAATAAAAAAATGGAATATTGACAATAAAAAGGTATGAACAACTTAAATATTTTATAGAATTTAAATTTTCGAATTATATGCTTCCAAGACCTGACAAAAATAACTGTCAATCCTATTTTCCAGATTCCAGTACTACTGCAATTCCGAAAATCTAAAACCTTCCTGTCCATGTTCGCTGTTTTAACCGTGATCTTTGTCATTATTGCAGCCACTCCGGCTGGATTCCCCTTCGAAAAAACCGTCGCACCAAAACGTTTCTACATTCTTGTAAGTTTTTTTGTTGAAGCCTCCAAATCTATTCCAAAAAAAATTGTCATTCTATGTCATTCCAGCATACAAATCGTGTTTTCCATGAATATGACTCTCACATCACTCGCAATGAGTCTGGATATTTCGTGCTACCAGTCGATCCCCGAAAGGATAATGTAGATGGTAAAATATTTTCTACTCAACATTGAAAACATTTATCAAGCCTACATCCCTTCTAGACTCTGTCTTGAAAAACGCCTATCCCCAGAGCTATACTGATGAAAACTGTGCAAACGAAATGTACTGTGGACTACCCCTCTACAACACGCGCTGGCTTGACTGGGTGTAAGTTAATAAGAAACCTCTCTCACAAATCTTGAATCCTAATCGCCATATTTTTAAATTTTAGAAAATCAAGTCGTTGGGTACCATCGGCAATGCCACATCTACCCACTACCACGGAACTCAATTTCCGGGCGAAAACCATTCTGTCTTCGACGAAAATTCGTTTTGAGTTCACTGTAACTGGATCCGATCGAATGGTCATGTACGTTGAACCACTCCCAGGAGCTAAGGTTTCTGATTGGTCATTTGTTCGAACGCCATTAGATGAAAATTACAAAATACCGTATTTCGTATATTGGGTGTATTTGGATCAGGAACCACTGGAATTTTGGATCGATTTGGAGGTTCATCTTGAACAGATTTGTAGGTTCGAGAAGGTTTTATTAAATTGTTGGTTATTTTTTCAGCGTGACTCGGAGGACTGGGTTGGACCAACGTTTAAGATTGCAGTTGGTCATCACTCTCAATATCATACAAATGAGTTCACGGATGAGTATAATGAATATTTGGAGAATTTCCCGGAATGGATATATCCTACCGCGTGGATAGCATCACATGAAAGTTGGATCTTCTAAGGTTTTAATGAATTATAAATTTTTTTATTTATTTAAATTTTTTGTAGTTAAAATAAATTGTTTTTAAAAAAAATCAAATCATTTGTTTTATATTTGTTGGCCCTGTTATCCTACAAAAGACTGGCCTAAGAAATGATATCCATTGGTGAGATAATTCGGTAGAGTAATTTTCATTTTCATTGCATAGGCGAGGAGAGTGTATTTCCTTTATTTAATCACCACATAGGACCACTAAAACTGAAATTCAGCTGAAAGATTTGTAAGCTACACGTCTACGCTAAAAGTTGGCCATTAGAAAATAACCTTGATATGGTAGTATACATATGGAACCACAAGGTTAGAAAAAAATTATCATTAGCAGTTTTCTTTTCTGTATAAGGCTGGCCTTTTCTATGGTAGGGATCTACCCAGACCCCTTGGGATAATTTCAATCATACACCAACTGTCTTACATCCCAATGATACGAAAATGAGGACCAAACATGTCGCAGAGATTCAGCGGACTTTTGTTTATCGAATAAAATGGCATTCAACTGGCAATTTGTACCAATAAATCCAAAATTAACAACGAAATAGGCTCTGGAGTCTTCACTGAAGGATCGGATTAAGCACATCCCTGAGATTAGCAGAATCAAATAATAAATTCCAAGCAGCGATTCAAGGCAATTAAAGCTGCTAAATTGGATGGAATACTAGGCATATAACAAGAGGATACTTTCCTCTTCCTATAAAGCAAACTACTGTACTTACTATCTTAAGTCTGGAATCGAACTGGGCCCCAACCAACATGCGCCTCCAATAGGACAGGTTTTTAGCTAACCGCCTTCAGTTGATTGAGGTCGGTTTCCGATTTTGCGCGCCACTTAGGTTATAATGGTGGGTTGATGAGGTAGTCGGTGTGCATCTTCCTTATCATACTCAGGTCAATACAGACCCATTGTGATGCCCGTTGGGAGTCCACGTGTGTGGTTGTTTCCTTTACTCCCGTTACGGTCCACTTTTGGTTATCCCCTTTCCAGCTATCCAGATGTTATTGAAAACCTGAAAAAATTAGAGAAAGGGATTTCGGATAGATCCGTGAGGTCATGGAAAAAGTATTTTCCTAAGGCTGTGGTTCTTAACTGGCTGAGGCCTGGGCAAAGTGAAGGGTATCCTCGTGTGTTTCTTCATCACCGCAGCCTCTACAGAGGTCATCATCTATGAGATGCATTTTCAGTTTGTGGCTTTTTACTAAGTTGTGTCCAGTTAGACTCCCTACTAGAATCGAGAGAGATTTCCTGTTTCTACGAAGTATCTTATGGGTTCTGGGTTTATCGCACCAAAGAAGATTTTGGCAATATTCTGTGTTTCCTGTCCCACCGAAGATTTGAGATCACGTAGTGGTGGTTTGATTATAAAGCCACACAGATGACGCATTGAGAACAAAAAACAGAAACTGTTTGCATGTGCACATATGAGAATCGAGATACTGTGCCAGTACGACCCATTGCATTGCATCACCTGTATAGCTTTATAATCTTTGGTCATACTCAGGCCACATCCTTTTAGGAGTTTCACAAGTGGGGTGTGAATACCACCTGTTTTTGGCGATATTCTGTGTTTTCTGTCCCACCTGAGATCACATAGTGGTGGTTTGACAGACGGTCCTGTCTGGTCAATGCTGAAGGCAACTTCTTTTCTCGCCAGTTCATCAGCAATTCCATTGCCCTGTATGTCTATTTGTTCGGGACCCAGCATAGCTTAACATTATGTTGGACGCCAAGAACCTGACAACGCTTCGAAAGTTTGTTTGTTTTTATTTCAACAGCAGAGATGGCTTTTATTGCAGCCTGTGGTATCGCCAGCATTGAGGTCGCTTTTGCTGCCTCTGCTACTGCCAATACCTCGACATGGAAGACACTGCTGTGCTCAGGGAGACGAAAAGTGCTGTTTAGCTTTAGTGTCTCAGAAAACACTCCAGCTCCAACGCCTGCATCCATTTTTGAACCATCCGTGTAGATGGAAATGGTTTCGGTTCCTAGTTAGTTCCTCTCCCACTAATCTCTGCTTGGAAAGATGCAGGAGACAAGGTCTTCCACTACTGAGTGCGACGACTGTCCGGGAATATAAGACTGCAAGTATTGGTGTCCATTCGCTCTAGATGTCCTAGCCATCTTAAAAGTCCAATGCGAAGTTCTATGACTATGGGTATGTCGCTGTTCAGCTCGAATAGTTCTTGGTTGAATATTCTTCTCCATAGTGCGTCAGCCCAAACGTGACCAAACATTTTTGGAAGTTTTTTTCTCTCAAAAACGACAAAAGGGTTTCTTCATCCGCTTTTGATACGATGCATGCTTCAGCTCCGTAGATCATGACTTGGATGATCAGGGTCTTGCATAGGATTAGCTTAGTAGCTCGAGTGAGGGCTTTACTACTAAATTCAACCTATCCTTCTCTAAACTAGCAAACGTGGCCTTGGCATCACTTTGAGTCCCACCAGCGATGTCAATATTGTCGGCGTATGCTAGTAGTTGCACCGATTTATGAAGATTATGCCTCTGGTTTTCGCTGGTTAGTTTTGCACAAAAATCCACCGAAATGATGTTATAGATCTCACATGACAGAGTGTCAACTTGCCTAAGTCCTTTTTGGAGTGAAAGTTCTTTTGGGATTTTGATTTTGTGAAACGAAAAAGTGCAACGGAAGGGAGACAACTATAAATACATTAATTGTAGGGCTAAGGCTGAGAATGAGATAGAACTCCTACACTCGATAATTTTTTTTTTCTTGGTAACTAATGTTTCGGTGAGTTCGTTTTCGACCCGGATGAAGCAGAAAGGATTCCCCATTGCCATGCTTACAAAAACTAGAGAAGGCTCTCTAAGTTTCGTCTCTATAAATGCTGTCTTATGAGGTTCTGAAATCGACGAATAGGTGGTGTGTATTGATTTAAGCTTCTTGGGTTTTTTCCTGCCCTAAAAGCACAATTATAAGAGCCTTACTACTGCAGATAGGATCTTGTACGCGATGTTGAGGATTTGTATGCCTCTGTTGTTGGCGCAGTTCAGTGGGTTTCCTTTTTTTTGGATCGGGCAAACAAAGCTGAGGTTCCATTATTCAAGGCAAACTTTCATCTGACCAAATTTTGCAAATGACTTGGTGAATGTTTCTTACGAAATCATCTCCAACGGCTTTCAACAGATCGACGGAAAGGCCATAATTTTTGGAAGTCTTGTTAAGCTTACAAGCTAACGTTTGGATTTTGCTATCGTCACATCACTCTGGGTGTTTGGTAGTTTTTGCTATCGTTGCCAACATTGAATGGTTTGTACTCCCTGGCAAAGAAATGTTGTTGGTCATCGCCGTGGACGCCGTATGCAGTCTGCTGAAGTTGCCTTCCATATCCTCAGCATCGACTTTGTCTTAACTACAATATTTCCTTGTTTACCTCGACAGGATTCTATTCGCACCCTGTATTCTTAGCTTTCCCGTTTTGCGCTTTGGTAAGACGTTAACAAGTCTTACCAAAGCGCAATGATTCCTGGGGTGGCATCTCTCTTTATCCTCGATCCTTCTCTTGTTCTTCTTTGCTTTTTTTTTACCTTGTCTATTGAGCTGAATGTCAGCTTTCGTCTTTACCTGCAGCTGAGACTTATAGGCCTCGTTCTTGACTTCGAGCATCTGTCAGCGCTATTCATCAAACAAAGAATTCTAGCTAGTTGGCTTGAGAAGCCAAGAACATTTGTTGCTACTGATCTAATGGCTTCTTGAAAACGTTGACATTGTTGTTCGACCTTAGATGCTCGTGGTATGGTGTTAATCCATAGGTTTTGGGATACGTGTTTTTCGAAGGACTTGGCAGTCTCTAGCGATTGCAGCCTTTCGACATTAAATGTTTTTACAGTATTTGTGATTTGTTGTGGAGTGTTGGATATACGCATTCTTGCCTTGGCTGCAACAAGATAGTGGGTCGAGTCAATGTTAGCCCCTCGGATTGTTCGGACACCTAATATTTGATGGTTTTCTATCTCCATGTAATCCATTTGGTTGGCCGTCCGTTGATCTGGAGACCAACATGTCCCATTCTGGATTTTGAGGTGAGGAAACTGTGTGCTGGCTATAGTAGCATTTCGTTCTGCAGCGAAATCATTTTATCTAAAGGCTCCGTCGAACAGAGAGCGTTTGAAATGCTGCGGTGAGATTATTTTTCTTTAACGCCGCGGTTAAGAACGTCAAACGTTTTCGTTTTCTGTGTTTTCCCACAATACTGCTAAAGATGCCTTCTCTTTGTAACTATGCGTTAAAATCTAGGATTTTATCATCGTACTTCGTTAGTCGCTCATAAGTTTTGTTATGGAGCTCGTAGAATTGGTCACATTTTTCCTCCGTCGAAGGTTGAACGCATAGAAGGCTCATGTTGGCGAATTTGGTCTTGGAAATATAAGACTTCTTGAATCCGCTATTTCTGCTCACTAATTACATGGTCTGTGGTAGATGGCACAGTTTTTCAAACTCATCTTGCCCTTAGCAGCTAAGGGCTTCCGCAAGTTGTTCGGCTGTACCTCTCCAGCTTAATGTTCTCACATTCCACCCCAGTTTGGGGTTGGCCCCTACAGTGCGAATGCTCGTTTAATGGATAGAGGAAGCCGCAGTAAATCTAAGTTTCGTTCATTCATTGCTAAGCGATCTGCGGTGAATGAGGCCAAAGCAGTTTACTATAAAAGCCCATTGTGAACCAGACAAGCCTACTTCCTGTAGGTGCGCGTCCTCAGGATTTGGTTAAAGGTACAAGATTTATAAACAGGGTGCGCATAGAATTTGAGATATTGGCTTGAAACGCAGTCGAATGTTAATAAACATTCGCATCTAGATGGCGCATGAAGAGGGAAAGTAACTTGGAGTTGCTGCTAATTACTTGGTTAGTAGCAAAGATTATAGAGCCATACAGATGACGCATTGGGAACATAAAATAGTAACTTTTGCTAGCCAGCTTCATGGTACGTGCGGGCGGTGTGCACGTGCACACATGAGAAAGTAGATCCAAATATATGACGGGCTGTGCCAGTACGACCCGCCATAGAACAATTTTTTTTGTAAGCAGTACGTCATCTGTATGACTTTATAATCTTTGGTTAGTAGTGCCTTTGTAACGTAAGAGATTCCGGACTGTTTTTTTTATGGGACCCATAAGGAAAACCGTGCGGAGTCTCACCAGATACTATAAGTCTGGTACCACGGGAATCAGGAGCCGCGAAGATTTGTCTTATCATGGTGCTTGTGGTTTATCCCAAAGGCGTGAGAGCGCATTGTACTCTAAGGCAGATAAGGAAACTTAAGAACACAAGAGGTGCAGATAGACCTCGGTCCTGAGCAAGGATGAAGTTCATGCCAAATACAACACGATCTTTAAAAAAGCGCGAATGCAACATGTCCCGCGTTTGGATGTTAACCAACACTTATCTATGGTTCTGATATTGTAGGTAGGCCCACCGTGAAATGAGAGCTATTATATCTAGGTGTTCACCTTAAGCATTCTTTACATTATCTGCACATACGAATGTCGTTGTCCGTTTTTCATGTTACAATTGTTTCAGTCCTTTCCGAGGCTCTTGGTTGCTTTGTAAAAATATTTTTCTCGTTGAGTGTGTAGTTAACCCAAAGCACAACTCTCAACCTGGAGGGCCAGTTGCAATTTATAAGATACACGTAGGACAATGGGCCATCATTATACACTACGGGATTAAGCACTTTTGTTGGCCTTTCAGCTCATTCGCCACCATCTATGTTCAAGAGGCCTGACTTACCCTTAGTATTCCTAAGTGACCTGTTTTCCGAAAATTCCGAAGCAGCTCATTTAGCCCATCCTAACTGCGATTGTAGACACCACCGTTGACTCCATCTTTTTAGTTTCTCTGCTGCCGTCTGGAATGGAATGTGTGCATTAGTGTGAGTACATGTCTCCCTTCCGTTCTCATCTGCTGATGACGATAGGACTTTGCACAGAGATTGAGACCTTATCTACGGTCAAGGTAATAGTCACTCAGCGTTCGTCGCGTGAAGGCTGATTGTCGGAGTTGGTAGGCATACCATTTGATCATCAGCGAATCTATTGAGCAGAAATATTTGGTCGTTAATTTTTGTTTATAGAAGACGGCCTAGAGTTGCTTTTTGTGGAAATGTTGGTTCCATTTTTTCCGTTGTCATTATCATGATACCGTTTATGAAGATTGCCCATACTTAAACGATTATACGACCCAGCTTATGATTTCTTCCCGAAGCTTCAAGTGATTTCTTTAAGCCTATGTGGGTTCTCAATAAGCAGAGTTGTTATGTGAGCTACTGCTTCCGTAGTACTTATTACGACCCCAACATTCGGAATACGAAAATGTATCTTTTTTATCTGAAATAAAAGACATTCTATTAAAAAATATTAAATCTTAGATTAATGGTTTTAATTCTTTTGAAAAATACAAAAAAAAAAAACAATTTAAACATACAAACGTTTAAGTTTAGAGTTTAAAATGAAAAAATTATCCTTTACAGATTCCAATCCTTTTGTACTTCCGAAAAGCCAAACTCTTTATGTCCATCTTTGCTGTTCTGACCGTGATCTTTGTTATTATTGCCGCAACTCCTGCAGGATTCCCATACCAAAAAGCAGTTGCACCAAAACGGTATAACGTCATTGTAAGTCATTTTCAAATCTGTCAATCCATAGCTTATCAAATTTTCCTCAAAGCACACAAATCGCGTCTTCCATGGTTACGATGGTCAAATCACTCGTAATGAATCGGGATTTTACATACAGCCTGCCGATCCACGTCAAGTTGATGTAGATGGTAAGAATCATAACCACGATTTATCAATCTATCTGTAGACATTGTTTTTCCCCAAAATGCTTATTAAAAATTGTTTTTACCATCCACAGATACGGTTTATAAAAACGCAAACCCACTAAGCTACACCCTTGAGAATTGCGAAGAAGAGTTATACTGCGGATTGCCAGTCCTTAGCGCTGGATCAAGAAATAGAGTGTAAGTCTCAATAGGTTGCTTCTTCTTAGAACACCTTTTTAGTTTTTTTTTTTTTAATTTTCCAGAAAGTCAAGTCGTTGGGTACCATCCGGTAATCCCATTTTGCCAGAAATCACCGAACTAGTTTTCAATGCAAAAACCCGACTGGCAGCTACAAAAGTTCGTTTTGAATTCACCCTTAGTGGAGCTGATCGAACAGTTTTATATATAAATCCGATAGATGGAGCTACGGTGTCAGATTGGTCTTTCAATAGAATACCACTAGATGAAAATTATAGGCTTCCGTATTTTATTTATACAGCATATGCCATTGAGAAGCCAACTATAACCTTTTGGATCGAAGTTGAGGTTGATATTTTGAGTTTTTTTTACAAGATCTTGATAAAAGTGAGTTCTCTCATTAACAGCTCAATAGTGACTCCTGGGAAGGACCAATGTTGAAACTTGTAGTTGCTGGACACATGCAACATCATACGGAGTATTTTACAGACGAGTTTAGTCGATATTTGGAGACCTATCCAGAATGGTCAAATCCATCCGTATGGATAGCATCCTTGGAGAGTTGGTTGTACTAAGGCTCGTATAAATTGTTGAAATATTCTTTCTCGAAGGGAATAAACTCGAAAAATTTAGGGCACATGCGTTATGATTTTTAGCGCTTTTGGAAGCAAATAAAAATGTTTGACACATTGCTGATGGTTTTTTTTAACTTGAATCCTTAAAACTTTATTTTGTTTGAGATGTTCGGGTGTATACATAGATGACGAAGGATTGGCTCGTCCTTCGACAGCTAAGGTTAGGTTTGATGGGTTGTTGACGACAAAGTGGGTCATCAAACCCGCAAAGGTCTACGTGGGCCCATAGAGACACCTTTTATTTTTCCTGAATAGAAAGAGTGATACTGTGCTGCTCCATTAGCTGCAATGAGTTAGTTGCTCCAGCTTGACTTGCAGTAGAAGCTGACGATCTGTGCAATAGGTGTTATGGCTAGAACCGTCAAGTCCATTTAGTAGAAGCTGCCGAAGAATTTGTTGCGGCTGCTGCTGATCGCGGGGCAGTGACGCATTAGGTTGAAGATTTCTTTTTCGACGTCTGGGTCTCCGCACTTCCTGCCAAAAATGGTGCGAGTCAGTTAGGTTATTCCTATGGGAGTGTGTATCCAGTAGATTGTGACCTGTTATGACTCCCACAGCTATAGAAATGGAAGATCTGTTCAGAGCTATAAGTTTGTATATTTTTTCCGGCCAAAGGTCTTTAGTGTGTTTGCAAGTGCTGATTTTTGCCACCTAGATTTTGCTCCACTTTACGTGAATCTGGTTATTTTCTGCTTTTTTTTTGAAAGCAAGTGAGGGTTTAACCCTATTGTTGCATAAGGAGATGCAGCTGGGCGATCCAAGTCTGGCTAGCTCGTCTGTTTTTTTGTTTCCTGGAATGTAAGTGTGCCGTGGCACCCAGATAATTTGGACTTTGTTCCGGTTACAAAGTGCCTTAAGCTAGGAGCGGCAGCGTCCAACTACTCGTGACTCTATTATGATAGATGCCAGAGCTTTTATTGTCGCTTGACTATCTACGTAAATGGATATCCTCTTGTGATATGTCCAATACTCTAGCCGAGCAGCTTCGAGTATGGCTAGGATCTCTGCTTGGAAAACACTGCACGGGTTTTTCAATCGAATGGGTGTGTTTAACACGATTGTTTCGAAGTAGGACATAGAGCCCACTACTAATTCCATTTCGGATCCATAGGTTTAGATGGTTGGGTGTTGTGGAACGAGGATAGACTTTAATTGGCTTAGACTTGGGAATGCCTAGTGGTTGTAGCTCTGACTTCACATCTACTGCTTATTTTTAACCTCCATGTGGTAACCATCAGATACTGGTCTCATCCAACTGGATTTGACTTGCTAAACGATAAGCGCGAGTGTTGATGACAAGACGAAAAACAGGAACACTATAACCAGCCAGGTCAGAATGGCACGGAATGGGTAACCGGCGTGCTGTCCCAGGAAGACTTAGACAAACTGCTTCGACATATTCGGGCAACAGGTTGCCTAGGAATTTCAAGGGTTATTTAGGCGCATTGAACGGAGATGTTGGCGAATGAACGGAAAGAACAACAGCAGCGCTCAATATCGTAGTAAATTTGCAACCATGGAAAAACTTTGTCTTACGTAGCTACCAATAGCATCGGAAAAGACAGATTTTATTGTTGACGACCCTGCTGAACGATAAAAGGACAACGACGTTGGTATCTGCATCTGGGGTGTGAAAACATAAAACAGGAGATGTGCCAGCGAACAACTAGCGGAGGCCCTAAAATGCTAAAAAGCAGACATTACTGCTATCCATGACATACGATAGGATTGCGCAGGCGAAAAGAGGATGAAAAACTGTGACATATACTACGGACCGTGTTATAGCAGAAACAGCGGATATTCGGATGCAGATTTGTAATAAGTGTCAGACTTAAGCAAAAAGTCTTATGTTTCCAAGACCAAATCCGCAAACATACGCTCTATATGCGCTCACGCCCCAAAGGAGGAAAAGGATGATATAGCTAAGGATTGCTTCTACGAGCTCCTTGAAAAAACCTATGAGCGACTACCAAAGTACGGTGTTTAAATCGCACTTACTAAGTTACTTAAGTGTCGCTACAGTCTGGAATGAACCTGGCCCTCAACCAACATTCCACTCTAATTAGCCCGCTCGTTAGCTAGCTGCATCCAGTTGCGAACTAGAAGTTGGCTTAGGTCGGTTTCTACTTGTGCGCGCCACTAAAGGCGAGGTCTTCCTCTGCTGCGTCCAACATCTAGCTAAGAATCCAAAACGCTGCGAGCCGCAGTGTTTGCGTCCATTCGTTCTACATGTCCTAGACATCTGAAATGTCCAACGCGGAGTTTTTTGACCAGGCGCATGTCGCTGTACAGCTCGTATAGTTCTTAATTGAACCCACGTCTCCATAGCCCGCAAACGCAAACGGGACCGAAGATTTTTCGAAGAATTTTCCTCTCGAATCGACCGAGAATTTTCTCATTCGCTTTTGAGACGGTCCATGCTTCAGCGCCGGACTGGAATGATCACGGCTTTATATAGGATCACCTTAGTAGTTCGAGTGAGGGATTTACTACCGAATTGCCTTCTTAGCCCGAAGCGACAGCAGTTGGCAAGAGTAATTTTTGATGAGATGTTGTTGTCAGTGTTAATAGCGGAGCCGAGATAGACAAAGTCCCCTACTACCTCAAAGTTATATCTGTCAATGGTGACGTTTTGTCCAATTCGTCGATGTTGTGTGTCACTTCGTGTTGACAGCATATACTTCGTCTTGCCCTCATTTACTGCTAAACCCATTTTTGCCACTTCCTTCTCTATACTAGCAAACGTGGCTATGACATCACGTTGGGTCCGACCAATGATGCCAATATCATCGGCGCTTGGTAGTAGTTGTACCGATTTTTAGGAAAATTGTGCCCCTTGTGTTGGCTCGGAAGTTTTCCACAATCTTCCCAAGTCACATGACAGCGCATCAACTTGCCTAAATCCTTTTTTTGTATCGAATGTGCCGGTGAGGTCGTTTCCGACTCTGATGAAGAAGCGGAATTTTCCATCGTCATCCTACAGAGTGGAGTTTGGGCGGTATACGAAAACTAGACATGGCTGTGTATAGTTCGTCTCTAAAACTGATGTCGTAAGCGGCTTTGAAATCGATGAATAGGTGGTGTGTATCTATTTGGACTTCTTGGGTTTTTTCCAGGAAGTTTTCTCCAGGATCGGTTGTGGACCTTCCTGGCCTAAGACCACACTGATTAGGTTGTTGGTAAAAGATTTCAGGCTTTCACATATTACGGCAAATAGGCTCTTGTAGGCGATATTGAGGAGAATTATGCCTCTGTAGTTGGCGCAGTTTAGAACGTCTCTTACTGAAAGTTTTAAATGCAATAAGTCTGATAGGACTTATTTCAACTGAATTCGCCACGGAACAAAATGCCACAATAGCCAGCACCCTGTTTTCTCACCTCGATATCCATAAGGGGACATGTTGGTCTCCAGATCAACGAAAGGTCAACCAGATTGATCACATTGCGATAGACAAGAGGCACGCATCCAGTATTTTGGATATCCGAACATTCCGAGGGGCTTACATCGAATCGCACCACTAGCTTGTTGCAGCCAAGGTAAGAATGCGGATATCCACAACGCCACAACAATCCAGAAATACTGTTCAAAAATTTAATGTCGAAAGACTGCAATCGTAAGAGACCGCCAAGACCTTAGCGCAACTCGTATCCCTTAACATCTCGATTAACACCATACCACCAGCATCGAATATCGAAAAACAATGGCAACGATGCCAACAAGCCATTAGATCAGCCGCCACTGATCTGCTAGGTTTCTCGCGCCCACCAGCAAGAAGACCCTGGTTTGATGAGGAATGCCTAGAACGAGGCCTACAAGGCTAAGCTGCAGGTGAAGACGAAAGATGCCGTTGAGCTATATAGAGAGAGAAGAAGGGAAGAACACCGGCTTTTCAGAAAGAAGAAAAAAGAGCAAGAAAAGCGCGCGATCGAGGATATAGAGAGGTGCCACTCCAGGAACGATGTTCGCAAGTTTTACCAAAGTGTAAAACTTCAAAGCCAAGGAAACAAGGCTCGAACAGAATCATGTCGAGATGAACAAGGATGTCATAGTTGAGACACAGTCAGTGTGATTGCGGTGTTTTGTAGAGGAGTCAAAACCAAGCTTTTTTTTTATTATGGGAGGAGGGTCTATCTCGCCCCGTTTAGGACGTTAGAGGCAATTTTCGAACAAAAAATCGCATTCACATAAAATTATTTTGTTTAAAAAAATGTAAAAAAAGTATCGAACAGTTTTTTCCCTTCACGGTTCCCTTTAAAAAAAAACGTCCAAAGGGTTTAAGTCGCGGCTCCGGGGCATCCAATTCACATTGCCAAGGCTGATAATACGATTTGGGTGCGCAAATGCTCGATTATGGCATGGGCTATGTGGCACGACACCCCATCCGGCTTTAACCAGAGGTCGTTTAATTTCTTGGGCTAAATTTCAGACGGTAATGATTCCTCTGTTACGCCCACCGTTGACCGAAACGTTGTTTCCAACATCATTCCCGAAGAATATTGGTCCAATGATGACACCACTTCACGTGCGGCTTTTCCAAGCCCCAGATGCGGCAGTTTTGATTTTTACGGTAGCCGCCGAGAGTGAAAGTGCTCCTCGTCAGAAAAGACGATTTTTCGCCCAAAACTCGTAGTCCAATTCAGGCCCGAATTGCGAAGCGATAACGGAGTGTATTGTCGTGTGCCATCAATTTCTGAGTCTACTGGACCTTGCAAGCGAATAATCCGAATAATATTTATGCGGAATCCTCCTCAGACTAGTGCGTGAAATTAGCTGCGTGCGCTGTTGAGATCGATGGAGAGTTGATATTCGTGAAATGAGTGTTGTGCACTAGCATTCAGGTCTCACAATCTTTTTGCAAAAACTTGTGTGGTGGATGCTTCATTTCGGCCAAACATTATTTTCTAACATCGCACTGTTTAAGCTGCACAGCACTCACTTTGGAAATAAGTTTTCGATGTTTTCCAACGTTGTGCTAGCGTAAGGCTTCTCATTTCGGTCCACTTTAACCGATTTTGATGAAAGCCCGCTTATTCTGAAGCTGAAAAATTTCAGCATGCAAATTTTTTCAAATTTGAAATTTTACTATAACTATGCCGCAGTTGTCATGCAGTGTATTACGCGCAAACACTACAAATTACATAAAGCATAGCAATTATATTTATTTCACTAATTTTATAGGTTATACAAAATAATAAAAAAATAAAATAAATTACAACAACTAAAATCTAAATAAAAAAGAAATTATAAAATAAATTCAACAGTTTTTTGTTTTTTTTTTTCTTGTTTACATGCGTCATAAGTAGTTTGTATTGAATTTGTTCGATAAATGGCTTCTGCTACGTACACCCTCAGTGCCCAGCTCTACGAACATATTTACAGCCTCCAACTTTCATATGAGCTTGTCCATGACGATGCGTATACCCATTCAGGGAAGCTATCCAAGAACTCTTTAAATTCGTCGGTATAGTGAATGTCATGATGCACCAAATGTCCAATGACTGCCATGTCGAATGATGGTCCACTCCAGTTAGGACTTGTTCTCTATTGGATGTCAACAAGTTGTGATTAGACAAGATTTAAAAAAACCGTAAACATGTGCTAACCTCAAACTCCAAAGTGAACTGAAGCGGAGTTGCATCAACACCATAGGAGAAGTAGACAAAGTATGGCGGTTCGAAATTGTCATCTATTGGCTGTCGGTTGAATGACCAATCGACTAGTTTGGCATCTTTAACCGGTTGGATGAATAGGCCCATGTGATCGGGACCGGATAATTCAATGGTGTACTCGATGTTTGTCGCTGAAACTGCATCCTTTGATATGATTCTCATCGAGGGGATGCCAATTTTTAGTGGTGCCGGACCAGGTATCCAGAAACTTTGTTTCCTAAAAAAAAAAAAAAAAAAATATGTATGGTGTTGAGTTATTGCGGGGAAATGGATGAATTTCTTTTGGATGAATTTCTTACATGTATCCTAACCATCGGGCGTTGTAGATTGGAAAGCCGCATACTACTTCTGTGTCACAGTCGTTGTTAATGCTTTTCGTGAGATTCGATGTGAAAATAATGTCTAAATGGGAAAAGATGGAAAAATATTTGTGTTTGAGTAAAAAGCTCATGAAAGCTCTTAAAGCTTTTTTGAGCTTTTTTCTTAAAATGAGTACGCATAATTCCATAACGGGTGTTTTTTTAGAGGTTGGTTTTTCGAATAGAGATAAAACTGACATCTTTTGGTCAAATCCGGCAACACTTATGTCATTTGTGTTCAGTTTGGTTTGCCATTTCATCATGAACAGGTTGACAAATGAACAACGCTTGCAAATCGCGCAAATTTTACCGCAAGCTCCGTCTATTTTTTGGTCGACATTATCGTCCATCAGAGCAATTACTTCGGTTAGCCATGGATCACACTACGCTTACTCTATGTGATAATACGCATCCACAGAGACGTCGAACAGTGCGCACCGAAGAAACAATTGCCACCCGAATGAATCGATTCGCCACCGTGCACAGCACTTGGAGCTTTGTGCATCAACTTTATGGAAGATTTTGAGCAAAGATCTTGGCTTACGACCTTACAAGATCCAGCAAGTGTAAGAATTAAAGCCGCGAGACCATGCAATGTGTCGCGATTTTGGTGTATGGGCGGAACATGAGATTGATCTCGATGCTGGTTTTCATCGCAAAATTTTGTTCAGTGATGAGGCTGATTTTTGGTTGAATGGCTACGTCAACAAGCGAAATTTCCGCATTTGTAATGAAGAGAATCCACATGAGACCCTTGAGACGCCATTTCTTCCACAAAAACTGACTGATTGGTGTGCTCTATGGGCTGCTGGAAACATTGGGCCACACTTCTTCCGAAATGATGCTGGAGAGTCAGTTACCATTAATGGAGACCGGTATAGAGCGATTATAACCGACTATTTTGTTCCCGAATTGGTTGGCATGAATGTGAATGAGATGTGGATCCAACAAAACGGCGCTTATTGCCACAAAGCGCACGATCGATTTATTGAAGGAAACATTCGATGAGCGCATAATTTCGCGGATCGGACTTGTCAGTTGGACACCAAGATTGTGTGATTTGACACCATTAGACTATCTTCTTTGGGGATATGTGAAATACCTCGTCTACGCCAACAAACCAGAAACTTTAGGGGTTTTGGAAGCCAACATTCGTGGCGTTATTGCTGACATACGGTCCAAATGCTCGAAAAAGGGGTTGAAATTGTGCCTCTTGAATTGGCTGTATTCAAACCAGCCGCGGCGGGCACATGCCCGAAGTCATATAAAGGCATTAATGCCATAAAATTATCCTTCCAATAAAGCCAAATTGATGGACATTAAAACGATTTTCTTGTGTTTTATTTCAATTCGAAATTCTATACCTCTAAACAAAACGCACGATAGAACAAGTCAAATGCACGTATTCGTCTAAATAGCACTCAAATTTAATTGTGAGGAAAAACTCAACAGAAGCTTTAAGAGCTTTCTTCGCAGAATATTATCAAAAAATTTTCACATAATTAATTTTAAAAGCTTACAACTAAATTTTATGTAAAACAGCTTTGAAAACGTTTGCGAGCTTTTTCAAGTTTTTGCATTAATTTTTGTATAGATGCAAAAGATAAAGTATCTGTCCATAAAGTGTCACATAAACACCATGGCTATTTTTTTGTTTAAAGGTTTACCTGCAAAAACATTTCGCAAGAAAGAGCTTTCCCCCAAATTGAATCTATGTGCGGCTTTTGGTATCAATTAAGTAAACCAAATTATATATTTGCTATCTTCAGTAAAAAACGACGTTGGATGTAACAATACAACACTCTTAAAAATATAAAAGACTTAATCGTGTTTTTTGTGAAAGCTTTTACCGAGGCTTACTTGATTGCCACAAAATCACAGCTTATATACATTAACATCTGCCGTTAAAGGTTTTTAAATTTGTTTGGGTAATTCTTACCTATAACTTCTACAATTCCTAAAAAAGCTCAAAAAAGCTTCCAACACTTACCATTAACAGAGTCGGGTCTACGATCAACGGGCACAACATAGTACCCAGAGTCCTCCCTTCTGACAGCCATGTGTTCATCGAAGAACATCCTTTGTGTGTGCTTTAAAACAAATTAAGCTTTAAGTTCATTGAAAGCTTTTTTAACATAACATCTGATACTTACGACAGCATAGTACCGCTGTGGTGCAGTTTTCGCCACATACGGGAACCCAACTGGTGTCGCTGCCAGTATGATAAACAACACACAAATACCAGCAAATATCGAAAGGATAATCTTAGTCTTACGGAACATCAGGAACAATGGAATCTAAAAACGTGTTCACCGTTAGAACTTTTTCGATAATTTTTCATTCATTCAACTTACCAGGAATGCAGCAAACAACAAACACATCAGTGCTGTGAAACCACTTATCAGAATCTCAGGATTACTATCGGCACCGTCGCGTCCCTGCATTGGAATGAACGTAACGTAAAAAGCGTAACAGAAGTAAGTGTACAAAACGTAGGGGAATAGTTGACACACAACATGTGGTATAACCCAAAGGAATGCTGCAAAATAGAATAACCAAATTAGATCTCTTTTTGTCCCTAATCCTCCATTCCCAGAAGCAGCCCATACTTTTCCTGTGTAAGCACGTGCAAAGGTTAATGATGACCGATATCGTATAGAAAAATATGCAAATCATGATGACGAAACTTGATCGAATGCCAAACGAGACCAAGACAATGGTGACAATCACCAAAATCAAGCAATGGGCATGCATAAACAGCTGTACAGCGATTCCAAGAGGGATTCCATACTGAAATGGAAATCATTCATTAGTGACAACCCTTCCAATTGAATGTGGGCCATAGCATACCTCCTTGGTCTTCTGCATGTAGACAGCTGGCAGGATGCCCAAGAAGAAAAACATCGGACAGAAGTACAAGCCAAAGATAAGCCATGGCTGTGAAAACCACGACATTGGCAGACCAACTGCATCCATGAAAAGTCCAAGACCAATTGTGGCGACCATGCTTAAAATCACCGACAGAAGTTGTATTCCGAAGATGATGCCAAAATGGATGAAAGTACGCGAACGACGGAGTCCCATATGCTTCGGCAAGAGCCAGACAAATGCAAAGATGCTTACTAGTGCTACCACACACACAACTATATTCACAATGACTCCTGTATCCTCGGTATAGTATACCATACCCCAGCCAAGAACATCAAAGAAGACGGTATGACCTTCGGAGTGTTTCTGTAAAGGGAAGGTTTTGATTTACTAAGGAGACTCCATAGCTGGGTTAAGTTTGTTATTACTGATGGATCTTCAAGTTCTGGAGCGTTGGCCAAGGCTTTGGTTAGAGCAAGTACATTGTCACCAGTCAGCTGATAGGTGTTCCTTGGAATCAAGTTGAATTTGTCGTATTTGGTATGGTAAACGAATCCGTTAAGGGTGTGCGCCATATCCAGACCTGCAAGTACAAAGAAGATATATCAGGAAAATTTAAAAATGGAAAAATATTTTGAAGAAGTCTTTGTCCGGAACTAATAAAGAAGGGAAGTTTAACGGAATGGCAAGAGGCCTGTTTTCGATTTCCAACACTAGCAACTAGCGCCAACCAAAGGGTTTTCACTGGCAAACATCTTTTCATGATTTGACAAATGATCCGAATATTGTCAGTTATCTTGAGAAATTTATCTCGACGACCTGTTTGTCTCGAAGCTCTGGTCTGTCAATAAGATGCTGCGCGCTTTTGGAACTATACAGAGGTATACGGAAGAAACGAAGATAAGCTTAGATCATGTTTTTCTTTTACGAACTTTTCCAATTTCAGCAATCAGGTTTCAGCAATGAAAGACAGCAGCTATTGGCTATTTTTGGTTTACCTGTCTCACCATTATGTGGGATCAATTTCCTGAGTAACCTTATTGCAAAAAGTGGCAGCGCAAAACTGACTTCCTCATTGAGAGTCCATCACACAGTATGGGAGACAAGATCCTTCTCTATGCCTTCACCCACCCCTAACTTTGAAATTAACGTTCAAGTCTTAGAGAAAAATAAACCCTTTTACAATATCAACAACCATACCGAGGGGAGTCTCTTACTAGTTCACTTTTCCAAATCACCGATACATACAGTTGTTGGAATAGAATTCTCGTCCAAATTAAATTGCCTCCACTTTGAAACCCTGCCAGTCTTGATATCAAGGAAATTCGGTTCTGGAACTACAGTGATGGGAACGCCCACCAACAAAATGCAAAGGGGTCAAGGCTGTTAAATCACTGGGGTCGTGCTGTTGATTCCGGCTTCCCATATACCACCGAGATTTGGAGAGCCTAGAGGAATGAAGTGCCATGACACCCCATGACGAGCGAAAGGTCGAGCACCGTCTTTAAGCTGCTTGTTGAAGACTTTCACGTCATTCTTCAAAAGTACCTTGACACCCACAAATGTTGTTTCACAGTAGCTATATATGTCGGAGTTATAGTTTCAACCTAGTTGGTGCCTACCTATTCCGAATTTCAGCTTTCACATGGCGACCGCTGAGATAGGGTTTGAGCACCCGTGTGTAGTCTTGACGGCAGTAGATTCGGACAATAGTTTTTTTTAGGAATCTCAAAGCAGCCAGCACCCCTTAAACGGAGGTGTTGGCGGATGAGCCGAAGGGTAAAGGCAGCGCTCAATCCCGTAGGGATACTGATGGCCTAGGGGTATCTAATAAATTGGAACTGGAACTACAGGTTGGGGATTGTGCTTTAACTACCCACTCATGAAAAATGAACTCTTCTTACGAAGCAACCAAGAGATTCGAAAAGGACTGATTTTACTGAAGATGACACTGCAAAACTAAATTCAGACAACGACGCGACTTTCGTAAATGTACCCGGAATGTGAGAATATTAAACAGAGAGGTGCAGCCGAAAAATCAGCGGAAGCCCTTAGCTGATTAAAAGCAAACATTGCCAGCATCCAGCAAATACGATTGGATGGGCCAGGCAACAAGAGGATGAACAATTGTGACATATACTACGGACCGTGTTGAAGTGAGCCGAAGCAGCGACTATGCGGATTTGTTATAAGTGCCAGACTTGGGTAAGAAGTCTTATGTTTTCAAGACATTATAACGTTCCCCATCAAGGGCAATGTAGGAACATTCCAAAGGGATAACGTCGAATCGGATCACAACCTTATCGTTACAACATATAAGAAATGCTGTGAAAAAATTAATGTGACTGCGATCGCCAGAGACCGCAACGTCCTTCGCAGAACGCGTTAACTAACGATTGACACCATACCACCAGCATCAAACATCGACGAACAAGAGCAACGATGTCATCCAGCCATTAGATCATTAGAAAGTGATTTGCTAGGTTTCTCGCGCTCGCCAGCAATAAACCCTTGGTTTGATGAGAAATGCCGACAGATGTTGGCTGCCAAGAACAGGGCTAAGCTGCAGGTGAAGACGAGAGCTGCCACTGAGCTCTATTGGCAAAAAAGAAGCAAAGAACACCGGCAATAAAATATATAGAGAGGTGCCACTCCAGGAACGATGTGCGCAAGATTTAGCAAACTGTAAACCGTCCAAGCCAGGGACACAAGTCGCAAACAGAATACTATCAAGATGGACAAGGAAATATCGTAGTTGAGATACAGTCGATGCTGAAGATATGGAAGAACCACTTCTGCAGACCGTTAAGCGGCGATGACGAACAACATTCCGCTGTCAGGCAGAACGAATCAATCAATATAGGCAACGAGAGCAAACACTGCCAACCACCCGACTTGAGTGAAGTGAGGATAGCAATAAATTTTTAAACTCATGCTAACCAAGGCTGCAGGAAATGACGGACTCCTCGCTGAGCTTTATAACTCCAACTCATAAGCCAAATCTGTTCGGAAGAAAGTATGCCTGAAGAATGGAACCGTAGCATCGTTTGCCCGATCCACAAAAACAGGACACCCTCTGAACTACGCCAACTCCTCAACATCGTCTACCAGATCCTTTCTGCCATAATATGTGAACGCCTGGAACCGAATACAAACAACCTGATCGGCCCTTATCGGTGTGGTCTTAGGCCAGGAAAGCCAAAAGCCGATCTATATTTCACACTTCAGCAGATCCTGGAAAAAACCCAAGAGGTCCAAGTGAATACCCACCACCTGTTCATCGATTTAAAAGCCGCATAGGACAGCATTTATAGAGACGAACTATAAAGAGCCATGTCTCGTCCGTTTGTGTAAGACGACGATGGAGAATTCTCGCTGCTCCATCAGGGTCGGATATGACCTCACCGACACATTCGATACCAAAAAAGGATTTAGGCAAGGCGATGCGTTGTCATGTGACTTCTTCAATCTGATTCTTGAGAGGATTGTGCCAAACTCATAAGCCAACACCAGAGGAACAATTTGCTAAGAATCGGTACAACTACTAGCATACGCCGACGATATTGACATCATTGGTAGGACCCAACGTGATGTCATAGGCACAATTACTAGTATAGAGAAGGATGCGGCAAAAATGGGTTTAGCAGTAAACGAGGGCAAGGCGAAGTATATGCTGTCAACACGAGAGGACACACAACATCGGCGAATTGGACAGAACGTCACCATTGACAGATATAACTTTGAGGTAGTACGGGACTTTGTCTATCTCGGCTCCGCTGTTCACTTTGACAACAACATCTCGTCAGAAATTAAACGAAGAAGTACACTTGCCAACCGCTGTTTCTTCGGGCTAAGAAGGCAATTCAGTGGTAAAGCCCTCACTCGAACTACTAAGGAGATCTTATATAAGTCCCTGATCATCCCAGTCCTGCTCTACGGCGCTGAAGCATGGACCGTCTCAAAAGCGGATGAAGAAATCCTTGGTCGATTTGAGAGGAAAATTCTTCGGTCCCGTTTGCGTTGACGGGCTATGGAGACGAAGATTCAACCAAGAACTATACGAGCTGTACAGCGACATGCCCCTGGTCAAAATACTCCGAATTGGACGTTTAAGATGGCTAGGACATGTAGAACGCATGGACACCAATACTCCGGCTCGCAGAGTCTTCGATTACCAGCCAGACGTAGGACGCAGTAGAGGAAGACCTCGCCTTAAGTGGCGCGCACAAGTAGAAACTGACCTCAACCAACTTGGAGTGCGCAACTGGAGGCAGTTAGCTAAGGAATGGGCTAATTGGAGAGCTATGTTGGTTGATGCCCCGGTTCATTCCGGACTGTAGCGCCACTAATGTAAGTAGGTAGGCCAGCAGATCTTGGTAATTAACCCAAGAAGTCCAAATTGATACCCAACACCTATTCATTGATTTCAACCAAATCCGCCATTTATAGAGAAGAACTAAACAGTCCCATTTATAGTTTTGGTATACCGCCTGGTCTCGTCCGTCTGTGCAGCATGACGATGGAGAATTCTCGTTGCTCCATCAGTGTCGAAAATGACTTAAGCAAAATAATCGACTGTGAGTTCAAACGCGGTAGAAGTGAAACTGTGTGAGTTTTGTCTCATTCTCTCATAGCCTAAGCCCTATCAATAAATTTGTAGTTCTATTTTTCGTTACACTTTTTCGTTTCATAAAATCCAATTCACAACATACCAAAAGAAGTTCAACTTCAAAAAGGATTTAGGCAAGTCGACGTACTGACGTATGAGTTCTTAAACATCATTCCTGAAAAGATTGTGCAAAACTCCCGAGCCAACACCAGAGGCGCATTATTCCCTAAAGTCGTTCAACTTCTTACATACGCTGAAGATATAGACATCAATGTTGGGACTCAACGTGAAGTCATAGTCACGTTTGCTAGTGTAGAGAAGGAAGCGGCAAAAATGGGTTTGACTGCTAGGGAGATCCTATACAAGGCCCGTATCATTTCAATTCGGTTCTGCGGCGCTGAAGCATAGTCCGTATCAACAGCAGATGAAAAAATCCTTGGTCGAGTCGAGAGGAGAATTATTCGAAAAATCTTCGGTCCCGTTGATTTGACTGACTATAGAGACGAATTTTCAACCACAAACTCCACGAGTTTTTGGAAGTTTAAGATGGCTAGGGCAGGAAGAGCGATTGGACACAAATACACCCTCTCGTAGAGTCTTCGATTCCCACCCACGTCGGATGAGGTAGATTAAGTCTTCGCCAGAAGTACTATAGAACCGCCCTCAACCAAGATGAAGGGCACAACTGATGGCAATTAGTTAAGGATGAGGGTAATGGAGAGGCATGTTGGCTGGGTCCCGCATTCTTTTAGAACGGTAGCGGCACTTAAGTAAGTAATTAAGTCTGGCACCCTTGTTAAGCGCATAATTAGGTATTTTTGTCGGTATACTTAAATTTCTTAGGCAAGTGGCGCTACAGTCCGGAATGAACCTGGACCTCAACCAACATGCTTCTCCAATTAGCCCGGTCCTTAGCTTACTACCTCCATTGGTCGGTAAATGGTGGTTTTTCTTACTTGTATTAAATTCTAAACGGTTTGTCATACCTGAAAGTCTTGATAAATTTTTTTCCATATTAAGTGGGTGCAGTAGCCTAGTGGTTAGTGCGTGGGACTGCTAAACGAGGGGTCCATGGTATAATTCCCCGTTTGGATAAATAAAATTTTTTGTGGCAGAAATAATAACCTTGCACACAAAAATAAATGAGAAGGTAGGTTCGAGGCGATGTATGGACCGTGATTTTCAGATATCTAATTTGAATGTTCATGACTACCAACTTAGAATCTTAGGTGGCCATTGGGTGCCTAGAACTTTCACAGTAAATCAAGTACTAACTCCTTCGCAAGAAATAGGTGGCGGCTAGGAGGAATATGTCTGTTCGCTAAAGCAACGCCTTCCTCTATCAGATACCAGGGAAAAAATTCCTGAAATAGTGTAAACGATGCAATCTTCAGCCTTAACAAGACCAGGGGAAAAATTCCTTAAATAGTGTAAACGATGTCATCTTCAGCCTTAACAAGACTGGAAAAAGTGAAGAACTTTTGAGCTATTTTGAATCTTGTTATCCAGGTCCCTAGAATAAAATGAAGAAATGGTGGCGAATGGTCTAAAAGCCCCAAAATAGCGTTCAAGTCCTTAGTGGATAACGATGATTCTGTGTCCTAGGGATAGCTTAAAAATAAAACTTGCCCGACAGGTTGGAAGTTATACTTTGGATTAACCACTCAATCATGTGATAGAGGAAGCTGCCGATGGAAAATTTTCACAACTTGTTAAATTCTATGTTAATCTGGCTTAACCTTAATCAGAACCCATCT
The DNA here is from genome assembly GCA_949824845.1 of Rhingia rostrata. NCBI lineage: Eukaryota > Metazoa > Arthropoda > Insecta > Diptera > Syrphidae > Rhingia > Rhingia rostrata. The sequence goes on from OX463758.1 coordinate 70,928,028, forward strand.
CGCTTAATTTTAATGAAGCTGAAAAGATCAAGCTCCGGTATCCCTGTTGGATATTACCCCATAAGCCCAGAAGCAAATAGACTAGGGCTCATCAGCAATGATTTCTTTAAAGTAGATGGAGAGGAGGTACATTCCCCTCTTTTGGTCCCAATAAACGATCTTAAAAAAAAGATCGGGCAGGTTCATGAGGGCTAAAGATTTTGGAGAAAGACCTAGATCCACCCTAATCAAATATAATAAAGGCTGTTGCGTATCATTGTGCTTTCTCTATTCCTCGACATAAACATGGCCATCGCAGGTTAGATAATCCGTCCTAAGGCATACATTTGGATTAAAATATTTCTTGTCCATTCTGATTGTTTCGAAATGCTGAATCATTCGATTTTCAATGAATATTCAGCATTACGAAACCTCACTTTCATTGCGTGATCAGGTTAATCTCTCCTGATCCCAATCGCAATACAAGTTCGGAATTTTGTTTATGAAATCGGCTGCACCTTATCGAAAGTTCGGCACACTCTTAACCGGATATCTGCATGTCTCATAGTCGGTATTTCAGTAACTTAATCTCCCAGCGATTGTAATCCAAAAATACAGGAAATCTAATTTCGATAAAGGTCCCAAATACATGCAGAGACATACAAATTTTAAATTTCAAATCTACTCACCAGGTAAATGACCGAAGTCGCGAAAGATTCTGAAATCCGTATCTGATGGAATGAAATCGGCTTGGAAAAGCTCTTCACCGATTGTCGACGCATATGGATGTTGAATGTGTTGTCCGTAGTACTGAAATTCAGAGATTCATAGAAAAAAAAACCTTTCATGTCATTCAAAGATTTGTCAAACTTACCCTCATCAGCCATGGATGATCAGGACCAGATTGGAAGAGAATCTCCCGACCACCGCTGCCAGCCGAATCTAAATTAATCAAAGCTCTACAAAGGAAAAGACTGTTAGGTTACATTCATGAATAAGATAGTAACCCTCCTTACTTGGCATGATGTGCCCATTTGTGTTTCGTGATAAAGGCGTGAGACGCCTGAAGTGGATTCTCCTCGGCTCCGTTGAAAAGGAAGATCACACAGTGATCCAGTGGGGTATCATTAGTAACCAGCACCCTCATTGTTTCCAACATAATGACAATCATAACACCAGCATCACCGGCACCTAAATTATAAAATAAAAATCCAAATCTCATCACAATCTTCGAGGAAGTCATTGAAATCCCCACCTGAACTTGCCGGCACGGTATCATAATGACTGTTGATTAGCAAACAGGACGAACTATTTGAATCCACCCGGGTCACCTTAACCACAACGCTCTGAATTTTCTGGTACATATTGATCATCGTCTTCCACAGGACATAGCTTCCAGATTCCTCCTGGATATTAGTTTCAATATCGAATATATCCTTGCGAGAGTCTCTGCTTATGCTTTCCACTTCGTCGAGTAGAAACTGAATGGCGCTTTGTTCATTTGCTGCACTACCCACCACCCTTGGTCCCATCTTTGTCAAATTCAGCAGCGTCCTCTCGGCCCGCTCCCCAATGAACCTTGTCGGATTATTCGCCGCATCCTTGATGGTCAGGGTATCGGGGTAATGATTGAAACTCGGTATTACCGTCACATAGAAGAGTATGAACCAAAAGGCCACAAATACCGGCGCCCAATACCAACCGAACTTGTTCCGATTGTAGATGATTTTCAGATTTTCGTACTTGGATTTCATCTGTAAAGAGAGAAGCGGTTTGTTTTAGAATCGTTTGGGGGTGAAATGAAAACAAGTATCTAAGGGTGGGATCATTGTTTTTAATTAGTCACAGTCTTGGGGTTCTAGTGCCCTAGCCCTGGTCCGGGATGAGTCAACCTAATGAAGCACATAGTTTGGAGTTTGTGTCTTTTCTGACTTTTGAATCGACCATTAAATGCGTCTACTGGGGATGGGGATATCCTCTCTATCTCATTAAAATAGTTCCAGAATATGGTTTTGAGAGGATTACACTTTGGGTGATAGCTGGGATAGCTAAAGAGAGGGTGTTGGGGGTATGGCAATTATACTTAAATGGGTTCGTTTAAAACTTGAGTGACGAAATTATTTTAAAGCGATGTGTTGAGTATCTATTCAATTTTACTGCAGGGATGCTGTAAAATTGAGTGAGTGGGAAATAAAAATAAAAATTTTCAATAGAGTCCTTGTAACGTGATTGAGGGATGTCGTGTATTTTCCTTTGACAAGTGTGGAGCTGCTCTTCGACAGTCAAACTTTTTTTTTGTTTCCTCCTCTCATGTTATTTTTTAGCGCTATAAAGCGTGTCGCTCCTGGAATTCATGTAATATGCCTATCCTGTCGTCTCCTAATTCGTATCTGGTCACTCCATTGAAGATGAGTTCTTTCTTGGTGTCCTCTCCCCACTAGTATGGCGTCGAAGGTCTTACTGGCTGGACGGTCGTTGCTGAGTCGCTGCATATGACCCAGCCATCTTAAAAGCTGAAAAGGTTTTTTTTTCCGTCGATATACAGCTATTGACAGGTAACTTACGAGATCTTATCAAAAAGATAAAATGCTTTGGGAGGCATACAGCTTCAAACCCTTTAAATTTGCGCGAACTGATGGATTGTAAACCAGCCGAGCTACAGCACTCTTTGGATCTCATCCTATCATGGTTGGAAGCCATCCTTAAGGGCTGCATCGAGCTGATTTACACTCCCAAGGTTTGGAGTTAAGTGAAAGTAGTTTCATACCCAAATCTGGTAAGGTTCTCACGTCAACCGAAAGACCTGAGACCGATCAGCTTATTATCATTCTTTTTGAAAACCAAAGAAAGGTTGATTGATATTCATCTCCGCAACAGCATTGATGTAAATCAGCTATCTGCATCCAAACATGCATACTCCGAGGGCAAATCTGTAGACCCCGCAAGGTGTCCACTCATCTCAGGAACTAAGGGGTAAACGAGCTTTAACTCATCCTCGAAGCAAGTGATGCCAGCGATTGTCTACGCGATTGCCTATGCGGATGACGTTGCTATAGCAGTCTTAGGGAAGCACCTGAATATACTCAAGGAACTTCCTTAAAAGACGCACTCCACAAACTTCCAAATGGCCAGTGAGCAGCGATTTTGGAGTCAACCCCCACAAGAAAATATTATCGAACGGAGATGACAGCCAATGAGGACGGCAGCTGGCAAATATCTGAGTTAAGAAATGCAGCATTTCTGTGAATCTCGAGGACTATGGTGAATAGAAGAAAACGAATGAAAAAATCGAAACTAGGGAATATCAGTTGGGCATGATCTCATGGCCTCATTGCAGCTGATACCTGCAGTTAATATACCCTTTGGTTGGGTGTTGAAGAACGAGGGTAGATTCTGATTGGATTTAACTTGACACTGCCCAGTGGTTTTAACTCTGACTACACATCAAGGGCTTATTTTCAACATCCAAGTGGTAACCATCCGGTACTGGTCTCGATTTGACTTGCTAAGCGGCAAGCGCGAGTGTTGATAACATGACGAATAACAGCAACACTATGACCTGTCTGTGCATAGTGTTGCTGTTATTCTGTTATATTTGCTGAGATTTATAAAGCCGGCGGAGATGACTTGGTAAGTTGCATCCACTCATAAGCCAAATCTGGTCGGAAGAAATTATCCTTGAAGAATGAAGCCTCAGCATCGTTTGCCCGATCCACAAAAAATGAGACCATCTGAACTAAGCCAACCACAGAGACATAAGTCCCCTTAACATGGCCTAAAATATCCCATCTGCCGAAATATGTGAACGTCTGAAACCGTTTACCAACAAACTGATCGGCCCTTATAAGTATGGTTTTAGGCCAGGGAAGTCCACAACCGATAGAATTTTCACCATTCGGTAGATTTCGAAAAAAAAACCCAAGTATAGGGAAGGAAGCGACAAAAGTGGGTTAAGCTATAAATGAGGGTACGATCGAGTATATGCTGAAGCTTGAAAGGACACACAGCCTCGACGAATTGGACAGATCATCACAGATATAACTTTGAGGTAGTACGGGACTTTATCTATCTCGTCTCCGCTATTAACTCTGACAACAACATCTCGTCAGAAATTAAACGAAGAATCACTCTTGCCAACCGCTGTTTCTTCGGGCTAAGAAGGCAATTTAGTAGTAAAGCCCTCGCTCAAACTATTAAGGAGATCCTATTTAATACCCTGATCATCCCAGTCCTGCTCTACGGCGCTGAAGCATGGACCGTCTCAAAAGTGGATGAGGAAATCCTTGGCCGATTCGAGAGGAAAATTCTTCGAAAAATCTTCGGTCCCATTTGCGTTGATGGGCTATGCAGACGAAGATTCACCAAAGAACTATACGAGCTGTACAGCGACATGCCCCTGGTCAAAAAACTCCAACATGGACATTTAAGATGTCTAGGAAATGTAGAACGACTGGACACCAATACTCCGGCTCGCAGAGTGTTTGATTCCCAGCCAGACGTCGGACGCAGTTGAGGAAGACCTCGCCGTAAGTGTCGAGCACAAGTAGAAACCGACCTCAACCAACTTGGAGTTCGTAACTGAAGGCAGTTAGCTAAAAAAATAAAAAAATAAATTTATGACGCAACAGGCTCGTTAGTACCCAGGGCCTAGCTTTTTTCCCACAACCATTGATGTGTGCGTGTGTACTTCTTTGCACGATGGTGGGACCTCCTGTTTTATGCCGAATCCGAACGGCTAAGTTGAGATAAGCTATTCATGACAATTGATACTACTCGTATGATTTGTCGGATCATCACGAGAGGAGGGCCAGTGAAAAATCATTGGTGTTGCTACGGCTGGGTATCGAACCCAGACCTTCTGCGCGGCAGTTCAACGCACTAACCATCGCTCCACTGAGCCCGTCAGGCAGTTAGCTAAGGACCAGGCTAATTGGAGAGGCATGTTGGTTTTGTTTTCCCCATGGGGGTATATTAGCTTTAATACACAGTTTGTCACATAGATAAATAATTTAGCTAGATATTTCTAGTAAGCTGAGTCTATTTAGACATGTAAGACCATCCGTCCGTACGTCACCAGTTTGTGTGCCTTAAATTTTGCGCTACAATGATGAAATTTAGTATCTTCATGTATTCTTTGTTGCTCCCGGCAGAACAAGTGTAAAACATTTTTGGAATCCGCCCACTGCCAAGGCCCGTTTTCAAAAAAAATCTTATTTTTTGAAAGCCGTAAAGGCTTTTGAAAATGTGCCTGAACAAGATATCAGACAATCTTAATTTTTGCCACGCCTGCTTTTGCCGTAAAACACGGTTTTCGATGAAATTTGATGGAAATTTAAGAAAAATCATTCGATGCAAAAACGTTTAACCCACGCCCACTTTTTGATGGTGGTTTGGTTTAAAAACTATTTTTATACAAAACCCTATAATATGGAATACAAAAACGTTGCCTTTTCAATCAATTAAAAATGTTGATCAACTGTCTGAACAATACGTGGATATCGTTGAATTCACTGTTCCTGAATTGCGGCTTCCAAAAATCAGATTCAATGTCAACAATTTGATCGACTGTTTGGCCATTTTGGATGGTCTGTCAGTAATATTTTTTGAGTGAATTGAACTTTATACGAAAAACAAATTGCAAATCATCCTTCAAAACGCAGTTCATTCCAACGTCGTAAGCGTTCATGAGCCGCATGTAACACTATTCCGTCTTCAATAAAAATTTGACACGAAATGACGAACAGTGTTGTCAGATGATGCTTGTTGGCAACGATTTTTTTTCGACGATATGCTCGTTAAGTCAACGAATATTTTTTTGAAGCGATTCGTGGTAAAAAATTGTGATTTTACTTTTCTTAAACATGTCTACTCAAGCCAATGGAAAAGTTTATCAATGTTAACATACCGACAATATGTTCATAGCGTGACTTGCGAATCGAATTCCCAGCTAATGCTTCGACCGATTTTGATGGTCGACCACTTATTATAAAGCTGATGAGGTCTTGTTAACGAAAAAAAATACAACATTACATTAAAACTACATTCAATCAGAAATACGCGCCATTTTGTAGATCTAAACTATCCAAAGTCATCAAAATCATAAATCTTTCCGTTTTTGTTCCGTAAAACTGATTAAAATGGGTTTACAACTCCAAAATAAAATATTCCTTCACACTGAATTTACACTCAAGAATACTGCTTCCAAAAGTATGTTCATAAAAGCGTTTATAAAAAAACCTTTTTTTTTGGGTTAAATTTTAGAGTTTTTTTAATGTTTCGGACGTCTAGCGTGACTTGCGAATCGAATTTCCAGCTAATGCTTCGACCGATTTTGATGGTCGACCACTTATTGTAAAGCTGAAGAGGTCTTGTTAACGAAAAAAAATACAACATTACATTAAAACTACATTCAATCAGAAATACGCGCCATTTTGTAAACCGAACGATCTAAAGTCATCAAAATCATACATCTTTCCGTTTTTGTTCCGTAAAACTGATTAAAATGGGCTCACAACTCCAAAATAAAATATTCCTTCACACTTAATTTACACTCAAGAATACTGCTTCCAAAATTATGTTCATAAAAGCGTTTATAAAAAAACCTTTTTTTTTTGGGTTAAATTTTAGAGTTTTTTTTAATGTTTCGGACGTCTAGCGTGACTTGCGAATCGAATTCCCAGCTACCGATTTTGATGGTCGACCACCTATTATAAAGCTGAAGAGGTCTTGTTAACGAAAAAAAATACAACATTACATTAAAACTACATTCAAACAGAAATACGCGCCATTTTGTAAATCTAAACTATCCAAAGTCATCAAAATCATACATCTTTCCGTTTTTGTTCCGTAAAACTGATTAAAATGGGCTCACAACTCCAAAATAAAATATTCCTTCACACTTAATTTACACTCAAGAATACTGCTCCCATAATTATGTTCATAAAAGCGTTTATAAAAAAACCTGTTTTTTGGGTTAAATTTTAGAGTTTTTTTAATGTTTCGGACGTCTAGCGTGACTTGCGAATCGAATTCCCAGCTAATGCTTCGACCGATTTTGATGGTCGACCACTTATTGTAAAGCTGAAGAGGTCTTGTTAACGAAAAAAAATACAACATTACATTGAAACTACATTCAATCAGAAATACGCGCCATTTTGTAAACGGAACGATCCAAAGTCATCAAAATCATACATCTTTCCGTTTTTGTTCCGTAAAACTGATTAAAATGGGCTCACAACTCCAAAATAAAATATTCCTTCACACTTAATTTACACTCAAGAATACTGCTTCCAAAATTATGTTCATAAAAGCGTTTATAAAAAAACCTTTTTTTTTGGGTTAAATTTTAGAGTTTTTTTAATGTTTCGGACGTCTAGCGTGACTTGCGAATCGAATTCCCAGCTACCGATTTTGATGGTCGACCACCTATTATAAAGCTGAAGAGGTCTTGTTAACGAAAAAAAATACAACATTACATTAAAACTACATTCAAACAGAAATACGCGCCATTTTGTAAATCTAAACTATCCAAAGTCATCAAAATCATACATCTTTCCGTTTTTGTTCCGTAAAACTGATTAAAATGGGCTCACAACTCCAAAAAAAATATTCCTTCACACTTAATTTACACTCAAGAATACTGCTCCCAAAATTATGTTCATAAAAGCGTTTATAAAAAAACCTGTTTTTTGGGTTAAATTTTAGAGTTTTTTTAATGTTTCGGACGTCTAGCGTGACTTGCGAATCGAATTCCCAGCTAATGCTTCGACCGATTTTGATGGTCGACCACTTATTGTAAAGCTGAAGAGGTCTTGTTAACGAAAAAAAATACAACATTACATTGAAACTACATTCAATCAGAAATACGCGCCATTTTGTAAACGGAACGATCCAAAGTCATCAAAATCATACATCTTTCCGTTTTTGTTCCGTAAAACTGATTAAAATGGGCTCACAACTCCAAAATAAAATATTCCTTCACACTTAATTTACACTCAAGAATACTGCTCCCAAAATTATGTTCATAAAAGCGTTTATAAAAAAACCTGTTTTTTGGGTTAAATTTTAGAGTTTTTTTAATGTTTCGGACGTCTAGCGTGACTTGCGAATCGAATTCCCAGCTAATGCTTCGACCGATTTTGATGGTCGACCACTTATTGTAAAGCTGAAGAGGTCTTGTTAACGAAAAAAAATACAACATTACATTGAAACTACATTCAATCAGAAATACGCGCCATTTTGTAAACGGAACGATCCAAAGTCATCAAAATCATACATCTTTCCGTTTTTGTTCCGTAAAACTGATTAAAATGGGCTCACAACTCCAAAATAAAATATTCCTTCACACTTAATTTACACTCAAGAATACTGCTCCCAAAATTATGTTCATAAAAGCGTTTATAAAAAAACCTGTTTTTTGGGTTAAATTTTAGAGTTTTTTTAATGTTTCGGACGTCTAGCGTGACTTGCGAATCGAATTCCCAGCTAATGCTTCGACCGATTTTGATGGTCGACCACCTATTATAAAGCTGAAGAGGTCTTGTTAACGAAAAAAAATACAACATTACATTAAAACTACATTCAATCAGAAATACGCGCCATTTTGTAAATCTAAACTATCCAAAGTCATCAAAATCATACATCTTTCCGTTTTTGTTCCGTAAAACTGATTAAAATGGGTTTACAACTCCAAAATAAAATATTCCTTCACACTGAATTTACACTCAAGAATACTGCTTCCAAAATTATGTTCATAAAAGCGGTTATAAAAAAAACTTTTTTGTTGGGTTAAATTTTAGAGTTTTTTTAATGTTTCGGACGTCTAGCGTGACTTGCGAATCGAATTCCCAGCTAATGCTTCGACCGATTTTGATGGTCGACCACTTATTATAAAGCTGAAGAGGTCTTGTTAACGAAAAAAAATACAACATTACATTAAAACTACATTCAATGAGAAATACGCGCCATTTTGTAAACCGAACGATCCAAAGTCATCAAAATCATACATCTTTCCGTTTTTGTTCCGTAAAACTGATTAAAATGGGCTCACAACTCCAAAATAAAATATTCCCTCACACTTAATTTACACTCAAGAATACTGCTTCCAAAATTATGTTCATAAAAGCGTTTATAAAAAAACCTTTTTTAGAGGGTTAAATTTTATATTTTTTTTAATGTTTCGGACGTCTAGCGTGACTTGCGAATCGAATTCCCAGCTAATGCTTCGACCGATTTTGATGGTCGACCACTTATTGTAAAGCTGAAGAGGTCTTGTTAACGAACAAAAATACAACATTACATTAAAACTACATTCAAACAGAAATACGCGCCATTTTGTAAATCTAAACTATCCAAAGTCATCAAAATCATACATCTTTCCGTTTTTGTTCCGTAAAACTGATTAAAATGGGCTCACAACTCCAAAATAAAATATTCCTTCACACTTAATTTACACTCAAGAATACTGCTCCCAAAATTATGTTCATAAAAGCGTTTATAAAAAAACCTTTTTTTTTGGGTTAAATTTTAGAGTTTTTTTTAATGTTTCGGACGTCTAGCGTGACTTGCGAATCGAATTCCCAGCTAATGCTTCGACCGATTTTGATGGTCGACCACCTATTATAAAGCTGAAGAGGTCTTGTTAACGAAAAAAAATACAACATTACATTAAAACTACATTCAATCAGAAATACGCGCCATTTTGTAAATCTAAACTATCCGAAGTCATCAAAATCATACATCTTTCCGTTTTTGTTCCATAAAACTGATTAAAATGGGCTCACAACTCCAAAATAAAATATTCCTTCACACTTAATTTACACTCAAGAATACTGCTTCCAAAATTATGTTCATTAAAGCGTTTATAAAAAAACCTTTTTTTTGGGTTAAATTTTAGAATTTTTTTAATGTTTCGGACGTCTAGCGTGACTTGCGAATCGAATTCCCAGCTAATGCTTCGACCGATTTTGATGGTCGACCACTTATTATAAAGCTGATGAGGTCTTGTTAACGAAAAAAAATACAACATTACATTAAAACTACATTCAATCAGAAATACGCGCCATTTTGTAAATCTAAACTATCCGAAGTCATCAAAATCATACATCTTTCCGTTTTTGTTCCGTAAAACTGATTAAAATGGGTTTACAACTCCAAAATAAAATATTCCTTCACACTGAATTTACACTCAAGAATACTGCTTCCAAAAGTATGTTCATAAAAGCGTTTATAAAAAAACCTTTTTTTTTTGGGTTAAATTTTAGAATTTTTTAATGTTTCGGACGTCTAGCGTGACTTGCGAATCGAATTCCCAGCTTTTGATGGTCGACCACTTATTGTAAAGCTGAAGAGGTCTTGTTAACGAAAAAAATACAACATTACATTAAAACTACATTCAATCAGAAATACGCGCCATTTTGTAAACCGAACGATCTAAAGTCATCAAAATCATACATCTTTCCGTTTTTGTTCCGTAAAACTGATTAAAATGGGCTCACAACTCCAAAATAAAATATTCCTTCACACTTAATTTACACTCAAGAATACTGCTTCCAAAAGTATGTTCATAAAAGCGTTTATAAAAAACCTGTTTTTTTGGGTTAAATTTTAGAATTTTTTTAATGTTTCGGACGTCTAGCGTGACTTGCGAATCGAATTCCCAGCTTTTGATGGTCGACCACTTATTGTAAAGCTGAAGAGGTCTTGTTAACGAAAAAAAATACAACATTACATTAAAACTACATTCAATCAGAAATACGCGCCATTTTGTAAACCGAACGATCTAAAGTCATCAAAATCATACATCTTTCCGTTTTTGTTCCGTAAAACTGATTAAAATGGGTTTACAACTCCGAAACAAAAGTTTTCTCCATATTTATTTTTAAGGAATCGCCTTCCATTTCTACACAGACGAAGGGTCAACAGAGTATGCAAATTCAGGAGGAGTTTCACAGATTTGAGTTTTTGCACTGAAGTACTGATCATTTTGAGCCTTGACCAAAGAAAGTTGGAAATGCACACAACGGATTCAAAGACATTAAGACAAGGCACTAGGGCTTAACTTAATTTATGAATGAATACAGAGTTCTAGCCGGTCTTGCTGTTGCGGGTATCTTAAACGTAGAAGACCAATCAAAAATCTACAGAAGATCTGGGGTTAAAATGCAGAAAGTATTACCCTACAAGAAATGCGTAAAAAGGGGTAAAAATAGCGCATTCTAATCTTGACCCATTCTTATGTCAACTGCATAGAAAGACAAGGCCCAACGTCAATGCTAAGGCTTTCATAGAACCATGATTGCTTTTACAAGGGCCATAGCATTGGTTGCTCACCCTAAAACCAAATGATATTGTTGCCAACTATAAAATTTTTATTGCCTGAACTGATATCGTAAGAAAATAATATTTACCGAATGAAATGCAGTTAAGTATCGGAGTAAATTTTTATCGTAGACTTTTACGACAGCCAATAAAGCAATTCCAGTCGATAAGTTCCCCCCTAAATATTTTTCAGTTTACGAAGTATTTTTTCACACTTGAAAGAAGATATTCTACGAATACTATTAAGGCGGTTAAGGCTTCAAGTGGTTTCAAGGGCAGAGAAAAAAATTGCATTGAGTGCAAATAATTTTTTTATTGTTTTATGTAGATACTTGAAATGTCAGTATCTACATGTAGATATCAGATAATGTCCTCGATATAACACACATTGGTTGTAAGACTCACTTTAATATCGAGTATCTAATAATTAAGTTCGATATCTAACGAGCAAAGAAAAAACCCCAAATGGTTGCTAATTCGAAATTAATTATAAGCCAATCATCTGCGGGGTTGTTAAGTTGTAAAGATTGGCGATTGGCCAGCTCAATCGAAGCCGAAGAACTGTTCCAAACAAACAAATTCAACAAAAGTACAACTATAGGATTAAGTTATACAAGATAAGGATGGCTGTATGATGTGTTCATGATAGAGGTATTTTTATAAGGTGATTATATTTTATTGACAATCATTGGGAATACTGTTTTTGTTTAGACCAAAAATCGATTATCATCATGACAGGAATATACTAAATATAAAAATATTTAAAAATATTCTTTACCGTATGTAAAATGGCAGAATGGTGGGTTCTACAATTTTATGCCGAATCTAAACTGCTGAGTTGAGATAAATTTTTCATGACAGTTGATAGGTGGGCCAGAGAAAATCAACCGATTGAATTGCACATTCGCAATTTACATTTATCAATTCACCACTGAGCCCTCAAGTAGTGGATTATCGGATTCACTTATTTTCCTTTTTTACTGAACTGGCTCCCGACCAGGGTATCTCCCTTAGACAAGGCATCCTTCAATCCTTTTCAAATCTGGACAAGTTGCAGCTATTACTTCAGTCAGAGTTCTCTGGCATCCTCCATCGCTTGGTCCTTAAGCCGGAGGTTCGTTGTTCCACGCCTTGAGCTTAAAGGGTATTTTTTATAATTAGCGCGCACTCAAGGGGTTATGAGTGCACGAGGACTGCCTCGTCTCTGCCTGAGACAAGGCGGCTAGTAACTACTTCTTGTCTCAGGCAGAGACAAGTCAGCCTTAAATCCTCTTGAAATCTTAGCAAGTTGCGGCTAGTAATCCAGTCTAAGTTCTCTGGCATCCTCCTTCAAGTCTCGCAAATGGCGGCTAGTAATTCAATCTAAGTTCTCTGGCATCCGCGATCGCTTGATCCTCAAACCGGAAGTTCGTTCTTCTAAGCCTCGAGCCTGAAGCCTTTTTTCCATAATTTGCGCGCACTCAAGGGGTTATGAGTGCCTTGTTTCTGCTTGAGACAAGGCAGCCTTCAATCCTCTTAAAATCTGAGCAAGTTGCGGCTAGTAACTACTTCTCGTCTCAGGCAGAGACAAGTCAGCCTTAAATCCTCTTGAAATCTTAGCAAGTTGCGGCTAGTAATCCCGTCTAAGTTCTCTGGCATCCTCCTTCACTTGATCCTTAAACCGGAGGATCGGTCTTCCTCAACTCGAACGTAAAGATTTTTTTATAACTGGCCCGCAAACAAGGGGTTATGAGGGCACAAGGGCTGCCTCGTCTCTGCATAAGACAAGGCAGCCTTCAATCCTCTTCAAATCTCGCAAATAGCGGCTTGTAATTCAGTCTAAGTTCTCTAGCATCCTCGATCGCTTGATCCTCAAACCGGAAGTTCGTTCTTCTAAGACTCGAGCCTGAAGGCTTTTTTCCATAATTTGCGCACACTCAAGGGGTTATGAGTGCCTTGTTTCTGCCTCAGAGAAGGCTGCACTCAATCCTCTTCAAATCTGGGCAAGTTGCGCTAGTAATTCGGCCTAAGTTTTCTAGCATCCACGATCGCTAGACCCTTAAACCGAAGATTCGTTTTTCCACGTCTCGAACCCAAAGGCTTTTTTATAATTTGCGTGCACGTAATGGGTTATGAAGACCCTTCAAATGTTTAACCACAATACGAGCGTTAGAGAAGGGGAAGAAAGACAGTGATAAGAACATTTTTTTGATGTAGTGGAGCCGCGCTCCATGGATGGTGTCCGAACTAACTTCGGGGAGTTATAACTTGTTGTGTTCGTTAAATTCTCAGAACTTTCAAGATGGTGTATAGTATACTTATTCCTAACGACCTTTTTTTGTTTCTCTGCAAAAAAGTTTAATGGATTGAACGCACGACTTTCGACTCAACAAGTGAACACATCGACACTACAGCGCGGCCACCCTCAATAATGGAAGATTCGTTGAGCTGGAGCATTAATGTTTCACATCGAGCAAATGTAGTTTTTCTACCTCTTGTACCTCATCCACAGCTTGGTAGTGCTCACAGAGTTCACGGTTATATCTTCTCCTCCATTTACGTTTCTCGAATAAAGGACCAAAAATTCCACGAAGAATTTTCTTGTCGAAAGTGCCTAATATTTGCTCTGTTCTCCTTATTGTCCAGCATTCGGCGCAGTAAAGTAAGGCTGGTAGTAGAAGCGTCCGGTAATGCAAACATTCGGACTTTTTGGTTAAGAGTTTCGATCCCATCGCTTTTCTAGGGATGGTCTTCTTCGGTTCTCCACTAAACCCCACAAGGAAAATAAAATCTCTAACTACCTCAATATTATTGCAACCAATGTCCACGAAAAAGCGTGCGATCGATGGTATAGCAAGTTTTACCAAAGTATAAAACGTCAAAACCAAGGATACAAGGCTCGAACAGAATCCTGTCGAGATGAACAGGGAAATATCGTAGTTGAGACACCGTCGATGCTGAGGATACGGCGATGACGAACAACAGTTTGCTGTTCCAAACCGTTCAATATTGGCGACGATAGCGAAAACTGCCAACTACCCGACCTGAGTGAAGTAAGGATAGCAATATCTAAACTCAAGGTTTATAAACCTTTATACGGCCTTCCCGCTGAGCTTTATAAAGCCGGCGGAGATGACTTGGTAAGAAACATCCACCAACTCATAAGCCAAATCTGTTCGTATGAAGGAATGCCTAAAGAATATAACCTCAGATCGTTTGCCCGATCCACAAAAAAGGAGACCCTCTGAACTGAGCCAACTACAGAGATATAAATCTCCTCAACATCGCCTACAAGAGCATATCTGGCGTTATATGTGAACGCCTGAAAATGTTTACCACCAACCTGAAGGGACCTTGTCAGTGTGGTTTTAGGAAAGAAAAGTCCACAACCGATAAAATTTTCAGACTTCGACAGATCCTGGAAAAAACCCAAGAAGTCCAAATCGATACCCACCACATATTCATCGATTTCAAAGCCGCATACGACAGCATTTATAGAGACGAACTATACAGAGCCATATGTCTGTTTTTCATATATACCGCCCAAGCTCGCCCGCTTGTGTAGGATGAGGATGGAAAATTCTCGCTGCTCCATCAGGTCGGAAACGACCTCACCGACATATTCGACACCAAAAATGGATAAAGGCAAGGCGACGCGTCGTCATGTGACTTTTCAATTTGATTCTTGAGAGGATTGTGCAAAACTCCGGAGCCAATGCCAGAAGCACAATTTTCCAAAAATCGGTGCAGCTATTAGCATACGCCGACGATATTGACATCATCGGTAGGACTAACGTTATGTCATAGTCACGTTTGCTAGAATAGAGAAGAAAGCGGCAAAAATTGGTTTAGCAGTAAATGAGGCCAAGACGAAGTATATGCTGTCAACACGAAAGGACACACAACTTCGACGAATTGGATAGAACGTCACCATTGACAGATATAACTTTGAGGTAGAACGCGACTTTGTCTATCTCAGCTCCGCTATTAACTCTGAAGAATTACTCTTGCCAACCGCTATTTCTTTGGGCTCAAAAGGTAAAAGCCTTTACTGGAAGTACTAAGGAGATCATATATAAGTCCCTGATCATGCCAGTCCTGCTCTACGGCGCTGAAGCATGGACCGTCTCAAAAGCGGGTGAGGAAATCTTTCGTCGATTCGAGAGGATAGTTTTTCGAAAAATCTTCGGTCCCGTTTGCGTTGACGGGCTATGGAGACGAAGATTCAACCGAGAACTCTACGAGCTGTAGAGCGACATGCCACTGGTCAAAAAACCCCGCATTGGACGTGTGATTTGGCTAGGACATGTAGATCGAATGGACACCATTACTCCGGCTCGCAGAATCTTCGATTCTTAGCTAGATGGCAGACGCAGTGGAGGAATACCTCGCCTTAAGTGCCGCGCATAACTAGAAACCGACCTCAGGTTAGTAAGTATTGTAAGTACCCAGAGCCAAGCTTTCTCACAACCATTCATTTGTGCGTTTATATTTCTTGCACGATGGTAGGATCTCCAGTTTTATGCAGACTCCGAACGGCGAAATATCTCAAATTCGCTTTTTTTTACAATTTTGATACTACTCGGTGTTTTGGCAGATCATCACGATATGATCAGATCAAAAATGATTTCTGCTAAATTCGTCATAGCGCCGTGGTATATAATGAAGATCTACGCAGAGATCTGGGTATTCCCGCGGTCAAATATGAAACACAAAATTTTGCACGCAAACATAAAAACGTTTATTGGGACACGTTAACACAACGGTCCTCCAAATTCTTGACGAAACAAGTTTATTGCGACGTCTTCAAAAACCTTGGATTTAGCTCAACAATCACGAAATGCGGATAAAGCAGGAACTCTCAATGGAAAGTTACCTGCCAACCATTTATATACACACTCGTTATTAAAAAAAAATTGCTGGATAAGTCGCATACTTAGTTGCAACACAAATACACAAAGAGTGGTGGTTTTAGAGGGTTTAAGTCTCATACTACTTTGGTCACGTGCGCATCGTGTCCATTGAGATATCCATCAGCCCACGAAAAAAAAAGATGTTGCTACGGCTGAGAATCAAACACAGACCTTGTGCACTGCAGTTCACCGTAATAACGCCACTGAGACTGTTTATTAAAAATATCTCAACATCTTTATTTCATCCATATAAAGTTTTTAGCCACGCCCACTTTTTGTTGCGTTTTAATAAGAAAACTATTTTTTGCAAAAGTTTAAAGAAAAAATTCGTAAATACTACAAGATGCATTTCCTCTATACTTTATTTAAGCCAACACTCACTTTTTAGGGGCGTTTTTTTTTAATATTTGTATAGCCTACCAAATAGCATATCCGGTAGAGAAACGCTGTTTTTGCGTCGAAGCAAAACAATATTTTCAAAAACTGTATAAGAAATATACTGGGACAATGCCACTCCCATTATAAAGTGATGTTCAATTTAAGGATGGAATGGGGTGGAGTATTCAACGAATCGCACAAGGGATTGCAGCCTTCTCATATGGTTTTCACTTAGTAGCAAACTATCTTTCAAAAAATATGTATCGGATGTTTTTTTTAGAGGTATAGAACTTCGAATTGAAATAAAACACAAGAAAATCGTTTTAATGTCCATCAATTTTGATTTATTGGAAGAATAATTTTATGCCATTAATGCCTTAATATGACTTCGGGCATGTGGCCCCCGAGGCTGGTTCGAATAAAGCCAAGCTTAGAGGACCAATTTCTAACCACTTTTTCGAGCATTTGGGGCCGTAAGTCGGCAAAAACGCCACGAATGTTGGCTTCCACGTCCCCTAACGTTTCTGGTTTGTTGGCGTAGTCGAGCGACTTCACGTATCCCCAAAGAAAATAATCTAGTGGGGTCAAATCACACGATCTTGGTGGCCAATTGACAGGTCCATTCCGCGAAATAATGCGCTCATCGAATGTTCGGTCTTCCCGCCGAGCTTTATAAAGCCGGCGGAGATGACTTAGTAAGGAACATCCACCAACTCGTAAGCCAAATCTGGACGGAAGAAAGTATGTCTGAAAAGCGCTACTTAAGTAAGTAAGTAGGTAAGAATGTTTCCTTCGATAAATCGAGCGCTGTGTGGCATGTAGCGCCGCCATCTTGTTGGAACCACATCTGATCCACATTCATGCCAACCAATTCGGGAACAAAATAGTCGGTTATAATGGCTCTATACCGGTCTCCATTAATGGTAACTGACTCCCCAGCACCATTTCGGAAGAAGTATGGCCCAATGACCACCAGCCCATTAAGCACAGTTTTTGTGGATGAAATGGCGTCTCAAGGGTCTCATGTATATTCTCTTCACTCCAAATGCGACAATTTTGCTTATTGACGTAGCCATTCAACCAAAAATCAGCGTCATCACTGCACAAAATTTTGCGATGAAAATCAACATCGAGATCAATCTCATTTTCGGCCCATACACCAAAATCGCGACGCATTGCATGGTCTCACAGCCTTAGTTCTTGCACAAGCTGGATCTTGTAAGGTCGTCAGCCAAGATCTTTGCACAAAATCTTCCATAAAGTTGATGCACAAAGCTCCAAGTGCTGTGCACGGTGGCGAATCGATTCATTCGGATCCTCTTCAACACTTTGCTCTACAGCGGCAATTGTTTCTTCGGTGCGCACTGTTCGACGTCTCTGCGGATGCGTATTGTCACAGAGTAAACGTAGTTCGAAAGCGATCCATGGTTAACCAAATTAATTGCTCTGATGGACGAATATGTCGACCATAAAATGGAAGGAGCTTGCAGTAAACTTCACGAACCGAACCATTATTTTCGAAATAAATTTGCACGATTTGCAAGCGTTGTTCATTTGTCAACCGGTTCATGATGAAATGGCAAACCAAATTGAACATAAATGACATTAGAGTTGCCCGTTTCGACCACAAAATGTCAGTTTTATCTCTATACGGAAAACTAGCCTCCAAAAAAACATCATGACGCCCTAACGGGGGTGCATATAGCCCTATGGGAGGCGTATAAATTTTGGTACTGGACACGTTACTCATATAAATTCATCTCGTTCGTCGCCGAAAATACATGACAGCTGGTCACCATACACATGAATTAATTGCAAATTATGGCGATATGGCGGTTTTCTTAAAAAATTTGATAACAATTTCATGTTTTTATTTAAAGGTCGCTACAGTTTTGTTTCATAATAAATGTTTGTACCCCCTACCTACTAAGTAAGATTAATCCAATCTTATCACCAACTATCTTCAACTTTCACTATTCAAATCATGAAATATATTTAGCACGAACTAGCTCCTATATGGCAAGAATTCTTGTTTTTTTTTATATTGCAATGCAAATTAAAAGATATTCAACCGATTAAACGTATTTAAGGCTGGATGGATGCCAACAAACAATAACATTCGAGTATGAATTAAATTTATAATTAACTTAATCACGTGAATGTTAAACAAAAATACGCTCCTGATGGCGTTAAATACTACGACTTCCGTTGGTAGATACTTTTTAAGACGCCGAATCTTAAGAAAAAATCAAAAATAAAATACACAATCAGACAACACTGGTGTTGTAGATATTATGTGAACAGAAAAAAAAAAAACAATTGATGGAGAATTTCAAGTATTTACAAGTGTGCATGATAAAAGCCACTCAAATCTAATAAATCAGCTATTTGTCGGCGATTAACAGCATTTATCGCAGTTGTTATCCAAGTCCACTTAAGAAGCTAGATAGTAAGCACTTGTGCACTGACAAGGCTTATAGTGGGAATTATTGATTGGTTGGGATGGGTTTTAATTATGTTTAGCATTTTAATTGTTTTTTTTTTATTTTTTTAGTTTAAAGTAAACAAATAAGCTTATAGCAACAAAAAATAATTAGATTACCGATAACTAAAGAACTAAAGAACTAAAGTCAACTATTTGACAACACTTGAGCTGGCGAGTATACAAGAAGGGGTTCTTCGAACTACAGTGGAGGATCGATTTGGGGGTGTGAAAAAGTTGGCTTTTCATCCCAAACTCCGTATGAAATAGAGGTGTTTGTCTGAAGTGTCGAGCAGAGACACTTTTGACAACTTTTCATGCAAATTGATCGTTAGAACCCCAGCTGTTACATTTTAGAGTATTTTTGCAGAAACCAAAGCCTGGATAGTAGCAAAGATTATAAAGCCATACAGATGACTCACTGCATACAACAAAAATTGTTCTATGGCGGGTCGTACTGGCACAGTCCGCCATATATTTGGATCTCGTTTCTCATATGTGCACGTGCACACCGCTCACCCGTACCACGGAGCTGTTGAGCAAACGTTTCTGTTGCGTCTCAATGCGTCATCTGTGTGGCCTTATAATCTTTGGATAATAGGAAGGTTCTACAGCCTGTCAGCCACTGGTATTTTTTTCTGTCTATACAATTATTCTAAACCCTCTAAGCTGCGCCATCTACAGAGGCATAAATATCGTCAAAATCGCCTACAAGATCCTATCTGCCGTAATGTGTGAACGCCTGAAACCGTTTACCAACAACCTGATCGGCCCTTATCAGTGTGGTTTTGGGCCAGGAAAGTCCACAACTGATCAAATTTTCAAACTTCGACAGATCCTGGTAAACAACCCAAGATGCCCACCACCTATTCATCGTTTTCAAAGCCACAAACGACAGCGTTTATAGCGAAGAACTATGCAGGGCCATATCTAGTTTTGGTATACCACCCAAACTTGTCCGTTTGTGTGGGATGACGATGGAGAATTCTCGCTCCTCCATCAGGGTCGGAAACCTCACCGACACATTCGATACCAAAACAGGATTTAGGCAAGGCGATGCGCTGTCATGTGACATCTTCAATTTGATTCGTGACGGGATTGTGCACTACGGGATTGAGCGCTGACGTTGGCCTTTCGGTTCATCCGCCACCATGTATTTTCAAGGGGTCTGAATAACCCTTGAAATTCCTAGACAACCTGTTGTCCGAATAGTTCGAAGCAGCTTGTCTAGGTTGTATACGATGTATCCGTTCGTATTTACATTTCGAGTAGATCCTCCGACGAAATGCATCGCACATAATAGCGCTCTTGCCGCTCTTTTGACATTTCTATTCAGTAAGGTTTGCCATTTCAGGTTGGAAAGGTATAAGACTCAACAACGAGTCGAAATTCTTAAAATTTACAACCGAAATTCGGAGTCAGTGGCCTCAACGTTAAGAGCGCTACGTCCAATTTATGGTCTTCATAATTGTCCTAGCAGATCAACAATTGAGCGACTAGTGGAATATTTTGAATCCACAGGCACAGAACAAAATGTTCCCGTGCCAGTGAGACAAAGAAGTGCCCGTAGTGTCGAGAATATTGCTGCCGCTGAGGCTTCAGTTGTAGAAAGCCTAAATGTGTCTCTCACACGTCGTTCTCAAGCTCTGTGACATCGTTGTGGCGAATTTCGCGAAAAGATCTTGGCCTACATCCTTACAAGATTAAATTGACGCAAGAACTGAAGCCGCTTGACCACCAGAAGCGTCGTATGTTCGTGAATTGGGCTGAGCAACAACTTGAAAATTATTCGGATTTTCATCGAAAAATCATTTTCAGCGATGAGGCTCATTGCTGGCCGAATGGCTTCGTCAATAAACAAAATATGCGGCATTGGTCAGGCAGCAATCCACACGTACTCCATGAGTCATCATTGCATCCCCAAAAAAATTACAGTTTGGTGTGGTTTATGGGCCGGCGGCGTCATTGGGCCGTACTTCTTCCGTGATGATCAAGATCGGCACTTTACTGTGAATGGGAATCGCTACCGTTCAATGATAACCAAATATTTTTGGCCCCAATTGGATGATATGGACTTGGAGGACATGTGGTTCCAACAGGACGGCGCCACAAGCCACACAGCGAATGCCACAATCAATTTCTTGGAAACCAAGTTTGGAGAACGTGTTATCTCACGAAAGGGTCCAGTCGCTTGGCCGTCTCGGTCGTGCGATTTGACGCTGTTAGACTATTTCCTGTGGGGCTACGTCAAGTCTATGGTCTATGCCAACAAGCCAGCGACGATTGATGAACTTCGTACGAATATCGAACTCACTTTAAAAAAAAAAATACAAATTTTTGGCGCAACAGGCTCGGTAATATTCTGTCCAATTCGTAGATGTTGTGTGTCGTTTCGTGTTGACAGCATATACTTCGTCTTGCCCCCATTTACTGCTAAACCCATTTTTGCCGCTTTCTTCTCTATACTAGCAAACGTGGCTATGATATCACGTTGGGTCCTACCAATGATGTCAATATCGTCGGCGTATGCTAGTAGTTGTACAGATTTTTGGAAAATTGTGCCTCTGATGTTGGCTCGGGAGTTTTGCACAATCCTTTCAAGAATTAGATTGAAGAAGTAACATGACATCGCATCGCTTTGCCTAAATCCTTTTTTGGTATCGAATGTGTCAGTGAGGTCGTTTCCGACCCTGATGGAGCAGCGAGAATTCTCCATCGTCATCCTACACAAATGGACGAGTTTGGGCGGTATACCAAAACTAGACATGGCTCTGTAGTTCGTCTCCATAAATGCTGTCGTATGCGGCTTTGAAATCGATGAATAGGTGGTGCTTATCGATTTGGACTTCTTGGATTTTTTCCAGGATTTGCCGAAGTGTCAAATATAGATCGGCTGTGGGCTTTCCTGGCCTAAGACCACACCGATGAGGGCCGATCAGGTTGTTTGTATTCGGTTCCAGGCGTTCACATATCAAGGCAGAAAGGATCTTGTTGGCAATGCCTAGTGTTGTAACTCTGACTACACATCAAGTGCTTATTTTTACCTCCAAGTGGTAACCATCGGGTACTGGTCTCATCCAACCGGATTTGACTTGCTAAACGATAAGCGCGAGTGTTGATAACAGCAACACTATAACCGGCCAAGTGGTCAGAATGGCACGGAATGAATACCCGGCCTGCTCTCCCAGGCGAACCTAGACAAGCTGCTTCGACATATTCGGACAACAGGTTGTCTAGGAATTTCAAGGGTTAGTCAGGCCCCTTGA
The DNA here is from genome assembly GCA_949824845.1 of Rhingia rostrata. Taxonomy (NCBI): domain Eukaryota; kingdom Metazoa; phylum Arthropoda; class Insecta; order Diptera; family Syrphidae; genus Rhingia; species Rhingia rostrata. The sequence continues at coordinate 70,950,344 of OX463758.1, forward strand.
ACAGAGCTGGTGGCGGATGAACCGAAAGGCCAACGGCACCGCTCAATCCCGTAGTGGATACTGATGGCCCCGTGTCCTAGGGGTATCGAATAAATTGGAACTGGCACTCCAGGTTGGGGGTTGTGCTTTGGGTTAACTATCCAATCATGGAAAATTCTAACGGTTAAGAAGAAACCAGAAACTTCGGAAAGGACTGATTTTTATTGTTGAGCTGCAGTTATAACCACTCAAAACAACCATGTGGTGGGGTTCATGGGCCGGTGGAATCATCGGTCCGTATTTCTTCAAAAATGAGGCTGACGCGAACTTCACTGTAATAGGGTCTCGTAATGGCATCATGATAACGGACTATTATTTGTCTGAAATCGAAGCCCGAGATTTCGACAACATTTGGTTCCAACAAAACGGCGCTACTTGCCACAACAGCCCGAAAAGTAATTGACTTAGTGAGAGACCGCATCGGTGAACAATTCATTTCACTCTTCGGACCACTGAATTTGCCAGCAATCACGCCGTTAGACTTTTTTCTTTATGGCTACGTAATGTGGGTGGCCGCGGTGTAGTGGTAGTGTGTTCGTCTGTTGAGTGGAAGGTTGCGCGTTCAACCCCAGCCAAAATCCATTTCACTTTTATTTAAAAAGAAATAAAACGGTCGGTGTAATACCTAAAAGTATGCACACCATCTTGAATTTCTTCAAATTTAACGAACACAAGAAAAAGTGACTCCCCGAAGCTAGTTCGGACACCACCCATGGAGTTTAAGTCTCCATTACATCCAAAATCTTTCCTATCCTCTCTTTCTTCCCCTCTCTCTAACGCTCGTACTATGGTAACATATAAAGGGTATTCATAACCCCTTGAGAACGTGTAAATTATAAAAAAAAAATGTCTAAGGTGTTTGCAGATAAGCCCGTCACGATTGAATCATTGGAGGCCCATATTTCGCGAATATGCCCGAACGCGTCAGCGAAAATTGAAACATCTGCCAGCATGGACGCACTACGGCGCACTTGTTGCCAACATTGCAAGGGGATTATCTTTAAAAGTTGAATGTCAGGAATTGTTCTTTAGATTAACAATAAAGATTTCACGATTTTTTTTTTGCAATATTTCGCATTTAAAAAAAAAAATCTTGATTGATCGCACTTATAAACTAAATTCTTGCGAGAATTAAAGAGACCTGCGCAGTCCACTTTATCTTACTGATTTGGTTCACTCTGTATTTTCATGCAACCAGATTATCATCCCACCAAATCAAGTCTTCTAATTATTTTGCTGACATAAAAGTTAAAAGCATGACAACTTGTTTTTTTTATAAATCCCCACCCAGATGGGTGTGATAACATAAAACTCAAAAATAATAAAAAAAAAATCAAAATTTATCTAGGAAACTTCTTTATTTGCCCATCAGCGACTTTATTACCACACCGCCTCGGTTGAATCTCAATTATCTTCGGATTAAACCAACAATTAGTGGGCGTCTTCCCAACAATCACAGCGCGTTACTCCTCCATCAAGCAGTTGCCATAAACCCGCCACATTGCCTCTTGGGCCGTAAAACAAAGACAAAAAAAATCATAACTACATGACCATAATGAAATTCTCAGCACACATCTTCGACCTTACGTTAGACGGCTGAGAAGCTAATATCGTCACATCAAGACCGGATGTACGGAACGCGCAAGTATGCTGTGCGACATATGTTTTCAATTCGAAAACTTTTAATGATCCACAAATAAACATCAGCTCTGTCAATAAACCGCAACTAATCAGAGAAATGCAAAGAAAATAGGAAAATCCATTTCCCTGGGCACTGAAAGTATCTAAACTGAAACCAGAGAAAGGCAGAGGGCAGTGGGTCGGGTGTATGTCGATATCCGTATCCCACTGTTTGTTGATCTTGAATATTCAATCGACCAATGGTCAGCACATAATTTATCGTCGTTTTGGCGGATTTTTCATGGTGATTACCCAACCTCTGCTCAAGTTGTGGTAATAAATTTTTGAAAAATATTTTCGAAAACGAATCTGGAGCACACATTGTATCTTGTATGTTTGAAATGCGTGACTTTATTGAGTTGGCAGGCAAGAGTTAGTCAGCGTTTTGAATAAGTAGATATGCACGATTTTTCCCCATTTTATCATGCGAACTTTAGTCTCGACCCGACTTACATGGGTGGGACATGAATCACACTTGAACAATGGGACACGATCGGTTACAACCCCAATACGGAAGAAAGGCTTACCAGCTGATATGGGCACCAGGGTGCACAATGATATTGACATTTGTTTCCTACGATCGATAAACCGATTAGCAATCGATCGATAAATTTGCCAGCCGGTTGTAAAGATTAGGAAATAATTTTAAATTTTCATTTTTATTGAGCCCGTTGTTATCCGTTCGAAGTTCGTTGTTATTTTTAGCCCAAAATAAGCATGCGAAACTCTGGTCGTTGGGGTGCTAAGGTGGTGGATTTCAAAGATCGATTTTGTTCTCGAACTGGTGTGATGGGCGATTATTGGCTCAGCGAGTACCCCTAATACGTGTTGGGCTGTGTGAATGAAGATTTAAGTGGCAAGTTGTAATCGGTTTTTTTTTATATCTAGTAGCTACATGTACTTTAATGGGGCAGATGTACTTAAGCATATTTTAAGAGTCTAAATTCAGATTTGTCAATATGTTTTGTATTCACATGATAGCCAAAGATTCCCATAAAGGCGTTGACACATCATTAGATACAAATTTCGAATAACAGAGTCGTAATAATTTTTGTACAAATAGATGACTTCATGTACTTAGATGACTTCATTATGCTAAGTGTTAGCCAAGTCTGTACCTCTATGATATCATAAGTTTTTGAATTATTCAAACAAAAGCAAGAAGTAGGCTTAAGATGGGCAGAGCATTTTTTAAATTGCTTACAAGAAATCTCATTGCCGAGAAGGTATTGCGAGACACAAGTTAAAGACCTCACTGTTGTGATTATCTGACGAATCAGCTGGATAATATCAATTGTAAGACGGGATCAGTGGTGCTACCTTCGAACTAGGTCATGTCTACCTGAGCTCAGCGATATTCTCTGCCGACATTTTTATTTTCTATAATTGGCACGCGCTTAAGGGATTATGAATGCGCTTTGAGTGTTTGACATTAAGGACATAGAGGAGTAGAAAAGAGGAGATACTGATGTTCGTTGGTTTTGAATTCCTGTAGATTGTAAAGGAGAGGAAATACTGAGTTTGGTAAGGCATTCTATTCGGTTTAGGAATAAATCTCTATAGTAAGTCCGAAGATAGGCTTGAGGGTGAACTGATTAGCATTCATGACACGGCGAGTATTACGTTTGAATTGTTCAAGGGGTGGAATGCATCTGGCTATTTCATTAGAACATTTGTTGTTGTAGTAGTGGTAAAAGAGTGTAAGGCAGGAGACATTCCAACGATGTTCGAGCGAAACTATGGAGTTCGCTATGTTTGGATTTCCTATCAACATATTTTGTCGTTTTTGTTCCACGTCCGAAGGAATGGATTGGATTAGAAGTCGCTGACAAGAGGTGATTAATAAATATGATAAAGAGTGTCGGAGACAAAACGGAGCCTTGGGGAACACCAGCATTTATTTGTTGAGTTTTAGACTTGAAACCGTCCAAAACTACTTGAATTGAGCGTTTAGGGAGGCTAATCCATAAAAGATACCAAAAGCACGCATTTTCGTCAAAACGACTCAATACCAAACCATGTGAAATGGCTTTGGAACATCAAGTGCAACGATCTTGTTTTTGCCACCAAGGTGGATTGATTGGTTCCACGTTTCGGTGAGATATGACATCAAATCACCAGTTGGCCTGTTGCTAGGAAAACCGTATTGTCGGTCATTGAGGAGTTTTCGTCATTCAAGATATTTAATAAGGTCACGGTTTATCAGCGTTTCCATGACCTTAGAAAGAAGGGAGGTAAGTGCAATTGCTCAATCGATGGAGAGAGAAGAAGATTCGCCTTTTTTGGAGACGGGCTGGACAAATGAAGTTTTCCATCGACTCGGAAAGGGTACTGATGAATAGGACAGATGGAAAAGGTTACGCAATGGTTAGCAATGCCAGCGTTAAAGAACTCCGCTTCAGAATTATGGGGAGATACCATCCGATTTGTGTGTGTCAAGATCGATCAATACTATTGCAACTGTAGGAGTATAAAAGTGGATTGGTCCAAGGAATGATCTACGTTCTCTAGTACAGGGGGAGACTGGGCACAATCTGGCAGCGTGATAGGTGACAGCTGGAATGCCATTGTAAATGAGCGTAGGGATGGAAGATGAGGTCGAATTCTGAATGTTTTTTTACCAACGACCAAATTTTTGACTACATTTGGGACAAAGTAGAATTTTTTGCCTCAACTTTTGGTCATTCTTACTTCTTCAAAAAACCAGGAAATACCCTCGACTCTACACAAAGCGTTATTAACAACCTTGGAAGTAAAAACTTCTTGTAGTTCTTAGTGGAAACACGACGAACACAAACACCGACTTCTTGAAAACCATTGATACTTTGACTTAGAGCATAAAAATTGGGACAAAAGTCTTAAATCGAGAGTCCGAATGCTTGATCTACTGGACCGTAAGTCTTCAAGTCCTGCTTTTAGCACCGAGTGCAAGAAAGAGAAGAAAGTATAAGGCACTTTCGATAGAAAAAAAATATTTTTAGTCCTGTATGCCAGGATGGCGATTGAATGCCACACTGAGGCTCCACAGAAATACTCCAGTGAAGAAAATTTTAAAGGTGCCGTAACATAAGGCCAAACGTCATAAGCCCAAATCTATAAATTTGGTATTATGACGCTTTGTGAAAGTGAGATAATGACAAATTCAAGCTTTTGGTATTATGACACCTTGATGAAGCGTCAGAAGGCCAACTAGGCTTTACGAAACTTTCGATAGAAATAGGAAAATCCATTTCCCTGGGCACTGAAAGTATCTAAACTGAAACCAGAGAAAGGCAGAGGGCAGTGGGTCGGGTGTATGTCGATATCCGCATCCCACTGTTTGTTGATCTTGAATATTCAATCGACCAATGGTCAGCACATAATTTATCGTCGTTTTGGCGGATTTTTCACGGTGATTACCCAACCTCTGCTCAAGTTGTGGTAATAAATTTTTGAAAAATATTTTCGAAAACGAATCTGGAGCACACATTGTATCTTGTATGTTTGAAATGCGTGACTTTATTAAGTTGGCAGGCAAGAGTTAGTCAGCGTTTTGAATAAGTAGATATGCACGATTTTTCCCCATTTTATCATGCGAACTTTAGTCTCGACCCGACTTACCTGGGTGGGACATGAATCACACTTGAACAATGGGACACGATCGGTTACAACCCCAATACGGAAGAAAGGCTTACCAGCTGATATGGGCACCAGGGTGCACAATGATATTGACATTTGTTTCCTACGATCGATAAACCGATTAGCAATCGATCGATAAATTTGCCAGCCGGTTGTAAAGATTAGGAAATAATTTTAAATTTTCATTTTTATTGAGCCCGTTGTTATCCGTTCGAAGTTCGTTGTTATTTTTAGCCCAAAATAAGCATGCGAAACTCTGGTCGTTGGGGTGCTAAGGTGGTGGATTTCAAAGATCGATTTTGTTCTCGAACTGGTGTGATGGGCGATTATTGGCTCAGCGAGTACCTAATACGTGTTGGGCTGTGTGAATTTTTTTTTATATCTAGTAGCTACATGTACTTAAATGGGGCAGATGTACTTAAGCATATTTTAAGAGTCTAAATTCAGATTTGTCAATATGTTTTGTATTCACATGATAGCCAAAGATTCCCATAAAGGCGTTGACACATCATTAGATACAAATTTCGAATAACAGAGTCGTAATAATTTTTGTACAAATAGATGACTTCATGTACTTAGATGACTTCATTATGCTAAGTGTTAGCCAAGTCTGTACCTCTATGATATCATAAGTTTTTGAATTATTCAAACAAAAGCAAGAAGTAGGCTTAAGATGGGCAGAGCATTTTTTAAATTGCTTACAAGAAATCTCATTGCCGAGAAGGTATTGCGAGACACAAGTTAAAGACCTCACTGTTGTGATTATCTGACGAATCAGCTGGATAACATCAATTGTAAGACGGGATCAGTGGTGCTACCTTCGAACTAGGTCATGTCTACCTGAGCTCAGCGATATTCTCTGCCGACATTTTTATTTTCTATAATTGGCACGCGCTTAAGGGATTATGAATGCGCTTAGAGTGTTTGACATTAAGGACATAGAGGAGTAGAAAAGAGGAGATACCGATGTGCGTTGGTTTTGAATTCCTGTAGATTGTAATGGAGAGGAAATACTGAGTTTGGTAAGGCATTCTAATCGGTTTAGGAATAAATCTCTATATTTCTTAGTAAGTCCGAAGATAGGCTTGAGAGTGAACTGATTAGCATTCATGACACGGCGAGTATTACGTTTGAATTGTTCAAGGGGTGGAATGCAACTGGCTATTTTATTAGAGCATTTTTTGTTGCAGTAGTGGTAAAAGAGTGTAAGGCAGGAGACATTCCTACGATGTTCGAGCGAAACTATGGAGTTCGTTATGTTTGGATTTCCTATCAACTTTATCGCATATTTTGTCGTTTTTGTTCCACGTCCGAAGGAATGGATTGGATTAGAAGTCGCTGACAAGAGGTCATTAATAAATATGATAAAGAGTGTCGGAGACAAAACGGAGCCTTGGGGAACACCAGCATTTATTTGTTGAGCTTTAGACTTGAAACCGTCCAAAACTACATGAATTGAGCGTTTAGGGAGGCTAATCCATAAAAGATACCAAAAGCACGCATTTTCGTCAAAACGACTCAATACCAAACCATGTGAAATGGCTTTGGAACATCAAGTGCAACGATCTTGTTTTTGCCACCAAGGTGGATTGATTGGTTCCACGTTTCGGTGAGATATGACATCATATCACCAGTGGGCCTGTTGCTAGGAAAACCGTATTGTCGGTCATTGAGGAGTTTTCGTCATTCAAGATATTTAATAAGGTCACGGTTTATCAGCGTTTCCATGACCTTAGAAAGAAGGGAGGAAAGTGCAATTGCTCAATAGATGGAGAGAGAAGAAGATTCGCCTTTCTTGGAGACGGGCTGGACAAATGCAGTTTTCCATCGACTCGGAAAGAGCACTGATGAATAGGACAGATGGAAAAGGTTACGCAATGGTTTTGCCAGCGTTAAAGAACTCCGCTTCAGAATTATGGGGAGATACCATACGATTTGTGTTTGTCAAGATCGATCAATACTATTGCGACTGTAGGAGTATAAAAGTGGATTGGTCCAAGGAATGATCTACGTTCTCTAGTACAGGGGGAGACTGGGCACAATCTGGCAGCGTGATAGGTGACAGCTGGAATGCCATTGTAAATGAGCGTTGGGATGGAAGATGAGGTCGAATTCTGAATGTTTTTTTACCAACGACCAAATTTTTTACTACATTTGGGACAAAGTAGAATTTTTTGCCTCAACTTTTGGTCATTCTTACTTCTTCAAAAAACCAGGAAATACCCTCGACTCTACACAAAGCGTTATTAACAACCTTGGAAGTAAAAAGTTCTTGTAGTTCTTAGTGGAAACCATTGATACTTTGACTTAGAGCATAAAAATTGGGACAAAAGTCTTAAATCGAGAGTCCGAATGCTTGATCTACTGGACCGTAAGTCTTCAAGTCCTGCTTTCAGCACCGAGTGCAAGAAAGAGAAGAAAGTATTAGGCACTTTCGATAGAAAAAAAATTTTTAGTCCTATATGCCAGGATGGCGAATGAATGCCACACTGATAAAATGAACAGAAATACTGCAGTGAAGAGAATTTTAAACGGTGCCGTAACATAAGGCCAAACGTCATAAGGCCAAATCCATAAATTTGGTATTATGACGCTTTGTGAAAGTGAGATAATGACAAATTCAAGCATTTGGTATTATGACACTTTGATGAAGCGTCAAAAGGCCAACTAGGCTCTATGAAACTTTTGATTGCATACCATATTTGCTTCCGTGATACGTGTAAACACAATTTGATTTGAACTCCATTTGGATTTGTGTCACTTTCCTCATTTGGCCTAATGTAGTTTTTTCGAAGTGTCATAATGCCAAATACTAGAATTTTGTCTTTATAAAAGCGGCATAAGTGCATACTGATTGCCCCGTGTCCTAGGGGTATATAATAAATTGGAACTGGCCCTCCCGGTTGGGAGTTTTGCTTTGGGTAAACTACCCAGCCATGGAAAAAATCCACTAGTTACGAAGCAACCAATAGCCTCGAAAAGGACTGATTTTGTTGTTGACGACCCTTAGAAACGGAAAAAGAACAACGGCGTCTGTATTTGCACCTGGAATGTGGGAACATTATACAGGAGATGTACGAGCGATTAACCAGCGAAGCCCAACACTGCTACAAAGCAGACATTACTGCAGTCAAGGAAATTCGATGGGATGGGCCGGGCAAAAAGAGGATGAAAAACTGTAACATCTACTACGGACCGTGTATATTCGGATGCGGATTTGTTATAAGTGCCAGACTTAGGCAAGAAGTCTTATGTTTCCAAGACATTATCAAACGCATTGTAACAATCCATATTAAGGCCAAAATCGCCTACATAAGCCTTATATGTTCACATGCCCCAACGGAGGAAAAGCATGATATAGCTAAGGACTGCTTCTACGAGCTCCTTGACAAAACCATTGAGCGACTACCGAAGTACTGTGTTTAAGTCGTGCTGGGAGATTTGAACGCAAAGGTATGAAGAGAAGACATCTTTAGCAAAGTTGTCGGTAAACATAACCTACACGACTAAACGTCTGGTAACGGACTTAGACTAATTGACTTCGCTGCGGAACGAAATGCCATTATAGCCAGCACACGGTTTCCTCACCACGATTTCCGTAAGAGGATATAACGGTATCCAGATAAACGAACGGCCAACCAAATTGCGCATCCAGTATTTTGGATGTACGAACCTTCCGAGGAGCTAACATCTCGGGCCACTATCTTGCGGCAACCGTGGTTAGAATGCGAATATCCACCACGTGACAAAAATCCAGAAATACTGTGAAAAAAATTTAATGTCGAAAGACTGCAGTCGCAAGAGACCACCAAGACCTTCGCGCAACGCGAATCCCTAAACCTCTCGATTAACATCATATCATCAGCATCGAATGTCAAGGAACAATTGCCACGATGCCAACAAGCCATTAGATCAGCCGCAACTGATGTGCTAGGTTTATCGCTCCCACCAGCAAGAAACCCCTGGTTTGATGAGGAATTCCGACAGATGCTCTCAGCCAAGAACGAGGCTTACAAGGCTAAGCTGTAGGTGAAGACGAGAGCTGCCGTTGAGCTCTATGGGCAGAGAAGAAACTATGAACACCGGATTTCAGAAAGAATACAAAAAGCAAGAAAAGCGCGCTATCAAGAATACAGAGAGGTGCCACTCCAGGAACGATGTTCGCAAGTTTTACCAAAGTGTAAAACGTCAAAGCCAAGGATACAAGGCTCGAACAGAATCCTGTCGAAATGAACAAGGAAATGTCGTAGTTGAGACACATTTGATGCTGAGGATATGAAAGAAACTCTTCTGCAGACTGTTAAACGGCGATGACGAACAACATTTCGCTATCAGGCAGACCAAACCCTAAAATATTGGCAACAAGAGCGAAAACTGCCAACCACCCGACTTGAATGAAGAAATGACGGCATTCCCGCGGAGCTTTATAAAGCCGGCACATATGACCGGCGCATAAGCCAAATCTAGTCGGATGCCTTAAGAATGGAACCCCAGCATCGTTTGCCCAACCCACAAAAAAAGGAGACCCTGTGAACTGTGCCAACTAAAGAGGCATAAGTCTCCTTAACATCGCCTACAAGATTCTATCTGCTGTAATATGTGAACACCTGAAACCATTAACCAACAACCTGATCAGTGTGGTTTTACGCCAGGAAAGTCCACAACCGATCCTGGAAAAAACCCAAGAAGTCCAAATCGACAACCACCACATATTCATCGACTTCAAAGCCCCATACAACAGCATTTATAGAGACGAACTATACAGAGTCATGTCCATTTTTGAATGATGGAGAATTCTCGCTGCTCCATTAGGGTCGGAAACGACATTACCGACACATTCAACACATTCAACATCGATGCGCTGTCATGTGACTTTTCAATTTGATTCTTAAGAGGATTGTGCAAGACTCCTGAGCCTACACCAGAGGCACAATACGCCGACGACATTGACATCATTGGCAGGTCTTTATGCACGTGCTCTTCGTGTCTATTGAGGTTTCCACCAGCCCACAGAAAACAAATTGGCAGAACTCAACGAGATGTCATAGCCACGTTTTCTTGTATAGAGGAAGAAGCGGTAAAAATGGTGTTAGCAGTAAATGACGGCAAGACAAAGTATATGCTGTCAACACGAAAGGACACACAACATCGACGAATTGGACAGAACGTCACCATTGACAGATATAACTTTGAGGTAGTACGGGACTTTATCTATCTCGGCTCCGCTGTTCACTTTGACAAAAACATCTCGTCAGAAATTAGACGAAGGATTACTCTTTCAAACCGCTGTTTCTTCGGACTAAGAATGCGATTCAGTAGTAAAGCCCTCACGCGAACTACTAAGGAGATCCTACGGCGCTGAAGCATGCACCGTCTCTAAAGCGGATGAAGGAATCCTTGGTCGATTCGAGAGGAAAGTTCTTCGAAAAATCTTCGTTCCCGTTTGCGTTGACGGGCTATAGAGACAAAGATTCGATTAAGAACTATAAAAAAAAACTCTTCATTGGACGTTTAAGATGGCTAGGGCATGTAGAACGAATACTCCGGCCCGCAGAGTCTTCGATTCCCAGCCAGACGTCGGACGCAGTTGAGGAAGACCTCGTCCGAAGTGGCGCGCACAATTAGAAACGGGCCTCAACCAACTTGGAGTGCGCAACTGGAGGCAGTTAGTTAAGGACCGACCTATTTGGAGAGGCATGTAGATTGAGGAACAGGTTCATTCCGGACTGTAGCGCGACATGATGTGAAGAAGCTGCAGTTTCAACTAGACGGCGCAACATGTCACACAGCTCGTGCCACAATTGATTTGTTGAAGGAAACGTTCGGTGAGCGCAGCGCATAATTTCACGTTTTGGTCCTGTGAATTGGCCTCCAAAATCGTGTGATTAAACGCCACTTGACTTGTTTTTTTGTGGGGATATGTGAAGACGGTAGTCTACACCGATAATCGATTGACTACCTGGAGGACAACATTCGCCACGTTATCGTCGATATACCGCTAAAAATGTTGAAAATGCCGTCGAAGATTGGACATTCTGATAAGATTACGTCCGAACTAGTCGTTGTGGTCATATATCAGAAGTCATATTTAAATTATAATGCCAGACGGGCTCAATGGCGCGATGGTTATTGCGATGAAATGCCGCGCAGAAGGTCTTGGTTCGACTCCCAGCCGTAGCAACAACTAAATGGGCACTCCTCTCGTGATGATCTGACAAATTATCCGAGTGTTGTCAATTGTCAAGAGAAGCTTATCTCGAATTCGCCGTTCAGAGTAGGCATAAAACAGGCGGTCCCGCCATCGTGCGAGAAGTACACAAGCACACATGAATAGTTTGAGGAAAATCTCGGCAATGGGTACATACGAGCCTGTTGCGCCAAAAATTTGTATTTTTTTTTGCCAGAAGATTATATAAAGCAAATGTCAACGTCAATTTCATGTTCTAGACCTCTAAAAAAAACACCCTTTATCTATCTAAGATCGGGAGTTCCTGTTTGACGCCAACTCCTAACGGAAAACCGGAGAAACTTTTCATGAATTTTATATACTCTTGGACGTTTGGTGAGCCTGTGAAAAAAACAAAAACTAAAGCGTTGTCACTTTCTGCTTTTGAAACAGATATCCCGCGCTTTGTAGTTCAACGCAGTTGACGCATCCATTCAAGTAAAAGTAGCCTTCATCACGCCATGCATTCTCTTGAACGTTTTCTAGAAGCACATTGCTTGCGATTCTCTGAAAATTTAAGTAGCATTTGAAGAGTTCATGGCCAATCCATCAAAAGTTTGTGGAAGTAGTTTTAAAGAATTTCAAGGCATGATACCAATTGACTGGGGTAGGTTATCAAACCTACCGATTTACTCCAGTCGAATGATGAAACTCCTGCACAGCTGCTATCCCCACAGAAAAACTGGCACCTATTTCCAAACAGGAAGTAATATTGGTGCTTGGCTTAATCCTGCCAAGTTCTTCTTGATTTTCTTTATGAATGCTAAATTGTCGCCCCTTTTGGGTTGATGGACTATGAGGAAAAACATTTCCATTGAGATATATCCTTCCAAAAATAATTTCATCACACCACAGAGGTATACCTTGCCTTAAGTGAACCAAGTAGCAGGTAACCTTCATTCCTCTTTCGAACTTGGTAGTAATTCGTATAATATGTTACACTGAGGAGCGTTGAAAGTAATTATGTATCCTGAATTGGTGTAAATAAGGTTGAGAATCAAAGCCAGTCCTCAAGAATCGCAGTTTAACGCACCAGCTACAGAATTCCCTCAACAGGCTCCTCAAAAATGTATGAAATCCATCACCAACAAGTTTTTTTCTTCGAAAAACAAAAGAAATCCCTTTTCATAAAACAAACATCGCTAGTAAATAACCCATCATCAGTTCTTCAATACAACTTCTGTAAATTTGTAAAACCAAACCACATTTCCAAACCTCAAACCACATTTCCTTCCAAATAGAATCCTTGCCGATAGCCGACAATCAATAAGTCCCTACAACAACCCATCATCAGGTCTAAAATAACATCAAAGGCATCCATCCAGCACAACTCAATATCTGCCGTTCAATAAATCATGCCACTAAGTAACGCCCTGTTGACGAACATACCCCAACCCTGCGAAAGCAAATCCTTTCCATATTGATAGAATGTTTACAGTCTTCGCACTAAATCTATCGCCAGCGCAACCCAGTGAACAGATTTAACCTATCATAGGCACGATCAAAATCATCATCAGCATCACAGACTCTCGTCCCAGAACGGAATCGATTAAGATGTTCCAGATTCCTGTTCCGCCCCCGTCTCCCAAGTTGTGAGAATAATATTATCCCTTTCGCTGGAGACCGTAAACACCGTCGCTGCTGAACAAGGTCAATGGTAAGCGTCCTAAAAATAGAATGCCTCCAACGTGACATAGGGAAGGTGAACCTTTCCCAATAGGGCTCGTAAATCCCCAGCACACATCACAATCACGAACAATGTGTAATAGGTTCGAGAACGTTTTTGAGCGTGTATTTATAGAATTGCTCAGCTATAAGATTCGAGATCTTTTTATAGCGTTTAGGATGTTTTTAATATTGATGTGTTTTTTTTTTTTTTTGTAATATTATGGGACAATAATAGCGGATGACAGGTTGAGCACGTACCATGTTTTTGTTGTTATTGTGCTCATTCGCGTGTTTATGTTTTCAGATACTTTTTGCATGCAATATAATATTTGAGGTTTTTTTTTCAGAGAGATAATATTTAATTTTTTATATGAAGTGATGATTGGCAGCAAATAGAGGGTAGAAAATAAATTGTTAAATGCAGTAAAAAATTAAATAAATCCGTGCGCTGAGAAATTTATGGAGCGTATGGAAATAAGTCAGAGTGGACAAGAGGACTTTTGTTTTTCTGAAATCAAATAAAATACGATTCGAGATTATGACTTGTTTTTATGATTTTCATTTTTATTACTCTGTGTGAAGTTGCTAGTCTCCCAACGGACGCGTCTTCGGGAGGCGCAAAGAGGAATCCTCTGAAGATATGCGGGAAGTTGGGAAATAATAAAGCAATCGTGGAACAAAACTAGCTTGGGAGAAAGGTTTTCTATCAATCCGAAGAATTTCCAAGATGGAGTCTGCGATGACGTCTAAAGCCCCTGTTAGGATGGACAAAGTAAATACTATTTGAGCTGCACTGTCATATTCGAGCACAATGTCATCTGCGAAGATGGTTGGGTGTTGTAGAACGAGGGTAGACTGTCCTTGGCTTTAACTTGGCAATGCCTAGTGGTTGTTAATCTGACTACAAATCAAATCTGCTTATTTTCAACCTCCAAGTGGTAACCATCGGGTACTGGTCTCATCTGGATTTCACTTGCTAAACGATAGGAGCGAGTGTTGATAACACCATGAAAAAACAGGAACACTATACACAGCCAGGTCAGAATGTCATGTCCTGCTGTCCCAGGCGAACCTAGATGAGCTGCTTCGAAAATTATTCTGGCAAATGAGAGCGTAAACGAAGACGTGTACTCTAACTAATACACATATTCCATTCCAGACAGCAGCGGAAGAACCCCCAAAATGGAGTCAACGGTGGCCTCTATACCCATAAAGTGAAAAACCTTTATGATCTGCTTCGATATATTTGGACAACAGAGATGGCAGGCGGTGAACCGAAAGGCCAACGACAACTCTCAATACCGTAGTGGATGCTGATGGCCCTGTATCCTAGGGATATCTAATAAATTGGAACTGGCCCTCCAGGTTGGTTGGCTTTGCTTTGGGTAAACTACCCACCCATGGAAAAAATCCAACAGTTACCAAGCAACCTATAGCCTCGGAAAGGACTGATTTTATTGTTGACGACCCGTCTAAACGAAAAAATAAACGAAAAAAGGACAACGACGTTCGCATCTACACCTGGAATTTAAGAACATTAAACAGGAGAGATGCAACCAAACATCAAGTGGAAGCCCTAAGTTGCTTAAAGTCAGACATTATTGCCATCTAGGGAACACAATCGCATGGGCTGGGCAAAAAGATGTTGAAAAATTGAGATATCTACCGCGGACCATGTTATAGCCACCAGAAACACCGACTATTCGGATGTGGATATTTAATAAATGCCCAGACATAGGCAGGAATTCGGATGTTTTCAAGACATTAGCAATATAAATATTTTTCTCAAGGCCAAATTCGCCAATATCAGCATTAGGTATATGAACTCACGTTCGCGAAAGCCTGTATCTACGAGCTTCTTGACAAAACTTATGAGGCACTACCGAAGTACCTTTATAAAACCAAGCTGGGGCCATGGTAGGAGGAGAAGATGTGTTTAGCATTATTGACGGAAAACACAGCCGACACGAGATAACGTCTGGCAATGGACATTTCGCGAAACGAAATGCCACTATAGCCAGCACAGGGTTTTCAGACCTCGATATTCAAAAGTGGATATGGCGGTGTCCATATCAACGAACGGTCAACAAAATAAGTAACATTGCGATAGACCAGAGACACGAATCTCGTATTTCGGATGTCCGAACACTCCGTTGGACACATATCGACTGCGACTACTACGTTGTTACATCCGAGGTAAGAATTCGGATATCGACCATGACACAAAAAATTAGAAATACTGTGAACAAACAATAGAGACCGCCAAGGGCTTCGCAGAACACACATTCCCTAAACTTCTCGATTAAGACAATACTACTAGATTAACAGCACCACCACCACGACAACGCAAGCGAAAGTCGACGAACAATGGCAACGATGCCACCAAGCCATTAGATCAGCCGCAACTGATGTGCTAGGTTTCTCGCGCCCAACAGCAAGAAGACCCTTGTTTGATGAGGAATGCCGACAGATGCTCACAGCCGAGAACGAGGCCTACAAGGCTAAGCTGCAGGTGAAGACGAGAGCTGCCGTTGAGCTCTGTGGGCAGAGAAGAAGGGAAGAACACCGGCTTTTCAGAAAGAAGAAAAAAGAGCAAGAAAAGCGCGCGATCAAGGATCTAGAGAGGTGCAACTCCAGGAACGATGTTCGCAAGTTTTACCAAAGTGAGACACATTCGATACTTAGGATATGGAAGAAGCACTTCTGCAGCCTGGTAAGCGGCGATGACGAACAACATTCCACTGTCAGGCAGAACGTATCAATCAATATGTGCAACGAGAGGAAAAACAGCCAACCACCAGACCTGAGTGAAGTGAGGTTAGCAATATCTAAACTGAAGCTTAATAAGGCTGCCGGAATTGACGGCCTTCCCGACGAGCTTTATAAAGCCGGTGAAGATGATTTGGCAAGTAACATACAAATGAAAGTATGACTGAAGAATAGAACCTCAGCATCGTTCGCCGATCCACAAGAACGGAGAACCTCTGAATTGCCCCAATTACAGAGAAATACTTCTCCTCAACATCGCCTACAAGATCCTATCTGCCGTAATATGTGAACGTCTGAAACCGTATACCAACAACCTCAGCGGCTCTTATCAGTGTGGTTTTAGGCCAGGAACCCGATCAAATTTTCACACTTCGGCAGATCCTGGAAAAAACCCAAGATGTCCAAATCGATACCCACCACCTATTCCTCGATTTCCAAGCCGCATACGACAGCATTTATAGAGACGAACTATACACAGCCATGTCTAGTTTTGGTAAACCGCCCAGACTCGTCCATTTGTGTAGGATGACGATGGAGAATTCTCTCTGCTCCATCAGGGTCGGAAACGACCTCACCTACGCATTCGATAATAAAAAAGAATTTAGGCAAGGCGATGGGCTGTCATGTGACATTTCAATTTGGTTCTTGAGAGGGTTATGTAAAACTCCTAAGCCAACACCAGAGGAACAATTTGCTAAAAATTGGTACAACTACAAGCATACGCCAACGATATTGACATCATTGGTAGGCCTCAACGTGATGTCATAGCCACGTTTGCTAGTATAGAGAAGGATGCGGCAAAAATGTGTTTAGCACAAAATGGGGGCAAGACTAAGTACAAGCTATCAACACGAAAGGACACACACGACATCGACGAATCGAACAGAACATCTCCATTGACAGATTTGAGGGACTTTGTCTATCCCGACTCCGCTATTAACTCTGCATCAACATCTCGTCAGAAAATAAACGAAGAAATACTCCTGCCAACCGCTGT
The DNA here is from genome assembly GCA_949824845.1 of Rhingia rostrata. Lineage (NCBI taxonomy): Eukaryota > Metazoa > Arthropoda > Insecta > Diptera > Syrphidae > Rhingia > Rhingia rostrata. The sequence continues at coordinate 70,967,341 of OX463758.1, forward strand.
TTCTTCGGGCTAAGAAGGTAAAGCCCTCACTCGAACCACTAAGGAGATCGTATGTAAGACCATGGTCTTACCTGGTCCTGCTCTACGGCGCTGAAGCATGCACCGTCTCTAAAGCGGAAGAAGAAATCCTTGGTCGATTCGAGAGGAAAATTCTTCGGTCCCGTTTGGGTTGAGGCTATGGAGACGAAGATTCAACCAAAAACTATATGAGCTGTACAGCGACATAACTAGTCAAAAACCTCCGCATTTGACGTTTTAGGTGGCTAAGACATGAAAAACGAATGACACCAACAGTCCGGCTCGCAGAGTCTTCGATTCACTTCCAGACGTTGGACGCAGTAGAGGAAGACCTCGCCTTAAGTGGCGCCCACAACTAAAAACCGACCTCAACCAAATTGAAGTGCGCAACTTGAGGCAGTAAGCACAAAAACCGGGCTAATTGAAGAGGCATGTTGATTGAGATCCTTGGTCGTTCCGGACTTTAGTGTCTCTTAAGTAAGTAAGTAAACCTACTTGTATGAAATAATTAGGCCTGCGATTTTGAGCACTAAGTCTGAAATCCACTAAAATTTTGTTCCGGATCTGTCCACGTATTTTCAATGAGATTTTAGGCAGCTTACCACTGGTTAGTGAGACAAACACGTTGGTGCAAGTGGCTCTAGGCCCGCGGTTACGGCAAACGCTTGTAAGCGAGTGCGCTAGCTCACGCTAGTCCAAGTTAGTCCGTGCTGGTACGCGCTTGGGCTCTAGTAAAAAAACGTTTACGATTGTTTGTATATCACGTTTTGATATACAAATTACAAGCGTGGACTAGCGCGGACTAGGTCGGACTAGTGCGAATTCAAAAAGTTTGATCAGTGACCACGTCATTGATTAACTATACCTACATTAGATTTACTAGCGCACTAGCGCTTGATTAACCTTATATTACTACAAAAGCCATTCAACATGATCCTATCATGATACAGCTTGTGAATAAAATTGAAAATAAAAAATAAACATGACAAATGGAAAAAAAAAACACACACATCTCTAGTCGGTCCGATATAAAACAAGTGAGATAATCGCAACGCACAATATTTCAAGGCCATAGTCTGTCGCAGAATGAAATGAAATGATCTCATCGCACACGTCTTATTGGGGTCATAACCCAGCAACGTTACAAGACCCTTAGGATTAAGAAAACACAAATTACTCACATGTCATGCCATTGGTGAGTACATAATTACCCTGTTTATGCAGCATCTGTCAGTCAAAGAAGACAAAAATTAAAATTGAAATTCAAAATTCAAAATTCCTTGCGAAATATTATTCATCTGTGGAATGTGAGAACAACCACATCCCCTTGCAGAACATCACAATACATACGATTATGTACACCGACTTCTCTTACTTGGCATAAAGACATTAAGAACAACAGACGATCAAGCTTCGTCGAAAAAGATAAGCCAATCTCTAAGAACTCAGAAAGAGTTCAGAACCCCCAACCCTACAAAAGCAAAACAACATCTCAACGTCTGTTGAGTATGTCATTTACATATTATTCCCGTCTTCCGACCTAAATTCAAACGAATTTTGATCACCACGTCGCGGTCGCGTCGCCCACCCTCCTCCATTCCAATTGCATATGCAATGCGCCAAGCATTAACACATAAAACTGATAAATCTATCTCACACAATTCAACCAGAGTAGGTACACGAGAAACAGGGTGATGGCGATGATGCCGGTGCATCATCCGAAAATCGAAAATATTTACACAATTCCTCTCCTTAAAATCTATTTTTAAGCAGCCAAGCCAAGTGCAGTTGTTCATCGCGAAAAGATAAATTAAAAGTGAAAAACGTTAAAACAACAAGCGGACCGCTCTAAACCGAATGTGTGTTTACATTTCGGACTGTCTCGGCAGAAGCCAATTAACATGCACTTTCTATCCAAATTTATAAGGCCAAGCCAAACAGACGAAGGAGCTAAGCAGATCAAACAGATGGTCTTCAAAGTATGGACACGACGATCAATATTTGTGTCTCTTGTGCTAAGGACAGGTTCACTCTTACTTCACAAGTCAATAACCCCGGTGCATCTAGAACACAAAAACAATTGACTTCCTGAAATTCCATTGTTAGCTGCCACCATTGCGGTTAAAACTCGGAAAGATACACAACACAGGGTTTACGTGCGCACTATCGTGTTACTTACTTTGAGTTGTTTTGTAGACACTGCAAGTATCTACGTGTATCTGCAACGCACTTTCAGCAACGATTTTCTTCTCAAACTCACTGATGCGATCACTGCACTATTTGCTTTGCTAAATATTCTTCCTCACTAAAAACACACGCACACACAGCTAACACACACGCTCCGCGCAACAAATTTCAAACTAACAAAACTCGCCTTCTCCACTGAGCGAACGAATGTATCTGCAAAGGTCTCTAGATGTCAGACATGACTAAATGCTCCACCAACGATCGCGAGACGATCAGGGCGACACAAACAGCACTAATGATGATGATGATCGGGATGACAATGCGGCACTGTATGTTGTAGATGCAACCGAGTTGGAGAGTAATGTTGCGTCTGAAATGGTATCTTTCGCGCACTCTGACTCAACAAAGTCTGCGATCACAGATTCACAGATCTTGAAACGAAAAAAAAAAAAAATCTATCTATTGAAAATCTGCGGGTTCTCCTCCGCAAATATTTTTTTTTTTTGTTAGATCGGTATGAAGGCGTTGGCGGATCGGGCTTGGTGCTGCGTTGTGTTCTCTGTGTGTCTCCACCGAAACAATTAGGTGCGGTTCACCGGCGATGTTTGATCGTTCGATCGTGGGGAGTTTGTAATTTATATATCGGTAGGTAGCTAATAAATTTCGGTAGGAGAACGGTGGTATAATCTATAATTCGATTTTTATATCCCTTTATCTGGGGATAGGTATTCATATGTATGAAATGTACGTAGTCTCAGGGCAAGCGAGACCGCGCAAGTCGTTTAGGCGATTTCAAGTGGTGTTCTATAAAAAGTGTCGGCATTTTGAATCAGGCTATAATAGCATGGATGAGAATATTAATTAAGGTATTTTGATAAGCGAATTTTGTCGACGGTTTTTTTTTTTTTTTTTAAGAAATATGAATAAAATTTAAGAGAATTTTAGTCGCTCTTTGTGTGGTATTTCTCTTAAATTTATAAATAATTTAAATGGATTTGAAAAATGGATTTTTTTTCTGATTGTCGTAATTGATTTTAACTCTAAGTAAAAATTGTCGTAATTGATTTTAACTCTAAGTAAAAAAAAAACAATAACGAGCTGTGGACATTGTTGACACCCACGTAGTGTGATAATTGATTCAGTCTCATCTTTCATTTAAAATAAAAATAAAATAAATTGGAAAAAAACAATGAACGGATGCGGGGTTCAATGTTTTGTACTTCACATTGTTTTCATTACAAGAAAAACCATCATCAATCAGCGTAAATCAAAATGTTGAAGGCGTTGATGGAAAGGAGTTAAATTTTGAGCTCATGAAGTGCCAATTTACAGAGGATGACGAATTTTTTTTTGTATTGGACAAGTTTTTGTTTGCTTTTAGAAATTTTATGACAAGGGGATGAATAATAATCATAATAACAATCCTATATTGAATTGAATTTTATGCAGCGAAAAAGCGTCACGAAAAGGAACAAAAACCGCAGCTGGTAGTGGAGTGTTGTGGCTGTTTGATCGTGTGGATTTAGGAGGCGTAGGTACTTGTATTGCAGTCATCACGGTATCTTTTATCGGAAGTGCGTAGCTGGTATGTGATTTTATCTTAGTGCGCGGTGTTGTCTCGTTGCGTTGACGTTTTCTTGTTGGAATGTTAGTTGGAACGAGTTAGTAGACATAGAGTTTGCTATATAGCATAAAGGTGAACCGGTATGTTGTAGAACAAGGTCTGGCTTAAACTTGGCAATGCCCAGTGGATGCTACACTGACTACACATCAATTATGCTTATTGTTACGTCCAAGTGGTAACCATACTGCTCTCATACAACCGGATTTGACTTGCTAAACGATAAGCCCGAATGCTGATAACACGACGAAAAACGGAAACCCTATAAACAGCCAGGCCGGAATGGCACGGAATGAATCTAGGAGAATAGGAGAATCTAGACATGCTGCCTCGGCATATTCGGACAAATAATTGTCTTGGAATTTCAAGGGAAAGTCAGGCCCCTTGAACAGATAAGGTGGCGGATTGATGGCCCCGCCCCGTGTCATGGGGGTATCTATTAAATTGGAATTAGCTTTGGGATAACTACCCACCCATGGAAAAAAAATGTGACGAAGCCTCGGAAAGGACTTATTTGATTGTTGACGACCCTGCTATACGAAAAAAGAATAACGACTTTGGTATCTTCACCTGTAATGTGAGATCATTAAACAGGAGAGGTGCAGGCGAACAACTAGCGGGAGCCCTAGGCTGCTACAAAGCAGACATTACTGCTATGCAGGAGATATGATGGGATGGGGCTTGCAAAAAGAGAATGGAAAACTGTGACATCTGCTATATTCTGCGACTATTCGGATGCGGCTTTGTTACAAGTGCCAGACTTAGCTAAGAAGTTCTTTGTTTCCAAGACATTAGCAAACGCAAATTTGCCAACATAAACCTTATATGCGCTTACGTCCCAACGGAGGAAAAAGACGATCTAGATAAAGGTTACTTCTACGAGCTTCTTGGGAAAACCTATGAGTGACTACCGAAGAACGATATAAAAATCGTGTTTGAAGATTTTATCGCAAAGATTTACACGACGAACCGTCTGCAAACGGACAAAACGGAATCTGGTCGAGATGGACAAGGAACTATCGTAGTTGAGACACAGTCGATGCTGCGGATATGGAAGAAAACTGCCAACGGACCAAGAAATTATGGCCTTCCCGACGACCTTTATAAAGCCGATGGAGATGACTTGCTTAGTAATATCAAAGACTATAAAGCTATACAGATGGCGCACTGCATACCAGAAAACTAGTTCTATGGCGGGTCGTACTGGCACAGTCCGCCATATATTTTTATCTCGATTCTCATATGTGCACGTGCAAAGGTCAACGGCAGCGCTCAATCCCGTAGTGGATACTGATGACCCTGTGTCCTAGGGGTATCTAACAAATTTGAACATGCCCTCCCTAATAAATTTGAACATGCCCTCCAGGTTGGGGGTTGTGCTTTGGATTGACTACGTACCCATTCCGAATATTCAGAGCAGCAAACATCGCCTCGGTCCAGCTAATTTGATGAGGAATGCCGACATATGCTTGCAGCCAAGGAAGAGGGCTACAAGGCTAAGTGTAGAACACCGGCCTTTCAGAAAAAAGAAAAAAGAGCTAGAAAAGTGCGTGATCGAGGATATAGAGAGGTGCCACTCCAAGAACGATGTCCGCAAGTTTTAGTGTAAAACGTCAAATCCAAGGATACAATGCTTGAAAAGAATCCTGTCGAGATGAACAAGGAAATATCGTAGTGGAGACACAGTTGATGGTGAAGGATATGGAGGAACCACATCTGCAGACAGCGGATCCGAGATAGACAAAAACCTGTACTACCTCAAAGTCAAATCTGACAATGGTAACGTTCTGTCCAATTCGTCGATGTTGTGTGTCCTTTCGTGTTGACAGCATATACTTAGTCTTGCCCTTATTTACTGTTAAGCCATTTCTGCCGCTTCCTTCTCTGTACTAGCAAACGTGGCTATGACAACACGTTGTGTCCTACCAATGATGTCAATATCTTCAGCGTATGTTAGTAAGTTGCACCGATTTTTAGAAAATTGTACCTCTGGTGTTGGCTCAGGAGTTTTGCACAATCCTCTCAAGAATCAGATGAAGGAAGTCCCACGACAGCGCATCGCTTTGCCTAAATCCTTTTTTTGGTATCTAATGTGTCGGTGAGGTCGTTGCCGACCCTGATGGAGCAGCGAGAATTCTCCATCGTCATTCTACACAAACGGACGAGTTTGGGCGTTATCCCAAAACTAGACATGGCTCCGTATAGTTCGTCTCTATAAATGCTGTCGTATGCGGCTTGGAAATCGATGAATAGGTGGTGCGTATCGATTTGGACTTCTTGGGTTTTTTCCAGGATCTGCCGAAGTGTGAAAATTTGATCGATTGTCGACATTCCTGGCCTAAACGGTGTCAGGCGTTAAAATATTACGGCAGATAGGATCTTGTAGCGATGTTTAGGAGACTTATTCGTCTTTAGTTGGCGCAGTTTAGGGGGTAGCTTTTCTTGTGGATGGGGCAAACGCTGCTGAGGTTTCATTCTTCAATCATACTTCCTTCCGACGAGATTTGACTTATTAGTTGGTGGATGTTACTTAAAAAGTCATACCCACCGGCTTTATAAAGCTCAGCGGGAAGACCGTCATTTCCGGCAGCCTTATTAAGCTTGAGCTTAGATATTGATATCCATACTTCACTCAGGTCGGGTGGTTGGCAGTTTTCGTTGTGTTTGCAGATAAAAGGTTTGTTCTGTCTGACAGCGAAATATTGTTCGTCATCGCCGTTGAACAGTCTGCAGATGTGGTTCTTCCATATCCTTCACCATCGACTGTGTCTCAACTACGATATTTCCTTGTTCATCTCGACAGGATTCTTTTCAAGCATTGTATCCTTGGATTTGACGTTTTACACTAAAACTTGCGAACATCGTTCCTGGAGTGCCACCTCTCTATATCCTCGACCACCAGCCCGGGTATTCATTCCGTGCCATTCTGACCTGGCTGTTTATAGTGTTGCTGTTTGTCGTCGTGTTATCAACACTCGCGTTTATCGTTTAGCAAGTCAAATCCGGTTGGATGAGACTACTACCCGATGGTTACCACTTGGAGGTTAAAAATAAGCACTTGATGTGTAGTCAGAGTTACAACCACTGGGCATTGCCGAATTAAAAACAATCAGAGTCTACCCTCATTCTACAACATCCAACCATTCCCTTGCTTTAAATATTGGCAAATGTGATTGCTCCAGTAAAATGATTTTTTTCTGTTGGTTCTTTATTTTAGAAACTTATTGAAGTGGTCCGATTCGGCGTTTCAAACAACACTCTCAATTTTATTTTCTCAAGGCGTTTTTACTTCTTTTAGTTTACTTTCCGCATAGAAATCCTTATTCACAACACAACTTAATACCAAAGGCAGCTTAGAGTTCGATCTCAACTCCACCGCGTCAAAGCCGTTGAGTACGATCTCTGTTATCAGATATGAAACCTGAGTCCGAGTTCAGCTTTGCACGATCCTTCTCACATGTGAGTTCAAGCTCGTCAGCTCTGACTTTGAGATCGGTGCACATCCTTTTGCATACCACCCAGTGGCATACCTTTGTTCAATAAATTCCTCATAAGGCGTTTAAGAAAAAATAAAAAAAATCGCCTCTTGGCCGTAAAACATTACCTTTAGGGTTTGTAGGATATAAGCTGCCATATTTTTTTTAGGTTAGGTAAATTGTTGAAAAATATTTATTTTATTTTTTTTTTAAGTTGAAAGACACAAAAACTGGCTTAAAGTCAACTTCACTCGTAAATAAAATATCAGGACTGACAAAATTTTTCAAAATCAAATTTTGAAGACACCGTAACGAGCCAATTTGGTTATGCGTTTTATGTTTATCTTTGATACTTATTTGCGATAAAATTTTTGTTGTCATTGTATCTATCAGAGTTGGGGTTATCATCGTAGAACCTCAAAAATTTCGTAACATGGAAGATTGCAAATTAAATTGAATTTAATTAGCCCCCCTTATTACCTTCTTTCTTTGCAAAACGATGAATCCGCTTATGATACGGTTTTCTAAAAGGCTTCTCATGCTTCAGCACTGAGAATGGCATTTCAGTTTATCGGTAAGCTATCGGATTTTGACTTTTTTTTGTTTTGATCTTTTGAATGATTAAATGATGGATACTCCACTCCGTAACCTTTTACAATCTTTAGAATGTCTTGGGATAGTTTATTACAGAAATCAGGAAAGACGATACATTTTGCGGTTTCACGAATTCGCAAATAGATCTGTAGAGCTGCAGATAGTAGATTTATCATATGTAACTCTAAAATCAATCTTTTAAAACAAAACTCTCGTTTTTACTGTCTCCAGACACCAAGCTAATCCTTCCTGAAATTGTTATGGAACTGAATAAAGATGAAATACTTGGAATCACCATGATAGATAACTGTCTACCCAAATTCAGCTTCAGCCAAAATTTCCAGGTAACTTTCCCAAATCATTGGAATTGGGAACAGAATAAACCAACATTTCCCAACGATTCCCATGTATGGACAGATGGATAAAAAACAAATGAAGGATTTGGAACCCCGTTAAAACAAAAACGTTCATCTAAACAGGCAGGTAGGTAGAAGTGGCGGGATTTCATGAATCCAACTAGCACTTTTGGGCCTTATAGTTACCACGCCTCGTGTGATCTATATCGGGTTTTTCAACAGGGACACCAAACGACGCCATATTTGTTGCCGCTTTTTTAACATTTCTCTTCAGTAAGGTTTGCCATTTCATGATGGAAAGATATACGGTCCAACAACGAGTCGAAATTATTAAAATTTACAACTGAAATTCGGAGTCAGTGGCCTCAACGTTAAGAGCGCTCCGTCCAATTTATGGTCGTCATAATCGTCCTAGCAGATCAACAATTGAGCGTTTAGTGGAAAAATTTGAAACCACAGGCACAGTACAAAATGCTCCCGTGCCAGTGAGACAAAGAAGTGCCCGTAGTGTCGAGAATATTGCTGCCGCTGAGGCTTCAGTTGAAGAAAGCCCAAATGTGTCTCTCACATGCGTTCTCAAGCGTTGGGCATCTCTGTGACGTCGTTGTGGCGAATTTTGCGAAAAGATCTTGGCCTACATCCTTACAAGATTAAATTGGCGCAAGAACTGAAGCTGCTTGACCACCAGAACCGTCGTAAGTTCGTGAATTAGGCTGAGCAACAACTTGAAAATGATTCGGATTTTCATCGAATAATCATCTTCAGCGATGAGGCTCGAATATTTTTGGCCCCAATTGGATGATATGGACTTGGAGGACATGCAGTTCCAACAGGACGGCGCCACAAGCCACACAGCGAATTCCACAATCAATTTATTGGAAACCAAGTTTGGAGAACGTCTTATCTCACGAAATGGTCCAGTCGCTTGGCCGTCTCGGTCGTGCGATTTGACACCGTTAGACAATTTCCTGTGGGACTACGTCAAGTCTATGGTCTATGCCAACAAGCCAGCGACGATTGATGAACTTCGTACGAATATCGAACGTGAAATTGCAGCAGTATCGGCCGATTTATGCTTGAAAACCGTCGAAAATTGGGTTCAGCGTCGGGACTTCTGCAAGCGTGCCCGGGGTGGCTATGCAAAAGAAATCGACTTCCATACAAAATGGCATTAAACGTACTTTCACAGGAACAAAGAATTTCATTGATATCCAAAACCGTTTTTGTTTTATTTAAAAAAAACTTTTGTAGCGCTCTTATTGAAAAACCCTTTATTATGATTGTTGTTGTGGATGTGATACAGGCGGTCTCTAGCCTGTGAGGTTTAGAAAGCGGATACGATCTTGTCACTAAGGTTGACGAAAAATGGTTGGTCTAACGCACGCAATCTGGCTCTTTCTAGTGCCGGACATCTGCAGATGCAATCGGAGACTAATTAACTTTGGTAAAATATCTAAACTCAAGCCTAATAATGCTGCCGGAAATGACGGCCTTCCCGACTGCATTTATAAAGCCGGTGGAGATGACTTGGTTTAGTTACATCAACCCACTCATAAGCCAAATCTGGTCGAATGAAAATATTCCTGCAGAATAGAACCTCAGAATCTTTTGCCTGATCTACTCAACATCGCCTACAAAATCCTATCTTCCGCAGTATGTGAACGCCTAAGACCGTTTACCAACAACCTGATCGGCTCAGATCAGTGTGGTCTCATGACAGGACAGTCCACAACCGATCAAATTTTCAAACTTCGTAAGATCCTGAAAAAAAAACCCATCAAGTCCAAATCGATACCCGCCACCTGTTTATCGATTTTACAGCCGCATACGACAGCATCTATAGAGACGAACTATACAGAACCAAGTCTAGTTTTGGTATACCGCCCAAACTCGTCCGTTTGTGTAGGATGACGTTGGAAAACTCTCGCCGCTCCATCAGGGTCGGAAACGACTTCATCGACACATTCGACAGCAAAAAAGAATTAACCCAAGGCGATGCGCTGTCACGTGACTTCTTCAAATCTTGAGAGGATTGTGCAAAACTCCCAAGCCAACACCAGAGGCACAATTTAAAAAAAAATCGGTGCAACTACTATCATACGCCAACGATATTGACATCATTTGTAGGACTCAACGTGATGTCATAGCCACGTTTGCTAGTATAGAGAAGGAAGCGGCAAAAAATGAGTTTAGCAGTAAATAATGGCAAGACAAGGTATATTCGCAGGTGGCCATGGCTCAGAGGAATGCGTAGTTGACTGCTAAGCCAAACGCTGTGGGTTTAAGCCCACAGCTTCGGTAGCATTATTTTTCTATAAAAATCGCCAGCTTATCTGTGTCTCCTCCTCTGCGCCACGTAGGTTTGTGTTATATGGCTTTCCTTCTATGAGGGTATCTGTCTCTCTCTCTCTCTGTTTTATTAATCTCTTGCTCTGTCCCAGCCGATGGACTCAGTCGCCAGTGCTGTTGTGTGTCTGAAGTTCTTTGCATTCATGTGCGAAGTACTGTGATGTCAATGTCAGTGTCAAAGTAGTTATATGCTGTCAGCACGAAAGGACACACAACATGGACGAATTGGACAGAACGTCACCATTGGCAGATATAACTTTGAGGTAGTACGGGACTTTGTCTATCTCGGCTCCGCTGTTCACTTTGACAACAACATCTCGTCAGAAATTAAACGAAGAATTACTCTTGCCAACCGCTGTTTCTTCGGGCTAAGAAGGCAATTTTGTAGTAGAGCCCTCACTCGAACTACTAAGGAGATTTTGTATAAGACCCTGATCAACCCAGTCCTGCTCTACGGCGCTGAAGCATGCACCGTCTCAAAAGCGGATGAAGAAATCCTTGGTCGATTTGAGAACAAATTCTTCGAAAAATCTTCGGTCCCGTTTGCGTTGACGGGCTATGGAGACGAAGATTTAACAAAAAACTAAACGAGCTATACAACGCCTGGCCCCTGGTCAAAAAAAACTCCGCATTGGACGTTTAATATGGCTAGGACATGTTGAACGAATGGACACCAATACTCCGGCTCGCAGAGTCTTTGATTCCCAGCCAGACGTCCGATGCAGTAGAGGAAGACCTCGCCTTAAGTGGCGCGCACAAGTAGAAACCGACGTCAACCAACTTGGAGTGCGCAACTGGAGGCAGTTAGCTAAGGACCTGTCTCATTGGAAAGGCATGTTTGCTGTAACCCTGGCTCATTCCGGATTGTAGCGCCACTTAAGTAAGTAAGTATTCACAATAGGTAGGTCTAAGTGAGCTATTGCGACTCACAATAACATAAAATCTGTGCAGCATCGTGACTTACCCAATAGACGCTGACACACGGAACACAAACAATCAAAACGCAATATGACTCTGTCCGATAGCAACAATAGGTTGATGGCATCTGAAATTCATTGGGCTGATTAAATACATTCGGCTCTGTGTACACTTGATGAAATTTTCGATCGCGATTGCAATATCAGATGCCATTAGGAGAATGTGATACGAACTTAAATTTGGTCGTATTTATGACTTCATTAGGTAACCTGGGTTAATCATATATCGGTGAGTAAGCTTTAAAGATCCATGAATGCATACAATACAAAGACGATATACGATTTATCAGCACGGCGCATTTAAGACAGACAAGCTCTATATGAAGGTATCTTGTCTGAATCATGCCTGATTTTAGGGATCTCTATCGGTACTCACATTCACACTCAACGCAGACAATGCCTTACCACTTAAGGATTGGCAAACCAAATCATTACCACATTGTAAGCTGCAACAAGTGTCTGCAAACATTTCCCATTTCAAATAGCTTATCGATCTTGATCACTAAAGTAAAAGTAAATAAATCACATGCACAAGGCTTAAGCTACCTTGTGCATGTATGTTTACCTCTAGATACAAACACTTCATCAAAAAAAAAAAAAAAACCTCAATTCAAATAAAAGCTCCCAAACTCTGTGTTTATTCAATCATCGACGTTTGTAAATAGCAGACGCGATTTCGAGTTGGGTTTAGGTTTATAGTCACACTGGGATGTGACATACTTCCAATTGTACACACAACCACCACCCAATGGCAGAGGTATCGGTGCCACTATCGCGTCTAGGTCACAACGATGTGCCCATCAATCTGGTGTTCGAATTACAAGTCACTCATGCGTTACGTGTAATTAGCAAATTGAAAGATATTTCCCGCGCTCTGATCTAATGCTAGACGAAAAATTCGCTTCGAGGCAATCGTAGGCAGTCTTCCGAGTTCCGGTGATCATTGTAGGAGTGTATGCCAACTCCAAAAACAAGAACGATAGTGTTTTGTGAAAATTATTTGTCAGTGATTTTTGGCAAAGTTGTTCAACCAAAAAAGTCGTCCCGTCTATTGGAGTATCTGTAGGTGAAAAAATGGGAATATTTTATCACATTGTGAGTACTTGACTTTTTTTTTATAAAATATTTATGGCCTTCGGAATGTTTTACGAATTTATTTGGGTAGATACAGTTTTTTTGTGAAAGAGTAAATATTATGCTTAATTTACTTGAGTGACAGATAATTGTGTCCGTCATACATACAAGGTGGTGCAAAAATAACCTTCCGATGTTTTTTGGCTGTTATTTAAAAAAAAAATTAAAAAATTTGATTCTTCTTGTGGATTATTTTCATTTGTTTTTTTAATTTTTTTACATCAAGTCGAGAATATGATGTCATGTAAATGGCCGCCGCCACAGTTGATTGTCATTTGAGCCCTTTTTATGGCATTTTCCATCACTTTGGTCAAAACTTCCGGCGATAGGTCCTCACATTCTTGACTGATATCCTCTTTAAGAGCTGCAAGAGTCTGAGGCTTGTTGACATAAACCCGCGACTTCAAAAAGCCCCACAAAAAGAAGTCTGGACCGGTCAAATCAGGCGATCTTGCTGGCCAGTGAAAATCGCCAAAACGGGAGATGCATCCTTTAGCATATCGGTTGTGGCACGTGCAGTGTGTGCCGTTGCACCGTTCTGTTGGAACCACATGTTTTCCAATCCCAATTCATCAAGTTGCGGTAAAAAGAACTCGTTGAGCATTGCTCTGTAGCGCTCACCATTCACAGTAACCGTTTGGCCCGCGACGTCTTCGAAGAAGAAAGGTCCGATGACTCCTCCAGCGAAAACAGCACACCATACAGTGACTTTGAGCGGGTGTAATGGCTCTTCGTGGGTTACACGCGGCTTTTCAGTGCCACAGAAGCGTAAATTTTGCTTTTTTACGTACCCGCTAAGATTGAAATGGGCCTCATCACTCATGAATATTTTTGATGAAAAATCATCTTCCTCTTGGTGGTAATTAAGGATGGCTTGAGCGTATGTTAGACGCGATTGGCGGTCAGCAGCTAACAGCTGATGCACCGTCTGGACTTTGTACGGAAACATCTGCAAATCTTGTACCAAAATTCGCTGTAAAGACCGTCGACTGATACCCATTTGCGTGGCACGTCGTCTGGTCGATGTCGACGGTGCTTCCATGACATCTTCGGCTACAGCAGCAATATTCTCTGCAGAACGGCTACTCCGGGGTCTGCCACGCCTAGCAGCATCTCATGTTGTGCCAGTCTCTTCGAGGCGAGCGGCTAAACGTCTCAGTGTTTCACCAGTAGGCGTTGGATGGTTAGGAAATCTGCGACCAAATTCACGTTGTGCCAAAGTCACCGACCGATTATTGCTCAAATAAATAGTCACCAATATTCCGCGTTCTGGAGCAGTGTAGCGTAACATTGTTTATAACCGTGTATTTCGAATGTGTTTACTACACAAATGTCAAAACAGAACTGACATTAGGGGCCAATCGCAAAATTTATTGCATTTTCTGATTGGAGGATTACTTTTGCGCCACCTTGTAGTAATGATGAATTCAAGAAAAATATGTCTGCCATTAATGGCCTATACATGGCCTCAAACCTTGCTTCTCCATTAACTTGTGTGCGATGTTTAATTTTTGTCACAAGGAATGGAAATTCTGCTTAACGTCGCCTCCGAATGGCAAATTTTTCTTATGACAGTTTTGCTCTCAATCATGGTTGGCAGACTTTTGCAAGAGGTGTTGTCCAGGATTGAACCAGGGATCCGTCACATAATAGTCCAACGCAATATTTAAAACGAGCCATAGGCCCTAGCGCCAACAGTGACGAAATAAAACTTTTTTTTATCTTTTTATTGACATAACTTGATGTCAAGGCGAAGGTCAACCACGGGTAGTTCAGTTGGAGTTCGTTGATGTCCATTTCAAAATCACAACTACCTACGTCCTCTTACTTAACAAATTTTTCAAAAAGTCACACCTTCAGACAACCCACCATAAACAGGGAGGCGTGGTTAATATTATTAAAAAAAATAAAAAAATAAAATAAATTTATGGCACAACAGTCTCGTTAGTACCCAGGGCCTGGCTTTCTTCTCACAACCATTCATGTGTGCGTGTGTACTTCTAAGCACGATGGCGGGACCTCCTGTTTTATGCCGACTCCGAACGGCTTAGTTGAGATAAGCTTTTCATGACAATTAATACTACTCGGATGATTTTTCAGATCATCACGAGAGGAGGGCCAGTGAAAAATCATTTAGGTGCAGCTACGGCTGGGAATCGAACACAGACCTTCTGCGCGGCAGAACATCGCACTAACCATCGCGCCACTGAACCCACTTAACCGTCGGTTAATATTATTGCAAAACAAAAAATAAAAAAAATTCGGCGCAACAGGCTCGTTAGTACCCAAGGTGGTGCTCTCTCACAGCCGTTTAGTGTGCATGTGTACTTCTTGCACGATGGCAGGACCACCTGCTTCATGACGACTCCGTACGGCGAATTTGACATAAGCTTTTCATGAAAATTGACACCACTCGGATGATTTATCAGATCATCACGAGAGGAGGTCCAGTGAAAAATTATTTAGGTGCAGCTACGGCTGGGAATCACCTTTTGCGCGGAAGTACATCGCACTAACCATCGCGCCACTGAGCCCGTATTTCAAGGCAGTATTGCTTTATTTTATTTGCGCAAATAGGTAACGAATTGACCAGACTATCAATCTGTCTGATAGAGCATGCTTTCCGTGAACACCCATTACAGCTTTAATTTCAGAATGGGCCTACCCAATAATCAGAACCATTAGAAAAGTGTCGGTTAACACCCCAAAACAGGACACGTTGCATTGGTGCATTTCTAAAATCGTGTTGTGTTAGGCACGAACTTCATCTTTGCTCAGGACCGAGGCCTATCTGCACCTCTTGTATTTTAAAGATTCCACATCCGCCTAAGAATACCTTTAGCTTGCGCATTTAGACAACCAACAGCCACCACTTTACACCCACAAGAGGTCCTCCCTCAAAATCAGGCTAGCACAGGAGCTCCTGATTCCCGTGGTACCATAGTCTGCACGTCTTCCTTAAGGGTCCCATGACAAAACCCAATCGAGAGTATGAAGTTACATAGTCACTACGTACTTAGGTACTTATTTAAGTGGCGCCTTGCATGCCTCTCAAATTAGCCCGGTCCTTAGCCAACCGCCTCCAGTGGCGCTCTCCAAGTTTGGTTGAGGTCGGTTTCTACTTGTGCGCTCCACTTAAGGCAAGGTGTTACTCTGCAGCGTCCGACGTCTGGCTGGGAATCGAAGACACTCCGAGCTGGAGTATTGGTGCCCATTCGTTCTGCATGTCCTAGCCATCATAAACACATAAACACACGTCCAATGCGGAGTTTTTTGACCAGGAGCATGTCGCTGTACAGTTCGTATAGTTCTTGGTTGAATCTTTGTCTCCATAGCCCGTCAACGCAAACGGGTCTTATATAAGATCTCCTTCGTAGTTCGAGTGAGGGCTCTACTACAAAATTGCCTTCTTAGCCCGAAGAAACATCGGTTAGCAAGAATAATCTTTCGTTTTATTTTAAATGAGATGTTGTTGTCAGAGTTAATAGCGGCGTCGAGCTAGACAAACCCCCGTACTACCTCAAAGTTATATCTGTTGTGGCATTCTGTCCAGTTCGTCGACGTTGTGTGTCCTTTCGTGTTGACAGCATATACTTCGCCTTGCCCTCATTTACTGCTAAGCCCATTTTTGCCGCTTTCTTCTCTATACTAGCAAACGTGGCTATGACATCACGTTGAGGCCTACCAATGATGTCAATATCGTTGACGTATGCTAGTAGTTGCACCGATTTTAGAAAATTGTGTTTCTGCTGATGGGTCGGGAGTTTTGCACAATCCTCTCAAGAATTAAATTGAAGAAGTCACATGACAGCGCATCGCCTTGCCTCAATCCTTTTTTGGTATCGAATGTGTCGGTGAGGTCGTTCCCGACCCTGAAGGAGCAGCGAGAAGTCTCCATCGTCATCCTTCAAGAACGGATGAGTTTGAGCGGTATACCAAAACTATAAAGGCTCTGTATAGTTCGTCTCTAGGAATTCTGTCGTATGCATCTTTGAAATCGATGAAGTGTTGGGTATCGATTTGGACATCTTGGGTTTTTTCCAAGATCTGCCGAAGTGTGAAAATTTGATCGGTTGTGATCCTGGCCTAAGACGACACTGATATAGGCCGATCTGGTTGTTGGTAAACGGTTTCAGGCGTTCACATATTACGGCAGATAGGATCTTGTATTCGATGTTGAGGAGACTTATGCCTCTGTAGTTGGCGCAGCTTAGAGGTTCTCCCTTTTTTGTGGATCTGCAAATGATGCTGAGGTTCCATTCTTCAGGCATACTTTCTTCCGACCATATGTGGCTTATGAGTTGGTGGATGTTATTTACCAAAGCTCAGTCATTTCCGGCAGCCTTATTATGCTTGAGTTTAGATCTTGCTATCCTCACTTTACTCAGGACGGGTTGTTGGTAGTTTTCCCTTTCGTCGAAAATATTGAATAATTCGTTCCGGCTGTCAGGCGGAACGATTTATTTTGTTCGTCATCGCCGTTTAACAGTCAAAAGTGGTTCCTACATATCCTTAGCATCGACTGTGTCTCAACTACGACATTTCCCTGTTCATGTCGACAGGATTTTGTTCGAGCCTGTATCTTTTGCTTGAGGAAACCGTGCGCTGGCTATAATGGCATTTCGTTCTGTAGCGAAATCAGTTAGCCTTAGTCTGTGACTGTGTGTGGGCTATGTTTTCCGACAATACTGCTAAAGATGTCTACTCTTCCTATCATTGCGTTAAAATCTCCCAGCACGATTTTAACATCGTTCTTCAGTAGTCCCTCATAGGTTTTGTTAAGGAGCTCGTAGAAGCAATCCTTACCCATATCACCTTTTTCCTCCGTTTGGGCGTGAGCACTTATAAGGCTTATGTTAGTGAATTTAGCCTTGATGCGGATTGTTACTATGCGTTCGCTAATATCTGGGAAACATAAGACTTCTTGCCTTAGGTGGCACTTATAACAAATCCGCATCCGAATAGTCGCTGTTTGGGCCACTAACACGGTCCGTAGGAGAAGTCACAGTTTTTCATCCACTTTTTGCCCGTCCCATTCCTATTTCCTGGATGCCAGTAACGTTTGCATTGTTTCAGTTTAGGACTTCCGCTAGTTGTTCGCTTGCAGCTCTCCTGTTTAATGTTCTCTCATTCCAGGTGCAGATACGAACGTCGTTGTCCTTTTTTCGTTTAGCAGAGTAGTCAACAGTAAAATCAGTTCTTTCCGAGGCTATTGGTTGCAATTTCAGTTTGTTAGATACGCTAGGACACAGGGCCATCAGTATCCACTACGGGATTGAGCGCTGCCGTTGGCCTTTCGGTTCAATCGCCACCATCTCTCTTCAAGGGACCTGACTAACCCTTGAAATTCTTAGGGAACCTGTTGTCCGAATATGTCGAAGCAGCTTGTCTAGGTTCTCCTGGGACAGCAGGTAGGTATTCTTTGCGTGACTGTTGCTGTTTTTTAAACCAGAGCAGACTTAAACCAGAGCAGACTTAAGCGAAGGGTGTGTAGGTATAGGGGTAAGTGTACCTATATTGACTCCCTTGGGTTTTTTTTTATTTAAAAAGCGGAAATATATTGATATTCAATGTTTTTTATTTGTTAAAATGTGACAAACCCTTACACATTTTAATCAGAATGAAGATTTATTGTCCCTCACTCGATTTATCTCTGAGACTAACTAAAGGGTTTTTCAACAAGAGCGCTAGAAAAGTTTTTTTTAAATAAAACAAAAACGGTTTTGGATATCAATGAAATTCTTTATTCCTGTGAAAGAACGTTTGATGCCATTGCATTCATTCTTTTGCATTACCACCACGGGAACGCTTGCAGAAGTCCAGACGCTGAACCCAATTTTCGACAGTTTTCAAGCATAAATCGGCCGATACTGCTGCAATTTCACGTTCGATATTCGTACGAAGTTAATCAATCGTCGCTGGCTTGTTGGCATAGACCATAGACTTGACGTGGCCCCACAGGAAATAGTCTAACGGCGTCAAATCGCACGACCGAGCCGGCCAAGCGACTGGACCATTTCGTGAGATAACAATAAATTGATTGCGGCATTTGGCTGTGTGGCTTGTGGCGCCGTCCTGTTGAAACTACATGTCCTCCAAGTCCATATCATCTAATTGGGGCCAAAAATATTCGGTTATCATTGAACGGTAGCGATTCCCATTCACAGTAACGTGCCGGTCTTGATCATCACGGAAGAAGAACGGCCCAATGACGCCGCCGGCCCAAAAACCACACCAAACCGTAATTTTTTCGGGATACAATGATGACTCATGGAGTACGTGTGGATTGCTGCCTGACCAATACCGCATATTTTGTTAATTGACGAAGCCATTCAGCCAGAAATGAGCCTCATCGCTGAAGATGATTTTTCGATGAAAATCCGAATCATTTTCAAGTTGTTGCTCAGTCCAATTCACGAACATACGAGTATACGACGCTTCTGGGTGGTCAAGCGGCTTTAGTTCTTGCGTCAATTTAATCTTGTAAGGATGTAGGCCAAGATCTTTTCGGAAAATTCGCCACAACGACGTCACAGAGCTTGAGAACGACATGTGAGAGACACATTTAGGCTTTCTTCAACTGAAGCCTCAGCGGCAGCAATATTCTAGACACTTCGGGCACTCCTTTGTCTCACTGGCACGGAAACATTTTGTAATGTGCCTGTGGATTCAAATTTTTCCACTAGACGCTCAATTGTTGATCTGCTAGGACGATTATGACGACCATAAATTGGACGGAGCGCTCTTAACGTTGAGGCCACCGACTCCGAATGTCGATTGTAATTTTTAATAATTTCGACTCGTTGTTGGACCGTATATCTTTCCATCATGAAGTGGCAAACCTTAATGAAGAGAAATGTCAAGAGAGCGGCAGAAAAAAGGCGTCGTTTGCTGTCCCTGTCGCTCAACTTTTGTAGCGTCCCTGTTGAAAAACCCGATATAATTAAAATGTTAGATGATTCCGTACTCCATAAAGTTATAAAATATTTTATTTTATTATTAAAAAAACAAGCATTCATACCTTCTGATGGTTTACTCATAGCGTGTACTCTTTTCCAATATTTGTACATTTTTGGAACTTCCAAAATGTATTTTCTATCGATGGTTGTAAATTCTGAAACCATCCAATCAGCACCGATGACACAACGTCCATAAAATAAGCCAATTGATTGCCATGACTCTATAAAACTCGCCAATATCAAAGGGTCCTTAAATCTCGATGTATCTAATAATATCACGACTGAATTTATGAACACCCACGTCACTATAAACGGATATGTGTTATGATTGTGATATTTCGTGCCTAATTTCATTCAATAATCAAAGTTCGTCAAAACTTCGACGCCCCATCTCCATGACAATCTGAAACCCACTTACCAGCGCGTTCTATTCCAATATATGTGCGAAATATCTGAAACTGATATTCGATATCTTGTTATCCAAAATAAGTGGAAAACTTACCTCTCACCCGTAAAATCATAATTAATTGCTTTTTGGAACACAAGGCAAATATAATTCTCACCTGAGGCTATATCTTTACAGTTTGACAACATCCATTGTTACAATAAAGATAAACAAAGTGTGACCCATATGCGTGTGAACCTGCCTATGTGAATGTCGGATCCCCGACGTTCTAAGTCTAATTGTGTATCTAAAATGTTCTACTGTATAGGTAGGTCTGTGTAATCGTTGAAATTTTAGATAAATTTTCTTGTTTTATGTCGCCGGTAGTGGCGATAGTAAGGCACCACGATTTAAGATTCAATTCGATATGAGTTCGCGCTGAAGGCGGTCTTGACTTCTCGTAGAAGATTCACCCTCAAAGGTTTCGGTATTGAGAGTCGGAACTCTCGGAGAAAGGATTTTCTTTCGTTGTCTTGTTGAGTCCGACGGTGAAGTGGTTTTGGGTGTTCTGGACGAATTTTTGGTGTCCTTTGGTGTAACTTTTTTTTTTTTTCTTTAAATTCCCTGCGATTAAAATTTGAAAAATAAAAAAAGAATATACTTGCATTGAAAAGAACTTTAGTTGTTGTAGGGGCTTATATATTTGGAAGTGAAGAATATCCTGTGTCAAGATGAACATATTTAAAGTAAGTTTACTTCCCGTAGATACATAGTTTCAGAGGATAGATTTTGTGATATTTTGTCATTGAATTTGTGTGACTTATCTGTCGAAGAAGTAGAACCTAATGGAGACAAACATTTCCAAAAGGTTAACGTAGATGGACTCAGACGATTACAAGACAAATTTCAGACGTGCTTGAATTTTGTGTGACTAAAAAGTGAGGTTATTGCGATTACAAGACAAATTTCAGACGTGCTTGAATTTTGTGTGACTAAAAATTTAGGTTATTGCGATTACAAGACAAATTTCAGACGTGCTTGAATTTTGAGTGACTAAAAAGTGAGGTTATTGCGGGACCAAAAAGTGTTACTAAGAGTCGGACTTTTGTAAAACCAATAAAAACGAGTGGTTGGTGCACGACTGTGTCGTACGCAACCTTCTCTTTCACAGCGAGTTAATTTGACGTTTTTAATAATTTGGCCAAGCTACACCATAATATTTATTTTGATTAATGATGCTAAAAATGATATAAATTATGTCCAAAATCTGATTACACGACCCCGCTTATTCCGTAATTGAAAGGAATCGGTGTCCATGTGAATAATAATGAGTTTCGGTTATTGGCCAAAACTGAAAACTCCGCTTAGGGATAATTAGGTCAAAATCAATTTACCAATACCTCGCTTTGCGTCGTTTTGTTTTACGTTTTTTCGATGTTGCGTAGCTGCTGAATTAGTAATAATTTTCACTGTGCGTCGTTAGATCTTCGAAGTTGCGTTGTTTTGGGTTCGAGTCTTAATTTTTTTTTTTAATTTTTCAAAGTTCAGTTTCAATTAGTGTGTTGTGCTTTTTTCTAAAAGATTGTTGTTTCTGGTTATAAAAAAGGTAAATATTTTCCCAACTTATTTATTGGCAGAGTTATATTATTTTTTTTAACATAAACTTTTATTTTAGCAAAATGAGTGGAAAGGGCGCTGCTGGTAGAATTACCAAAAAAAAAAAAAAACTATCAGCTTGGAGACAAAATTAGATATTCTGCGACGATTAGATAAGGGAGAGAAGGCTGTGGAGATAGCAAAATCTGTTCGTCTGGCTGCAACTACTGTCAGAACTATTAAAAACCGAGATGGGGAGGAAATAAGAGAGGTTGCAGCCCCTCTGTTTTGGAAACGTCTAGATAACAGAACTTTCATATTTAAAACAGAAAAATCTGCTCCAGGATTTAAAGCTAGCAAGGATAGACTGACCCTTCTTCTTGGTGGTAATGCAAATGGTGATTTCAAATTTAAACCATTTCTCATTTATCAAACAGAAAATCCAAGAGCAATGAGAGGTTGTTCAAAGAATCTGCTTCCTGTCCACTGACGAGCAAACAAAAAATTATGGATGACAGCATCAGTATTTCAAAACTGGGTTACAACTTGTGCTATTCTAGAAATTAAAGCTTATTGCAACATGGAAAACTTAAACTTCAGGGCTTTGGTTCTAGTAGACAATGCTTCTGGCGACCCAGTTTATGTTGATGAGTTGTCAGATAACGTGAATTTTGTATTTTTGCCGCCTAATACGATATCAGTTATTCAGCTGATGGATCAGCGAGTAATATCGACTTTTAAAAGTTATTACCTTCGACGAACATTTAAACTTCTTTTAAGTGAGACTCATGGATAAGCCTACCATGCTAGAGTTTTGGAAAACGTCCAACATTATGAAAGCCATAGAAATTATTTCCGATTCGTGGGAGGAGGTTAAAACATCTTGGATGAATGGTGTTTGGCGGAAAATATGGCCTGAATGTGTTCACAAAATATGCGCTGCAGAACTCGATGGTATACCAGCTGTGAGTCATGAAGTTTCTTATTTAGCTAGAGAGAGACTGACAAAAATGAATTTCTAACCTCGCACAATCAAGAATTTTCTAATAAAGAACTATTACAACTGGAATTGTAATTTTCTAATGAAGAAGATGACAGTGACCGTTCATTAGAAATCTCCAAAGAACAAAATTTAACCTCCAAACAAATTTCCAAAGCGATGTGTTTGATTGACGAAGCTATGGAGATTTTTTTAAAAAACGATCCTGACATCGGAAGAAGTTTTAAAGTGTCCCCCAAGTGGTAGCTACGAATTTCAATTGCTACAAGGAAATTTATATTACGTCGAAGAAAAAACCTGTTCAGCAAAAATTGGACCAATTTTTTTGTGAAAGAAAGCCGACTTACAACAACAGCCACTGTGGACTCATCAGACAGTGATTAAGTTTTTTTTATTTATGTAATAAAATTTTATAAATTTTTCTATGAGTTTTTTAAATGTTTGCTTTGTTCAATTTTCTTGTTAAATAGAAGTTTTTTCGAAGCCCTGTTACCAACCTTCGGTAACAGGGTTTGCTGTAGAAAACCATAATTCACTTTGCGTCGTTTCAAAATGTGTCCTGATTTTTTGGAACGTAACTACGACACATGTCCATCAATTTGGCTTTATTGAAAGGATAATTTTATGCCATCAATGTTTAAATATGATTTTGGGCGTGTGGCCGCCGCGGCTGGTTCGAATAAAGCCAAGTCTAGAGGTCCAATTTTCAGCCACTTTTTCGAGCATTTGGGGCCGTATGTTGGCAATAACGCCACGAATGTAGGCTTCCAAGTCCTCTGACGTGTCTGGTTTGTTGGCGTAGACGAGCGACTTCACATATCCCCAAAGAAAAAAGCTCCAATGCAGTCAAATCACACGATCTTGGTGGCCAATTGACAGGTCCATTCAGCGAAATAATGCGCTCATCGTATGTTTCCTTCAATAAATCGATTGTGACGTGCGCTGTGTAGCATATAGTGCCGTCTTGTTGGGACCACGTCATATATTCGTGCCATCCAATTCGGGAACAAAATATTCGGTTATCACAGCTCTATACCGGTCTCCATTAACGGCAACTGACTCTGACTTCGGAAGAAGTGTGGCCCAATGTTTCCAGCAGCCCATAGAGCACACCAATCAGTCAGTTTTTGTGGATGAAATGGCATCTCAAGGGTCTCATGTGGATTCTCTTCATTACAAATGCGGAAATTTTGCTAGTTGACGTAGCCATTCAACCAAAAATCAGCCTCATCACTGAACAAAATTTTGCGATGAAAACCAGAATCAAGATTAATCTCATTTTCGGTCCATACACCAAAATCACGACACATTGCATGGTCTCGAGGCTTTAATTCTTGCACAAGCTGGATCTTGTAAGTTCGTCAGCCAAGATCTTTGCGCAAAATCGTCCATAAAGTTGATGCACAAAGCTCCAAGTGCTGTGCACGGTGGCGAATCGATTCATTCGGGTCCTCTTCAACACTTTGCTCTACAGCGGCAATTGTTTCTTCGGTGCGTACTGATCGAAGTCTCTGCAGATGCGTATTATCACAGAGTAAACGGAGTGCGAAAACGATCCATGGTTGATCGAATTATTTGCTTTGATGGACGATTTTGTCGACCATAAAATGGACGGAGCTTGAGGTGAACTTCACGAACCGAACCATTATTTTCGAAAGAAAATTTGCACGATTTGCAAGTGTTGTTCACTGTTCATGAAATGACGAAACAAACTAAAATAAATGACGCTAGAGTTGCCCAATTTGACCACAAAATTTCAGTTTTATCCATTTTCGAAAAACCATCCTCTAAAAAAAACACCCCTTAACTATGAAGTTTAATCAAAATCGTTAAAGCCGTTCTCGACAAAATTGAGGTTAGGTATAATTTTTAGATGGCAAGTACCGGTAATAACATGGCTAAAAGCAAACAAAAAAATGACCTAAAATTATGACCAAAACAACGCTGAGTACGAAGTTCGAAGAAATTCGGTCAAGTCGTCTAAGCTGGAGACACCATTACGGACAGATGGATCGACGAAACGATGAACCGACTCACGGAATTCCAAAAAAAAAAAACACTTTTTTGGGTTCCGCTATCGTTCTAATGTTAGAATCAATCAAAACCTTGTGGTCGAAATTTTTCACGAAAACAATCGGCCATAGCAAAGTATCCGTCGTATCGGAAAATTCTCCGATTTTGTACGATTCGGAGGATTTTAGCTTCGAGGTATTCTTCCGAAAAGCTTTTCGGAATATTTCTCTGACATTTTGTAACACACCCCCGCGAATTGCGTTGAAGTGCGTTCAGATGCATTTTTCGTGCAATTATTGACAGCTGAGTGCAATTTTTTTTAGCTTCGAGGTATTCTTCCGAAAAGCTTTTCGGAATATTTCTCTGACATTTTGTAACACACGCCCGCGAATTGCGTTGAAGTGCGTTCAGATGCATTTTTCGTGCAATTTTTGACAGCTGAGTGCAATTTTTTTTAGCTTCGAGGTATTCCTCCGAAAAGCTGTTCGGAATATTTCTCTGATATTTTGTAACACACCCCCGCGAATTGCGTTGAAGTGCGTTCAGATGCATTTTTCGTGCAATTTTTGACAGCTAAGTGCAATTTTTTTCCGATTTCCTCCGACACAATTTTTTTGCAGAATTTATTTACGAATTCGAGTGAAGTGATTTTTCTCCGATGGCACATACCTCGAATGGAATTTAACCCTCCGACGATGTATGCGTTGCGGGAAATTGTCCGCTCCGACGGATACCTCGCCAGGGCAGAAAATCTTTCACTTTGCAAGAGAGCGTTAAAAATGTATATCAACGGATGTTCCCTAGCTTGCCAATCATAAATGAAATGTCAATGACTTCCAAAATTTAGAAAAAAAAAATGTTTGGCTCCACTGTTCTCAGAATTCTATTTTTAAAACCTCCAATGATCCTGACGAATTTTTTTTTTAAGATTCATGTAATGCCATGTGCGATAAAATGTTCAAATTGTTATAAATTATCTTAATACGTATTGCATTCTTCCCACTGGCTTAAAGAGGTATTCGTCAACAATGAATTTGAAGAGTAGTCGCTCTTGGTTTATAGATGCATTCCTTCACTATGGCCTTGAAGAGTTGGCGCTCTTGGTTGGAACTAGCATGTCCCAGTTTCCTTTACTCCAAAGTACGTTATGGAAATGTATTTTCTGAGGGTTACATTTCCACTTGACGTATTTCCTGGTGTAAACGAGAGGAAGAAGCGAAAATATTTAAACAACCGATCCGTACATACTCTTCCCGTCTTCAGAAGGTAATTAGAGAATTTTCATTCATCGCATAACGAATATTGCAATTGAATTCATAAACAATGGACGCAATGTAACTATACCAAGGAAGGCAAAGACATTTCTGCTACGTTTGAGCGAAACTCGTGCATTCGCTATGTTTATGTCTCCTTCTGAAATCTTTTGTAGTATGAACGAGTGTTGTGGCTTTCATGGCCGCAATGGAACTTTTTTTTATAATTAATTTTTATTTTAAAACCTAAAACTAACATAAATACAAGACAAAAGTTATTGAAAAACTAGCCTACTTATCAACTACTTAACTAACTTACTGGCCCTATGCAAGCGCCCTAAATTAAACGATAAAAACTTAATTCTAATGCCTTTCGCCCCATTATTTAATATGGTAATTTAAAAAAAGTTGTCTTTATTGTGCAACGAAGGTACCTGTTTTTATAATCTTTAAACTTACATCCTGAATAAAACTACTTTAAACGACTTAAAAATGACTAAAACTTCCTAAAAAAATTAACTTAAGGAACTAGAAAAGCTACAGAAAACTTTTTTGTTTGTCACCTTGACTGTTTTACCTAACCTGAGCTAGACCTTAAAATCTTTAAATATGTAAGTCGGCGATACAACTTGTACATCAACTATCTTCATCTATCTTAGCCACCACAACAGGTTCTACTGTTGCAATTTACTCTGAAGGTAAAAATCGGACACACTCCTGTAGAACCGTTGGCGCTCTCCTTCGCTCTGAGCGACGACGTCTCGGTCGTACAGGAACCGCCTGTCCACAGTCCTTCGGAAGACGTGGTAGATTAGTGGAACCGCCTATCTATCCTGTTTCAGCCCTCGACTATCCAAATATAGGAAAGCTTCGGGCGGAATAAAGCCGTTTAGACGCGCACTCTCCAAATATTCATCATTGGGGTAGAAGGCCCCAAAGATGAGACTATTGTTCGAAGCCATCGCTCCTGCAGCTTGAAACCGAATGAGTTTCACCAGAAAATTGTCTGTTCGGTTTATGTTGGCCCCGTTGTACCTGGTTGGAATAATATTTTGTGTAGTCAGATACTGGTGTTCTGTGAAGTCCAAGGCAGCTCCTCAGACACTGCCTCACAAACACCCATATCATTTCCATTTGAGATGGGGCAACGTTGAACCACACCGGGCACCCACAGGCAATCATCGGCCTAATGAGGGCCATGTAGGAAATCACCTTCACCCTGCTGTCAAGACGACTGGTACAAAGCAATCGTCTTGTCAGGGCAAATGCTCGCCTAGCTCTCGCCAGAGCAGCATCTACATGTCTTCCGGAATATAGATACTGATCCAGCCGGATTCCAAGGTACTTTAATGCACTTTTACTCTGCAGTGGCTGTCCGTTTGGTCCAACGATCACCAGCTCTCGCCAGTTCTTTCTCGTATCCCTAGAGGCCCTAGACAACGGTGTTCTAAACAGGATAGTTTCTGATTTCTGAAAGTTGATTTTCAACTTCCAGTCATCACAATATCTCTGGATCTTGTCGAAGTCTCGCTGCAAGGGAGTTCGAATGACTTCGACAGTAGAAGCATCATGAAGCATATATAGCAGTGGTTTGTTCCATTGTATATCAGAGACTAGTTTGGAGGCGGCATGAATATAGTCATGTCCCGCCTTGAAACCAAACTGGTTCTCTGGTATAATATTATTGTCCGCAGACTACTTAAACAGAGCTAGATTGAGAATCTTTTCGAAAATCTAATGGATACTCGGAAAAAGACTTATCGACCAGAAATTCGCCGGATTGGAGTTGTCCTTTCCCTTTTTCGAGAGAGGACGAAATACCGCCGTCTTCCACCGCTCTGGATAATATGCATTATTCAGCGCGTTGTTGAACAGCGTGGAGTAAATGTCCACAGCTTCAGGGGGTAAGTGTCGCAAAACAATGTTGGATATACCATCGACTATCGCTGACATCTTTTTCTTTATGGAATTGAAAATGATCTGGAGTTCCACCTTCGATATTAACAGGGGACTAGATCCAGTTCGCTCGGATACTATGGCATTTGCCAAGTTTTCGTCATTAAACCGGGTGAAATCACGGTTCTCAGAACGCCATTTCGTTATTTCGTTTCGGAGTTAGAAATGATTGAGCAGGGCATTGTTTTTCAAGACGCAGTTCGGGCACAATTATTCGCATGCGTTCAATTGGGAGTGATAGGAATGATTTGAGTAGTGAAGACATACTCCATGGGTGGTGTCCGAACTAACTTCGGGGAGGTCTTCCTCTACTGTATCCGACGTCATGCTGGGATTCGAAGACTCTGCGAGCCGGAGAATGGACACCCATTGGTTCTACATCTCCTAGCCATATTAAACGTCCAATGTGGAGTTTTTCGACCGAGGGCCATAGTCAGTCAATGCAAACGGGACCGAAGATTTATCGAAGAATTTTCCTCCCGAATCGACCAAGGATTTCTTCATACGCTTTTGATACGGTCCATGCTTCAGCACAGTAGAGCAGGACTGGGATGATCAAGGTCTTATATCGGATCTCCTTAGTATTTCGAATGAGGGCTTCACCACTTAGTTGCCTTCATAGCCCGAAGAAACAGCGGTTGGCAAGAGTAATTCTTCGTTTAATTTCTGACGAGGCGTTGTTGTCAGAAATAATACCGGAGGCGAGGTTAACAAAGTCCCGTACTACCTCAAAGCTATACCTGTCAATGGTGACGTTCTGTCCAATTCGTCGGTGTTGTATGTCCTTTCGTGTCGAAAGCGTATACTTAGTCTTATCCTTATTTCCTGCTTAACTTATTTTTTGCCACTGCCTTCGTTATAACTACTAGCAAACGTGGCTAAGACATCACGTTGAGTCCGACCAATGATGTGAATATCGTCGGCGTATACTAGTTATTGCACCGATTTATGGAAGATTGTGCTTCTGGTGGTTTCTCGGGAGTTTTGCACAATCCTCCAAGGGTTAAATGGTCTCAAAAGCTGGACGAGATTCTGACATGAGTTTTGTTGTTTTTACACCAAGAAGCAAGTCCCACACCCACCGATTAGCTAATAGGAAACTAGCATGTCGGTCACAACAGCTTGACGAGAAGACTGGCATGAGTTTTGTTGCGTTTAGTCCAAGAAGCAAGTCCCATACCCACATACCAGCAGTCACTCAAATGCACAGGTCTACCCAACAAATGGTCACATAACAGCGCGTCGCCTTGCCTAAATATTTTTCTGGTATCGAGATCGTTTCCGATCCTGATGGGCGGTATACCAAAACTAGACATAGCTCTGTATAGTTTGTATCTATAAATGATGTCGTATGCGGCTTTGAATAGGTGCTGGGTATCGATGTGGAATTCTTTGGTTTTTTCCAGGATCTGCTGGAGTGTAAATATTTGATCAATTGTGGACTTTCCAGGCCTAAAACCACACTGATAAGTGCCGATCAGGTAGTTGGTAAACGGTTAAAGGGTCTCCTTTTTTGCGGATCAAGCAAATGATTCTGAGATTCCATTCCTCAGTTAATGCCGATCAGTATCTACCTTTAGTCTACTAAAACCAACCGTTCACTATATTTTATCCATGATTTCCGCCACAGTGATAGTTCATATTTTATCCTGTTTCTCATAAAGAATAAGCTGCGAATCAACAATTACTTGCACTAGATGATTTATTGGGTTATCTTCTATCAACTCATTTAATAGCTTTTATCAGATACTCCAAGCTTTACGCTAACCTTGCGTTTGACCCAAAATGCTTGATTATGACAGCACTAAAGAAATTTATGCGAAACGTATGCTTATCCCTTATCTCCTTTTGTCATTTCAAAAGCAATCTTATAATCGAGCAAACGAAAAAGTCAGCTCTTTTAAGCTGCTTACTCATGACCTACTTTGAACTAGTTCCTCTAAGGCTACCAAGGCTTTGGTTACATATTAGGACATAAAAGTGAGGAGAAGACTACTATAGCCTATCAAACCTACATATTACGACATAAAACTGAGGAAACGACTACTAGTCCGCTCTGATCTAAAAAAAAACTCAGGGTAACACCTGCGACAAATCCTAGCTCATGTAAGCTGGCGAACCTCTAAAAGCCTCTTACATCTTAACTTTCTACATAACCTTAGTTCTATGAAGCTTTTCAATATTCATCAGCGCAATTCACTTTACTGGACCTCAGCAATAGCAACAATAGGCCGACGACACAATCCCTGAGCAGACTATACCGCGATCTTTATCAACTCGAGCCGTATTTTTTAAAAAAGTATGCCAAAGTTCTTCCCCAACGGTCAGATAAGTCGACACAGCACGACTTTATCATTAGATACTTCCTAGCATATAGCTCTCCAAAATTTGCGACCTGAGGAAGTAATCGTTTTTTTTTTTTTTTTGAAAACAAAGAACACGCACGCTTCTAACAATTCTGTTGCCGACAAACTTTATCAGAAAAAGTTTTATTTCGCCAAAAATATTTTGCAAAAAAAAAAACCGACCATTCAACTTAATTTGCGCCATCTTTTATGGCCTAGCATAAAATTTCAATGCCAAGCGATAGCGTGCAGCGCCTATCGAACTGAGACCGTGTGTCGGAATTTTTCATAGGAACCGCTTTTTAGTTTGGGAAGGAAATGGCCAATCACTTATAGCTTGTAAAATGAAAACGCGTGGCACCTTAACCTGACGTCATTGCACGTGATACCTTCATGCAGCACAAAATGAAACCCAAAGTAGCACTAACTATCTATCTGTCTAATTTCAGACCCACCTCTTTGAAAAGAAATCAAAGTATCACCTGGATGTCGTCTATGAAGTCCCCGAGAAGCTGAGCTGGTGGTTTGCGCCGATATTAACCACCTTTTGGACCATCATATTCGTCTCGGTAGTCTTGACATTGTCTGTCAACTTGCCAACGCCGTTGATGGTGAGGGATGAACCATATGCACCGGATAGATTTATTGCAGAGCGAGCTCAATCGGTTCTGCTCGGATTGACAAAACTTGGACCACGCGTTGTTGGCAGCGATGGTAATGAAAACGGCACCGTCAATTATTTGCTAGCCGAGGTGGAGAAGATTCGTTCCAAGGCTAGTGAGCATTTTGTAATCGATGCCAGAGTGCAAGAGGTTAGCGGCAATTACATGCACTGGGAGATGGTCAACATGTATCAAGGCGTTCAGAATGTCGTTGTCAAGTTGAGCACCAAGGAATCGACAAGTGAAAACTATCTGCTGATCAACAGTCATTTTGACACTGTTCCGGATAGTGCTGGAGGCGGTGATGATGGGAGTATGGTGTCGGTTATGTTGGAGGTTATGCGAGTTATTGCGACGTCTAATTTTACAATCGAGCATCCTATAGTGTTTCTTTTTAATGGAGCTGAGGAGAATCCTTTGCAGGCATCTCATGGATTTATCACTAAGCACGAGTGGGCGAAGAATTGCAAGTAAGTTGAATGATGAGATACTTTTGTAAGCTGAGAGGGTAAGGTGTTGATTTGAATCTTCACAGAGCACTTATCAATTTGGACGCTGCTGGTAATGGGGGTAAGGAGGTTCTCTTCCAGTCTGGACCAAAGCATCCATGGTTGATGAGGGTAAGTGTATGCATGTGATATTTGATAATATTCTGAGGTCCACTTTTTTTAAAAAATTAAATGTCTGACCAGTATTTTTGTGGGTTTATTGGAGAGGCATGGTGCGGTTGAGAGTGGGGTTCATTCTGGACTGTGGGTACACTTTGTGTTGTGACACAGCTGCTGGCAAACAAATTATCAGAAGCAAACAAATAACATTTCGCGAAACAAGCTAGTTTGTACCTTGGGCCTAGATTTTTTCAAAGCCATTCATGTGTGCAGATGAGATCAGAGGGAGACGTGCTCCAACTACCAATAATAATGAAGAACTCCCAAGATGGGTTTGACAGTGGCATCTGCAGTCCTATATAAGATGGAGTAAGTGAATAACCGAAATGCACTGCTTCGGACATATTCGGACAACATATAGGTATCTCAATGGTAAGTCAGGCCCATTAACCAAAGATGGTGGCGAATGAGCCACAAGACTATTGGCAGCGATTCATTCTGTAGAGGATACAGATAGCCCCGTGTCCTAGGGGTATCAAATCATTTCGAACTGACCCTCCGGGTTGGGGTTGGGGGTTGTATCTTGTGTTAACTAGTCACTCAAATCGTTTCGAACTGACCCTCCAGGTTAAGGGTTGTCTCTTGGCTTAACTACTCACTCACCGAAAAAAAAAATCTTACTACGAAGCAACCAAGAGCCTCGGATTGGATTGATTTTATTGTTGACGACTATGCTATACCAAAAACGGACAACGAAACTTTCGTATCTGCACCTGGAATGTGAGAACATTTAACAGGAGAGTTGCAAGCGAACAAACAGCGGAAGCTCCAAATTGCTACAAAGCAGACATTACTGCCATCCA
Source organism: Rhingia rostrata (assembly GCA_949824845.1). Lineage (NCBI taxonomy): Eukaryota > Metazoa > Arthropoda > Insecta > Diptera > Syrphidae > Rhingia > Rhingia rostrata. The sequence goes on from OX463758.1 coordinate 70,999,693, forward strand.
GGAAATATGCATAATGAACCGGGCAAAAAGAGGTGAAAAATTGCGACATCTACTTCAAATCCTGGTAAAGTGATCAGAAACAGCGACGATTCGCATGTGGATTATTTATAAGTACCAGACTTACGCAAGATATCTTGCTCCGATGGGCTAACATAGACTCGGGCCACTACCTTGGAGTAGCCATGGTAAGAATTCGGATATCCACCACACCACAATGACTTCGCAGAACGCGTATCCCTTGACCCCTCGATTAACACCATTGACCACGACAGTGAAAACTCCCGACCATCCGACCTAAGTGAACCAAGAATATCAATTTCTAAACTGATACTGAATAAGGCTGCTTTCAATGACGGGCTTCCCGTTTAGCTTTATAAAGCCGGCGGAGGTGACTTGTTAAGTAACATCCACCAACTCATATGAAGAATTCGTTCGGATGAAAGTTCGCTTGAAGAATGGAACCTCAGCATCACTTACCCGATCCACAAACAGGACACCCTCTTAACAACGCCAACTACAGAGGCATAGATCTTCTCGAAATCACATACATGACCATATCTGCCGTATAATGTGAACGCCCGAAACCGTTTACCTGCTTTCAGGGTCGGAAACGATCTCAGCTACACATTCGATACCAAAAAAGGATTTTACAAAGGCCACGCATTATCATGTGACTTATTTAATCCCATCCTTGAGAGGATTGTCCAAAACTCACAAGTCAACACCAGAGGCACAATCTTCCATAAAGCGGTGCCACTAGTAGGATACTCCGACGATTTTGACATCATTAATCGGCCTTAATGGGGTTACACAGACACGCTTGCTGGTTCAAAAAAAATACCGCGTTGGCATTAAGGATGGATAGGACACGTAGACCGTATAGTAACCAATACTCTGGCTCGCGGAGTCTTCGATTCCCAGCCAGACATCGGACGCAGTACAGGAAGACCTCGCCTTAAGTGGCGCGCACAAGTAGCAACCGACCTCCACCAACTAGAAGAGCAACACTGGAGGCAGTTAGCTAAGAACCAGGCTAATTGGAGAGGCATGTTGGTTTTGGATCATTTGCATTCCGGCTGTAGAGCCACTTAAGTAAGTAAGCAAGCTTTTACAAAATGGGAACGATCGAAAGCCATATACAAAGCCAAGGCTTTTTCCACCTTCAAAGGATCTTCTATCCTTAAACGATTTTATACTGATCCTCCTCTTGCTATAATCTGGAAAATCATTCGAGTTGTATTAATGTCCAAAAGATTTTCTCAACTCACCCTTCGGATTCGGCAAAAACAAATTAGGTCCTAACATCGTGCAAAAAGTACGCATGCACACATGTAAACTCTCGGTATTAACGAGCCTATCGATCGAAAAATCGCATTAATTGATGAGTGCGGCATTTTTCAATAAGAGCGCTACAAAAGTTTTTTTTAAATAAAACAAAAACGGTTTTGGATATCAATGAAATTCTTTGTTCCTGTGAAAGTACGTTCGATGCCATTATGTATGGAACTCGATTTCTTTTGCATGGCCACCACGGGCACGCTTGCAGAAGTCTAGACGCTGAACCCAATTTTCGACGGTTTTCAAGCATAAATCGGCCGATGCTGCTGCAATTTCACGTTCGATATTCGTACGAAGTTCATCAATCGTCGCTGGTTTGTTGGCATAGACCATAGACTTGACGTAGCCCCACAGGAAATTGTCTAACGGCGTCAAATCGCACGACCGAAATGGCCAAGCGACTTGACCATTTCGTGAGATAACACGTTCTCCAAACTTGGTTTCCAATAAATTGATTGTGACATTCGCTGTGTGGCTTGTGGCGCCGTCCTGTTGGAACCACATGTCCTCCAAGTCCATATCATCCAATTGGGGCCAAAAATATTCGGTTATCATTGATCGGTAGCGATTGCCATTCACAGTAACGTGCCGGTCTTGATCATCACGGAAGAAGTACGGCCCAATGACGCCGCCGGCCACACCAAATCGTAATTTTTTCGGGATGCAATGATGACTCATGGAGTACGTGTGGATTGCTGCCTGACCAATATCTTGTTTTTTGACGAAGCCATTCAGCCAGAAATAAGCCTCATCGCTGAAGATGATTTTTCGATGAAAATCCGAATCATTTTCAAGTTGTTGCTCAGCCCAGTTCGCGAACATACGACACTTCTGGTGGTCAAGCGGCTTCAGTTCTTTCGTCAATTTAATCTTGTAAGGATGTAGGCCAAGATCTTTTCGCAAAATTCGCCACAACGACGTCACAGAGATGCTCCATGCTTGAGAACCACATGTGAGAGACACATTTGGGCTTTCTTCAACTGAAGCCTCAGCGGCAGCAATATTCTCGACACTTCGGGCACTTCCTTGTCTCACTGGTACGGGAACATTTCGTACTGTGCCTGTGGATTCAAATTTTTCCACTAGACGCTCAATTGTTGATCTGCTAGGACGATCATGACGACCATAAATTGGACGTAGCGCTCTTAACGTTGAGGCCACTGACTCCGAATTTCGGTTGTAAATTTTAAAAATTTCGACTCGTTGTTGGACCGTATATCTCTCCATCATGAAATGGCAAACCTTACTGAAGAGAAATGTCAAAAGAGCGGCAAGAAATATGGCGTCGTGTGCTGTCCCTGTCGCTCAACTTTTGTAGCGTCCCTATTGAAAAACCCGATATTAGTGTGGCCTGCACCAACCTTGACAGAATTCGTCTTATTTTTTTGTCTGGGTCCTCCAAGGTTGATAGTTTGTAACATAGAGAAAAAATTTAGCTAGATAGACCTTAAAATATATGGATCGACTCAGATCAGCTGAGTCGTTTAAGTAACGTCTGTCCGCCCGTTTGAAACCAGTTTTCGGGTCTCAACTTTTGAGCTATAATAACGAAATTTGGTACACGTAAGCTTTGTTGCCTAAAGTAGAATAAGTGTACATTTTTTTCAAATGCGACCACGGCATCGTCCTTTATCCATAAAAACGTAATTTTTGCCCAATCCTAAAATATTGTTGAAAAACTGTCTGAACAATATATTTACATACTTACTCAAGTGACGTTGTAGTCCGGAATGAACCTGGGATTCAACAAGCATGCCTCTCCAATTAGCCTGGACTTAGCTTACTGCCTCTAGTTGCACTTTTTATATGGTTCATGCTTCAGCGCCGTAGAGCAAGACTGGGAGGGTCTTATATAAGATCTCCTTAGTAGTTCGAGTGAGGGCTTTACTACTAAATTGCCTTCCTAGCCCGAAGAAGCGGTGGCTGGCTATAGGAATTCTTCGTTGAATTTCTTTTGAGATGTCGTTGTCAGAGGTTATAGCGGAGCTCAGGTAGACAAAGTACCGTACTAACCATAAGTTTTATAAGTCATTGTTGTTCTGTCCAGTTCGTCGATGTTGTGTGTCCTTACATGTTGACAGCGTATACTTGGTCTTAACCTTGTTTGTTGCTAAGCCCATTTTTGGCGCTTCCTTCGCTATACCAGAAAACGTGGCTATGACATCACGTTGAGTCCGAACAATGATGTCAATATCGTCGGCGAATGCAGGTTTGCTAGTAGTTGCACCGATTTATGGAAGATTGTGCCTCTGGTGTTGGCTCGGAAATTTTGCGCAGTTATTTCAAGAATCAGATAAAAGAAGTCACGTCACAGCGCGTCGCCTTGCCTCAATCCTTTTTTTGGTATCGAATGTATTTTTGAGGTTTTTTTTATCCTGCTGGTCGTTTCCGATCCTGTATGCCAAATACGGTGTACCATAACTAGACATCACTCTGTATAGTTCGTCTCTATAAATGTTGTCATATGCGGCTTTGGATTCGATTACAAGGTGGTGGGTATCGATTTCAAATTTTTGAGTTTCTAGGATCTGCCGAAGTGAGAAGATTTGATCAGTTGTGGACTTTCCAGGCCCAAAACCACATTGATAATGACCGATCAGGTTGTTGGTAAACGGTTTCAGGCGTTCACATATTGCGGCTGAGAGGATCTTGTAAGCGCTGCTGAGGACCTTATGCCTCTGTAGTTTAGGCAGTACAGAGGTTCTCCTTTTTGTATATCGGCCAATAGATGCTGAGGTTCATTTCCGTAGACATACTTGAATCCGAACAGATTTGGATTATGAGTTTGTTGATGTTACGCATCAACTCCATCTCCACCGACTTTATAGAGCTCAGGGGGAATGCCGTCATTTCCGGCAGCCTTATTAAGTCTGAGTTTAGATATTGCTATTCTCACTTCACTCAGGTCGGGTGGTTGGCAGTTTTCGCAGTCGTCGCCAATATTGAACGGTTCGGAACAGCAAAATGTTGTTCGTCATCGCCGTTTAACAGTCTGCGGAAGTGGTTCTTTCATATCCTCAGCATCGACTGTGTTTCATACTTGTTCATCTCGACATCATTCGAGCCTTGTATCCTTGGCTTTGACGTTATACATTTTTTTAAAACTTGCGAACATCGTTCCTGGAGTGTCACCTCTCAATAGCCTCGAACGCACGCTTTTCTTGATCTTTTTTTCTTTTTTCGTTCTTCCCATCTTATTTGCAGCTCTCGTCTTCACCTGCAGCTTAGCCATAAGGGCCTCGTTCTTGGTTGCGTGTACCTGTCGGTATTCCTGATCAAACCAGGGGTTTCTAGCTGGTGGGCGCGAGGAACCTACCACATGGGTAGTGGCTGATCTAATGGCTTGTTGGCATCGTTGCCAATGTGCTTCGACATTCAATGCTGGTGGTATGGTGTTATTCGAGAGGTTAAGGGATACGCGTTGCGCGAAGGTCTTGGCGGTCTCTTTCGACATTCGATTTTTTCACAGCATTTCTGGGTTGTTGTGGAGCTGTGGATATCCGCATTCTTACCTTGGCTGCAACAAGGTAGTGATCCGAGTCGATGTAAGCTCCGCTTAATGTTCGGGCATCCAAAATACTAGATGTGTGCCTCTTGTCTATCACAATGTGATCAATTTGATTGACCGTTCGTTGATCTGGAGACCACCCTTATGGATATCGAGGTGAGGAAACCGTGTGCCGGCTATAGTGGCATTTCGTTGTGCAGCGAAGTCAATAAGCCTAAATCTGTGACAGATACTGCTTAAGATTTCTTCCTACGTTTGCTTTAAAATTTCCCAGCACAATTTTATCATCGTTCATCGGTAGTCCCTCTTAGGTTTTGTCTAGGAGCTCGTAGAAGCAGTCTGTCGCTAATCAGCCTTTTTACTCCGTCGGAGCGTGAGCGCATATAAGGCTTATGTTGGCGGATTTGGCATGCGAACTGTTACAATGCGTTCGCTAATGTGTTGGAAACATAAGACTTCTTGCCTGAATCTGGAACTTAAAACAAATCCGCATCTGAGTAGTCGCTGTGTCTGATCACTAGAACACGGTCCGTAGTAGATGTCACAGTTTTCAACCTTTTTTGCCCGGCTCATCCCATCATATTTCCTGGATAGCAGTTATGTCTGCTTTATAGCAGTTTGGGGCTTCCGCTAGTTGTTCGCCTGCACCTCTCCTGCTTAATGTTCTCACATTCCAGGTGCAGATGGGAAGCACGTTGTCCTTTTTCCGTTTAGTAGGGTCTTTCTTTCCGAGGCTATTGGTTTCTTCGTAACAATAGGATTTTCCTTCCCACACATGGGAAAAACCTATGAACCAAAGCGCAACACCCAGCCCAGAGGGCCAGTTCCTACTTATTAGATACCCCTAGGACACGGGGTCATTAGTATCCACTACGGGATTGAGCGTGGTCTTTCGGTTCATCCGCCACCATCTTTGTTCGAGGGGTCTGGCTTACCCTTGAGATTCCTATATCATTTATTATCCAAATATTTGGAAGCAGCTCATCTAGGTTCGCCTGGGACAGCAGGCCTGGTATTCCGTGTCGGTCTGACCTGGCTGTTTATTGTTTTGCTGTTTTTCATCTATCGTTTAGTAAATCCGCCACCGTCTCTGTTTGAGGGCCCTGACGTACCCTTGAGATTCCTATATCATTTATTATCCAAATATTCGGAAGCAGCTCATCTAGGTTCGCCTGGGACAGCAGGCCTGGTATTCCATGTCGGTCTGACCTGACTGTTTATTGTTTTGCTGTTTTTCATCTATCGTTTAGTAAATCAAATACGGTTGGGTGAGATCTGTTCCCGATGTTTACTACTTGGAGGTTAAGAATAAGGACATTTGATGTGCAGTCAGAGTTACAACTACTGGGGATTGCCAAGTTAAAGCCAATCAGATTCTTCCATCGTTCTTCAACACCCAACCATCATGACTATCCATACGTGTTCGCAAACATCCTAGGAAATCCATTTCTGAGGCTGTGTTCTCTGCCATCACAATTGAATTGCCATGATTATCCGTTGGAGTTCCTAAATATACTTCTAGGTGGTAGGTGTACTCTTCCTCCAACTTACTGAAACTTCATCCTTTCTTCTCTAACGCTATAGGGATTTCATTATCAAAGGTTGCTAATCGAATGGTCATAAGTCCTAGCTAATTCAAAGCTTGTATATGCCATTAGTTATTTTTCTTGGTCCTTACGACGGGTATACCTTACTGGACAAAGGTTATAGATTCCATCTATTTAAAAATATGAGACAACAACATCGTTAAGAAGTTCTTTTTGACTGTCCAGTAGCAATTCGAGCTTAAATGACATTTTCCGAGGACTATAGTATAATTCTTAGCCCATGCATATGCCTTCTATGCAGGTTAAGCAAAACTGTATTATCTGTAGGCTTCGGTCTTTGAGTTTTTATTGGTGAACCCACAACCAATAGGGATTGTGATGCGCGGGTCTTTCAAAAAAGAGCCACACAAGTCCTCATATATTATTTGCAATGTGTGTGCGAAGTTATATTCTGATGACAAAAAATATGACCTATCAGGTGAAGAGGGTTTCGAACTTTAAGTTTGAGAAGCTTCTTCTGAGGATGTTTGTCAGACTTTCATAAAATAGTAGCCTTGGGCAGTGAAACAAAATTCTTAGCTTCGGAGTCTAAAAAGCGACCTCGTGCTAAGGAGTTCAAACCTCTATCCAACACACCACATGCACTCTTTCGGTTCTTGTGAAAATGGTGACCCCATGACAGGTAATGATGCTGTAGTAGCCTTGGACAGTGACAACAAAATTCTTAGCTTCGGAGTCTAAAAAAGCGACCTCTTGCTAAGGAGTTCAAACCTCTATCCAACACACCACATGCACTCTTTCGGTTCTTGTGAAAATTGTGACCCCATGACAGGTAATGTTGCTGCAGTAGCCTTGGGCAGTGAAAACAAAATTCTTAGCTTGGGGGTCTAAGAAAGCGACCTAGTGCTAAAAAGTTCAAACCTCTATCCAACACACCACATGCACTCTTTCGGTTCTTGTGAAAATTGTGACCCCATGACAGGTAATGTTGCTGCAACTGTAGAACGATAATCTCCAAAGCACAGACTGACTAATGGTCAAATATTTGGATCACCCAAATCCTTGTACAAAATTTAGAAACACTAATTTCTGTTTTTTTATTATTTTTAGTACTACCGTCAAAATGCCCTGCATCCCTTCGCCACGACAATGGGCGAGGAAATCTTCCAAGCTAATCTCATTCCATCCGACACCGATTTTCGCATCTTCCGTGACTTTGGAGGAGTTCCTGGTAATTAATTCTTTTTACACGTCATCCCAAAAGATACTTCAATTTGAATTGTATCCTTAGGATTGGATTTGGCCTATACCTACAACGGCTATGTCTATCACACCAAATATGATCGCTTCAATATCGTTCCACTGGGAAGCTTACAAAACACCGGCGACAATGTCCTTTCCATCGCCAGGGCAATTGCAAACGCACCGGAAATGCACAACACTAAGGTAAGCATTTGATACTTTCCGAGGTATCTGTCTATCTATCTCGTTTGTTTATCTTTTAGGAACATGAAGATGGTCATGTGGTATTCTACGACTTCATGGGCTGGTTCATGCTTTTCTACACCAAGACCGTAAGCGTCATTATCAACGTTGTCATCTGCTGTATCGGATTGTTGGCTATTGGCGTTTCAATGTTTTTCATGATTGCCCGGTCTGGACTCAGCGTGATGGATATTACCAAGCGATTTGCCACCACCATTGGCATTCAGATACTATCACTCCTACTCGGAGCTGGGCTGACCCTCTTAGTGGCTGTATTCATGGACGGAGTTAACAGATCCATGACATGGTTCTCGGAAACCTGGCTCATCTTTGGCTTGTACTTCTGTCCGATGTTCTTCGGCATGGGAATTCTCGCAGCTTTCTACTCAGAGCTCATGAAGAAGGATGAGCTCAGTTTGGGCTTCAGGATTCAGATGTTCATGCATGCGCATTGCATTTTGTTGGTGATCCTTACAATTGTCTTGACATGTGTGGGAATTCGTTCTGCATTCATGCCAATGTTGGCGGTTTTCTTTGACATATTAGCGCTGATTGTCAATTTGGTCACCAAGTGGCATCGCAGGGGTAAGAATGGGGAGGTCCTTCTTTGGGAAAATGTTGAATTTACAGGTGACTCCTTGCAGGATATCTTTTTGCGGGTGCAGTGGTAGTGTGTCAGATCCTTCCATTCATCTACTTTACGAATATTTCCTACACCTTCCTATACACCATTATTCCGATGATGGGTCGCAATGGATCGGCTATGAATCCCGACTTTATGATGGCCGGATTGGTTATCTTCATGTCGATCTTGTTTGCTGGATTTTTAGTAAGATTTCGAAAAGGCCTACTTTTGAAAAGGACTACAAAAACTTTTTTTTGTTTTTTATTTGTAGATGCCACTGTTTCTGTACTTCCGAAAGACCCGAACCATCATAACCGCATTCTTTGCGGTCACCATCTTGTTCATCATTATTGCAGTGACTCCTGCTGGATTCCCTTATGAACCTATGGTTGCAGCACAGCGATTCAATATGATTGTAAGTTACGAATGGGATAGTCTCTAAGGAGTTTGTGATTATCCTTGATATTTACAGCACACCAGGAGAATTTTCCACCACGCTGATTTATCCGTGAGAGACACCGGCACTGGAATCTATATCCATCCACAGGATAGGCGGACTTCCACTGTCGATGGTGAGGAATTCAAGCATAAACCCTATCCCAACTAAAGCTTCTTTTTCTTTTACAGACATAGTCCCCGGCTACGCATCACGACAACTACTTAGCACCCTCTGCGAAGAAGAGATGTTCTGCGGAGTTCCACTATACAACCATAGATGGTTCAAGGCTAGGTAAGCCATCTATCTTACTTCATTCAAGGGGACGTCTGAATGTTTCATTTCTATTTGCAGAGCACGCAGCTATTGGATACCATTTAGCGATCCTAATCTACCCTCAACTCCCACTCTAGAGCTACTCTCAAAGGAAGTCAAAAACGCGACCAATGCACGATTCGACTTCAAGCTCACCGGTACCGATCACATGACCCTCTTCATTGGAATGAAGAACGATGCCAAATTAAGAGATTGGTCCTTCAATGACACCATGATTCGGGAAAGCTGGGAACAGCCTTATTTCATTTACTTCTCATACGGAAAAGACTCCTCTCCTTTGGTCTTCCACATTGAAGTTGAGGTAAGATTGGAAGGCTTGACAGTACATAGAATGGTTTGACATTTTTTGTTTCTCTTTCTTAGAAAACCGATGGAGCATTCTCCGATACAAGTCTTGAAATTGGTATCGGTGGACATTTTGTAAATCACAATGTACCGCCGACAGAAGAATTCCAAGAGTTTTTGGATTCATTCCCCGTCTGGTCGGTGGTCACTAGCTGGGTGGCGTCATATGAGAGTTGGGTATTTTAAGCGAGGCTACGTACGCGGTGCTAATTTAGCATTCGGAAAAGTTGGATTGTAACAATCTCAAATATTATTTGTTGGTTTGATTCGTCAAAAATTGTATTTATAGAAAAATAAAAGTGTCTTTGTAAATTATTATCTTATATATTTGTTTTGTATATCTTGATGACGTCATTATATATAAATTAAAAAAAAACGTTTCAAGGTCTAAACTAGGTCGGAAGAGGTTTGAGTAGCTGCCAGCTGTCTGCTAGAAAACTTAGATCACATTGGTGCCATTATAACTCATGTTCATGCGGTTTTTTTTTCTGAACTACATACCAACTTTGGTGGCGCTACAGTCCGAACCTAGGCCTTAACCAACATCTGCCTCTCTGATTAGCCCAGTGCTTAGCTAACTGCCTACAGTTTCGCACCTCAAGTTGGTTTCAACTTGTACCCGCCACCTATGGTTAGAGGTTTCCTCTACTGCGTCCGACGTCTGCCTGGGAATCGGAGACTCTGCTAGCCGGAGTATTGGTGTTCATTCGTTCCACATGTCCTAGCCATCTTAAGCGTCCAATGCGGAGTTTTTTGACCAGGGGCATGACGCTGTACAGCTCGTTTATTTCATTGTTGAATCTTCATCACCATAGTCCGTCAACGCAAACGGGACCGAAGATTTTTTGAAGAATTTTCCTCTCTAATCGACCAGGGATTTCTTCATCCGCTTTTTATACCGTCCATGCTTCAGTGCCGTAGAGCAGGACTGGAATAGGTTCTCCTTAGTAGTTCGAGTAAAGGCTTTACTACTGAATTTCCATTTTAGCACGAAGAAACAGCATTTGGCAAGCGTAATTTTTCGTTTGATTTCTGACGAGATTTTGTTGTCAGCGTTAATAGCGGAGCCGAGGAAGTCAAAAGTCCCGCATCTCAGAGATATTCCTGTCTATGGTGTCATTCTGTCCAATTCGTCGACGTTGTGTGTCTCCTTTTGTGCTGACAGCATGTGCTTAGTCTTGCCCTCATTTATTGCTTAACCCATTTTTGTCGCTTCCTTCTCTGTACTAGCAAACGTGACTATGACATCACGTTGAGTCCGAACAATGATGTTCATGTCGTTGGCGTATGCAAGTAGCTGAACCGATTTATGGAAGATTTTTTTTTTTTTTTTTTTTTTTTTTTTTTCCGTGGGCTGGTGGAAATCTTCATAGACACGATGAGCACGTGCCCAAAGTAGTGTGAGATTTTTACTCACTAAAACCACCACCCATTTGGTATTTCTATTGCAACTAAGTATTCGACTTATCCAGCAATTTTTTTATCACGATTATATAATATGTTTGGCAGGTAACTTTCCTTTGAGAGTTCCTGCTTTTCCGCAATTATAGCGCGGTTTGTTATTATCGGGCCAAATCTAAGGGTTTAGTTCTTTGAAGACGCCGCAATATATTTGTTTCGTCAAGAATTTGGAGGACTGTTGTGTTAACGTGTCCTAATAAACGTTTTTTATGTTTTCGTGCAAAATTTTTTGTTTCATCTTTAACCGCGGGAATACCCAGATCTCTGCGTAGATCTTCGTTCCTTACGTACCACGGCGCATTGACGAATGATCTTAACATTTTGTTTTCAAAAGTTTGTAAAATGTTTAGATTCGTTTCACTGGTACAACCCCATAGTTGTATACCATATGTCCAAACCGGTTTTAGCACTTGCTTGTATAATAGCAGCTTGTTATCAAGGTTAAGCTTCGAATATTTTCCGAGCAACCAGTACAGTTCTCTGTATTTATTCTTAAGTTCTTCGCATTTCTTTTTTACATGCGACTTCCATTTTAATTTTGCATCGAGTGTCATACCGAGATATTTCGCTTCATTTGCAAACGGGACTCGAACCGTATTTAGAAATACAGGCAAATTGTTTGTCCGTTTATACGAAAAATCTACATGGATCGATTTGCTCTCATTAAGTGCAATCCGCCAGGATTTAGTCCATTCATTAACCTCGTTAAGAGCGTTTTGTAATTTAATATTTGTTTCCTCTATTGTTGTGGCAACTGCTAGTATAGCAGTATCGTCAGCAAACGTTGCAACTATTGTATCGTTTGTTTGTGGGATATCACGAGTGAACATGAGGTACAGGATTGGTCCAAGGACGCTTCCTTGCGGTACACCTGCCATTATTTCTTTGAACTCGGAATATTCGCTTCCAAGTTTCACACGGAAGAGTCTATGCTCAAGATACGACACGAGGATTTTATATAATTGTTCTGGCAAAACTTGACTTAGTTTATAAGTAAGGCCTTTGTGCCACACCTTGTCAAAAGCTTGCGACACGTCAAGAAATACGGCTGAACAAATTTTCTTTTCTTCGAAAGCTTTCTCAATTACATCTGTAATTCGATGTACTTGGTCCACCGTTGAATGTTTACTTCTAAACCCAAATTGATGGTCAGGTAAAAGACGTTTCTGTTCAATTATGGGGTGTAAGCGACCGAGTAATATCCGTTCAAAAACTTTTGAAATTATTGGAAGAAGTGAAATAGGCCTGTAAGATTTTATTTCATTCGGTGATTTTCCTGGTTTTAGAACCATAATCACTTCCGCGACTTTCCACTGTCTTGGTATGTATTCTAATCTGATTGCTGCATTTATAATAAAAAGAAGCTTAGTTAATGCTTTCCGAGGCAACATTTTAAGAAGTTCTCCTGTAATCAGGTCATAACCCGGAGCTTTTTTAGGCTTTAGTTTCTGTATTTCCCGTTTAAGCTCGGCAATACTTGCATATCTTACTATGTTATTATCGGTTGTACTCTCGAATATATTAATGTTTTCATTTTGCGCCGGACCATCAAATGGCTTAAATGTTTCCTCAAGATGTGAGGCAAAAACGTCAGCTTTTTCCTTATCGCTCTTTGCCCAAACGTCTTGAGTTACCCTAATGGGCGGCACAGCGATTTTTGGCCGTTTTATGACTCTGATTGCTTTCCAGAGCGAATAATTCGATTCCTTTCCAGCGGTTAGGCTTTGCAGATAAGTTTCTACTGAATGGTTCTTAAAGTATTTAATCGAATTTGATAGCAAATTACTCAACCGATTGAGATGTGTTTTATCTTGCGGGGCACGAGTTTGGTGCCATCTTTTACGAGCTTTTCTTTTTTGTCTTACTAAATCTTGTATTTCACGGGGGTACTTAATTTTACTATAGCTCACTATTTTGTTCTGTTGAAGAGTATTATTCCATGCTGCTTTTTGGATGGTATTGATAAATGAGTCAACAGCGACTTCGAGTTCCAATGGGGTTCTAAGCGATACACCCAGTCGGATATTATTTTCAATATCGTTTTTGAAACCTTCCCAGTTGGTTTTCGCGTTTGTTAATCTGGGTGGTTTTTCATTTATAATCAGTGACTCGCTCATTGTTAAAATGACTGGAGAATGATCAGAGGAAAGATCAAAGCATTCTTCAACTTTGATTCGATTGGACGGCAGACCTTTTACAATAAAAAAATCGATCAAATCCGGTATTTTTCTAGCATCAGTTGGCCAGTAAGTTGGTTTTCCCGTAGAATGAAATTCGGTATTGTACTTTCTACCTATATCATAAAGCATCCTACCCTTCTGTGATATGCATCTAGATCCCCAGAATGTATGTTTTGCATTAAAGTCCCCTCCGATGACAAAACGTTGTCCAAGGGAATTAAGCAAGTTTTCAAAGTCAATTTTCTCAACCTTGCATCGTGGTGGGCAGTAAATAGACGATATCTTCAGAAAGGATTGTCTGCTTTTGACTTGTATAGAGCTAACTTGCATTGTATCGATTTCTAGTTTAAGATCAATCGAATGTTCGATACACTCTTTTATATATAGTGAGGCTCCACCTCTAGCCTTATTCGATGGATGTAGAGCATGATAGTCGAGGTAACCTTTTATTTTTAAGTTCGAATTACTCTTTGCGTGAGTTTCGGATATTAAACAGATGTCTATATCTTTTTCCTGCATAAATAATTCAAGTTCTCCAAGTTTTTGCCAAAGGCCATTGGCATTCCACGTAAGAATTTTAAGCAATCTATTCATGTTAAAGGTGGGGTACTTCTATTGCGAATACTATTTTCGAGCCTAACGAGCCTGTCAAAAATAAGTTTATTCGTTTTGCTTTGTTCCTCAAGTTTTGAAAGAATAATCGAAAATACATTTGAAACTGGGTCAGGTGAGATATTTTTTTGGGCGTTATTGGATACTGTGGCTTGAGCATACGTTTGTACATTTGGTTTTGGATGTACAAGATCCGAACGGATATCTGATGGCCGCGTAGTTTGTGGACATTTAGGTTCTTCGATTATGGCCTGCTTTTTCTTCGACATATTTTTAATCGGAATTTTAGGCTGTTGCTTGTTTAAATTTAATTTCTGTGAATTAATACTATTAAATTTCGTCCGTCTTTTTTGCAACTCTTTAGCTACTTCGCAGCCGCGATAATTTGCCGGATGATTGCCTTTACAGTTAATGCAGATAGCAAGAGCTTTCTTATCTGACATACAATCTACCGTCAGGTGATTGCCGGCACATTTTACACACCGCGGTTCTTTTTGACAATAGCTTTGGCGCTTGCACTGGGGAACTAGTTTGGAATCCTTACGCATAGGCTCTATTTTTACAACAATATTAAGTATTGTTTTTATTTCATAGATTTTGTTCAAACTTTCTGTTTTATCGAAAGTGAGTATAAATAAAGGAAGGCCGCGTTTTATTACATTTCCTTCGCCATCTTTTTGCTTTTGGTCTCGTTTGACAATGTTAACGGCATCTATGACTTTATATTGCCTGTTTTTCAGATCATTTACAATGTCATCCTTTAAGCACGACGCATGTAACCCTCTAGCTACAACGCGTAAAGGCCTTTCAGATTTATTTTCAAAAGAATACCATTCTATTTTATCGATATTAAGCTTGCGAGATAATAGACGGTAACTTTCAGGGTCTTTAACGCAGACTTTCCATGTATTTTTTCTTAGCGAAGTTACTTGGTAGCCCGATAATGGCAACGATTTTAGCAAGGTATGCAACTTGTTAAAGTCGTCAATACCGATCACATTAATTGGCGGTGGGGGACGTTGTTTTAGCTGTTTCGCTTTGTTAATAATCTCTTTGTCGCGGTTTATTATTTCAGGAGAGGATACAGCTTTCCTCTTTTTAACTGGTCTTTTCTTTAAGATCCAGTCAGTTTCGCGACTGAGTTCTTCTTCATCCGTGTGGTATTCCGAATTCACGGGGCCGTTTGAACTTGTTTTTGGTATTTTAAATGAACTCTTCAGAGTCATATTTTCTTCCTTTAGATGGAGAATTTCTTTACGAAGCTCTTCGCAGAGCAGTTCGACATTGTAAAGCCTTGTTCGAAGAACGTCGTTTTCTTCCTTTAGGCTCTTATTTTTCACTGAGTCTCGTTTTTCGGTGGCTGACACTTCTGGTGTTGTCGAGCTCCTTGAGACACATATATTTTTTTGAGATCCTGATGTAGGTGACCTCGTTACCCTTGAACTTTTCCCGAAAGGGTTACACATTTGCAATAATTGGCTCTCCCCAGAATCCGTAGAGCCGACCTCCGTAGAGGGTGGATTTTCCAGTGAAACTGAATTGCCACCTGGGGTAGTAAATCTTTTCGTTGTACTCATTGCATTTTTGTTGTTTGTATACGCTTTACACTCGGTATACGGGGAGTGGATTTTAGTCGCCTTCTACGACAGGCATGCCTTACCTCGGGTATATTCTGACCCCTAACCCGAAAGGGGTTATGGAAGATTGCGTCTCTGGTGTTGGCTCGGGAGTCTTGCACAATCATCTCAAGAACGAAATGAAAGAAGTAACACGAAAGCGCGTCGCCTTGCCTAATTCCCTTTTAAGTATCGAATGCGTCCGTAAGGTCGTTTCCGACCCTGATGGAGCAGCAAGAATTATCGATCGTCATCCTACACAAACGAACGAGTTTGGCCGGTATACCAAGACTAGACGAGGCTCTGTATAGTTCGCCTCTATAAATGCTGTCGTATGCGGCTTTGAAATCGATGAATAGGTGGTTGGTATTGATTTGGACTTCTTGGATTTTTTCCCAGGATCTGCCGAAGTGTGAAGATTTGATCGATTGTGGACTTTCCTGGCCTAAATCCGCACTGATAAGGGCCGATCAGGTTGTTGGTAAACGGTTTCAGGCGTCCACATATTACGGCAGATAGGATCTTGTAGGCGATGTTGAGGAGTCTTATGCCTCTGTAGTTGGCGCAGTTCTGAGTGTCTCCCTTTTTATGCATCGGGCAAACGATAATGATGTTCCATTCTTCACGCATACTTTCATCAGACCAGATTTGGCTTATGAATTGGTGAATGCTACTTACCAAGTCATCTCCGCTAGCTTTATAAAGCTCGGCGAGAAGGCCGTCATTTCCGGCAGCCTTGGTTAGCATGAGTTTAGATATTACTATCCTCACTTCACTCAGGTCGGGTGGCGGGCAGTTTTCGTTGTCGTTGTCAATATTGAATTGTTCGTCAACGCCGCTTTACGGTCTGCAGAAGTGGTTCTTCCATATCCTCAGCATCGACTGTGCCACAACTACGATATTTCCTTGTTCGTCTCGACAGGATTTTTTTCGATCCCTGTTACTTTGGCGTTGACGTTTTAGACTTTGGTAAGGTTGGCGAACGTCGTTTCTGGAGTGGCACCTATCTATATCCTCGATCGCGCGCTTTTCTTGCACTTTTTTCTTGTTTCCGAATATACGGTGTTCTTCCTTTCTTCCTTGCCTATAGATATTAATGGCAGCTCTCATCCTCACCTGCAGCTTAGCATTGTAGTCCTCGTTCTTGGCAGCGAGCATATGTCGTTATTCTTTATCAGACCCAGGTTTCTTGCTGTTCTTGCGAGAAACCTAAAACTTCAGTTGCGGCTGATCTAATGGCTTGTTGGAATCGTTGCCATTGTTTCTCGATATTCGATGCTGGTGGTAGATATGGTGTTAACCGAGAGGTTGAGGGATACGCGTTACGCGAAGAACATGGCGGTCTCTTGCGATTGCAGTCTTTCGACAGAAAAATATTTTCAATATTTCAAAATATTTCGGGTTCGTTGTGGCGTGGTGGATATCCGCATGCTTACCTTTGCTGCAACAGTGGTAGTGGTCCGAGTCGTTTTCAGCTCCTCGGAATGTTTGGCCATCCAAAAAACTGGATACGTGCCTCTTATCTATCGCAATGTGATCAATTTGGTTGATCTGAAGAACGCCATGAACGCCCTTATGGATATCTTTGTGAGGAAACCGTGTGTTTCATTCCGTTGCGAAGTCAATAAGACTAATTCCGTTGGCAGACGTGTTATCGTGTAGGCTATATTTTCTGGCAATACTGCTAAAGATGTTTTCTATGCGGTAAAATCGACCATCAGGATTTTAATATCGTACTCAGGTAGTCAGGTACTCAAGGAACCCGTTGAAGCAATCTTTGGCTATATCATCTCTTTCCTCCGTCGGGAGTGAGTGCATGTAGGGCTTATATTTGCGAATTTGGCCTTGATGCGAATTGTTATAATGCCTTTGCTAATGTCTTGAAAACATCCACATCCAAAATGACGCTGCTTCTGCTCATTATACCACGGTCCATAGTAGATTTCACAATTTTGTATCCTCCTTTCGCCCGGTCCCTCTCATCGTTGCTCCTGGATGGCAGTAATGTCTGCTTTTAGGTAGCTTTGCTTAGGGCTTGGCCGCTATGTATGGTATTCAAAACTTCTATTGGTTTTAAAGTGTGTAACCCTGGGGCCACATTTTACAAAGCGAATATCGTTGAAATCACTTCGTTCTCGTTGAAGTTCGATTACATAGAACGAGTATCGATCTAGGTTTTGCGATACTCGTAATTTATTACGACTGGCATTTGGCAGTAAAACAATCGTTTTCGTTGAGCTGTCATAAATATTTCTCGTTCTAAAGAATCGCACTTTGTCGTGACTATCGTTTAATTCTGTATCGTTTACTTGTCGCTCATTTCGATTCATGTAGTTGAGTCCCTGAAACAAAGCTGTTTTCATGTACAATAATTAAAACCTCTGTCAGTTGGCTTACGGAATACCAAAGCCAAAATCAGTCGAAAATTATCGTGTGTGAATCGCCACTCACAATGGCGGTCAATAAATTCTTTTTAAAATAAAACATTAAAATTTTTGTGATCAATTTTTATTTTAAATTATCACTTACATTAAAAAATTTAAAGATATTTACCGAAACATTATTTTTAAAAATGTTCGTTACATGTATAAGGTGTTTGTGGCTGCAGGTACACATTATAAAACGTTTTCTCTTCAACTGTTTAACTTTTTTTGGTTTAATTAAAACTGCCTTGGATCACTAACCTTAGGCCAGGAATATGATAAACTGTTAAAAAGTAAAGATCCCTGTTATACACGTCATGCTTGGACTCTTAAATGAGTTTTCCCAAAAAAAAAAAAAAAAAACAAATTAACTGCCTAAATGTATAACTAGAACTATTCTGGGAAAGAAACGCAAAAAAACTCGTGAAATTATTATTTGAAAATCACATCAGAAATATTTATGATTAGAATAAACGAAGATGAAGAACGATTCCCCATGGTCATCAGCTTAATAAACAGTTAGCAAATTTTCTTCATTGAATCCGGCCGAGTGTCCTGCGTTACGTACAACGAAGCATGAGCCGTCAAAATGAATCCTCTTCTCACCACGTCTATAATGGAAAAGCCATGTTACATTCTGATGGTCATGATGAGGACCAACATCCTTACCTAACAAACAGATGAGAAGACTTGCTCAGCGATGCTGTACAATGGATGGCCGGCGTACTCAAAGTTGCTGACCCATTTGTTGGACTGATACGTATGAGGCACTTGTTGTGGGTTCTTGTCAATCTATCAGGGATTCGGGTTAGCATACATGAATAGTGTCAGTGGTGCATTTCAGTCAACATACTTAACCTTGCCATCGGCAGCTTGCGATATACGAAAACCATTTAGTTCCAAGGTTTCAGTGCCATCCCGGGAACAGCCAATTTTACATTTTTGCAAAATCGATGCGGCTTCTTGGACACATGCGGGTCCATGACGTGAGTCACTATGTGGGAGTAGTAAATGAACAAAATATTGGTATTAGAGTGCATTTTTGAAATTTACTACAACAAAGATGAATCTTATTCCAACGAGAAACTCGCAGAATCTAACTACGGGTCACTTGGACCAACTCAACTATCCTGTGATGCTTTGCGAGATCTTCTAAAGAAACGATGAAATGTATCCAAAAAAAACTCAACTATTGCGAGTCAGCACAAGACCTTCTAACTCAACTATCCTGCCATGCTATCCGAGATTTTCTAAAGAAGTGATGAAATGTGTCCAACAAAACCTCAACTATTGCGAGTCAGCACAAGACCTTCTTACTCAACTATCCTGTGATGCTATCCGAGATTTTCTAAAGAAACGATGAAGTGTATCCAACAAACCTCAACCATTGCGAGGCATCACAAGTCCTTCATACACAACTATCCTGTGATGCTATGCGAGATCTGCCAAAGAAACGATGAAGTGTATCCAACTAAACCTCAGCTATTGCGAGGCAGCACAGGACCTTCTTACTCAACTATTCTGTGATACTAGCACACGACCTTCTTAAACAGAAATTCAAAGAGGAAAAAGCAAACAAAGCCATTATATGCGAGCAGTACAGGTCCGTTAGCATCGAAGGACGATAAGTGGCTGACTCAACCACAAATGCAGCTTTATGGACCTTCTTGTCCTATGCTGGACCTTCTTGTAGCAGATATATGCAGCCGCGGGGATTTTAATGCATGGAGTTGAAGCAAGGCACTGATGGAGGCATTTGCAAGCCTTAACCTCGTGCTACTTAACACAGGAAACAAAAAACTTTCAACGATGGTAGATCAAGTTCCTTCATCGGTATCACATTTGCCAGCAGAACCATAGCAAGTAAGATAAAATGGGAAGTGTCCGATGTCTATACCAATAGCGACCACCGAGCCATCATATTCGAGATGCACAGGCGGCCTGACCAGGAAAACCGGACAGTTAAAACAGTGTGCGCGTAGACGCCTTTAGTGCAATGTATGGGGTAGCCAATCAAGATTTTGAGAGGGTAAGCTACCACGATAGGATATGGCCACTATTCGTGAACCCGAAAGGGAGGTTTCTCTCTAAGAGACACCAACATCAGGTACTCCCATCTTACAGATACCCGAAGTTAACTAAACAAACTAGACGATGAGAGAGACAATTTCAGACTTCCTTCGCAAACATAAAAAAATTCTCTCTACCACTACGAGAGCAAAACGGAATTTATAATATTCACCACCAAAACCAAAATACCCGATCTCACCTTGCCCAGTCGAAATAATCAAACTCTAGACACTATCTTCCAGCGCTAGCTATTCGTGTATGCTTGAGCCAAATCAAAGGTGTGTGCTGCCTTCAATGTTTGCGGCAAAACCTTTGGAAAGAAGTGGCGCCTTCAAACACAGATGACCATCGACCACGTCAAGTGGCCACTGCACTGGAAACACAAAATCAAACTCAGAGTAAGGAAGGTGCGTGCTGCCTTCTATGCTTGCACAGGTTTCGGAAAGAAGAGGGGATTTCAACCATAGATGACCTTGTTGGTGTACACAGGAGTGGTACGTCCAGTTCTCACATATGGTTCACAAGTATAGTGGCCCGCATTGAGTAAAGGCTACAACTTCACAAAACTAAAAAGGCTGCAAAGAACAGCCAGTATAGGCACCAATGTCGGCGCCAACGGATGCCCTTACTGTGCTATTGCATCTCTTGCCCCTCGACCTACATGTTAAAGAACCGCACTATGCAGCGCAGTACGACTCAAGGAGTCTTAACGCAGGACTGCAAGGCCTTATGGCCTGGGCTCGTTACCAAAAGGCATGGTCACGTTTCCAACTGACTACATCACACCCACACTAAGCTTCAAGAAAAGGCTTCCACGTAGTTTTCCTCAGCAACTTGCCCCTGGTCGAAAAACTCAGCATTGGAATTTTCAAATGGCAAGGACATGTAGAACACATGGACACCCATACTCCAGCTCGCAGTCTTCGATTCCTAGCCAGGCGTCGGACGCAGTAGAGGAAGACCTAGCCATAAGTGGCACGCACAAGTATAAACCGACCTCAACCAACTCGGGGTGCGGAACTGGAGGCAGTTAGCTATGGACCGGGCAAATTGGAGAGGCATGTTGGTTGAGGCCCAGTTTCATTCCGGACTGTAGATCCACTTAAGTTAGTTAAGTACGTAGGTTTTCCTTTCAGAGGTCAGTGGAAAAAAAAAGGTGCGGTCAAAGGACAAATCATTTCATACTTCCTAAAGAAGGGCGACTCCAGATGGAGAAGGTTAACATATGGTCATATCGAGAAAGATATGACCTACCTAATACAAGAACAGAACAAACGACCTAATGAGTAGAACCCGCCAAGATATCAACGCAATTGGAGTCCATGCTGCCAAACAAGAGGTCCCATACAACCCTTAATGCCACAGTTGCCGGAAGGCAAATGATAGAGAAAACCTCTCCCATTTTGTCTGCAAATATTCGGCACTAGGAAGAGCCAGATCGTGTGTATTATACCAACCATTCTTCGACAACTTTGACGTCATCTCGGGTAAAAGGATACAAGATCTTATCCGTTTTCTAAACCTCACAGGGTGGATCTAGAGACCGCCTGTATCACACCCACAACAACCATCATAATAAACATCACACGAGTCGTGGTAACAAAAAGGCACATAAGTACTACTTGGGTTCATGCTGAACCGTCACCTCTACCAATCTACCACTAGGAGATTGGGATGAAAATAAATTGTAACTGTTCGTTAATTTGGCAGCAAGAACCCCCCTATTTCGACGATCTTAGGACGAAGCACGAGTAGCATGCATGATACTGGAATCACATTACCGAACAACCTTTCACTTTTGCCGGGACTGGCCTTCAATGATGCCTTTGCTTTGATGTCATAAGGGTGAACTTAGGTGGGAGGATCGAACATCAAACATTTCGTTACACTAATACTGCCTTTCTGGAGGGTGAGGTTTAGCCCGTAGGAATATATTGACTGACACTAATGACATTGTGGGGCCAGAAAATATATGAATCGTGCACAACAAATGGTACGGACTATTGGTATCGTTTAAAGATTCCTCATCTCCAGGCGCAACCGAAAAAAACAGATCCTCGCTTACGCCCGGGGAGATAGATATACCTCGACACTACAACAACAAACAAATCTAACAACACAAGCATTTGTTTAGCGAGTGACAAAGTGATCCCAAGACGAAAGTCATAGCGAAACATGGTAGAATCGTTGGTTAACTCCACAGGCTGGAAGTATGAATAAAGTAACCCGCTTCCACTTTCATTCCTTCTGTCCAGATCATATATCTACCGATTAACGATGAAGAACATCAGTAGGTAGACAAATAACTTCTATCCATACGACAATCGAATGATTCCTACAAGCTGAAACGTTCATCCTTCATACGAACTACGCATGCACATGCACCCAAACGTTATTGCAAACGGGTGTACGAAATATAAATAAAGGACTTCCCTATCCTCCTCATCAAACAACTTACTTGTAAAACACGAAAACGGTATAATCCTTGGCCATATCAATGAAGCTATCTGTAGTCGTTCGTGTCCCGGCTGTATCAACTATATAAGTAAGAGCGCAACTCTCGCTGGTAAAGCTCACTCCTTTGTTCCACATTTTTGCGTATCGCCTGCAACAAACATTCCGTTATTTCATCCAAGTTCACCCTTCACCCATACCATATACTCACACATAACTGTTGTTCTTCATGCCATCGTATGTTACAATCTCCACCCTGATTTCATTTTGATAGACCCTTCCATTTGGATGAATCAAAGCAGACGAACTGCCGTTGCTGGCCAATGCCATGGCGATATGACAACGTGTGCTGAATACACGCACCGACTTGTCCACGGTCATGTCAATGCTACGGGATTGGAATTGGAAAATTTATTGTGATAAATTTTAATCTTTCCAAAGAGCTTACCAAATGCCCTCGCGTAAACGGATTTGAATGGTTCCATTTGGCAGTACTATCGGTCCGACCGCATATGAGCTTTCATAATCGCGGTTGCTGATGCGACTTGTGTACCCCGGCAACGATGGTGATGGACTAGCAGGCTAACGGTATGGACAAATGAGATGGCTCAAGTAACACCTTCCTAATGACTTACCATTAGCACTGTTGGGCGGCGCATATCATTGCCAGCCGTTGGGATGGGTATCGGCGATGGGGTGTAACGTGCCGATAGACCTCTTATCGTCCTATAGTCGTGCGAAAAATGTGGTGATCCATGGTGGATGTGAACATATGGCTGTCGCATTTGGAATTGTGTTGAAATGGGTATTTCCCTAGCAGGTGATGGCGGTGTTTGTTGTTGTTGCTGGGATGAGGATGAGGATGAGGATGAGGATGATAAGACAAATGGTGGAGCACTAACGTTGAACTTGGTCTGGAAAAAAATAAGAGTATCTCATCGATTTGGTTTTGTCGTCACCTTAAGTATGACTCACCGTCGATGGGGTATTTGCGGTGAATATTGATCGTGGACGCACTCCAGGTGGACTCTTCAAGATGCTTGCAATCTTCTCATTACTGAAATCCAAACGACTGAAAAAGTCGTCTTGCTCATTCGGATTAAGAACTCGAGCAGATGTTGTTGGCCGATCTTCGTCGTCGTTTGTGGGATTATTGTTGGTTGTTGCTTGGTTGGGGGTTTCCATGTTTATTGATGAAAACTAAACTTTGTTTGCTTCAATTTGAAAAACAGTTCGTGTTGTGAACACCTGCCGATGTGATTTTCAAGTGAAGAATTTTTTATTTATTCGATTTGGAAAATGAATAGTTTTTCTCATGGCAAACATGTTGGAAAACTTTTTAAAATGTCTGGTACAGTAGTTAAGCGGCTGGAAATGGGTTCTTGTTGTGGGTAAAATAATAAAACAAGGCGGCAGTTCCTTTTCCGCTTGCCATACGTTTTTAATTAAACTTGACAGTAAGACGACGTTAAATTGAAAATGTACTCCAATTACATGTTCTAGTACAAAAACTAACGATTGCGTTCCCTATGGTAGGCAATGAAATAATTCGCTGCAAGGGCTACCTGGTTGTCAGATGATTTGTTGGTTGAGGTGACAAATTCATTGAAAGTGGTGGGGGGTATTTTTTTTTGGCAACTAGACCTTGACCACCTTAAATGAATTTTCCAGCTGATGCTTGAATCTGAGTCAGAAGTTTTTTGTTTTTGTAATTTGCGCGCACTCAAGGGGTCTTTATATGTTTTAGCACAGTGCAGGCGTTAGGGAAATTCGGGATAAGAAGAAAGGATATACCGATGCACTTTGGTTTTATATGCTTGTAAGTTATAATGGAAAGGGAAAACAGGGTTTGGTAGTGCATTCCACATTCGTGTTGTTCGGGTTATGTACGAATCTTTATATTTCAGCGTTGGTCCGAAGATAGGCTTGAGAGTAAGCTGATTTGCATTCATAGCGTAACGAGTATTGCGGCTGAATTGTTGAATAGGAGGAATCTAGCTGGCTTTTTCAATTAAGAATTGGTTGTTAAAATAGCGGTAAAGCAATGTAAGGCAGGAGATATTTCAACGATGTTCGAGCAAAACTAAAGAGTTCGCTATTCTAATGTCTCCTATAGGCTTTTTTCGCACGCGTTTGAATCCTTTCGAGGATTTGCAATGTTGGTTTTCGTGCACCCGACCAGATGGGGGCGTTGAATTCAAGTTTAGGGCGTATAAACGCTTTATATATTGTGGCTTTATATCAGAAGGGGTGAAATATTTCTTACATCGATTAGGGAATTTAGACATTTCGCTTCGTTTTTATAGCAACTTGGAATATTTAGTCATTCCAACGTAAGTCGTTACTAACACACATACCTACCTTGCATGAAAAGTTTTTAGGTTTCTTCGACTTAAGTGTCCATGGATCATGGATAATGGGTCTAGATTTTGGTTTCACTTTAACGACAGAAGACAGCATTGTGTTTTGGAAGCATTGAATTCTTCTCTGTTGGATTTACCCCATTTGATGATGCTGTCAAGGTTGGAATTCAATGAGCTTGACATACTTATGTTGTCGTTTAGATTCCACGTTCGAAGATGAGGGACATGGACCTGAAAACGAATATGAGAAGCTGAGAGTACTGTCATCAGCAAAGGAATGCAGACAGGAGATCATTGATGAAAATGAGAAATAGAGTCGAAGACAAAACTGAGCCTTGAGGGAGACCAGCATTTATTTGGTGAGTTGCAGACTTGAAACCGTCCAAAACGACTTGAATTGAACGTTTCGAAAGATAATTTCTGATCCATAGAAGACGTTTTTCATCTATTCCAAATGCACGCACTTTCGACAAAAGAGCTTAATGTCAAACCCTGTCAAATGCTTTTGAAATATCAAGTGCAACAATCTTACTTTCTCAGCCATGGTGGATTGATTGGTTCCACTTTTCGGTGAGATATGTCATCAAATCACCAGTAGACCTATTTCTGCGAAAACCATACTGCCGGTCACTAAAAATTTTTCGTGTTTCGAGATATTTCATAAGCTAACGATTTATCAGCGTTTCCATGACCTTGGAAAGAAGTGATGTAAGTGCAATTGGTCGGTAGTTGGAGAGTGAAGAAGATTCGCCTTTTTTTGGTAGAGGCTGGACAAAAGAAGTTTTCCATCTACTCGGAAAGAGACATGATGAGTAGGATAGATAGAAAAACTTACGCAGTGGTTTTGCTAGCGTAGAAGAACACCTCTTCAGAATAATGGGGGAAATACCATCTGGACCAGCGTATTTGTGAATGTCAAGATCAAATAAAACTCTTGCAACTGTACGAGTACGAAAGTGAACTTGTCCCATAGAATGATTTACGTTCTCAAGTACAGGAGGAGACTGGGCACAATCTGACAATTTAGAACTTGCTGCGAAATGCGCAGCAAGCAGATTGGCTTTGTCTAAAGAGCTGACAGCTGGAATTTCATTTTGAATGAGCGTCGGAACTGATGATGAGGTCGATTTTTTTTTATATTTTTGACAAATGGCCAAACGTTTTTACTACCTCTGGGACATTGTAGAATTTGTTGCCTCAACTTTTGGTCATATAGGAATTTGACACGTTTTGACACATACAAACTGTTTAATGCTTCTTTTTGGGAATTTGTTCTTGAACTCTGTGGTTGGAGTACGAGAAATTCGATGATATGACACAGTGGTCTGACGAACTTAGATGCGATAATACATTGAGGGTGTATATGTCAATGTGAGAGGTTAGAAAAAGGCGGGTTAGGTTATTTACCTCAGCAAAGATCTCAACATACCTTCCTTGGGGTGGTGTCTGTCCAGAATGTTGAAGCCACGTAGAATTTTATACATTGAAATCGCCCGCAATGACAATTTCAGTGTAAGGATGCAGGGATACAATTCTAAAGATGGAGTCTGACAGCGCATCAAATTCATTAAAACTTGAATTAATGTCAAGGTTTTGGCTTCTATAAATGAAACAAAATAGAATTAAATGCCTACGGACATGGAATTTCAGCCATGAAAAATTTAATTCCGGATTGTAACATTGGCCGTATTGAGCTTGAGTTTGGTAGGCTACGTCCTACGTAGTGAAAAAGTAATAATGACACTAAATTATATTCAGACAGGGCTAAGTCTGATAAGTCAGAATTTGGTCCCACCTGTGTTTCACCTAGTGCCAAAATAGCTGGCTTATATTTGGAAACATGGACTTTAACCCACTGATATTGCATAGGTCAACTCTAAATTTCCTATCCATTATCACAGACAGACATAAAAGACACAATGCCGATGACAAACTAAGTAGAGAAGTGAAGTGAAGGTTCGACATAAAAAATATCGAATACAACTTGTCATAGGTGTTATGCCCTTACGACATATATAGAACGAGAGATTCAAATGAGTGCAATAGAGAAAGTCAATGAAACAAAAAATACCCCTGCCCTAAATTTTGCTTGACATTTCCTTTTCTACTTCTTCTTTGTTTTTCGAATTTGCTTTCTTATTCATTTGCTGTTGTTATGAGCACAACATTCCAATATGGCGGGTGAATTTAAATGGACGAAGGAATTGCAATTGTCTTTTGTAGCTAGATGGAGGGGTGGAGAGCTATTAACGAGCCGAGACGGAAGGCAATCGGTGACTTGCCTTGGATAGTGACCATGTTATGTTCCTAGTACTCCTTGACTTTTCCAAAGCATTCGACACGGTGGGCCATGCTTATTTATGCCGCAAACTCTCTGTATATTACGGTTTCTCATCTTCGGCAGTGCGTTTGTTGTCATTTTATCTTCGAGAAAGAAAACAAGCAGTCGGTTTTGGCAATACAATTTCAAATTTTCTTCCGACTGCTAGATGAGTTCCTCAGGGCACGATTTTAGGACTTGTTCTTTTTCCAAATAAGATTACAGCTTCCTCAATCAAAATATATGCAGATGATGTGCAACTCTACAAAAGCTGTCCACTTGGACTTATCGAAGATTGTGCTCGTACAATAAACAAAGATCTTGAAGAAATCTTGCGCTGGCCAGCATCTAATGGTCTTTTTCTAAATCCATCGAAATCGAAATGCCTTGTCATTAGCAAAAAAAAAAGCCATGAATACTTCCCCATCTTATACCTAAATAGTTCACCTATAACCTATATACCAAAGGCAATGAATCTTGGTATGCTTTTAAATAATACTCTGTCCTGGAATATGCATATCAACGCCACCGTCGGAAAGGTTTATGGTGTACTCCGTATGCTCTGGTGTTCGCAACTTTATACTCCTCTGAAAACTCGTTTGCTTTCAGCTAAAACACTAGTAGTACCTATACTCACATATGGGTGCGACGTTTTTTGTCATTGTGATGCAGTCAGCAAGAGAAGGCTCAATGTAGCTTTCAATAATACTTCTACGTACTTAAGTGGCGCTACAGTGCGGAATGAACCTGGGCCTCAACCAACATGCCTCTCCAATTAGCCCGGTCGTTAGCTAACTGCCTCCAGTTGCGCACTCCAAGTTGGTTGACATCGGTTTCTACTTGTGCGCGCCACTTAAGGCGAGGTCTTCCTCTACTGCATCCGACGTCTGGCTGAGAATCGAAGACTCTGCGAGCCAGAGTATTGGTGTCCATTCGTTCTACATGTCCTAGCCATCATAAACGTCCAATGCGGAGTTTGTTGACAAGAAGCATGTCGCTGTACAGCTCGTATAGTTCTTGGTGGCTATGACATCACGTTGGGTCCGACCAATGATGTCAATATCGTCGGCGTATGCTAGTAGTTGTAAAGATTTTTGGAAAATTGTGCCTCTGGTGTTGGCTCGTGAGTTTTGCACAATCCTCTCACAATCAGATTGAAGAAGTCACATGACAGCGCATCGCCTTGCCTAAATCCTTTTTTGGTATCGAATGTGTCAGTGAGGTCGTTTCCGACCCTGATGGAGCAGCGAGAATTCTCCATCGTCATCCTACACAAACGGACGAGTTTGGGCGGTATACCAAAACTAGACATGGCTCTGCGTCTCCATAAATGCTGTCGTATGCGGCTTTGAAATCGATGAATAGGTGGTGGGTATCGATTTGGACTTCTTGGATTTTTTCCCAGGATCTGCCGAAGTGTGAAGATTTTATGGGTTGTGGACTTTCCTGGCCTAAGACCACACTGATAAGGGCCGTTCAGGTTGTTGATAAACGGTTTCAGGCATTCACATATAACGGCAGATAGAATTTTGTAGGCGATGTTGAGGAGACTTATGTGTCGTAGTTGGCGCAGTGTAGACGGTCTCATTTTTTGTGTAGACGATGCTGAGGTTCCATTCTTCAGGTATACTTTCTTCCGACCAGATTCGGCTTATGAGTTGGTGGATGTTACTTACCAAGTCATCTCCGCCGGCTTTATAAAGTTCGGCGGGAAGGCCGTCATTTCCGGCAGCCTTATTAAGCTTCAGTTTAGATATTGCTATCCTCACTTCACTCAGGTCGGCTGGTTGGCAGTTTAGCTGCCGTTGCCAATATTGGAAGCTTCGTTCTGCCTGACAGCGGAATGTTGTTCGTCATCGCCGTTTAACAGTCTGCAGAAGTGGTTCTTCCATTTCCTCGGCATCGACTGTGACTCAACTACGATATTTCCTTGTTCATCTCGACAGGATTCTGTTCGAGCCTTGTATCCTTGGCTTTGACGTTTTACACTTTGGTAAAACCTGCGAACATCGATCCTGGAGTGGGTCCTCTTTAAATCCTCGATCGTGCGCTTTTCTTCCTCATTTTTCTTCTTTCTAAAAAGCCGGTGTTCTTCCCTTCTTCTCTCCCTATAGAGCTCAACGGCAGCTCTCGTCTTCACCTGCAGCTTAGCCTTCTAGGCCTCGTTCTTGGCTGCGAGCATCTGTCGGCATCCCTCATGAATCCAGGGGTTTCTTGCTGGTGGGCGCGAGAAACCTAGCACATCAGTTGAGGCTGATCTAATGGCTTGTTGGCGTCGTTGCCATAGTTCATGGTCAGGCCCCTTGAACAGAGATGGTGGCGGATGAACCGAAAGGCCAACGGCACGGCTCGATCCCGTAGTGGAGACTGATGGCGCCGTGTCCTAGGGGTATCTAACAAATTGGAACTGGCCCTCCAGGTTGGGGGTTGTACTTTAGGTTAACTACCCACCCATGGAAAAAATCCACTAGTTGGGAAGCAAGCAATAGCCTCTGAAAGGACTGCGGTCGATTTACCACATCTGTTATCGAATCATACGTGACCGATAAATGTTGATTTGCTACGATCGCATACAAGCTTCGAGTATCGAGGATCGAGTTTTGGCATTCTGTCATCACTAACAGTACACAGGTGTTTGTATTTTTAAGTGATCGCATCTCGGATCGCATACTACAAATTTCGTTTACAAAAGGAATACATCGATTATCATTGCATACCTATAGGAGAATACGAAAGTGAATACAATCCCACGTAGTTGGAGAGGCCCTGATTCTTCAAGTTTCAGAAAAATTGTGGAATGTTATCAGGCTTAACAAAAAATGTTGCCAATTCAATTTCAATTTATATTACTCTGGAAATTTAGTGTTTGAAAGTTCTGTCGTCACTAAAGTGGCCTTGGATTGTTGTCATAATAACGACTTATAATGTGTGTTTTAGGGTTTTTATTTATTTTTGTTGGCGTTTCGAAATCCAAGAGATATGTGTCTCTTGGACCCTACAGGTTGGCGGTTGTGCCCTCAGGGTAACTAATATCCCACGTAAAATAACACGGCTGTGAGGGAGACAACAGTCGTGGGTAATAGATCCCATAAAACGCGAAAACGACATCAAACAACCGAACACTACGACTTACAAGTATGCACCTGGAATGTATGCACGCTGTTCAACAATTTGAACCCGTCCTCGCGCGGTACAGGACAGATATTATCGTTTTTCGGTGAATACTTAAAGCAGGATGAGAATACAAAAACGAAAGGCAACCGACAAGTATTGCAGCTTCTACCCAACAAAACAATCGACTTTAAGCCGACGAGTGATCGCGTGGTTGTGATCCGCTTCGGGTATTATTCTGCAACATTATCCTTAAATTTGCACACACCCTTACTGATGAGGCTGAAGTCCTTATCAAGGAAAGGTTTTTCGGCTTCCTGAACGTAGCCTACGGAGTCTTTCCGGAATACGATGTGAAAGTCATTCAAGAGGACCTCAATGAGAAAACCGGTAAGGAAAACACATTCTGCAGGTTAGTTGGAGAGCAAGGCCTGCACGGAACGAAAACGGATGATGGCTTCTGACGACTTCACTTCGGAGCAACATGTATTAATGTGATTAGCAGCAGTAGCTTCCCACGACAAAAGGCGACCTGGCGATCTCCACATGGTCCTGCCGGTTGGACCAAATCGATCAAGAGCTCATAGATCTGAGGCCCTAATCCAACTTTCTGGATGAACACACAACAAGAGGGGCGACTGTCGCAACTGACCGCTTTCTCCTCGCAGCCAAATTCAGAGCCCGACTGTCCAACGAGGAGAACCTACAAATGGTGCAAAAACAGAGACTTCACAATGGTCGCCTTCGTGAATCCCAGATTGTCAGAGTCTGCAAAAAAACAGCTGAATTAAGAGACTCTCAGCTGTGCCCTTATTTTCCATCAATTTTAAACCCAGCGGATACAGTATCGGAATGTCATCATGATAATATTTGAAAGTACAAAGAACACAGGAGAGCCACATATCCAAGGGCTACAATACATAACACACGTCTAGCGGGAAGAACATCGAACCAGAAGAAATAAACAGAAGATAATCCTGCGTAAAAAAAAAAGAGAGCACACAGCATCCAGATCAGGAAAATCGAAAAGTCTCGCGATAAGAAGAACATCCGTCAATTCTACAAGAAAGCCAAACAACTGGCAGCTGTCTTCGCAGGCTCTTTAGAATGACAATAGCAACCTAGCACTGAAGCGCAGGGAATTATTGTTGTATTCAGCCAACGTTTCCAGAAGCTGCATAATGGGCATAATGTCGGGAGACCACTCCACCTCCATTCTTCGAAGGGGCTTAGCTTTCTTCCAGTATTGTAGAAATTAGTTGCGGACCCATCAAAAACTGAAGAATAACATGGCAATTGGTTCTGGTGGGTAACCAGCATTCCTATCCAAATCCGGAAGTGTTGCCACAGAAACACGCAACAAAGTCTTGAGAGCATGCCAGATGATTAGATGACAAGTGGTAAGTGTGTTGGACTGCTAAGCGCCGCTTCCCTGGTTCAAATCCCAAAAGTGACAACACCTACGTTTTTTCACTGCTTCTCCTCTTGCGAAAGTCCGACATACATCCAAGAGTAACAATGTCATGCGAAGCTTCTCCAATTTGCCGTTCTGATTCGGCGTTTAATAGGAGGTTCTCTTCTTTGTGTTCAAAATAAAAAATTTTGCACACCCAAATGTTGGAAGGAAGTAGATTTGATATCCTGTACGACCCGTAAACGACAGATATTTCATTTCATATCCCATCTACATAGAAAGCGATCTCATGTCTTACACAAAATACCGAGGCGTGTAGATCATGTAAACGAGCACCTGTCGCTTTCATAACTCTCTGACCTGTCATACGAATATGTCAAAGCAGCTTAGGTTTTTCAATGGTTCAGAACAGACTGTAAACGCCATCATTAACTCCTTTCACTGCTTTTTTAAAAATGGGAAAGGTGCCTCAATGAGAGGATAGATTCGCTCAGATCTCACCTGCTGACGCCAATACTTGCTTAATGTCGCATTTAAGATCTTACCAACTTACCGGTGACTTCCTTAGGGTTTTTTTTGCAACACAGATGTTTGTAGCCTTGCAGATCGGCCATAGGGCACATTTTTACACAAAAGCTTATCCTGGAAAAGATCAATGAATTTCAAGTCGAGACAAATTATATATTTGCCTCGACTTCAAGGTCCCAGACTATAACATCCATCGTCTAGACCTTTATAAAGTAATGGCAGAATTTGAGCATACAATCAAAATGGAACGCCTGAACTGTGTCGCTTAAAAGTTATTAGCTCATCTGCACTTTTCCAAAAATGTACCAGATTCCGACAAAATCATGCGATTCCTTCAATATTTTGCTGGAACAGATAGTGGTGCATAGGGCAGAGGTGAATACTGACGGCAATACAGTTCGGCAACTGGGATACGCAGACGATATCGACATCAATGGTCGTTCCCGTCTGGGCGTTGTAACTACAAGGTGGGCCAAAGAGATCACCCCATTGGAAGATGCTCTTATTTTTGCAAATGGCCGCCATTGCCAAATCTGTTTTGACATTTGTGGAGTAGACAAGTGTAGAGTACAAGTGAACAAGCCATGGAGCGATACACTCGCCAAGAACGCGGAATAGTCGTGACCTTTTTTTTCGCGTAACAATTCGTCTGTATTGTTGGCGCAGCGCGAATTCCGTCGCCGATTCCCCCAGCCGTCCGACACTGCGCAAACACATCGCTGTTTGGCCACCAACCTTGAGGAGTATGGGACCACACGAGACGTTGCCAAGAGTGGCCGGCTCCGGAGCTCCCGTTTTGTCGAGAATATTGCCCCTGCTGCCAAGGATGTCGAGCTGTCGCCGGAAACATCGACCAGACGCCGTGCCTCGCAATTAGCCATCAGCCGTTCATTCCTAAAGCGAATTTTGGTCAAAGACTTGCGCATGTTCCCATACAAAGCTCGGTCCGTGCATCAGATACTGCCTGTCGACCGCCAAACGCGTGTAACCTACGCCCAAGCCTTCCTCAATCTCGAGAACGAAGTGGACGATTTTTCGACCAAAATCATAATGAGCGATGAGGCTCATATCCACCTTAGCGGGTACGTGAACAAGCAAAACTATCGCTTCTGGGGACCGAAAATCCACGAGAAGTGCACGAGGAGCCACTATACCCGCTCAAAGTAACTGCATGTTGCGCTGTTGACGCTGCAGGAGTCATCGGCCCTTTTTTTTCAAGAATGCCGCTGGTCAAACGACAACTGTGGACTGTGCGCGCTATAGGGCCATGTTAACCGAGTGTTTTTTTCCGCAATTGGACGAATAAGGACTGGAGGACATGTGGTTCCAACAGGACGGAGCAACGGCACATACTGCGAGAGCCACAACCGATATTCTGACGGCCAAACAACATCGGATGAATTCTCTTGGCCCACCTTGCAGAAGCATTTTCGACAGTTTATTGTAGCTAGCTATTTAAAGCCTTTCGAAGTTTTTCCTCTATACTGCAATACCTTCAGTTAGCCGATATGTAGAGCATGACGCGATGCATATAAACGAGCACCTATCACTTTCATAACTATATGACCTAACATCCGAATATGTCAAAGCCGCTTATGCAGGTTTTCCAAATCGTTTAGACTAGACTGTAGGCGCCACCATTAACTCCTTTCGCTGCTTTTTAAAAAAAGGAATGAAAGCATATATTGTCTCAAATCTCATCTGCTGACGTCACGACTTAAAAAAATGAGTTAAGACCCAATCTTCGTTTTTCAACGGGTTTTTCAACAGGGACGCTGCAACGGTTGAGCGACAGGGACAGCAAACGACGCCATATTTCTTGCCGCTCTTTTGACATTTCTCCTCAGTAAGGTTTGCCATTTCATGATGGAGAGGTATAAGATCCAACAACGAGTCGAAATTATTAAAATTTACAACCGAAATTCGGAGTCAGTGGCCTCAACGTTAAGAGCGCTACGTCCAATTTATGGTCGTCATAATCGTCCTAGCAGATCAACAATTGAACGTCTAGTGGAAAAATTTGAATCCACAGGCACAGTACGAAATGTTCCCGTACCAGTGAGACAAGGAAGTGCCCGAAGTGTCGAGAATATTGCTGCCGCTGAGGCTTCAGTTGAAAAAAGCCCAAATGTGTCTCTCACACGTCGTTCTCAAGCGTTGGGCATCTCTGTGACGTCGTTGTGGCGAATTTTGCGAAAAGATCTTGGCCTACATCCTTACAAGATTAAATTGGCGCAAGAACTGAAGCTGCTTGACCACCAGAAGCGTCGTATGTTCGTAGATTGGGATGAGCAACAACTTGAAAATGATTCGGATTTTCATCGAAAAATCATCTTTAGCGATGAGGCTCATTTCTGGCTGAATGGCTTCGTCAATAAACAAAATATGCGGTATTGGTCAGGCAGCAATCCACACGTACTCCATGAGTCATCACTGCATCCCAAAAAAATTACGGTTTGGTGTGGTTTTTGGGCCGGCGGCGTCATTGGGCCGTTCTTCTTCCGTGATGATCAAGACCGGCACGTTACTGTGGATGGGAATCGCTACCGTTCAATGATAATCGAATATTTTTGGCCCCAATTGGATGATAGGGTCTTGGAGGACATGTAGTTCCAACAGGACGGCGCCACAAGCCACACAGCCAAATGCCGCAATCAATTTATTGTTATCTCACGAAATGGTCCAGTCGCTTGGCCGCCTCGGTCGTGCGATTTGACGCCGTTAGACTATTTCCTGTGGGGCCACGTCAAGGCTATGGTCTATGCCAACAAGCCAGCGACGATTGATTAACTTCGTACGAATATCGAACGTGAAATTGCAGCAGTATCGGCCGATTTATGCTTGAAAACCGTCGAAAATTGGGTTCAGCGTCAGGACTTCTGCAAGCGTGCCCGTGGTGGCCATGCAAAAGAAATCGAGTTCCATACATAATGGCATCGAACGTACTTTCACAGGAATAAAGAATTTCTTTGCTATCCAAAACCGTTTTTGTTTTATTTAAAAAAAAAAAACGTTTGTAGCGCTCTTATTGAAAAACCCTTTACTAGTCATCCGATGGTGACATATAAAGCTGAGCGTGAGTAGCAATCAGCCAAGTTTTTTCCATCATTACAGCTTCAGACCTCCTAAGACTCTAACCTCCAGGGATACAATTGATAACCACTTACAAATGTTTACCTCTAATGTGTGGAATTTGATGCCACCTGAAAAAGTTCAGATTCATCAAAACGTTGATTTATGGTTCCGATCCACAAAGCAGTAATCCCATGCTGACAGGCGCAGAACCACAGCTCAATATTGATATAGATTTACCCTATAAATAAAGGTTTATGACCCGTTATAACTTTTCAACTGCATATTTGACTAAATCATTATCGAGTTTATTAGCCTTAAAACGTGACAGGTGAAGATAAGACCAACTGTTGGATGGTATGTCTTATCTTTTCCATTAGCCTACTAAGAGAGCTCTTATCGATGATACTATCGAATTATTGTGTGTTCCTCTTAACTAACTAAAAGTAAGAAGGTAATTAACTGCGATTTCTTGAAAAAAAAAAACAAATTCCATCGTAGGCATACCTCGGTACTTCAAATTGCTATCATAATCTTATTTCCTGACAGGATAGTTATAAGTTTATGCTACCGACAGGAGTATTTCCCAGACGTATGGCACAATCCTGTTGTTTCAGAATAACTACAAATGTTTGTTAATCAAGTACCCCTTAGGCTCATCTGTATAAGAAAACCCATTAAGGCTACAAGACCTTGCTGTGTTAGACCACACTTCAATATTCATTAAAGGAATCAACTTTCCAAGTACCTACAACATGCTCTATAAGAAAGGATGTAAAGTTGATGAAGTGGAATGTACATCCTGTGGCTTCATTTCACTAACTTTCACATATCCTAGCAGAGAAGAAATTAATTTCAGTTAGAGCAAACATTTGATTAATGGGAAAATAAATTGTATCTACAATATCTGTCTTCCTGAATTGTAATGAAAGAAAAACACAGCCAATTCGGCTATGTATCCTGGGATATAATTGTCCAGAAAATACCCCAATTCAGATGAGAGATGAAAAACTGTTGAAATAATATGTAGGACACTCAAGAGGAGATACATTTCATTCAACTAATGGACCTCAATTGTCATCGGATGTGACATGTGTACGATGAGGACAAGAAATAAGCTGTCTCTCGGTTGTTGTAGATATTTCTGTTCATTTTATAGATATTTTTGGAATTGGCAATTGAGGTACATTTCGGAGCTTTTCTATGGTATTGAGTTTCAGTTCATTTTGGGTTTTTTTTTTCTTCCACAAATCTATATAACGGGTGGTTAAGGCCGATGTTGAATGTGAACCACACCTAAACGTCCAGTTTTTTTCTGCATTTCATTTGAAATTTCTTAATTCCAGACCAACTCAATTCGAAACGTGAAAAGATTCACAATCGAGCAACGCGTTAAAGTTATTCAGGCTTATTATGAAAATAGGCGTTCAAATCAAAATGCATATCGTGCTTTTTTCAGTCAATTTAATCGTCTAAATGTGCGTTCAATCGGAAAAGTCATGCGAAATTTTGAAAACACCAGTGCATGCTCGTACGCTTGCTCGTACAGCTCGTACTGCAGAAAATATTGCTGCTGTTCGCGATAGTGTGGTTGAAGAGCCGTCCACCTCGACTCGTCGTCGTGCCCAACAATTGCATCTCTCACGCTCGTCGTGTGGACGAACATTTTGCATAAAGACTTGCATTTATACACTTGCAAGGTACAATCGATCCAAGAACCAAAGCCCCTTGACAGTTTCAAGTGTCGTCAGAATGGTGGCAAGAAATGGCAACAGTGGATCTTCATTGATGAGGCATCTTCAGTGATGAGGCACATTTTCACCTCAGTGGATTCGTCAACAAGCAGAATTGCCGCATTTTCGCGAAAGAAAATGCATCCACAGAGAGTGACTGTTTGGTGCGGTTTATGGGCTGTCGGCATCATCGGGCCGTATCAGGCCGGTCAGGCAGTTACTGTCAATGGTGTTCGCTATCGAGAGATGATAACGAACTTTTTATAGCCCGAATTGGAAGATATGGATGTGGACGATATGTGGTTTCAACAGGACGGTGCCACTTGCCACACAGCTAACGAAACAATGGCTCTTTTGCGCGACAAATTCAATGGACGTGTTATCTCAGGTGGTGGCGATGTCAATTGGCCGCCAAGATCATGTGATTTGACACCGTTGGAATTCTTTCTTTGGGGTTATTTGATAGAAAAGGTATACGTCGATAAGCGAGAAATAATTTGAGAGCGCATTAACGGCATAGAACCTCAATTATGCCTATGCGTCATCGAAAATTTGGACCATCGGATGGAGGTGTGCCGCCGAGGTCGCGGAGGCCATTTGGCCGATATTTTCTTCCATACATAATTGAACCATACCAATATTATCATAATAAAAAGAAATTACAGTAATATCCAAAACAATTGGTGTTTTATTCAAAATCAACATCGGCCCTTAAAATTTAACCATCCTTTATATACATAAGAGAAGGCTACAATCCGCTGTGCAAATCGTTGGATACCCTATCCCATTACATCTTCTTCTTTCTTTTTTCTACTTTAAGTAGCGCTACATTCCAGGATGAACCTGGGCCTAGCTAACTGCTAACTTAGCTAACTGCCTATAGTTGCGCACTCCAAGTTGGTTGAGGTCGGTTTTTACCACTTACTTACTTACTTTAGTGGCGATAGAGTTCGAATTGAACCTGGGCCCCAACCAACCTACCTCTCCAATTAGCCCGGTCTTCAGATAGCTGCCGCCAGTTGCGCACTCCATGCTGGTTGAGGTCAGTTTCTACTTGAGCGCGCAAATTAAGACGAGGTCTTCCTCTACTGCGTCCGACATCCGGCTGTGAATCAAAGACTCTGCGAGCCGGAGTATTGGTGTCCATTCTTTCTACATGCCCTAGCTATCTTAAACGTCGAATGCGGAGTTTTTTTTGACAAGGGCCGTGTTGCTGTAAAGCTCGTATAGTTCTTGGTTAAATCTTCGTCTCCATAGCCCGTCAACACAAACGGGACCGAAGATTTTTCCAAGAATTTTCCTCTCAAATCGACCAAGGATTTCTTTATCCGCCTTTGAGATGGTCCATGCTTCAGCGCCGTAGAGCAGGACTGGGATGATCAGGGTCTTATATGGGATCTCCTTAGTTAGTCGAGTGAAGACTTTATTACTAAATTGACTTCTTAGCCCGAAGAAACAGCGGTTGGCAAGAGTAATTCTTCGTGAAATTTCTGACGAAATGTTGTTGTCAGAGTTAATAGCGGAGCCGAGGTAGACAAAGTGCCGTACTACCTCAAAATTATATCTGTCAATGGTGTCATTCTGCCCGATTCGTCGATGTTCTGTGTGTCCTTTCGTGTTGACAGCATATAATTAGACTTCCCTTCATTTACCCATTTTTGCCGCTTCCTTGTCTGTAATTGCGAACGTGGCTGTGACATCATGCTGAGTCCGACCAATGTCGTCAATTTCGTCGGCGAATGCCAGTAGTTGAAACGATTTATGGTAGTTTTGCAAAAATCAGATAAAAGAAGTCACATGACAGCGCATCGCTCTGCCTAAATCCTTTTTTAGTTTCGAATGTGTCGGTGAGGTCGTTTCCGACCCTGATGGAGCAGCGCGAATTATCCATCGTCACGCTACACAAGCGGACGAGTTTGGGCGACATACCAAAACTAGACCTGGCTCTGTATAGTTCGTCTCTATAAATGCTGTCGTATGCGGCTTTGAAATCGATAAATAGGTGGTGGATATCGATTTGGACTTCTTGGGTTTTTTCCAGGATCTACCGAAGTGTGAAAATTGGATCAGTTGTGGACTTTCCTGGCCAAAAACCATACTGATAAGGGCCGAGCAGGTTGTTGGTAAACAGTTTCAGGCGTTCACATATTACGGCAGATATGATCTTTTAGGCGATGTTGAGGAGACTTATGCCTCTGTAGTTGGCGCAGTTTAGCGGGTCTCCTTTTTTTGTGGATCGGGCAAGCGATGCTAAGGTTCCATTCTTTAGGCATACTTTCGTCCGACCAGATTTGACTTACGAGTTGGTGGATGTTACCAAAGATTATAAAGTCATACAGATGATGCACCCAATATAAGAAAAATTGTTCTATGTCCGGTCGTACTGGCACAGCCCCGCCATATATTTGGATCTCATTTCTCATGTGTATACGTGGCCACCGCCAGTACCATGAAGCTGATGAGCAAAAGTTTATGAATTTTGTTCTCAATGCGTCATCTGTATGGCTTTACAATCTTTGATGTTACAAACCAAGTCATCTCCACCTGCTTCATATATGTCAGCGGGAAGGCCGTCATTTCCGGCAGCCTTAGTTAGCATGAAGTTGGTGATTGGCAGTTCTCGCTGTCGTTGCCAATATTGAATGATTCGTTCTGCCTGGCAGTGGAATGTTGTTCGTCATCGCCGTTTAACAGTCTGCAGAAGTAGTTCTTCCATATCCCCATAAGGGGACTATAGTGGCATTTCGTTCCGTAGCGAAGTCAATTAGCCTAAGTCCGTTACCAGACGTGTTGCCGTGTAGGCTATGTTTTCCGACAATACTGCCAAAGATTTATCTTCTCTCTAACTTTGCATTAAAGTCTCCCAGTACGATTTTAACATCGTACTTCGATGGTCGGTCATAGGTTTGGACAAGGAGCTCATAGAAGCAATCCTTAGCTATAAAATCTTTTTCGTCCATCGTGGCGTGACCGCATATAAGGCTTATGTTGGCAAATTTGGCCTTAATGCAGATTGTTACAATGGGTTCCCTAATGCCTTGGAAACATAAGACTTCTAACCTTAGTCTGTCACTTATATTAAATCCGCACCTGAATAGTCGTTGTTTCTGCAAACTATATCAGGGTCCGTTGTAGATGTCACAGATTTTCATCCTCTTTTTGCCCATCCCATCCTATATCCTGGTAATTTCTGCTTTGCAGCAGGTTAGGACTTCCGCTGATTTATTTGCTACACATATTCTGTTTAGTGTTCTTACATTTCTGTCGAAAATGCGATCGTCGTTGTCCTTTTTTCGTTTAGCATGCTTGTCAACCATAAAATCAGTCCTTTTCGAGGCTCTTAGTTGTTTCGTTTAAAGAATTGTTTCCCGTGAGCGGGCAGTTAATCCAAATCACAACTGCCAACCTGGAGGGCCAGATTATTAGTTACCCCTAGAACATGGGCTCATCAGTATTCGATACGGGTTTCAGCGCGCCCTTTCCATTCATCCGCCACTATCTCTGTTCAAGGGACCTGACTTACCCTGGAGATTCCTAGATAACATGTTGTCCTAATATGTCGAAGCAGCTCATCTAGGACAGCAGGCCCATTTTTCGCAATCCCATTATTCCCATATGCACAAAGAGAGACGATCTCAACAACACCCTTTGGCTGTATTGCTTGTAAATGCACGAATTTACACTGCCTTTCCAATACAGGGTTCAAAATCCATTTTTTTTAGTTTTTTGACCGTTTCAACCTTGATGTGTTTACTACAAAATCCTTGCTCATATATTCCTAATTATTAAAACCTACTTTCATATCTTGTGTGTTCAATAAGACTCTGCACTATTGTAGACTCATATCTTTTACGACTGCAATACACCAATTCGTCTAACAAATTAAAAACTCCCCAATTATGGTAGACTTTACAACGCACCTAAGTTCTCAAGATGATATCTTGTATCTCAGTTGTTCCCCTTTACGATGTACTGAACAGTGTTTCTGCAAGCCACTCCAAACTCTCATAAAGAAATCATAAATCTGGTAAGTCTGATAATGAATAGCTACCCTAGATATCGTTTTTCTGATATCATTTTTTGCAAAGCCTTGACTTTGGTATAAATACTTTCCGCCAAATTTTCTTAAAGTACTTAGTATCTCTCTGGGGTTCTGTCGAGAACATCAATACAATTGTACTACTGAAAAATGGTTTGCTGTAGTAAGTCCAAAGCATCGGATTCCGATGCCGATTCAGATTCCGATCTCGAAGTGAAGACGCAATTAAACAGTAAAAGTGTCATCCGTAAGCAGTGGAAATTCCCATGGATATTGCTTCCGGTGTTCGGTCTATTTTGGTTGGCCTTGTTGTACTTAGTGATTGTAGTCGCCAATCTGTTACCTACAGCTATTACGATTGCAACGGAACCTCTTAACGAGGGTAAATTCATCGCTGAACGGGCACAGGTGCTCCTGAACGAATATGAAGCTATTGGACCAAAAGTTGTCGGAAGTAATGCCAATGAGGTGGTTGCAGTGCAGTTCCTTCTCGATCAGATCAGAACGATAAATTCAGGTCTGAATACAGAACTTTTCAAATTGGAAATCGATGTGCAAGAGGTTTCAGGAGCTTATATCCATTGGGAAATGGTTAATATGTACCAGGGAATACAGAATGTTGTCGCGAAACTCACTCCATTAGCTTCGACTAGTGAATCCTATCTGCTGATCAACTCTCACTTTGACTCGAAGCCAGGAAGTCCAGGTAAGACTGAAGTCTTCTAGAAGCGTGTGGACAGATGAAAAAATATTTTCAACAGGTGGTTCGGATCCTGGTGCAATGGTTGCTGTAATGTTGGAGGTTCTTCGCGTCATGGCAACTGGTGACAAGACATTCACTCATCCAATTGTATTCCTCATTAATGGTGCTGAAGAAAATCCTCTCCAGGGTTCGCATGGCTTTGCAACCCAACACAAATGGGCAGCAAACTGCAAGTAAGTTATCCACTTACCCAACTGGATGAAATCAACAAAACTGAAATTTTATTTTTCCTCTCCACAGGGTAGTCATCAACTTGGATTCAGCTGGCAGTGGACATCGTGAAATCGTCTTCCAGTCTAGTGTTAACAATCCATGGCTCATGCAATATTACAAAAAAGCTGCGGCTCATCCCTACGCAAACACCATGGCTGAAGAGCTCTTCCAAATGAATCTCATCCCATCGGACACCGATTTTAGAAATTGGCAAAAATTCGGAAATCTCGTTGGCTTGGACATAGCATA
Organism: Rhingia rostrata; assembly: GCA_949824845.1. Taxonomy (NCBI): domain Eukaryota; kingdom Metazoa; phylum Arthropoda; class Insecta; order Diptera; family Syrphidae; genus Rhingia; species Rhingia rostrata. Next base: position 71,041,934 of record OX463758.1, read on the forward strand.
CACTAAAAATGGCTACGTCTACCATACCGAGCATGACAAAGCGGGCATAATTCCAGTTGAAACACTTCAAAACACCGGTGACAATATTCTAGGATTAGCTAGAGTATTGGCTGATGCTCCAGAATTGGAAGATCCTTCGGTGAGAGTCTTATTTGTTAAGATGGCAAAGAGTTTTTTTTTAACTTGATTTTCCTCAGAAATACTCATCTGGATCAGCGGTATTCTATGATGTCTTTGGACGATACCTCATCCTGTATACCGGAACTCAAGCTAAATATATCAACTACGGAGTGTCGATCCTCGCTCTCTTGGCTGTCCTCCTCAATATTGTACTCATGACTTCGTACTCCAATGTGTCATTTATTGGTGTCGGTTTCCGATTAATATTGACAATTGCCGTCCATTTGATTGGAATTGCACTGGCCATTGCATTACCAATTCTCATCGGAGTATTGCTTGACATTTTTGGTGTTCCTATGTCGTGGTTTACCTACAGGTGGATGGTGATTGGGCTGTACACCTTCCCATTGATGGCTGGCTTAGGAATGCCACCTGCAATTCTGGTGTCATTAATGAAGAGAGTAGGTTTTAACAGATCCATCACTATAAAGGACTCAACTTAAAGGAAATTTTCATTTCAGGATCGACTCAGTTTGTACTTCAGGACACAATTGGTCCTCGACGCACATTGCATTGTGATAGTCGCTGTAACAGCATTACTCACATATTTCAACATCAAGTCTGGTTATTTGTTCATGTTGGCTGCCCTTATTTATGCCATCACCTCGCTTTTCAACAGTGTCACCACCTTATACAGGAGAGGTGAGCTCTAAAATTTGTTTTCCCATTCGAGTCTTTTAACCTTGCGATCTCTTTGTAGGAATCTTCTGGTGCTTCACTGTAGTTGGTTTGCAGATCGTAGCCTTCGTGTACTTCAGTTATATTGCATACATCTTCTTCAGCGCGTTGATACCGATGATGGCTCGCTTTGGACCATCGACAAATCCCGAACTATACATGGCTGGATTGGCGATCGTCATGGGAATTCTCGCTTTGGGTTTCCTTAGTCCGTTAATCAATCTCTTCCATCTATCAAAGACCACTCTTATCCTTAGCTTCTTAACTGGAGTGGTATTTGTTATTATAGCCCTAACTCCATTAGGTTTTCCATTCCGTGCAAGCACCAATGTAGAACGTTTCAATGTTTTGGTATGTTAATCTCAGCCTTTGCCTAGGGTAGTTGCAACTTAGATCTCATTATAGCATGTGCGCCGCGTATTCCACGAGATTGACAACACTATTAGCAAGGACGAGTCTGGTTACTATTTTGATCCTCAAGATAGAAGGGAGTTCAAGGACTTATCAAGTGGGTTTTTTTTTGCACACTCAAATTTGTGGGCTCAAGTTAATTGCAAACCGTCTTTTCTAGCTGTTTTCGACACGAACCAAATCATATCCATGGCTGATGAATGTACCGAAAACATGTTTTGCGGTCTTCCCGTCTTCAATCATCGTTGGAACAAGGCTAAGTATGTATTGACAGTTTCCTTTATATAAGATTCGAGCTAAACATAGAAATATTCTAGGACCCTTGCAAAATGGTTGCCATCTGAAGACGTGGTTCTACCAGGCAAACCGGTTCTTACTCTAGTGAAGAAAACAGTTGACGAAGACTTTTTGACCATTCGCTACGACTTCGAATTGCAAGGACCTCCACATATGGGCATCTTTATGGGACCATTGGAGGGTTCCAATATCACTGATTGGACTTTCTTGGATACAATGATTCGCGATAAATGGACACCGCCTTATTTCGTGTACTTCGCAAAGGGCAATGATCAATCGAATTTGAAATTCTTTGTAACTTTCGATAAGACTCAGGAATCCCTGAACGAACCATCATTTGAGTTGGCAATTGGCGGACACTATGTCAGCAGTGAATATGTAAGAGGTCCAGCTGAAGTAGCTTTCCTTGAAACCTTCCCAGCATTCACTTATGTCATGGAATGGCCAAGTTCTTACGAAAGGTGGTACTTCTAAGAGGCTCAACTTATAGCTGACGCTGTAGTTGAAGTATTTATGCTTCACTTTTAATGAAAAAAAAAAATAATATTGAGGACAAAATCCTATTATCGTAGAGTAATAATTTTATTGGCTAAATAAAAATATTTTAATCTTAATATTTTGTAGCAAAGTTTTATATTTTATTTTGTAGATACATACACGTATTTTCTTCATTAACCGACAGCCCCCTTTCAAAAAAAAAATGTTTTAAGACCTTTGATCCTATAGTCGCTTATGGTGTTGGCAGTCTTACCCTATTTTTTAATTTAAATTTTAAATTTTGTTTAACAAGAACTTCATTCAACTTATTGAAATGGTTGAGGCCTTTTTTGTTTCAAATGGTGCTTCATAGAATTATCTAAAGGGGCGCTGAGCTTGCGTTTATGATCAAGACTGCGCCATCATAGACTGCTGAATAAAAAAGTACGATTGGCTTAGTATTCTAAAAGATTTTAAAGTATGTACTTCCATGTAACTTCTCTTCGCATCAGCCTATAAAAGAATCCTTTGAGCTCAATTCTCGAGAGAATCATATTCAGGTCCTAGAGCACACAACTGTTCAAAGATTTAGATGGACGGAGAAAAAGGCTACCATTCACAGACGTAATATTCATACAAAATGTTATCACTGTTAACAAAGAACCATGCAGGTTGGGGGTTATGCCATCGATTAACTACCCACTCACGAGAAACAATTCTTGTAATGAAAAAATGCGGATTTGTTGTAAGTGCCAGACTTAGGCAAGAAGTCTTTTGTTTCCAAGACATTAGCGAACCCATTGCAACAATCTGAATTAAGGCCAATTTCGGCAACATAAGCCTTATATGCGCTCACCCCACGATGGAGGAAAACGGTGAAATAGCTAAGGATTGCTTCTACGAGCTTCTTGACAAAACCTATGAGCAACTACCGAAGTACGAAGAAGCGAAGAACACCGGGTTTTCAGAAAAAGAAAATCGAGTAAGAAAAGCGAGCTATCGAGGAAATAGAGACGTGCCACTCCAGGAATGATATTCGCAAGTGGTACCAAAGTCAAAAACGTCAAAGCCGGGGATACAAAGCTCGACCAGAATACTGTCGAAATGAACAAGGAATGATCGTGGTTGAAACACAGTTGATTCTGAGGCTATGGAAGTACTACTCCTGCAGACCTATTAACGGCGATAACGATCATGGCCCCGTTATCAAACAGAGCCAATCATTCAATACTGACAACGACAGCGAAAACTTCCAAACACCTGACCTAAGTGAAGTGAGGATAGCAATATCTAAACTCAAGCTTAACAAGACTGCGGGAAATGACGGCCTTCCCCACGTACGTTATAAATCCGGCGGTGATGACATGGTAATAAACCTCCACCAACTCATAAGCCAAATCTGGACGGATGAAAGTATGCCTGAAGAATGGAAAATCAGCATCGTTTGCCCGATCCACAAAAAATGAGACCCTCTTAACTGCGCCAACTACAGAGGCATAAGTCTCCTCAACATCGCCTACAAATTATCTGCCGTAATATGTGAACGCCTGAAACCGTTTACCGACAACCTGATCGGCCATTGTCAGTGTGGTTTTAGGCCAGGAAAGTCCACAACCGATTAAATCTTCACACCTCGACAGATCCTGATAAAAACCCAATAAGTCCAAATCGATACCCACCACCTATTCATCAATTTCACAGTCGCATACGACAGCATTTTTAGAGACGAACTATACAGAGCCAGGTCTAGTTTTGGTATACCGCCCAAACTCGTCCGTTTGTGTAGGATGACGATGGAGAATTCTCGCTGCTCCATCAGGGTCGGAAACGACCTCACGAAAAATTTGATACCAAGAAATTACTTAGGCAAGGCGATGCGCTGTCATGTGACTTTTCAATTTGATTCTTGATAGGATCTAGCAAAATACAAGAATCACAATTTTCCAAAAATCGGTGCAGTTTCTAGCATACGCCGACGATATTGACATCATTGGTAGGACCCAACGTGATGTCATAGCCACGTTTGCTAGTATAGAGTAGGAAACGGCAAAAATGGGTTAAGCAGTAAATGAGGGCACGAAAGGACACACAACATCCACGAATTGGACAGAACGTCACCATATAACTTTAAGGTATCACGGGGCTTTGTCTACCTCGGCACCGCTATTAACTATGACAACAACATCTCGTCAGAAAATAAACGAAGAATTGCTCCTGCAAACCGCTGTTTCTTCGGGCTAAGAAGGTAAAGCCCTAACTCGAACTACTAAGGAGATCCTATATAAGACCTGGATCATCCCAATCCTGCTCTACGGCGCTGAAGCATGGAGCGTCTCAAAAGCGGGTGAAGAAATCCTTGTTCGATTCGAGAGGAAAATTCTTCGATAAATCGTCGGTCCTGTTTGCGTTGACGGGCTATGGGGGCGAAGATTCCCAAGAACTATACAAGCTGTACAGCGACATGACCCTTGTAAAAAAAAACTTCGCATTGGACGTTTAAGATTGCTAGACATGTAGAACGAATGGACACCAATACTCCGGCTATCAGAGTCTTAGATTTCAGGAAGACGTCGGACGCAGTAAGTGGCACGCACAAGTAAAAACCAACTTCAACCAACTTGGAAGGCGCAACTGGAGGCAGCTAAGGACCGGGCTTATTGAAGTGTAATGTTGTTTGAGGTCCAGGTTCATTACTGACTTATGTAAGTATCCATCAACATACTTCCACTTACAGCTTAATAGGGTTCGCTGATCATGACGACGTCAATTTGTTTTTCCTTGCTTATCTGGACTGGAGGGTTCTGCGCAGACTCGCAACTGTTCAGGTTGATCTGAAGAGTCTTCATGATTTCGTGATAGGGATAGACAGGTCATTTGTAGCAATCAGCAATCAGCATTCAGCAATAAGCCTTGGGTTATTTGGGTTCTCCTTCTTACAAAAAAAAAAACACAATGGATCTTAGCTACAAATCTTGGCAATGTGTCCGTCTTCACTGCATTTTCTACACTGCTTGGAGCTTTCTATTTTGTTTTTACAGTAACGTGGTGTGACATACCAGGGAATTGCAAGGCAGATTAGCTTGCCAGACAGGGCACAACCCTCGATATTTTAGATATTCTACCGCCAGTAGACATGATAGGTATGCCCATCGCTACATGTAATTTACAGATCAAACTGGATGCGATCAAGAAAGCAAACCACAGATGGATAAACGGCACAATATGGCAAATATCCAGGCAACTCTGGGCTGCTCTTGACAATGCTGAACAGAACAAACATCAGCGCCATTATCGGTGTCCCTACAGGACACTGTCCAATAGGACTACACGCAACGACTAGTCTTCTACAGCAATGACTTCGGCAGAAGCTGCTTCGACGAAGAAGAGGGGGAAAGTATTACTCACCTGCTCTTGTTCTGATCTCTCAGAAAAAAATAAACTTCATCTGTGGGAGTACTCCTTCGACAATCTAGGTGAGCTGGCTAACATCAATGTCAGAAACCTCCTTCGCTACATAGTTAGCTCTGATTGGTTCAATTAGGCGAACGAATATATTAAAGTCGACAGATGCACGTGGTACCACAACGGACCTTTATAGTCTAAGTGTTCACGCGCATCGCGTGCAGATATTACAACCTTACCTAAACGTGGTGTGACCAAAATCCAGTCACCTGAAGCTTTTGGTTAATGTTTTGTACTATCGGCTACTGCAGTTCACCGATCCCGTTTGTTTATTTCCTGACCGAAGGATCTCCTTGGCGTAGTTTGCTGTCAAGCATAGAGTAGCAATCTGTGTCAATCAGTAGGCAATTCTAAAGCTTGTTATAGCTTCTTCGCGCATGTCGCTAAGCTTGTATTGTGGTTTTACAGCTTCACTTATGTCCCCCTTGTAGCGGCCGCGTTGATGTCTCAGGACCCGATTTTCTACCCATTTGCCATGAATAAATCAGCATTTTCCTCAATCTCTTTCATGAGAATCGGCTTTCTGGGTTCTTCTGATTTTGCTTAAAGCTTTGCTTAAGATTGGATTCCAGTTTGAACAGTTGAATTCTATGAGAGTCGAATTCCAGGACAGACTGCCACTATCGCGTGATGTCTGACTTTTGTTCTTGTTTAACCCTTTTGTTTTCGTGATTTAATGTTTTTCGCTATTTCGTCGTGGACCTTCATCAAGCTCGTAGAATGCTTTCACTGTTATCTTTCATAGATTTACATAAAACACTGGTTTTTCGGTCCTCGAGCATATCAACCACCATTGGATTTGCTTACCTAGTTTGTGGAATATACTCAATGGTTTGGTCGCCATGCTGATTGCCAATGGGGAGTTCCGGCTCATGTGCGGCCCTGTCGCCGCTTCGCGTGGTGACCTCAAAATCCCCGAGTTATTTTGGAAGGGATATGCTTCAGCCTCTCCGTTACGTTTGTTAGTGGTTTGTGTCATGGAAATTTTGGTCCCCACTAATAGTTACTATCCATGTTCGACAGGAGTCCGATAGTGACTAAGTTTGCCTATGTAACCAGCGAATCCTTGCGAGAGTTGAGAAAAGCATTTTTAAGATGTTGTGCCAAAGGAGGATTGGTACTAATCAGGGCTGTTACATCTGGAATATCTGGATCCACACCATCAAGTTAATGATGATGAAACATTGAACGTACTTTCAGTTCTTCCAAGGTTTTAACGGGAAAAGCGCTTTTGCAGCATTGGCCTGAATGATTTTCAACAGGATCCCTCCTGTTTACTCAAGAAATTTGCAACCCTCAGCCCTTATGCTTATTGATCCAAATCGTAGTATCCAGTAAGTATACCAAAATTAAGCCTTTACTAGGTTCTGTCGTAATGCCTGGGGTGGCGAGAAACAATGGATTATCCATTGTGTAGATCAATGGAAAAATGACCCCCCGTTGCCAAAAAGCTCTGATTTGGCGAGGATATACTTTAAAGATACCGCCTACTTCCACACGGAGTTCCATAGGGTTTCTTCATTTCTTGGTCAGTGGCTACCTATTTGGGTATTCGGCATTCGCTGCTAACCTACATAGTTGATGAACCCGGATCGCGGGGCTATTAAGTCTCCCAGGCTGTACACTTATCTTCGGTAATCTGTTGGTCTGGGGTCAATTTCCAGCCAGAGCAACACTTAAGTCTTTTTCAGTGACCCTCTTCTAGCGATGATCTGACAAAAAATCTGCGTAGTACCGACCGGCTCACTTGCGTTACGGTTAGTGCGATAAACGCTGCGCAGAAAGTTTGTGTTCGATTCGTAACCGTAGCAACATCTTAATGATTTTTCACTGGTCCTCCTCTCGTGATGATCTGACAAATCATCCGATTAGTGTCAGTTGCCAAGAGAAGCTTATCCCAAATTCGTCGTTCGGAGTCGGCATAGTACAGGAGGTCCCACCATCGTGCAAGAAGCAAACACGCACACATGAATGGTTGTGAGAAAGCTCGTCCCTGGATACTAACGAGCCTGTTGCTCAAAAAAATTGTTTAATTTTTTTTAAGCATCTAGAAAAGCTTTTCATAACTCAGTTATTCGGATTCGACATGAAACAAGAGGTTCCGCAATTATGCAAGAAGTACACACACACAGGAATTGTTGTGCGAAAAACTAGGTCCTGGATCCTAACGAGCCTCTAGTTTTAGTTTGTCAAAATGGTAGGTGCAGTTGCTGTGCCTTCCAGAAGACAATTCTTCCAGAAGACCTCGGAAGTCGTTACGACAGATTTCTTTGCGTATATCATAGATTTTATCCTTATCATCCTTTATCATCATGAGGTGGAAATTCATTTCAGAAAAATTTTTATAAATCAACCTTTCGATCGAAACTGTGTTTGCTTCTTCGATATTAACTGCAATATGCTGCGATGGAGATTTTCCAAATCATGACGCATCAACAGAGCTCGACGACTTCTTGCCAGATGTGCTGCCAGTGGCTGTCATCGGTATTAGCATTTCCATAGCTGCCGTTGAAAATTTAAATGTCAAATGGAGAATATTCACAAGCGCCATCTGTGGATGAGATTTTAACGAAGAAAGCTTCATAATAAGCGCTTTTTAGCGCGATCTCATAGAGAGCGAACAAATATATTCTTTGTATGTGTAGGCTTTGAGAATTTTGTAAACTTTGAAAGCTTTTGTTTTTAAAAACTTCGGTTATTTATTATTTCAAATTGGTGAATCTTATACGGAGTATGCTATGCGGTGCAGAAGGTACTGAAAGCATACTTTACAATCCGTGGCGCTTTTGTTTCTCAGTTGTTCCTTATTAAGTTTTTATGATCCCTCTTATCCAAGTCATACTCTTCTCGATAAGGAATGTACAATGAAGAGATGGTAAGATTAGACAAAACCATGACAGATACAAATATTCAGTGTTGGTGGTAAGATAGCAGAAGCCTATTGAGACGAAGTGTTTTTAAATAAAATTCATAAGATTTCCGCGGACACTAGCCACTAAATAATAAGAACTTTCGAAAAAAATCCGTGAATTAAATCGAAAACAAAATAGGGAATCAATCCATAAGTTAAAGCACCACTCTTGGAGTAAGTCTTAACTAAATGAAACACTTTCCCTGCTTCGTTTTTTTCAGAAGCATCTCATAAATTATGCAAAGTGTTAGATATCCAGCTGCGTGTCGATTAGAGCCGGATACCACGAATTGATAATTTAATTCTTTATCAATGGTAATATCGTACTTTTGATAATCAGAAAAGATAACTTACTGTTGCGAGAGGCAAAAAGAGAAGAAGGTAAAGCCCACATGCATAGATTTGACAGCTCGTTTACATCGGTGCTTCAGACGGAATTCTCCAGTAGGTTGTGTTGCTGTTCTTAGGGAAGTCTCTTACTTACTTACTTAAGTGGCGCTACAGTCCGGAATGAACGTGGGCCTCAACCAACATGCCTCTCCAATTAGCCCGGTCCTTAGCTTACTGCCTCCAGTTGCGCACTCCAAGTTGGTTGAGGTCGGTTCGTACTTGTGCGCGCCACTTAAGGCGACGTCTTCCTCAACTGCGTCCGACGTCTGGCTGGGAATCAAAGACTCTGCGAGCCGGAGTATTGGTGTCCATTTGTTCTACATGTCCTAGTCCTAGTATTTGAGTGCATTGAAATCCTTTAATCAGTAGAGGGAAGTGTTGTTGGCAGGCATTAATAGTTCTCCATGAGCTCAAGTTCAGAACCAAAGAAATTTTATCCAAACGTGTGTCCTTTATCAAAAGATTTTTAAAAGCTTTTTCAGTCTTACAAAATATGATGAATGTATCGGATTTCACTTGGAATTTTCAATCACTTAGCAAATGCTCAGGTATGCCACGTGAGATCATTGACACGGACGAGAAAACAAGTGGGTGAATGGCCTTTTATCCGGTTTGGTAAATGGCCGCTTCGAATAATCAAAGTGGGCCGTCACTAAATGGGTAGTCAGATCTAGATAAACTTATTAGGCATGCAGGTACACATACCTACACGCACTGTATTCAACTATTTTCGATTTATCCCGTGCCAATCAATCGATTACCGGATAGCAGGGTTTTTCAGGCCACACATTAAGACGCGAGACGACATAGTATCAATATATTATCTTGACAGCCAATATTTAGGTCCATTTCTAATATCGGAATTGTAATACAACTTTTCTAACAAAAAGCTTATACAGCACCCGCTTAAAACACCCAACTCTCAGCTAGTAAGCACCGACCAAACAGGAAATGGTAACAAACGAATCTCAGCTAATAAGCACCAAAATGTCCACTGATACCTATTACGAGACCTGTATTGGAGAATGATCCTTCTGCTTTCTTAAATAAAAAAATATGTCAAGCCCTCTTAACTCATCACCAGCTTCTCTATCTTACCCTAACTTCAATGTGGAAGACCAAGGGAGAAGGATCCCTTCCAAGCAAACGAAATTATGCTGTTCCCAGCTCTCGGGAAGCATTGTGTAATTGAAGGAGCAATCACTCAATTTGGCATCGTTTTCTCCCATTTCCTGTCACTTGGAAGTGAGGAACTACACCAATAAAAAAAAAAATATTTGGCTCAACATCCTCGTTAGTAGTCAAGGCCGAGCTTTCTCACAACCATTATGTATGCGTGTGATGGCGGGACCTCCTGAAATATGCCGCCTCCGAACGGCCAATCTGAGATAAGCTTTTCTTTCAGAAAAGAAGATGTCAGATCATCACGAGAAGATGGTCAGTGAAATGTCACTGAGCTGTTGCTACAGCTGGGAATCGAACTCAGACCTTCTGCGCGGCAGTTCATCGCAATAACCATCGCGTTACTGAGCCCGTCACGATGCTATATACAAAATTTACAGGAAAAAAGCACAAGTTAGACCAGGTCTTGAACACTGTTCTCATATTTGAGGTTCTTTTCCAAATCCTGTACTGAGCTTGTTGGATTTTATATAAAAACCAGCCTTATAGACTTTGACAGATGTTCAGAAGAGCTTTGATTTTGGTATATATTAACGGTCTACAAGACAGCCTGTTTCAGCTCACAGTCACACAGTCCATCTTACAACGATTTAAACATTTAATTTCGAAGGATTTGCAATCTTCAGTAATTCAAGTGTAGAGTCTATTAAGATGTGCAAGCGTTCTTCAAGCCTTACAGCTTAAGAAAGTTGTAGAACAAAAAAATATATCACACCTGGCACATCCCAATATCTTCGATGACGCACGTTTCTGCCCCTTGCTTCTTTTTGAAAACCTGGCGTTTTTGCCTTCTCCTTCCAGCTCACATGAAGGTGACTTCAGTGTTGTCTGTATATGTCTCATGAAAGCCTTACAGCACAGCCATTTGAAACTTTTTAATTGCGATGGCATATACCGCTGCAATTAGCTTCAAGCAAGACATCTAACACGGTGGTTCCGCTTACTTTTTTACGACCCACTACATCCATAAATTAAGTAAATCTGATAACGACTAATGAGGTTTTATAGAAGATACGGCTCTGGTATCTCTCTAACGAAGCCTTGACTTTGATATAAATACTTTTCGCGAAAACTTCTCATGCCACTTGACATTGATGTTCCTAGAGGTCTTGCCAAGAGAAGCGTACCATGGCCAAGAAGAATAAAATCGTAAGAAGGTCCTCAAAAATTACCATCCTTAGACTAATCGTCATTTTTAATCCCTTCTTTCAGGTTAGTTCATCATCGGCTTCCGATTCTGATTCTGATTCTGATATCGAAGTGAAGCTTAAGAGCACCAAAAAGTCAAAGAAAGGCCCTGCGAAATTCCATTGGATACTACTTATAGTGTCCGGCTTTCAGTTATTTTCAACATTTTACGGAGTGACGGTGAAGCTAGCAAACCAGCTACCAAAAGCATTAACGATTGCAACGGAACACCTTAACAAGGATAAATTTATCGCCGAGAGGACGCAGATACTTCTATCAGAGTATGAAGCTATTGGACCAAAAGTTGTCGGAAGTGCTGCTAATGAGGTGATTACGGTGGATTTCCTGCTCAATGAGATCAGGTCTATAAATTCCGGTCTAAATGCAGATCTTTTTAAATTGGAAGTCGATGTGCAAGAAGTGTCAGGAGCGTATATCCACTGGGAAATGGTTAACATGTACCAAGGAGTACAGAATGTTGTCGTGAAACTAACCCCAAAAGCTTCGAATAGTGAGGCATATTTGTTGATCAATACACACTTTGACTCAAAGCCTGGAAGTCCAGGTATGGGTGAACAATTGGAGTCTTGAGAAAAAATGTTGGGCTTATATATTTTTTTTTATGTTCGGCAGGTGCTTCTGATGCAGGTGCGATGGCTGTTGTGATGCTAGAGGTACTTCGTGTCTTGGCAATCGGTGAGATGTCATTTACTCATCCCATTGTGTTCCTGTTTAATGGTGCCGAAGAAAATCCTCTCCAGGCTTCGCATGGTTTCGCGACTCAACACAAATGGGCTAAGAACTGCAAGTAAGTAGAAGAATTTGAGTTGCCTGCCATGGGGCAAGATATTTCACATCGAAAATGCTTTGCAAATGTATCTTAAAGGTCCCTTTCCAGCATTACTCAACACGACTTTTATACACCAAACCACCAATTATCACTCTTCCTTCCCACAGAGCATTGATCAACTTAGACTCCGCTGGAAGTGGCAATCGAGATATCGTCTTCCAGTCAAGCGCTAATAATCCATGGCTGATGAAATATTACAAAAAAGCTGCTGTTCATCCCTTCGCAACCACCCTGGCTGAAGAGTTGTTCCAAATGAATCTCATCCCATCGGACACAGATTTTAGAAACTTTCAAACTTATGGTAAAATCCCAGGCTTGGACATGGCGTACACTCAAAATGGCTACGTCTACCATACCAAGCATGACAAGGCGAACATAATCCCAGTTGAAACGCTTCAAAACACCGGTGACAATGTTCTGTCATTAGCCAGAGCATACGCTGATGCTCCAGAACTAGAAGATCCTTCGGTGAGTCTGACTTGTAAAGCTTCAAACTCAAATGCAATTGCCCTTAAAAATTTTCTATAGAAATATGCCAATGGGTCGGTAGTATTCTACGATCTTCTTGGACAATACCTCGTTATTTATACTGGAACTCAAGCCACCCTTATCAACTACGGAGTGTCCATCGCCGCAGTCGCAGCTGTCTGGCTTTCGATTATAGTCATGGCGAAAACGTCAAAGGTGACCCCAGTTGGTGTTGTTGGTCGATTTGTCCTTACATTCCCCGTTCACATTACTGGGGTTGTATTGGGAGCTGGTCTGCCAATTCTCATAGGAACTGGACTTGACAAGTTGGGTGTTCCCATGTCATGGTTCACCAACCAGTGGATGGTAATTGGGTTGTACTTCTGTCCGCTAATCTTCGGAATGGGATTCCCAACTGCACTTCTTATTGGACTGATGAAGAAGGTAGGTTTGCACAAATTCATTTGGGATTAGACTACAATGTGTGTCCACCTTAGGATAAACTTAGCCTGTCCTTTAGGACGCAATTGGTGCTCAATTCACAATTGCTTGTGGTGGCAGCTATATCAGCTGCAGGCACATATTACGGCATCAAGTCAGCCTATCTGTTCATGTTGGCGACCCTTCTTTATACCATTTCCTCGATCATCAATACTTTGACAACCTTTTACAGGAGGGGTGAGTTTTTTTTTAGAGTTATTTCGATATGTGAAGACTTACAACTTGGGGTTTCTTTAAAGGTTTCGCTTGGTTCTACATTGTTTCTGCTCTGCAAATTCCTGCGTTCATCTACTTCACCTACATTGGGCACATCTTCTTTATGGCTTTGATGCCGATGATGGCACGATTTGGACCATCAACAAATCCTGATCTATACATGTCTGGACTATCAGCCCTTATTGGTGTTCTTGCTCTTGGTTTCCTTATTCCGTTGGTCAACCTCTTCCGTAAAGCAAAGTTGAGCCTTTTTATTTGCTTGTTAATTGGTGTGTTATTTGCTGGTATTGCCCTGAGTCCTTATGGTTTCCCATTCCGTGCAAAGACCAATGTTGAACGATTCAATGTTTTGGTAAGAATACCTCAGCCTACATTTTAGCGTAGATGTGACATTTCTCTCCTTACAGCACGTTCGTCGCGTGTTCCACGAGATTGACAACACTGTCAGCAAGAACGAGTCTGGATACTACTTCGATCCCCAAGATAGGAGAGGATTCAAGGATATATCAAGTAGGATTTCTCTTATTTAAACTTGTTAATCCCAGTTAATTTTAAACCTTTTTTAGCCGTCTTCGACACAAGCAAGATCATTTCCATGGCTACCCAATGCTCTGAATACATGTTCTGTGGTCTTCCTGTGTTCAATCATCGTTGGAACAAGGCTAAGTAAGTACAACAACAGCACCGCCAAATGAATTTGTTTTTCACCATCGAATATTTTAGGGCCCTTGCTAAATGGTTACCATCTGGAGACGTAGATCTACCAGGCACACCAACCCTTACACTCCTAGGCAAAATGGTTGATGAAGACTTTTTGAAAGTTCGCTACGACTTTGAACTAGATGGACCCCCACATATGGGTATCTATATGGGACCACTGGCTGGTGCCAACATCACCGATTGGACCTTCTTGGATACAATGCTTACCAAAAAGTGGGCACCACCTTTCTTCGTGTACTTCTCAAAGGGTAAGGATCAATCCGCGTTGAAGTTCTATGTGACATTTGAAAAGACTCGTGAAACTTTGTACGAACCGTCATTTGAGTTGGGTATTGGCGGGCACTATGTCAGTGATGAATATGACAGAGGTGCAGCGAACACAGCCTTCCTTAATACTTTCCCAGCATACACTTTTGTCATGGAATGGCCAAGTTCATACGAAAGATGGTACTTTTAAGGGTCTTAAATTTAGCAGGAAGCTGTGGTTGCTAGCCATATATTTTAAAGCCGATACTGTCATGTAAATGTCAAGAGAAAATTGTAATAAATTTGACCACAATGGGTTGTTGTCCAAACTTATTCGAGGAGTTGCTATTTTTTGTGTTCATGTAGACGTTACTTGTAGACGAGTAAGCAGCTAACTTTTTATTATTTTCAGTTCTTTTAATTATGGTTTCATGGATTTTGGTACAGCCTTCCAATTAATATGCGAACACATTATCACTAGTTACATGGAAGGTAAAGTGCTTGAGGGAATCACATGATAAGTCAACTCTGTGCTTTCTAGACTTAGTTCTTCGTTTTAAAGGAAAAGGCTTTCCTGCATGCTAATATGCCACATATAATAGATCATGCGAGAAGCTCGTGAATTTGAGATTAGTCCCTCACACAAGGTAAGTAGGTTATGTAGGTTTGATGGTCTGGCACTATAAGCAGCCAGGTTAGGATGGCACGGAATGAATATTGGACCTGCTATCCCAGGCAAACCTAAACAAGTTGCTTCGACATATTCGGACAACTGGTTGTCTAGGAATTTCAAGGCCCCTTGAACAGAGATGATAGGGGATGTACCGAAAGGCCAACGGCAGCGCTCAATCCCGAAGTGGATACTGATGGCCCCGTGTCCTAGGGGTATATATTAAATTGGAACTGGCCCTCCAGGTTTGGGGGTTGTGCTTTGGGTTAACTACCGACACATGGAAAAAATTCATAAGTTACGAAGCAACCAATAGCCTCGGAAAGGATTGAATTTATTGTTGACGAACCGGCTAAACGAAAAAAGGACAACGACGTTCGTATCTGCACCTGGAATGTGAGAACAATAAACAAGAGAGGTGCAAGCGAACAACTAGTGTAAGCTCATAACTGCTACAAAGCAGAAATAACTACCTTCCAGAAAATATGGTGTGATGGGCCGGGCAAAAAGAGGATGAAAAACTGTGACATCTACTACGGACCGCGTTATAGTGAGCTGAAACAGCGACTATTCGGATGCGGATTTATTATAAGTGCCAGACTTAGGCAAGAAGTCTTATGTTTCCAAGACATTAGCGAACACATTGTAACAATTCGCATCAATGCCAAATTCGCCAACGTAAGCCTTATATGCGCTCACGCCCAAACGGAGGAAAAGATGATACAGCTAAGGATTGCTTCTATGAGCTCCTTGACAAAACCTATGAGCGACTACCGAAGTACGATGTTAAAATCGTGCTGGGGGATTTTAACGCAAAGGTAGGAAGAGAAGGCATCCTTAGCCGTATTGTCGGAAATCATAGCCTACACGACAACACGTCTGGTAACGGACTTAGGCTAATTGACTTCGCCACGGAACGAAATGTCACTATAGCCAGCACACGGTTTCCTCACCTCGATATCCATAAGGGGACATGGCGATCTCCAGATCCACGAACGGTCAATCAAATTGATCACATAGCGATAGACAAGAGGCACGCATCCAGTATTTTGGATGTCCGAACATTCCGACTCGGACCACTACCTTGTTGCAGCCATGGTTAGAACGCCACAACAATCCAGAAATACTGTACAAAAATTGAATGTCGAAAGACTGCAATTGCAAGAGACCGCCAAGACCTTCGCGCAAAGCGTATCCCTAAACCTCTCGATTTACACCATACCACCAGCATCGAATGTCGAAGAACTATGGCAACGATGCCAACAAGCCATTCGATCAGCCGCAACTGAGGTGCAAGGTTTCTCGCACCCTGGTTTGATCAGGAATGCCGACAGATGCTCGCAGCCAAGAACGAGGCCTACAAGGCTAAGCTGCAGGTGAAGACGAGAGCTGACATTGAGCTCTATAGCCAAAGAAGAAGGGATCACCGGCTTTTCAGAGAGAAGCAAAAAGAGTAAGAAAAGCTAGCGATCGATGATATAGAGAGGTGCCACTCCAGGAGCTATGTTCGCAATTTTTTCCAAAGTGTAAAACGTCAAAGCCAAGAATGCAAGGCTCCAACAGAATCCTGTCGAGATGAATAAGGAAATATCGTAGTTGGGACACAGTCGATGCTAAGGATATGGAAGAACCACTTCTGCAGACTGTAAAGCGGCGTTGACGAACAACATTCCGCTGTCAGGCAGAACGAAGCATTTAATATTGGCACCGACAGCAAAACATGCCAACCACCCGACCTGAGCGAGGTGAGGATAGCAATAACTAAACTCAACCGGAAATGACGGCTTTATAAAGCCGGCGGAGGTGACTTGGTAAGTTACATCCACCAAATCTGGTCGGACGAAAGTATGCCTGAAAAATGGAACCATAGATCCACAGAAAAGGAGACCCTTTAAGCTGCGCCAACTACAGAGGCACAAGTCACCTCAACATTACAACATTAATATGTGAACGCATTAAGCCGTTTACCAACAACCAGATCGGCCCTTATCAGTGTGGTTTTAGGCCAGGAAAGTCCACAACCGATCAAATTTTCACACTTCGCCAGATCCTGGAAAAAACCCAAGAATTCCAAATCGATACTCAGGTGGTGGGTATCGATCCATCGATTTCAAAGCCGGATACCACAGCATTTATAGAGACGTGAGCAAAGTGAGAAAAAACGTTGCAATATGCCATTCAGATCGTACATCCATGGCTTTGTTGAACCAAACGTTTGATGAACAAATCATCTGATGAAATGGAACTCTGAATTGGTCACCTCGTCCGTGTGATTTGACAACTTTGGGCTATTTCGTGGGGTACGTTAAATCTCTGCTCTATGCTGATAGACCAGCATCGATTGATCTATGAGAATCCAACATTCAACGCATTATTCACGAAATAAGACCGGGTATGATCGAAAAAGTGTTGCAAAATTATACCGACAGGATGAAGTTCATACAGCGCAGTCGCGGAGGACGTATGCCAGAAATTATTCTTAAACGTTAAATGCCATGAAATCTGTAAGCTAATAAAACCAGTATTTTGGGTCATTCCATTGAATTTGTTGTGTTTACTTGTTAAAAAAGTTCTATGCCTTTACAAAAAAAAAAAAATATAAAAATCATATTTTATCCTCACAATCTCTTATCCTTATCCGTACACTCTAAAGCGGAACAACTTTAAACCAAAAAGTTCGAAATGTTTCGATTTCATTTTTCCACCATTTTACAAAAATCAGATGCTGAAACGTAAAGTCACAAAATTTTTTATCAGAAATTGAATTTTCTGATAAATCGCATCTTTTTATGGACGGGTTGGTAAATTGTCATATATGATGGCCCTCTCTTTGATCATGCTGCGATAGGAAACTGAAATTTTGTCAGAATCTTTATTATGCTTATCTGAAGATTGACTTATCTAAATATAGTCGATTTGCTAAGTGAGATTAGGAACGATATATTTGACAAATAAAAATCATACTTAAGTGCTAAATAAAAATTCATCTAACGCTAGATATACCAGGTGACAAATTTTTATAGCGTAATAGTATTTAGACGAGTGCTTCACTATCTAAAAAAAAAACTCTCAGATCTGCATGCCAAATTATCTTTCAGTTTTGTACTCAAATTGCACTGCAATCTGGTGAAAGCCTGGAAATTAAACAACATGAGTCCTTAGTAAGCCGACGAGATGTTGTTGTCAGAGTTAATAGTCCTGGCAGCTAAAGTGCAAGAGTGTCCAGGCCATGATCGCTTGGCATGCTAGCATTAGCCCGTTCTAGCTCTTCGGTGGGGAGGTTCTTGCTGTCAGTAGCACTGGACGGCTCGTTACGGACATACATGCCAGACGATTTTCACGAATAAGGCCAGGTCTGCAACGTTCTTTGTATGCCGCAGATTGTTTGTTGTAGTGGCGAGAGCTTGAGATGGTATTGCTCTCTGAGGAAGTCCCATCCTTGTTGCATCATTTCCTATGGGTATTGTTGCGACACCATGCCTACCGAATCCTCAAATATTATTGAAAGTTCCCAAATGTTTAGTGGATTTTATTTACACAAAAGCGGGTTTTCATTTACATGTATTACCTGCAAAGCAGAGTGCTTATCTGCAGGTGGTTGAGCATACATTCAATAAATTACAAATAGGTTAGAATTACAATAGTGCTGTTAAAATCTTCTTTAACTGTCTAATTCACAAAATAAAGTTCAAACAAATGCTTTTTTAACTCTTTTTTCCTTATTTTAAAATTTGGAATTACTTTTAAAAACTGTGGTATCGAATTAACTAATTTAGGGACGGTGCATCGCAGTTCTCTATCACCATATGTGTTGTAAGCTTTCGGAACTTCTAACATCCCTTGGGCTGGTCTTCGGGTGTTTTGTGGATGGCTTAAGGGTCCGAGAAATCGTTGGTCGTTCATATATGTAAGCATTGTTGTCATCTGGAAAAACGCTTTGAAAGTTGAATTAATAGGTCTAATTATTTTAACAAGACGATGTTGTAATTTAGATATCTTATCCAGGTGGGTTTTTGTGGCGTTTCCCCATGCCAGAATCCCGTATCTAATCCGTGATTCTGCCAACGAGTAGTAAACTTGGTTTTGTACCTCCATATGTGAGTAACGCTTAAGATACACCATTGCAAATATCGTACTCTTAAGTTGAAGTCGGAGGATGTTGATGTGCTCACGCCACAAAAAATGCTCGTCGATGGTTACTCCAAGATATTTAGTGGCTTTGACTACCTCAATTGCGTTGCTGCTTCTTAGTACTGGACAGCGATCATTGCGATGAAATATTTCAATGGTTTCGATTGGCTTTGATGGAGTCCGTATATGCATCACCTTAGTATTTTCTGCATTTATCACTAGACCGTTATCATGACACCATTCAGATACACCATTCAGATATAGCGTTGAATTCATCTTGCAATATCTTCACGGCTAAATGCAAGTCTTTGTGTCTAACAACGATTGCGATATCATCAGCATAGGCATAGGCAATCGATTTCTTAAATATTCTTAGCAGTTCATTAGTGAACAGAATGAATAAAATGGGACCCAATTTGGAACCTTGAGGTACACCGTATTTGCTAGATTTTTTTCGGCTTAATATGTCAGATACCTTGCCATGGATTACTCTATCAGTCAGATAGCTTAACGCGCTGAATAATGCATATTATCCAGTGCGTTGGAAGACGGCGGTGGTTCATCCTCTCCCGATAAAGGGAAAGGACAACTTCAATCCGGCGAATTTCCGGCCGATAAGTCTCCTTCCGAGTATCAGCAAGGTTTTCGAAAAGATTCTCAATCGAGCTCTGTTCAAGTGGTCTGAGGACAATAATATTATAACAGAGAACCAGTTTGGTTTCAAGGCTGGACATAACTGTATTCATGCCGCCTCCAAACTCGTCTCTGATATACAATGGAACAAAGCCAAAAAAAAAAACAGTGCACGGGTGCATGTCTGGTTGATTTAGAGAAGGCTTTTGACACCGTATGGTTAGAGGGCCTCTATCTAAAGCTGACCAGACTTGGCATAACTAAACCACTGTTATATATGCTTCATGACATGCTGACTGGTAGAACGTTTGTTGTCAAAAGTGGCAATGTAACTTCTACCATAGAATTTTTCATTAAGAATGGTCTGCAACAGGAAGCTGTCAACTCGCTGATTCTCTTCAGCAATTACACAAGTGATATGATTGGCAGTCTTACTCAGGCAATTGCGTATGCGGACGATCTTATCGCGTACAGAACAGCCTCTACTGTCGAAGTCATTCGAACTCTCTTGCAGCGAGACTTCGACAATATCCAGAGATATTGTGATGACTGGAAGTTCAAATCAACTTTCAGAAATCAGAAACTATCCTGTTTAGGACACCATTGTGTCTAGGGACTCTAGGGATACGAGAAAGAACTGGCGAAAGCTGCTGATCGTTGTACCAAATGGACAGCCACTGCAGAGTAAAAGTGCAGTAAAGTACCTTGGAATCTGGCTGGATCAGTATCTATATTTCGGAAGACATGTAGATGCTGCTCTGGCGAGAGCTAGGGGAGCATTTTTCCTGACTAGACGATTGTTTTATAGCAGTCGTCTTGACAGCAGGGTGAAGGTGATTTCCTACATGGCCTTCATTAGGCTGATGATTGCCTATGGGTGCCCGGTGTGGTTCAACGTTGCCCCATCTCAAATGGAAAAGATATGGGAGTTTGAGAGGCAGTGTCTGAGGAGCTGCCTTGGACTTCACAGAACACCAGTATCTGACTACACAGAATACTATTCCAACCAGGTCCTACACAACGGGGCCAACATTACCCGAATAGACAATTTTCTGGTGAAACTCATTCGGTTTCCCGCTGCAAGAGGGCTTCGAACAATAGTCTCATCTTTGGGGCCTTCTACCCCAATGATGAATATTTTGAGAGCGCACTAGAAAGACACGTAAAAATCTTCTTTCCAAGAAAGACGGCAAGGGTTATTCGAACCCATACAATACAAAATGTAGATTTTGATCTAGTAAATCATTTAAAAGTGCTAATCAATCAGATGGAAAATATTTAAACTCAATTATAACCATATTACGTGTTTTATTTATTAACAAAAAGTTTTTTTATTTCTTTCTACAATCATGACAAATAATTGCTTTTTACTGATAACATTTTCCACATAATAGATTTTTACAAATATCGCACACATAGTTGGATTTATTATTACAGCTAGAAATATAACAGTGACGTCTTTTACCTGTACCTACAGCTGAAGGCTGCATCGGTATTGGTGGTTGTGTTGAAGTACTAGCGGATTCTTTCGACATGTTGCTGAGTTCGAGATCCAACTCTAGTAAAAAGTCTAGTCTACGCAGTTCATTGTTTGCCACTTCCTGATATAGAATTCTAGCATTTATCGTAGCGAAGACTAATTATAAAATACTTGTACCGGCCATCACCTCGAAGCTGCCTTGACACTGTAATTTCTAGCCATTTGGTCAAGAACATCAACACCATATTTCGTAGAATTATAATATGTAACGGTTTTAGGTTTCTTTTTTTCGGGGTACTTTCATCTATTTAAACATTGTTGCGAAATGTGCTCAGTAGTAACACCATTTTTTGTTCTTTTCGCTTGATAAATTGTCAGTAAACAGTTCTCATTTTAGAAAGAAGAAAAAAGAGGAAGAAAAGCGCGCGATCGAGGATACAGAGAGGTGCCACTCCAGGAAAGATGTTCGCAAGTTTTAATAAAGTGTAAAATGTCAAAGCCAAGGATACAAGGCTTGAACAGAACCCTGTCGAGATGAACAAGGAAATATCGTAGTTGAGACACAGTCTATGCTGAGGATACGGAAGAACCACTTCTGCAGACTGTTAAACGGCGATGACGAACAACATTCCGCTGTCAGGCAGAACGAATCATTCAATATTGGCAACGACAGCGAAAGCTGCCAACCACCCTTCCTGAGTAATGTGAGGATAGCAATTTTAAGACTCATGCTAACTAAGGCTGCCGGAAATGACGGCCTTTCCGCTGACCTATATGATGCAGGTGGAGATGACTTGGTTTGTAACATCAAAGATTATAAAGCCACACAGATGACGCATTGAGAACAAAATACAAAAAGTTTTGCTCATCAGCTTCATGGTACTGGCGGTGGCCACGTGCACACATGAGAAATGAGATCCAAATATATGGCGGGCTGTGCCAGTACGACCCGACATAGAACAATTTTTCTTTTATTGGGTGCATCATCTGTATGACTTTATAATCTTTGGTAACATACACCAACTCTTAAGTCAAATCTGGTCGGATGAAAGTATGCCTAAAGAATGGAACCTCAGCATCGTTTGCCCGATCCACAAAAAAGGGGACCGTCTACACTGCGCCAACTACAGAGGCATACGTCTCGTCAACATCGCCTACAAGATCATATCTGCCGTAATATGTGAACGCCTCAAAACTGTTTACCAACAACCCGCTCAGCCCTTATCAGTATGGTTTTTGGCCAGGAAAGTCCACAACTGATCAAATTTTCACACTTCGGCAGATCCTCGAAAAAAACCAAGAATTCAAAATCGATATCCACCACCTATTTATCGCATACGACAGCATTTATAGAGACGAACTATACAGAGCCATGTCTAGTTTTGGTATACCGCCCAAACTCGTCCGTTTGTGTAGGATGACGATGGAGAATTCTCGCTTCTCCATCAGGGTCGGAAACGATCTCACCGACACATTCGATACCAAAAAACGATTAAGTCAAGGTGATGCCCTTTCATGTGACTTCTTCAATCTGATTCTTGAGAGGATTGTGCAAAACTCACGAGCCAACAGCAGAGACACAATTTTCCAAAAATCGGTACAACTACTTGCATACGCCGACGATATTGGCATCGTTGGTAGAACTCATCGTAATGTCATAGCCAGGTTTGCTTGTATAGAGAAGGAAGCGCCAGTAAATGAGGGCAAGACGAAGTATATGCTGTCAACACGAAAGGAGACACACTATCGACGAATTGGACAGAACGTCACCATTGACAGATATAACTTTGAGGTAGTACGGGACTTTATCTATCTCGGCCCCGCTATTAATTCTGACAGCAACATCTAGTTTGCAGCGAGATTTGCGGGACGTCATCTGTTCGGACTATCCGTCTCATTATCTTTTTATCTGCCACATGACAATTCCGAACTTTTTTGAGATCAGTTTCTTATGTATTCAGCATAATTTCCCGCTATCGTAGAGCCATACAGTTTTTTTTATTGATGGTCTGATATTCCGGAACCACACCATCTGAAGACTTATGTCACTGTCAACAAGCTTATTTGAGACTTTCCAATTGTGATGGTTTATACCGTAATAAGATGCGATTAAGATATCCAAAGTGTTGTCTCAATTATTCTAGTTTACGACACACCACACATTGATCTAACAGGCACCGCCGAATCTTCATAGAGCTTCATAAATCTGGTAAAACTGATAACGAATATTGAAGCGAACGCTGGTATCTATTTTGCGAAGCCTTGACTTTGGTATAAATGCTTTTCGCAGAAACGTATCAAATCACTTGGCATTGGCATTCATTAAGGTCTTACCAAGAGAAAACGGTACAATTGTGATAATGGCCAGGAAGAATAAGAATGTAAGAAGATCCCAGCAAGTTGCGGTCCTAATACTAATCTTTACCTCTTTTAACTCTTTTAAGGAAAATTCATCATCGGATTCCGATTCCGATTCTGACATCGAAGTTAAGGCAAAAAGAAGCAGGAAGGCCTCTCGTAGAGAAGAGAGATATCCCTGGTTTTTGCTTGTACCGATCGGCTTGATGTGGTTGGGGTTGTTCTATGGAGTTACTGTTAGGTACGCAAATACACTACCCACTGCACTGACTCTAGCAACTGAGTCGCTTAACAAGGATCGTTTTATCGCTGAGAGAGCTCAAATACTCCTGACAGAGTATGAAGCAATTGGACCGAAAGTAGTCGGAAGCGATGCCAATGAGGTGGTCACAAGGGATTTCCTTCTCAATGAGATCAAGACGATCAAATGTGATCTGAATACAGACCTGTTCTCTTTGGAAGTCGATGTGCAAGAGGTGTCAGGAGCGTACATTCACTGGGAAATGGTGAACATGTACCAGGGTGTACAGAATGTTGTCGTCAAACTCACACCCAAGGCTTCGACTAGTGAATCGTATGTGTTGATCAACACACATTTTGACTCAAAGCCAGGAAGTCCAGGTATGGGTGATGGATCGGAATATTAAAACAAAAGTGCGGTGCTAATTTATTTTTTTACCTTTGACAGGTGCGTCTGATGCCGGTGCAATGGCTGTTGTGGTTTTGGAGACTCTTCGCGTCCTGGCAACCAGTGGGAAGACATTCACTCATCCCATTGTGTTCCTGTTTAATGGTGCTGAGGAAAATCCCCTGCAGGCTTCGCATGGTTTTGTGACGCAACACAAATGGGCCAAGAATTGCAAGTAAGTAGAAAAGTTTGACTTTGTTGGCTTTGGGCATGGAATTTTACATGTCGATAGAGGTCGTTAAAGCTATCGACTTGGTGACTCCCAGGATTACTTACCTCGATTTTTATGATTTTTATAGACCTTACCATGAACACTTATAACAGAAAACCCTCTCCCTCCCCACAGAGCATTGATCAACTTAGACTCCGCTGGCAGTGGAAATCGTGACATTGTCTTCCAGTCAAGCGCTAATAATCCATGGCTGATGAAATATTACAAAAAAGCTGCAGTTCACCCCTTCGCAACCACCCTGGCTGAAGAGTTGTTCCAAATGAATCTCATCCCATCGGACACAGATTTTAGAAACTTTCAAACTTATGGTAAAATCCCAGGCTTGGACATGGCGTACACTCAAAATGGCTACGTCTACCATACCAAACATGACAAGGCGAACATAATCCCAGTTGAAACTCTTCAAAACACCGGCGACAATGTTCTGTCATTAGCCAGGGCATACGCTGATGCTCCTGAAGTTGAAGACCCTTCGGTAAGTCTGACTTAGACGGAAGGTTTAAACTTAAATGCAAATGTGTTAACAACTGTTTTCTAGAAATATGCCAACGGCTCAATAGTATTCTACGATATTCTTGGACAATACCTCGTCACTTATAGCGGAACTCAAGCCATCCTACTCAATTATGGAGTGTCAATCGCTGGTGTCGCAGCTGTTTGCTTCTCGGTTATATTCATGGCGGCAGCGTCAAAGGCGACCTTAGTTGATGTCGTTGGTCGATTTATCCTTACATTCCCCGTCCATGTTACTGGAGTTGCATTAGGAGTTGGTCTACCAATTCTCATAGGTACTGGACTTGACAAGTTGGGTGTTCCCATGTCATGGTTCACCTATAATTGGATGGTAATTGGGTTGTACTTCTGTCCGTTGATCTTCGGAATGGGATTCCCAACTGCACTTCTTATTGGACTTATGAAAAAGGTAGGTTTGAGCAACTTCATTGGGGATTGGATTACAATGTGTTTCTACTTTAGGATAAGCTAAGCCTGTCCTGTAGGATCCAATTGGTACTCAACTCGCAATTGCTTTTGGTGGCAGCTGTATCAGTTGCTGGCACATATTACGGCATCAAGTCAACCTATCTGTTCATGTTGGCGACCCTTCTCTATACAATTTCTTCGATCTTCAACACATTGACAACCTTATACAGGAGGGGTGAGTTTCTATAATTGTTACGATATTTGAAGACTTACATCTTGGGGTTTCTTTAAAGGTTTCGCTTGGTCTTACTTTGTTACTGCTCTGCAAATTCCTGCCTTCCTCTACTTCACCTACATTGGGCACATCTTCTTTATGGCTTTGATGCCGATGATGGCACGATTTGGACCATCAACAAATCCTGATCTATACATGTCTGGACTATCAGCCCTTATTGGTGTTCTTGCTCTTGGTTTCCTTATTCCGTTGGTCAACCTCTTCCGTAAACCAAAGTTGAGCCTTTTTATTTGCTTGTTAATTGGTGTGTTATTTGCCGGTATTGCTCTGAGTCCTTATGGTTTCCCATTCCGTGCAAAGACCAATGTTGAACGATTCAATGTTTTGGTAAGAATACCTCAGTCTTCATTTTAGCGTAGATGTGACATTTTTCTCCTTACAGCACGTTCGGCGCGTGTTCCACGAGATGGACAACACTGTCAGCAAGAACGAGTCTGGATACTACTTCGATCCACAAGATAGGAGAGGATTCAAGGATATATCAAGTAGGATTTCTCTTATTTGAACTCGTTAATCCGAGATAATTTTAAACCTTTTTCTAGCCGTCTTCGACACAAGCAAGATCATTTCCATGGCTACCCAATGCTCTGAATACATGTTCTGTGGTCTTCCTGTGTTCAATCATCGTTGGAACAGGGCTAAGTGAGTACAACAACATACATTCCAAATGAATTTGTTTCTCACCATCGATTTTTTTAGGGCTCTCGCTAAATGGTTACCATCTGAAGATGTTGATCTACCAGGCACCCCCACTCTATCTCTTCTGAGCAAAACAATTGATGAAGACGCATTGAAGGTTCGTTATGACTTTGAACTGGATGGACCCCCACATATGGGTATCTATATGGGACCACTGGCTGGTGCCAACATCACCGATTGGACCTTCTTGGATACAATGCTTACCAAGAAGTGGACACCACCATTCTTCGTGTACTTCGCAAAGGGTAGGGATCAATCAACGTTGAAGTTCTTTGTGGAGTTCGTTAAGACTGAGGAAACTTTGAACGAGCCATCGTTTGAGTTGGGTATTGGCGGGCACTATGTCAGTGATGATTATGACAGAGGTGCAGCGACCACAGCTTTCCTTAAGAGCTTCCCATCTTACACTTTCGCCATGGAATGGCCAAGTTCCTATGAGAGGTGGTATTACTAAAATTCTCAGCTTCCCCGAAGCTTTAGGGTTGCTAAATATTTAAAACATGTAAAGTATGGATTTATATGAATTTAATAAATATTTGAAAAATTCAGTTAATTTGGTCTTTAATTTCACGTACACATCTTTACGAAACTAGAATCAGCCACTGAACATCCTTCCTCGTTTCCACGTCATTATTCATTCATGATCTTGGTTTTCAAGGGCTATCTAGGTGAACAAGATATAAATAGTATCTTGTTCACCTCTTAACTATAGTTCTAGAATCACACTGCCATAGATCCCAAACAACCACTTGAACCCATAAATAGCAAAATTTATTTATTTGGGCGGATAAACAGCCAGAACAGCTACCAATGCAATCCAAAAAATGCACTTTTTGGAGCGGTTTAAGAGCAGGCATCATCGGACCGTATTTCTTTACAAATGCGGAAGGAGCGTGTCTTACTGCCTTTGAAGATCGCACTGATGAATGAATTTTTTGTTGAAAACACAACAATATATCTTACTACAGAACCACGCAAGGTCTTAAGAGTTTGTATGTCTCAAAAATCCTGGCTTACTTAAGTGGCGCTGAAGTCCGGTCCGGAATGAGTCTGGGCCATAACCAACATGCCTCTCCAATAAGCCCGGCCCTTAGCTAACTGCTTTCAGTTGTGCACTCCAAGTTGGTTGAGGTCGGTTTCTACTTTTGCGCGCCACTTAAGGCGAGGTCAGCCTCTTCTGCGTCCGAAGTCAGGCTGGGAATCGAAGACTCTGCGAGCCGGAGTATTGGTGTCCATTCGATCTACATGTCCTAGCCATCATAAACGTCCAATGCGGAGTTTGTTGACAAGAGGCATGTCGCTGTACAGCTCGTATAGTTCTTGGTGGCTATGACATCACGTTGGGTCCGAAAAATGATGTCAATATCCTCGGCGTATGCTAGTAGTTGTACCGATTTTTGGAAAATTGTGCCTCTGGTGTTGGCTTGTGAGTTTTGCGCAATCCTCCAAGAATCAGATTGAAGAAAACACATGACAGCGCATCGCCTTGCCTAAATCATTTTTTGGTATCGAATGTGTCAGTGAGGTCGTTTCCGACCCTAATGAAGCAGCGAGAATTCTCCATCGTCATCCTACACAAACGGACGAGTTTGGACGGTATACCAAAACTAGACATGGCTCTGTATAGTTCGTCCCTATAAATGCTGTCGTATGCGGCTTTCAAATCGCTAAATAGGTGGTGGTTATCGATTTGGACTTCTTGGGTTTTTTTGCAGGGTCTGCCGAATTGTGAAAATTTGATCGGTTGTGGACTTTCCTGGCCTAAAACCGCACTGATAAGGGCCCATCAGGTTGTTGGTAAACGGTTTCAGGTGTTCACATATTACGGCAGAGAGGATCTTGTAGGTGATGTTGAGGAGACTTATGCCTCTGTAGTTGGCACAGTTCAGAGGGTATCCTTTTTTTGTTGATCGGGCAAACGATGCCGAGGTTCCATTGTTCAGGCATAATTTCTTCCGACCAGATTCGGCTTATAAGTTAGTGGATGTTACCCACCAAGTCATATCTGTCGGCTTTATAAAGTTCGGAGGAGCTTTATAAAGCCTTGTTGAGCAGGAATTCAGATATGGCTATCCTCATCTCACTCAGGTCGGGTGGTTGGCATTTTTCGCTGTCGTTGCCAATATTGAATGGTTTGGTCTGCCTGACAGCGGAATGTTGATCCCCTTCGCCGTTTACCAGGCTGCAGAAGTGGTACTTTCGTATCCTCAGCATAGACTGTGTCTCAACTACGATATTTCCTTGTTCATCTCGACAGAATTCAGCTCGAACATTGTGTCCTTGGCTTTGGCGTTTTACACTTTGGTAAAACTTGCGAACATTATTCCTGGAGTGGCACCGCTCTATATACTTGATCGCACGCTTTTCTTGCTCTTTTTTCTTCTTTCTGAAAGGCCGGTGTTCTTCCCTTCTTCTCTGCCTATAGAACTCAATGGCAGTTATCGTCTTCACCTGTAGCTTAGCCTTGTAGGCATCATTGTTGGCTGTGACCATCTTTCGACATGCCTCATCAAACCACTTGATAGTGGACCCGAGAAACCTAGGACATCAGTTGCGGCGGATCTAATGGCTTGTTGGCATCGTTGTCATTGCTCCTAGATCGAGAAGTTAAGGGATACGCGTTGTTCGATTGTCTTGGTGGTCTCTTGCGATTGCAGTATTTCAACATTTTTTTCACAGTATTTCTGGATTGTTGTGGCGTGGTAGATATCCGTGTTCTTACCATGGCGGCAACAGGGTAGTGGTCCGAGTCGATGTTACCTCTTTGGAATGTTTGGACATCCAAAATACTGGATGCGTGCCTCTTGTCCACGCAATGCGTTCAATTTAGTTGACCGCTCGTTGATCTGGAGACCGCCATGTCCCCTTATGGATATCGAGGTGAGGAAACCGTGTGCCGGCTTTAGTGGCATTTCGTTCCGTAGCGAAGTCAATTAGCCTAAGTCCGTTACGAGACGTGTTGTCGTGTAGGCTATGATTTCTGACAATACGGCTAAGGATGTCTTCTCTTCATACCTATGCGTTAAAATCCCCCAGCACGATCTTAACATCGTACTTCGGTAGTCGCTCATAGGTTTTGTCAAGGAGCTTATAGAAGTCCTTAGCTATTTCATATTTTTCCTCCGTTGGGGCGTGAGCGCATATAAGGCTTCTGTTGGCGATTTTGGCATTGACGCGGATAGTTACAATGCGTTCGCTAATGTCTTGGAAACATAAGACTTCTTGCCTAAGTCTGGCACTTATAACAAATCCGCATCCGAATAGTCGCTGTTTCTGCTCACTATAACACGGTCCGTAGTAGATGTCACAGTTTTCCATCCTCTTTTTGCCCGGCCCATCTCATCGTATTTCCTGGGTGGCAGTAATGTCTGCTTTGTAGCAGTTTAGGGTTTCCGCTAGTTGTTCGCTTGCACCTCTCCTGTTTAATGTTCTCACATTCCGGGTGCAGATACGAACGTCGTTGTCCTTTTTTCGTTAAGCCGGTTCGTCAACAGTAAAATCAGTCTTTTCCGAGGCTATTGGTTGCTTCGTAACAATGGTTTTTTTAAATGGGTGGGTAGTTTACCCAAAGCACAACCCCCAACCTGGAGGGCCAGTTCCAATTTATTAGATACCCTAGGACACGGGGCCATCAGTCTCCACTACGGGATTGAGCGCTGCCGTTGGCCTTTCGATTCATCCGCCACCATCGCTGTTCAAGAGGCCTGGCTAACCCTTGAAATTCCTAGACAACCTGTTGCCCGAATATGTCGAATCAGTTTGTCTAAGTCTTCCTGGGACAGCACGCCGGTTACCCATTCCGTGCCATTCTGATCTGGCTGTCTATAGTGTCGCTGTTTTTCGACGTATTATCAACACTCGCGCTTATCGTTTAGCAATTCAAATCCGGTTGGATGAGACCAGTACCCGGTGGTTAATACTTTGAGGTTAGAAATAAGCACTGAATGTGTAGTCAGAGTAACAATCACTGGGCTTTGCCAAGTTAAAGCCAATCAGAGTCTACCCTCGTTCTACAACACCCAACCATACTAACTGACAGTTTAATAATTTTTATGCTGAGTTTTTATTTTGCTCTCTCATCACCTCTTCCTTTTAAAAATTTGTGCGTACGGGAACGGCAATAGGTAAAAGGCAGCAAGAAAAATAATTTTGTCCCGGAATAGACATAAACTCAGTTCGAAGAAAATTAACTGCCTCTGTGTAACACCATATGACATTCATATGATATGATCCCAGCTGATGATACTTGAGAGCAGTAGGCTCATACCTTAGAAACTGTGTCTCTGAAAGGTACATAGTTGAAATGCATAGAATCTAGGGATGAGTTTTACTCCACATATTTGACGTTATAATATCTGTATGACAAGATATCTCCTGCAAGTGTTCCCTGTGCCAAAAGTTGCAGTCTTGATGCATGGGAAGAATCATCTATAAGGCGAATTCCACGACTTTTGATAGAGCTCTGCAAGTTCAATATATGTTTTGTGCCGAATTTCAAGGGTGACACAGTGCATGGCTTATATGGGGTCAATACTTTAACACTATAAGACTATATGGATGCTGATACCTTCAATAACGGATTTGGGATCTATTATGGTGATCTTCACTTATCTATGCACACATTGTGGTTACATGATAACGTTTTTAGATCACCGTTATACAGTTAAAAGCTTTTCCGAATAGAACCTCTAAAATTATAACCTTTAGTACACACCATCTTCACACTCGTATCTTTTTTATTAAAAAGAAATTGCTTGAGGCATATCATGGTTGGTTTATATCCCGTAATAAGATACGCGAAAGATATCCCCAGAGTTTACTCAATCTATAAATTTGGTAATAAGCGCAAGCGATAAGTTTCTGATATGCCGCTAGTATAAATTTATCAGCTTGCCATTACCGTTGATATAAAAGCTTTCGGGTAAGTAGTAGCCAGGTATTTGATTCCTAGGTGGTAGCAGAAACACTAGTCCTGTTCAAAATTGGGGATTGTTGGATAGTCCCAATATGGCTGACAAAAAGAAAAAGGTAAGAACGTCTCAACAAGTTCATATTCTATAACCTCTCTTCATTTAACCTCACTTTAGGTCAACTCATCATCGGATTCCGACTCAGACATTGAAGTGAAGCCAAAAAAATCAAGGAAGACCTTCCGCAAAGAAAAGAAAATCACCTGGCAATGGTTTCTACCGTTCGGCTTGATATGGTTTCTACTGTTCCACGGGTTGGTTCTGAAATACGCTGATCAGCTACCCACTGCGTTGACTTTAGCAACCCAACATCTCAACAAGGATCGGTTCATCGCTGAGAGGGCGCAGATACTCCTGTCACAGTATGAAGCTATTGGACCAAAAGTTGTCGGGAGCACTGCAAACGAAGTGGTTGCAGTGAATTTTCTCCTCAATGAGATCAATAATATCGGTTCCGTTTTAAACTCAGACCTCTTCGAGCTGGAGGTCGATGTGCAGGAAGTTTCAGGAGCGTATATTCACTGGGAAATTGTAAACATGTATCAAGGAGTACAGAATGTTGTTGTGAAACTTACCCCAAAGGCATCTGATAGTCAATCATATCTACTGCTCAACACTCATTTCGATTCTAAGGCTGGAAGTCCAGGTGAGGTTGAAGGATTAATAATACTCCAATGAACTAAATACTTGAATTGATTTGCTTTGTAATAGGTGCTGCTGATCCCGGTGCAATGGTTGTCGTAATGCTGGAGGTTCTTCGTGTCATTGCAACCAATGATAAGTCATTCACCCATCCGATTGTGTTTCTGTTTAACGGCGCAGAAGAAAATCCTCTCCAGGCTTCACATGGTTTCATGATTCATCATAAATGGGCGAAAAATTGCAAGTAAGTAGCTTAGATGTTTGGATAGGTATAGTCCTAGAAGGTAAGAACTCTAGAGAGGGTGTCTAAACGTCTTATCAACGTTTAAAGTCCTTGCTCTATGATCTACGATCCAGGTACTGGCTGCCTCTTCAATATTTGCATGCATCCTTCTTCAGCCAAGAAACCAACGTTTGGAATCACTAAGATCACACATCAATAGAACTCGTTGTTCAATTATCTTCCACCAAGAGGTACATATCCTGGGAACTCGTTCTACATTCTGTTAGCGTCGATCTTACTGACAATTGCTCATTGACAGTCCTTGGTTTTTCCTGGGTATACTTTACCTTTTTTCACTCCCAACAGGGCATTGATAAACTTGGACTCGGCTGGTAGTGGCGGCCGTGATATTGTGTTCCAAACCAGCCCAAAGAATCCATGGATCATGAAGTACTACAAAAAGGCCGCAGTCCATCCATTCGCAATAACCCTGGCAGAAGAGGCATTCCAGATGAACCTTATCCAATCCGATACAGATTTTAGAAATTTCCAAACCTATGGACCAGTAGTGGGTTTGGATATAGCCCACACCCAAAATGGCTACGTCTATCATACTGACCATGACACGGCGAACATTATTCCAGTTGAATCGCTTCAAAACACTGGTGACAATGTGCTGTCACTTGCCAGAGCATATGCTATTGCTCCTGAATTGGAAGATCCTTCGGTAAGTCTAGATGGGATTCAACATAATCAACTTAATATTTTTTTTTTCTAGAAATACACATCTGAAGCAACAGTCTTCTACGACCTACTTGGACAGTACCTCGTCGTTTATACTGAAACTCAAGCCACTCAAATCAACTACGGGGTGACCATTGTAGCTGCCTTGGCGGTGTTCCTTGCCCTCTCAGCAATGAGTGCCAACTCAAGGGTGACGTTTGTGGATTTAGTGGGACGATTCGTCTTGACACTGATTGTTCATCTTATTGGAATTCTATTGGGAGGTGGACTTTCGATTGGCTTGGGCATTTATTTGGACAAAGTTGGTGTTTCCATGTCATGGTTTACCTACAAGTGGATGGTGATTGGATTGTATTTCTGTCCGTTTGTGTTTGGGCTGGGATTTCCAACAGCTGTTCTCATTGGAATGATGAAGAAGGTAGGCTTTCATAGACCCAACTTTAGAAATGCTTCGACTTGTTTTTTTTTTTTTCAGGATAAACTGAGGCTTTCGTTCAGAACTCAATTGGTCTTAAACGCACATTGCCTTTTGATGTCCTTGCTATCAGCTGCTGTCACGTATTTCGGCATCAAGTCCGGTTATTTGTTCATGTTGGCGACCCTTTTTTATACCGTCTCCCTGGTGTTTAACACTTTGACAACCTTTTACCGAAGAGGTGAGTTTTTTAAATTGATTTCCAGATGGAGACATGAATGATCTGTTCTTTGTTAAGGCTTTGCATGGTTTTACGTTGTGGTACTCCTCCAGATCCCTGCCTTTATCTACTTTGCCTATGTTGGATATATCTTCTTCGATGCTTTCATACCAATGATGAGCAATTTCGGACCGTCGACAAATCCTGATCTATACATGTCGGGACTGTCAGTCTTGATTGGTATTCTTTGTTTTGGATTTCTTGTTCCTCTGGTTAACCTCTTTCGAAAGTCAAAAATAATGCTGGCTTTTTGTCTTGTCATTACTTTGGCATTTGTTGGTTTTTCCATGAGTCCATATGGCTTCCCATTCCGTTCTGCAACTAATGAGAAAAGAATCCACGTTTTGGTAAGTTCATCTCGGGCTGTACTCTAATGTATAGCTGAACGTCTATTCCTTAGCATACTCGTCGTGTATTCCATGAAATGGATAACACCATCAGCATGAATGAGTCTGGATATTATTTCAATCCCCAAGACAGGAGGGGCTTCAGGGACGTAGCAAGTAGGTTTCTCTAGCCAAATTTTTAGATCCTTAGTAAATTTGTATTCTAGACGTATTCGACACAAGCAAAATGATCTCCATGGCGGACCAATGCTACGAATACATGTTCTGTGGTCTGCCAGTCTACAATCATCGTTGGAATAAGGTTAAGTAAGTCTCATATCCTTCCATAAACTTTGTTGAAACATCAAATTTTGTAGGACCCGTGCTCAATGGCTGCCATCAGGCGACGTCGATTTACCAGCCACACCAATTCTAACACTCTTAAGCAAACAGGTCGACGAAAACGCTATGACAGTTCGCTACGATTTCGAACTTGATGGACCTTCTCACATGGGAATCTATATGGGACCATTAAAGAATGCCAACATCACTGATTGGGCTTTCTTGGATACAATGCTTCGCGATAAATGGACACCGCCCTATTTCGTGTTCTTCGCAAAGGGTAAGGATCAATCAGCCTTGAAGTTCTTTGTCGAATTTGCGAAGACGCGGGACACTTTGAACGAGCCATCATTTGAGTTGGGCATTGGCGGACACTATGTCAGTGATGAGTATGATAGAGGTGCAGCGAACAAAGCTTTCCTTAAGAGCTTCCCAGCATACACTCACGTTATGGAATGGCCAAGTTCTTACGAAAGGTGGTATTTCTAGATTTCTCAACATTGGCATCTTTAAAAAAAAATGTATCTTGCTATTGTTACGAAATAAACTTGCAGTTCCATGGAGGGATTGTTTAACCGGAGAACTTTTTAGCTGGTTGGGTTGTATTGATGGCATCAGGATACATAGTTTTACCAATGCGCCTTAATAAGCCTTTAAGGAAAAGAGTTACGTACTTACTTAAGTGGCGCTACAGTCCCGAATGAACCTAAGCCTCAACCAACATGCCTCTCTAATTAGCCCGATCCTTAGTAGCTAACCGCCACCAGTTGCGCACTCCAAGTTGGTTGATGTCGGTTTCTAATTATGCGCGCCACTTAAGGCGACGTCTTCCTCTACTGTGTGCGACGTCTGGCTGGGAATCGAACTCTGCTAGCCGGAGTATTAGTGTCCATTCATTTTACATGTCCTAGCCATCTTAAACGTCCAATGCGGAGTATTTTGACCAGGGGAATGTCGCTGTACAGCTCGTATAGTTCTTATAGTTCTTATAACCTAACCTAAGTAACTGCCAAAGTGAGCTTTATAGTTTTGGAAAAAGGTTGTTCTGCCCTTTATGGACTCAGTTTCCCGATATAAACTGTGAAGCTTAGTGGTCATCCCATTCGGCATTTTACCAGTTGGCGGATAGATGAACTCTGCGTATGAACTGGTCAAATGGCAAGGTTTGCAAGAACATCAAATACCGCCTTTTATGAAGGTCTGGATTAAAACGCTAGACGATCTGTGTCGTTAGTCGACTAGGCTGAGGGACATCGCCAAATACTCAGTCACCAATGGAGAGCCCGCAAAACAGTACCGTCCAATATTTTATGTCTTTATATTAATAATGGGAACCCTAGGATACTTTTTCCATGACCTTACCGTTCGAACCGAAATCCCTCTACATAGTCTTTTCAGGTTTGCAACAACATTTGGATGGCTAGAAAGACACTTAAAACAGGAAGGAACCAACCAAACACGTGTACCACCAACGGAAATCACAATTGGTCTACATTGACTTGAGTGTGATGAGGGAAGACGCACACCGCCTACCTCATCAAAGCACACATGTTACCTAACCGAACTCAAAGGCTTTGTGAAAACCTGGTCCAAATGAAGAGAAAAGTTTTTCTAGGTGGATGTCATCCCTCTATTAATGAATGCGCATCTTAGCCGTTATGGAAGACATTGGTTTTGAGACCCAGTCCATGTCGCAACTATGAACCATTGCCATTGTGATTCGAGGGAATATCCCCCACTAGCTCTCATCGGATGTATCTGAGTCAACTTCATGCAATATTTCGATCTCACGTTTAATTGGCCCAGCAAAGATGAGCTGTTTCCAAACTAAACGTTGCATCGCGTATACTCTAATGGTATCCCGAATACCACCACCTCTTTACGCGATGGATGCGGCCTTGAAGTCAATCAAAACTTGAAATTCGTCCTGGGACAAAGCAGAGATTTTCATTATGTTAGGCGCCAAGAACATTTAGCTCTTCACGACAACGCTTCACAAGCTTAGATTTTATTTCGACAAAAGAGTCTTTTAAAGGATTTGCCTTGGTGTGAAAATTCGTCAATGGTCGATCTGCCAGGCCGAAAGTCACACATGTCGATAAGTGTGTTGTAGAAAATCTGAAGACTTTCGCACAGTACGCTGGAAAGGAACTTATGTGCGACATTAAGCAGGGGCATGATTCTGTAGTTAGTGCAGGACATTGGATCGCCATGTTTGTAGAGTGGATATATGAGCTGATATTCCAGTCATCGGGAATGCTCTCTACCATACAGACTTTATTGATGGTTAGGTGCATGTATACTTCAGAAGCAACACCTCCGTATTTGAGAAGTTCTGCTGGTCATTTATCAAAACCGGCTGCCTTGCTGTTCTTCAATTTTTGATGGCTGATTTGGCTTTTTCACTATTGGGATGGAGCGTTACCTCTTCTTTCACTGGCGGTTTCTTGCCCGTTTTGCACCATTCGCAGCTTCTTCTCGCTGGACAGCCGGACTCTGGTAACCAATCAGAACCGGATGCCTCGCTGATCTTCAGTTTTTGATGGCTGTTTTCAATTCTTCACGAAGATGGCGGTTTCTTGCCCGTTTTTCATCAATCGCAGCTTCTTTTAGTTTGATAGCCGAGCTCTGGTAATTAACAGAACCGGCTGTCTTGCTGTTCTTCAATTTTTGATGGCTGATTTTACTTCTTCACTACTAGGAGGAAGCGTTACCTCATCTTTCACTGGCGATTTCTTGCCCGTCTTGCACCATTCGCAGCTTCATCTCGTTGGCCAGTCGGGCTCTGAATTTGGCTGCGACAATAAAATGGTCAGAGTTCGTTCGAGCAATTGAAGAACGCGAGGTTGGTTTGTCGATTCCAAGTCATAGAAACCTATTGCGTCTGACGATGTTACCACGAAGTGAGTTAGTCGGAAGCCATTGTCTGTTGTCGTTTCGTTGGGGCTGTGCTTTCCAACTAATCTCCCAGAGCGGATTTCCTTACCGATTTCTATTGAAATACCCCAGTAAGATTTTCACATCGACCTCCGGATAGGGTTTGGAGCTTTCAACGCTTGACCGGAGGTAGAAGTGAAAATCGTACTGGGTAGGTTGCAAAATTTCTCCTTGATAGGATCTTCCTATTTCTAATGCAGATCACAGCCAGGCGATCACTAACCGGCTTGTGATCCTTGCTTAAGCATATGTGGGAAATATTTAACCCCCTCCTAACAGCGCATTCTGTCACTCCAATTTTCCGAGATGGTTTCGATGGTTGATGGTTGATGTGGATGATGGTGGTTGATGGGCTGTATCTCACGGATTGCTTGGATGATGTTGGCCTTAAGTGCTATAATCCGGATTTTTGACATTACATCGGTTTTTCACGGTCCTCACAAACAAAAAGTCCAAAGGCGACAAATCGCAGCTTGAAGGCGGCCAATTGAAATCGCCATTAA
Source organism: Rhingia rostrata (assembly GCA_949824845.1). Lineage (NCBI taxonomy): Eukaryota > Metazoa > Arthropoda > Insecta > Diptera > Syrphidae > Rhingia > Rhingia rostrata. The sequence continues at coordinate 71,079,600 of OX463758.1, forward strand.
GGCGGATTTATGAATTTGGCGCTGAAAATATCGATTGTGGTAAGGGCTGTGTGGCATGGTGCGCATTCCTGCATGGACTAGGGGTCACCCAAATCCATGTCTTCAATTTCAGCAAAAAAAAAAAACCTCGTTAAGCAAGACTCCGTAACATCCAATGTTGATTGAAACATTGTTCCCAGCCTTATTTTCGAAGAAAAATGGTCCAATGATGCCACTGCTCTGCAATCCGCATCAAATTGTCACTCTCTGTGGATGCATCACGTTCTCGACAATAATGCGCAGGTTTTCTGAGCGCCAGATGCTTCAAAGAAGCGGATGGTCTTCAATTGCTGAGTCAATTGGACCTTGTAAGCGAAAAATCCCAGGTCTTTGTGCAGGATTCTCCTCAGGTAAAAAAAAAAACACAAAAATTTTGGCGCTAGAGGCTTGTTGCTACGGCTGGGAATCGAACTCAGACTATCTACGAGGTAGTGCATCACACTAACCATCGCGCAACTGAGCCCGTCTTTCTCCTCAGGCTAGTGCATTAAATGTTGAGCTGTTGAGATCGATGGCGAGGAGATGTTCGTGAACTGAGTCTGACACTACAGCTACAGCAGCCACATTCAGTCTTTGCGCAACGCTGAAGGAGACTATAAATGTTTTACCACTAGCATACCAATCTCACGAACTTTTTGCACAAACTTGATTACAGCAGGTCCGGTAAGTGCTTCATTTCGGCCAAAACTTCTTTTCAAAAAACACACTATTTGCGCTACACGGTTCCTATTTCCTTTGAATATAAGTTTTCAATATTTCCCAACGTTGGTCAAGCGTAAAGCGACTCATTTCGCTCCGCGGAGGTATAATCTGACTTTCTGTCAAGTTTTCGAGCGGAAAACAGCTGTCAGTGTAAACATAACCTTTGATTTAAGAACAAACCACTAGATGGCTCACCCGTTATACGGGTTCCCTTCTTCGCTTATAAATCCTACACATATCATTCGCAAAAGCTTGCAAAACCAATCTTGTATAATATTTTGGATAAGTCAAGATTTTTATTTTTTAATAAAAAAAAATCAGAGAAACAGTCTTCTTCAGACTACCCACAGAGTGCTGCCTGCTACTCTACTGAAGACCCATCTAGAAGTACCATCTCTCGTATGAACTAGGCCATTGCATGCTGTAAACGTATTTGGGGAAGCTCTCCCTGAATGCCTGAAGTTGGGTACTACGCTTATGCTCTGCACTCAACCAATGACCACCAACAGCAACTTGCATAACTGGCTCTTCAAGGCTTCCAATCTTTTTCTAAAAATAAAATAAAAGACCGACAAATCGATTAATTTTTGAAATCAATAAAATTTTTCAAATTTGAAACTCACCTCAACAATGACGTAGAATTTCAATGTCGACATATCGTTAGACTTGGTGAAGAAAATAAAATATGGCGGCTCCCATTTATCCCTGAGCATGTTATCGATAAATGACCATTCGACAATTTCAGTGCCAGAAAGTGGTCCAAAGTAGATGCCCATATGCGGTGGGCCATCCAACTCGAAATCAAAACGAACTTGAAGCTTCTCAGAGTCGACAGTCTTGGTAATGAGTCTTAGATCGGGCACTTCTCCAGGCATTTCAGCGGTCTCTGATGGTAACCAATAGGATTCAGCTCTGAAAGTAGAAAGGACATTTTAGCGGAGCTTTCAAAAAGGCTGTAGTTAATTTAGGATATGCGATCGCTCTCTTTTTGATGAGTGTAAGATCACCTGCAAGGAAGATTGTATAAATGATATTTCGATGGATTATGGGATCAATTAGCGATCGCTTAAAACCGCCCTCATTCTGAAAAATTAAATAGTGATCACTTGGTGATTAACGTCCCCGTTTGCCTGTGCAGTGACAAAACGAATTTCATATTTAAGGTCTGCGAAAAGTTCAGTAATCTTATGGTCTGCTAATAACTCCTACAGAAGAATTTTAATCCAACTAAAGTCGAAGATCATCTTGAAGACAGATCGCATATCTGAGAGTCATTTTGATGATCTGTCGAGTCAATGTCACAACCAGTTAATAGAACTTGACAGGTGGGCAGAACATTTTCGAGATAAAGAACTTGAGTGATCTTGAATACCCAATAAGCCATAATCTTGGCTTCAGAAGAAAAGAACTAGATCAGTTCATAACGATTTTAACTTTAACTAAGTTTAACATTAAGACCGATCAATTCTTACCTAGCCTTAGTCCATCGATGATTGAACGTAGGCAGTCCACAGTACATTTCCTCGTAGCACTTATCGGCCATAGGTACAATTAAGCTGGTATCCATCACGCCTTCGAGAGATGAGAAAAGCCTCCTGCTCTGTGGGTCAAAGTAGAATCCAGAATCGGCTTTGACGATCGAATTGTCAGGTCCATGGAATACTCGTCGAACATGCTACAGACCAAAAAATAATTATGACAGGCTCGGTTTTATTGAAAACTACTTAACTTACCAGCCAATTAAATCTTTCAGGACTTGTAACATCACGGAAGGGGAATCCGTAAGGACTAGCCGCAATACCAACAAAGACAAGAGCGGTGAGCAGGAACAGCGATAATATAGTCTTTGGCTGACGGAACAAGTTGAGCAACGGGATCTAGACGAAATTAAAAATTGAAAACAATTGTCCTTTGGAAACCTCTTCAAGTGTCTTACGATGAATCCTAGAGCCAAAATTGCAATAACCCCGGTTACAGCTCCAATGTAAATTTCAGGGTTGTTAGTGATTCCAATGCGAGCCATCATTGGCATGATGGTAAAGTACATGTAGTATGACAGATAAAAGTAGTACATGAATGGAATAACCTGTCCAGCGATTGCCGTAAATGTCCACTTTAAGTCTAAGCAAGAAAATTTGTTAAATAAGCCTTTAAGGATGTTCCAAAATTATTCTTACCTCTCTTGTACAGGGTGGTTAAAGTGTTAATCATCAAAGTTCCAGTGTAGAAAAGAGTTGCTATCATCAGCAAATAAGCCGATCGGAATCCCAAATAGGTGACAAGAGCAGTTAAAATGGCCAATACCAAGAGTTGAGCATTCATCAGCAATTGGATGCGGAATGAAAGGTTGATTTTGTCCTTCCTGCCGTTGCCAATGAAGATCGCTGTTGGAAGTCCCATGCCGAAGATCAATGGACAGATATACAATCCGAAGACCATCCATTTATAGGTGAACCATGATAGGGTCATATTATAGTTGTCCAATTGTACAGCCATTAGGAAGATCAAGCCAACACCCAAGGCAATACCCACCACGTGCCAGATAAATGTTATCAGGAACTCTCCCAAAACCTCACCTTGAGAGGCCTTAGTGTTACTAGCGATGGCAAGTACGGAAAGGATGATGGCAACTATAGCGCCAATGGTGACCATGTAGTTGTAACGAATACCCTCAGCTTCGGTGTACAGGATGACGAATTTACCGAAAATGTCATAAAAGACGGTGTTCCCTGCAGCGTATTTCTAAAAGACCATAAGGAATCATTAGAGATTTAGAGAGTCTTCTTTCGAATAACTTACCGATGGATCCTCCATTTCCGGAGCATTGCCAAAACCTTTACAGAGGGCTAGTAAGTTTTCACCACTGTTTTGGATCGTTTCACTTGGGAAACTGGCAATCTTGTCGTAGTTTGTGTGGTATACATAACCGCCATAGGTGTGTGCAATGTCAATTCCTGGGAAGGAAGAAATTAATTATTTAAAATTTAAGTCGAAAAAAGGAATCCCATGCACATAGACGTTTAAGTGCAGCAAAATTTATATGGAAATGGTCGTTCTTTAGGAGAATCCGTGTCCCGTAGTATCTCGATGACTCTCTAATACTGCGATCCATAAATGTAGTTGAAAAGAGGGGACATACCATTAGAAAGATCGCATTTAAAAACTCCTGGTTTGACCAAGAATGCCACTAAATACTTGCAGTTAAGATTAAGGTCAAATCTACAGGTGATGAATGGAATTTCATTGGCAAAGACTAAGAGAATGACATCAGATTTTCCGAGAGAGAAGAAAACATAAAAGCAAGCACGCGTTCAAGACTTCAGAAAAGTGTGAACAAATTAAAAGGTATTTCATCGGCTTCAGTGATAAAGGAAAGAACGGAACATCAGGGTAAAACCTTTGCTGAGTCATAGTTGGTTGGTACCATAAAAAAGAGTTACTTCTGTGGACTTTTGAAGGGTGAATGTGCCTATACTCCTGCTGTTCAGCAGAACGCATGACCATTACAATGAAATACCACCCACCTTACCTATCCGCGGGATAGCAACATCCAAAATGAAGCTTAACTAAGGTAACAGGCAGGACGGCTTTCCTATTAAAAATATATTAAGGTGGGTAACGAGCATATACCAACTTGGCAGCCATTAATTTTATCGGATGATAAAGAATGGAAGCTTAACAAACAAAGCTGATCCTTTAAACTGGAAAAATTATAGAAGTCATAGCTTCCTTACCAGCATAATGTTTTAGTAAAATGTTTATCACCTGAGACTGTTCATCAAAAATACAGCGACCGCTGGTGCGATCTAAGGGCAGGAAAGCCTACAATTATTCCAAATCCTTACCCTCCGTCACATCCTGGAAGATTTTGAAAAAGTTCAGCCAGAAGTTTGGCACCGTTGGCGTTGACGAAAACTAAGTGACACTCAAAAATAAAGCCAGCCAACTTGTAATGTTAAGCTGAAGGAATGAAGCTTTGAATCGGTTGAACTGAAGAGTCATGTTGGCTTAGTCCAGATATATGGATGACAATTGCGTCAGGATGGGTGCAGTAGAATAGTGGCTTGTGAAATGAACTGCTGAGCAGAAGGGTTCAATTACCGACCCTACCCTACCTTACTAACCTTACAAATTTAACGGCCGGTATTAATTATCAAAGCATTCTTATCTTACCCCAGTCGGTAACGTCATGATAATCGTGTGGTATGGATGATCGGTGGATTGCTTTTGCCGCCATTTTAGTTGGCGAAAGTAGAAATAACATAAGAAAGTGAAAATTGTCTGCATTTAGGTTACGCATGCTCCTCCCGGTGTCGTGTTTCCAATCGTCAATAACTCTAGAAACACTTTACCGCAACTATGGTCACTTTGATAATGACAGTTGGTAACATTAGAAATGGCCTTTACCGCCATTTTAGTTGGCGAAAGTAGAAATAACATAAGAAAGTGAAAATTGTCTGCATTAAGCTTACGCATGCTCCTCATGGTGTCGTGTTTCCAATCGTCAATAACTCTAGAAACACTTTACCGCAACCATGGCCACTTTGATAATGACAGTTGGTAACATTAGAAATGGCTTTTACCGCCATTTTAGTGGGGGAAAGTAGAAATAAAATAAGAAAATGAAAATTGTCTGCATTAAGCTTACTCATGCTCCTCCTGGTGTCGTGTTTCCAATCGTCAATAGCTCTAGGAACACTTTACCGCAACTATGGCCAATTTTATAATGACAGTTGGTAACATAAGAAATTAATCTAAACTGACGTCTACCATTGATGTTGATACAAAATTCGTCTTATATATTCAATCGTCATTGTGAATGAACTTGGATATGAAACTTCGCAAAACAGTTCCAGTCATATTCATAAACTCGTTATATGAAGTTATGCCTATAAAAGCGAAATCCTTTTTCATAAAATGTATTCATGTTGAAAAGAGGCTGCATAACTGCTAAACACGTCTGACGGGGGTGTTTAAGGTTTTTTGTCTTTGTTTGTCACAAACGGCTGGACATCAGTGTTGCCAATGACACAATTATAATTTACAATAAAACTCTTCCCGAATTAGCATAAGTAACCGAGATGATATAAAAGTGTAAAAAACAAAATGGTCGCCTTGAGTTTCGCAAAAAATTACCCGTTGGAAACTCTGTCGAGCTGTGAAACAATTAGTTATAAAAGACTTTCCTATTTCTGGTTCTAAATTCGACAGAAAACCTGTATGGCTCTTGACGGGGGAAATATTTTATCAATGATAAAAATTTGCTACCGTTAATAAAGTCTACGTAAATGCTTATGCTTTGTTTAGCTATAGAACTGTTCAAATGTGTTTTAGCGAATTTTCATAAATAATTTTGTAAGTGTACTGAGTAAGTTGTAAAAACTTTAGAGAAGATAAAATGTAGTATCTCTCATTTTTTCTAGTAGTTTTGACAGGTGAACTTCGCTCTGCATTTCGAATTTCACTCAAGAAGCACTAGCACAAACCGAAGCTTGCTGAATAGTTCCTATTCCATATTTTCAGAATAAGTGGATTCTTTTTTTTTACTACAAAGACATTAACTTCAGTAAATTAAAAAAAAAGGTCTTTAGTTCCTCAAATGAAGAGTAGCAACCCTGGTATAATCTGTAAGTGTAAATCAGCTACTGAAAGAACCACCATAGGGACATCATGATACCTTCGTCGAGTAACAGGTTTCAAACATTCAAACAATTTTTTTTCTTTAAATTTGTCTGGGGGTTTGTTGGTCAGGTTCATCAATAAGTACTTTTCACCTGATATATCCACTTACTCCTATAAATGCCTGAACTTTAGAAAAAAAAACACTTACCGGGGATATTTCCGAAATCTCTGAAAATCCTAAAATCAGAATCCGAAGGAACAAGACCAGTGTTGAAAATTTCCTCAGAAAGTGAAGTGCAATGAGGATGGGCAGCATAATTCTTGTAATATTTCATTAGCCAAGGGTGATTGGGTCCAACTTGGACAATGACATCACGGTTTGCACTACCAGCTGATTCCAAGTTAAGGAAAGCCCTAAAAGAAGTAAATGAAGGCAATAAATAATAGGGATTGCAGTTATTTAAAATAATTTTTACTTACTTGCAATTGGCGAACCATCTGTGCTGTGTAATGAAACCATGAGTGGACTGCAAGGGATTCTCCTCAGCTCCATTGAACAAAAAGACAATTGGATGTTTGAAGGTTTCCGTGCCGGATGCTAAGACACGAAGAACTTCCAAGGCAGCAACAACCATAGCACCATCATCACCGGTACCTGGAAAATGAAGTCAAGAGATTTTTTTTATGAATAGTAAAACAATATAAACAAGGAACGTTTCAAAATTAATTCAAAGAGGTTCAAGCCTCATATGGATTATAAACTACTCAAAACAAAATAGGGACCACTAAATTTGTTGGTTAAAATTTAAATTATGTATGTAAAAATTCCGCGTCATGAAACCAACACTGAGATGTATTTTGTTAAAAATCTACGAAAATAAAGCCTGCGCTTGATGCTAAAAGCCAAATTCTGTGTACACTGAACCGCACACAGTACAATGTCGTTGGAGATCGACAAGTTGTGTCAAAAATCTCCAATTACATGAGAGTCAGAAACTGATAAAATCTGATGAGAAATTGCCTTTTGGACTTATAATTTCAATACCTCATCGCTTTGGACATTTAGCGACTTGTGTTGCCAGCGGTGCAGTAAAATAACCCCCACGTAAATAAGCTCCATGGGGCTAATTTCCAAAACAGTAGCCCCCAAGGGACTTATTTCCTTTTCAAAATGAAAATAAGCCTCGCCACGAAAATGCATAATCCCCCGCGGGTGTTATAACTTACTTGTTTACTTAAGTGGCGTTACAGTCCAGAGTGAACCTGGGTCTCAACCAACATGCCTCTCCAATTAACCCGGTCCTTAGCAAGAATTTCAGAATTTTTTGTTTTATTTTGTAGCGCTCTTATTGAGAAACCCTTTATATCTACTTGTATCTAATATATTTGAGTTCGTCCTACAGGTGGTTCGGTTGTACTTTGGATTAACCTATTCGATCACATAGAACACCCAATGTTACGAAGCAACCAAAAGCCACAGATAGGATTGCTAAAATTAAAATGCCCATATCTACACCTGAAATGTTAGAATATTAACGAGAAAATTAGCAGCTGAATAAATAGCGGAAGCCTTAAGCAGCTACTAAACAGACATTACTGACATCCAAGAAATACGATTGGATAGTCCAGGCGAAAAGAGGAAGAAAAGAAAAAAAAGGGCCGAACTTTTTCACAACCATTCATGTGGGCGAGTGTACTTTTTGCATGATGGCGGGACCTCGTGTTTTATGAAGACTCCAACCGGCGAATTTGAGTTCCACTTTTCTTGACAATTGATACTACTCGGATGATATGTCAGATCATCACGAGAGGAGGGCCAGTGAAATATAATTTTAGGTGTTGATACAGGTAGCAATCGAACCCAGACCTACAGGGCGGCAGTTCATCAAACTAGCCATCGTGCTATCGTGCCATCGTGCCATCGCGCCATCACGTCATTGAGTCCGTCCGTGTTTTTTTAAGCATAAATAACAGCTTTTTGGATGTGGATTTTTTTTAGGATAGCAAGAAGTCGTATAAATTGAAGACATTAGCAAACGCTTTGTAGCATTGTGTATAAACAGCACATTTGCCAATATAAGCCTTACTTGCACTCACGCTCCAACGAAGAAATGAATTGACATTCCTTACAACTGTTTCTACCAGCTCCTGGACAAACTTATGAGCGAATACCGAAGTACGAATTTAAAATTCTACTGGAAAATTTTTAGCGAATGTAGGAAGATACAACATTTTCAACCGTATTGTCCGAAAGCACCGCCTACATGACACCATGGCGAACTCTGGATAAACAAACGGTCAAGCAAATTGTTCACATTGCGATAGAGAAGAATCACGCATCACTAATTTTAATGTCCGGAAATTCCGAGGACCTGACTAACTCGAACCACTACCTCGGACCACAACACCCAACATATGCGAAGCACTGCAATATAATTTCTTGTTAAAAAGTAACGAAAACAATTCTTTAAATATCGGGGCGAAATAAAAGTGGCCCCGATAACCACGTTTCTTTGATAAACGCGTTTCAGTTTGTCGTTAATATGTTGACATACAATTTCAGGAAATTAGACCAGGAATCGCAAGAAAACGAACACACACCTTTGCAAACCGCTTATCTATCTTTCGATTAATACCAGTTCGCAAACCTGGCAGCCCTACAGTTTAATTAATGGCGTTTTCCATTGGAAAATTTGGATTTTGATCTGAAATTTTATCTTTTTTTGTTACCAATGGAAAACGTTTTCAGATTGATTTTTTCTGTGGTTGTATTGTTGTAATTTCGTGTCTTATAAGTCAGTGTCGTAGCTGACACAGGTTGTCTGTTTTTGATTGAAATTTATATTTCACATCGTACTGCTACAGTTTTAATGGTTAATAATAGTTTTTCTCAACCGAAATAATCTTAAATCAAAACTAAAATCACTCTAGTCAAACTGACAGCTATTATTTGTATCAGTGTTATGGCAAAGAGGGCGTATTCCTACATCTACATCTGTCAAAAGAACAATTTTGACAGTTGTTGTGTTCCATTGGGCAAAAAATTGATTTTTTTTGATCTCAAATCAAGTTTGCAGATCTGGACTTTCCGGCAGATGTACGCGTAAACGATCTGCAAACTTGATTTGAGATTAAAAAAAAATCAATTTTTTGCCCAATGGAACACAACAACTGTCAAAATTGGTCTTTTGACAGATGTAGATGTAGGAATACGCCGTAAATAGTGTCATCTATTAGCAGACACTTAAAATTTCACTCATTGTAAGCTTATTCCATCAAAATGTCGAAAAACAATGGCTACGATGTCAACTAGCCATCAGAGCGACTAAAAATATCGGTCGATCCTCCATTCAGCCTTATATTGGAGACAAAAAACATTCCCTTTGGCAAAATTTGAAAGGAAACCCCTCCTTTTTGGCAAAATTGAGATGGGATGGTTAAATTCATGACTAATGCTGCAAAAACGTTTTTGGTTAACCCTACGAAAACAATTCTTTAAATATCGGGGCTAGATAAAAGTGGCCCCGATAACCACGTTTCTTTGATAAATGCGTTTCAGTTTGTCGTAAATATGTTGACATACAATTTCAGGAAATTAGTTATGTTCATGATTATATACCGAACACCGTTTAAGTTGATTTTCCCGGACATACATAATATCATCTAAAAAAAGTAATAAAGTAGGTACGCTACTTCTACCAGACAAAATACTCTCGAGTCTTTAATCTTGATGACATACCTGTACTTCCCGGCTTTGAATCGAAATGCGCATTCACCAGCAAATACGATTCGCTGGGGCAATTCTTTTGGCTCAATTTGACAGCGATATTCTGAATGCCTTGATACATATTCACCATCTCCCAGTGAACATACGCTCCCGAGGCTTGCTGGTAATCAACTTCCATTTCGAAAAGATCGGTATTCACGACCGCCTTAATTTTATCCAACTCATCAAAGAGCAACTGCACCATTTGGACTTCATTCGCATAACTGCTGGTAATATGCTCGCCAAGGTTTTCGATTTTCACTAGAATTTGATCAGCCCGTTCACCAATGAAACGTCCATGATTGAGATGTTCTGTTGCGATTTTCAATTGCTCAGGCAGAGCTGTGGAAAATCTCAGTACCACGACATAGTAGACAGCAAACCAAAAAGCGATAAAAGCGAACGACAGTTCAAAAGCCAACCGATAGTCCTTAACCTTTCGCTGTTTCTTGGACTTTCTGGACTTGATAGAAACCTCTACGTCAGAGTCGGATTCACTCGATGATGATGAAATCTAAAAAAAAAACACACACAAACACACATCGTTGAATATTTCAAAACACTTTTTCACTTCCGGGATATTTTTTTATCGATTATTTTAGGGATATTCTTACGATTCTCTCCTTGTCCTTGCCCATAGTGAAGACGAAATAGAACTCGAAACACGCAAGACACGGCTGTCTCGCAAAGTGATTTGAAACAATCGGTTCTAATGAATTTATAGGAAACTAAATTTTGTTTTAAGCGAGATACGCTTTTATGATTTAAGATATCGAGGGCATAGGTTAGGACTTTATGAGTTATACAAGGGGAAATGTGTTCTTATCCAGGTGATATCGCTAGACAGGGTGGTCAAATGGGTATCATTATTGCAAAAAGACTAGCAATAATCATAATTTATTTATTGGTAGTATTTTATGTATCGTTTGATTATTTATTTTATTTTTTTGAAACTATAACACATGAGGTGTCGATAACTACCTGTGGGTTCATAGAACTCTTGTATTGCGAGATTCTAGTTATCTTTTTAAAAGTCCGGCTAACATTTTACAATTTAATTAGTTGGCTATTATGACATCAGATAAATTTAGTGTGAAGCACAGTAATTTTTTGTATCTTACATCTCATTGACAGAGCAACGTCGATATTGACATTAACAGCCCATTTTTTACAGGAAATCTGCCGATAAGTGCGTATGACACGCAACAAGGGTTACAACAACATTTGTACTTATTGCTTACCTAAATGGCGCTAGAGTCCAGGGTGAACCTTGGAATCAAGCAACATGCCTACGCAACAAAACCAGTCCTTAGGTAACTACCTCCAGTGGTGCATTTCAAGTCGGTCGGCTGAGATCGATTTCTACTAATTGTAGGTTAAGTTTTTTACTTTGGCGCAGCGCCTACCATCTGGCAAAGAAGCAAAAACTCTGGGTCTGAGAACTGGTCTAAATTTCCTGACATGTTCTAGCCCCTGGAGCTTTTACCTGCAGCTTTGCCTTTTAGGCCTAGTTCTACGCTGCAAGCATCTGTCGGAATTCATCATCAAGCCAAGACTTTCTTGCTAGTTGGAGCCTATCACATCAGTTGCGTCTTATCAGTGGCACCGATGTTCTTCGACATTCGATGGTGGTGGTATGGTGTTAATCGGGAGGTTAAGGGATACGCATTGCGCGAAGATCTTAGCAGTCTCTTGCGATTGCAGTCTTTCGAAATTAAATTTTTTCCACTATTTTTCTGTATTGTTGGTGGCGTGGTAGATATCCGGATTCTTACCTTGGCTGCAACAAGGTAGTGGGCCGAGTCGATGCTAGCTCCCCGGAATGTTCGGACATACAAAATACTGGATGCGTGCCTGTTTGTTGACTGTTCGTTGACCTGGAGACCGCCATGTCCCCTTATGGATATCGAGGGGAGGAGACCGTATGGTGGCTATAGTGGCATCTCGTTCCTGAGCGAAGTCAATTAGTCTCAGTCCCGTTAACAGACGTGTTGTCGTGTAGGCTATGTTTTCCGACAATACGGCTTAGGATGTCTTCTCTTCATACCTTTGCGTTTAAGTCCCCCAGCACGATTTTAACACCGTACTTCGCTAGTTGCTCATAGGTCTTGTCAAGGAGCTCATAAAAGCAGTCCCTAGCTATATCATCTATTTTCTCCGCTGGGGCGTGAGCGCATATAAGGCTTATGTTGGCGAATTTGGCCTTGATGCGGATTGTTACAATGTGTTCGCTAATGTCTTGGTAACATAAGACTTCCTGCCGAAGTCTGGGTCTCATAACAAATCCTGCTGAGAATAGTCGCTGTTTATGCTCACTATAACACGGCCGTAGTAAATGTCACACCTTTTGCCGGGCCGATCTTTTTGTATTTCCTGGTTGGCAGTAATGTCTGCTTTGTTGCAGTTTAGGCTTCCGCTATTTGTTTGCTTACTCCTCTCCTGTTTAATGTTCTCAAATTCCAGGTACAGATACGAACGTCGTTGTCCTTTTTTCGTTAAGCAAGTTCGTCGGAATAAAATCAGTTATTTCCAAGCCTATTGGTTGCTTCGCAACCGTTAGTTTTTTCCATGGTTGGGTAGTTAACCCAAAGCACAACCTCCAACCTGGAGGGCCAGGTCCAATTTATTAGATACCCCTAGGGCAAGGAGGGCCATCAGTATCCACTACGGGATTTCGTTCATCCGCCACCATCTCTCAAGGGGCCTGACTAACCCTTGAAATTCCTAGACAACCTGTTGTCCGAATATGTCGAAGCAGCTTGTCTAGGTTCGCCTGGCACAGCAAGCCGAGTATTCATGCCGTGCCATTCTGATCTTGCTGTGTATAGTGTTGCTGTTTTTCGTCGTTATCAACACTCGGTTGAATGAGACCAGTACCCGATGTTTACCAGTTGGAGGTAAAAAATAAGCACTTGATGTATAGTCAGAGTTACAACAAGAGAAGTATAGTCAGAGTTACAACAAGCAGAGTCTACCCTAGTCCTACAACATCTAACCATCTAACCATGGAACAATTTCAATTCTTAGCCAAGCATTTTAGATGAAGTGCCGCTCATAAGTAGTAACCGACCTCAACCAAAGTGTTGTGCGCAATAGAAGGCTTCTTGGTAAGGGCCCTGAGAAATCTTGACGTTCTTAGTGGGATACTTAAATTGATTAGAGAAAAACCATTTGAAATTTTTCTGAAGCAGTCATGCAACAAATTTCAATGGCATTTGCTACGTTTGAAGAAAACCATTGTAGCTGTAGCTCTAGAGTTTTTATAAGATCTGCATTTTATGAGTCACCCAATACAAAATGTCGTTGGTCCCAGTAGACAACAGTTAAACTTTAATCTGATTAGAGCTAACTAAATTCCTATTTATTTTAACAAATCTAAGGCTTATGTTGTCACACTTAATGTAATCGCTTGCGACAGTTTTATGTTTGACAGAAAATTCCGATTTGATTGATTAACTATGCATACACGTCCTTACATAAAATAACTAATTGCAGTTTATCAGCAGCTCTTGTAAATGCTTCCAGTTCTGTCAAAGTGCAATACACATGTTATCGATTTGATAATATCGATAGTCTTTAGTGATGTTGATTATTCACTTGGAAGCACGCCCCCCACTGTAATCACGTAAATCATAAATCAATCAAATTCTATCAGTTTACTTTATCCGAAATAATTTAACTCAAGTGTTTGCAGATAAAGCAATTACGATTTGATAAAAATATCGATAAGATAATTTTCGACCAAATTATATCAAAGGCGGTCAAAAAAAAAAAAGATTTGTCGAGTGGGTTTTTTTTCTGACACAGATAGATCTAAATGCCTTTGCAAATAAATTTAAGGCGTTCTACATTTGGTAAAGAAATGTGTTATCGGATGCGTTGTATCTCTTCTGAAGTGTGAAATACCCTTCTCAGAGTAGTCAGATTGTGTTTTAACAGTTCTCAGATACTTCCGGAAATCTATTTGTTTTCCAAATGAAAGCGACATAAATATTTTTCTTTGTTATCGATATCAAATTGAATATTGTTTCGATCGATAATTGATTTATCAAGTAATTCAACAGTGAACCAGCCTAAACACCGCTGGTTCCCTGTTGAATAAAAGTTCAAATAATAAACTTTTACTTATTGTTCCCGTCATACGTAAATTTTGAGAAATTAGGAGAAAAGAAGAAGGTAAGAAATCTATTATCGGAAGAATTCAGCAAGTTATCGGAAGAGTTCTATCTCTTCTAATGGCTTTCATGATGGATTTAAGAAACAAAAAAACACGTTATCGGATGTGTTCTGATTTTTTTTTAATGGCGTTTTCCATTGGTAAAGAAATATGTTGTCAGGTTGTGAAATAAAATCCAGAACCGGAACTTCCTTCTAATTGTTAGAATATACGTTTTAACTGTAGTCCTATATTCTTCCGATTATGGAAAAATTAATAAAATAATATTCTAAGATGGCGTTTTCTATTGGTAAACAAATCTGTTATCGAAAGCGTCAGAAGCCAAATTTCCTCTTGACAATTATTAGAACACACGTTTTGACAATTCTCAGGTCCTTTCAATAGACGTGATTCTCTCAAGATTCCATCAGAGATTTTCCTCCGCTTCCTCAGCGAGGATTTGTTGTTCGATAAAGTGGAATAGCGTTCTCCTGCAGAAGACAGAGAGAGTGTCAATCAACAACTTCCTTACTTTGCAGCTTTTAGAAGTGATGAATATCTTTCATGGTACATTAAAAATAATCAGCTCTACTCTTTTCGCAGTAAGAGTAGAAAATTGCAGAAAATATATACTTTTTCAAGTGAGGACTCATGTTACCACTTACTTACTTAAGTGGCGCTACAGTCCGGTATGAACCTGGGCCTCTACCAACATGCCACTCCAATTAGCCCGGTCCTTAGATAACTGCCTCCAATTGCGCACTCCAAGTTGGTTGAGGTCGATTTCTTCTTGTGCGCGCCACTTGAGGCGAGGTCTTCCTCGGCTGCACCCGACGTGTGGCTGGGAATCGAAGACTCTGCGAGTCGGAGTTTTTTGACAAGGGGCATGTCGCTGTACAATGTACAAGTTGTACCGTTTTTTGGAAAATTGTGCATCTGCTGTTGGCACGTTAGTTTTTCACAATCGCCTCAATAATCAGATTGAAGAAGTCACACGGCAGCGCATCGCCCAGCCTTAATCCTTTTTTGGTATCGAATGTCTCGGTTAGGTCGTTTCCGACCTTGATGGAGCACAAACGGACGAGTTTGGGTAATATACATATTCTTGGGTTTTTTCCAAAATCTGCCAAAGTGTTAAAATTTGATCGGTGGTGGACTTTTCTATCCTAAAACAACACTGATAAGGGCCGATCAGGTTGTTGGTAAACGGTTTCAGGTGTTCACATATTACAGCAGATAGGATCTTGTAGGCGATGTTGAGGAGACTTATGCCTCTCTAGTTGGCGCAATTCAGAGGGTCTCCTTTTTTGTGGATCGGGCAATCGATGCTGAGGTTCCAATCTTCAGGCATACTCTCTTCCGACCAGATTTGGCTTATGAGTTAGCGGATGTTACTTATCAAGTCTTCTCCACCGGCTTTATAAAGCTCAGTGGAATGGCTGTCATTTCCGGCAGCCTTATTTAGATTGAGTTTAGATATTGCTATCCTAACTTCACTCAGGTCGGGTGGTTAGCAGTTTTCGCTATCGTCGTCAATATTGAAAGGTTCTGCTTGGCAGCGGCATGTTATTCGTCATCGCCGTTTAACAGTCTGCACAAGTGCAACTGCCGTTTAGCTATATAGGCAGAGAAGAAGGGAAGAACACCGGCTTTTTAGAAAGAAGAAAAAAGCGCGCGATCGAGAACATAGAGAGGTGAAACTCCAGGAAAGTTCACTATGAATTTCCTAAGTTAAATGAAAAATATTAATGGGCCCAATTAAATTGATTCTGACTATGTTTTGTTCAGAAAACGTTTTACGATATTAAGATTTTTTACCAAAAATGATCTGCAAACTGTTTAATGTGAGTAAATATACCTACGTAAGTTTGTTTTCAAGATTTTCAGCAATTACGATATGTACGATATATACGATATCGCATTCTTTTAAGACTGAATGCATTGCAAAATGGTAAACTCGTAATAAAAAAACAATTTGGAACTATTGTTTGTCAAAATGATTACTATTCACAAGAATATCACACACATACTGTGCATAACAATATTTATATCAAAAAGGCAACAATACAAACATCGCTAAATAAGATGAATATATTTGTCGCATACCTGTACTTCCTGACTTTGAGTCGAACATTTCTTATCAAATATCATTCATTGGGAGCATCCTTTTGTTTCAATTAGATAGCGATAATCTGAATGGAAGATGGTGAACATATGTCATAGTCACTATCTTCCTTATAACGTAGGCTCTCGATTTAAAAATATTTAGCTTTACTATTTTATAGGATAATAAAGGCTGATTATGCAAGGTAGGATTTAATGACCTTTCTATATAGCATTCGCATAATTTATGTAAAAAAAGTAAAGAGAAGGTGTCACTTAATCCAAAAAGACTGACAATACTAATTAAAGTTTCTTTATGGGATATAATTGTCAAATTGTTGGCTCTGGAATAGAAAATTTATCTTTGTTTGTCCACTAGATCTCTAACATTTTAAGTGTCGATATAAACTCAACAACTACTAAGCGACGAGGCTGATTTGTATATGTTCATATGAATTATGTTCGTTCCATGTTCTTGGAGACGGGAGCACAACACTAATCCCACAAGTTTACAAAAAAAATGTGAAAACATTTTTAGAAACATTTTTGATTAGAAAATTTTTATTTTATTTAAATTTATTTTATTAGCAAAAACACAGCAGCAGTCTTCTTCTAACTATTTACACAACACTAGTACTCTTCAGATGATCAATTTAGAAGTACCATCTCTCGTATGAGCTAGGCCATTGCATGCTGTAAACGTATTTGGGGAAGCTCTCCCTGAATGCCTGAAGTTGGGTACTACGCTTATTCTCTGCACTCAACCAATGACCACCAACAGCAACTTGCATAACTGGTTCTTCAAGGCTTCCAATCTTTTTCTAAAAATAAAATAAAAGACCGACAAATCGATTAATTTTTGAAATCAATTAAATTTTTAAAATTTGAAACTCACCTCAACAATGACGTAGAATTTCAATGTCGACATATCGTTAGACTTGGTGAAGAAAATAAAATATGGCGGCTCCCATTTATCCCTGAGCATGTTATCGATAAATGACCATTCGACAATTTCAGTGCCAGAAAGTGGTCCAAAGTAGATGCCCATATGCGGTGGGCCATCCAACTCGAAATCAAAACGAACTTGAAGCTTCTCAGAGTCGACAGTCTTGGTAATGAGTCTTAGATCGGGCACTTCTCCAGGCATTTCAGCGGTCTCTGATGGTAACCAATAGGATTCAGCTCTGAAAGTAGAAAGGACATTTTAGCGGAGCTTTCAAAAAGTCTGTAGTTAATTTAGGATATGCAATCGCTCTCTTTTTGATGAGTGTAAGCTCACCTGCAAGGAAGATTATATAAATTATATTTCGATGGATTATGGGATCAATTAGCGATCGCTTAAAACCGCCCTCATTCTGAAAAATTAAATAGTGATCACTTGGTGATCAACGTCCTCGTTTGCCTGTGCAGTGAAAAAACGAATTTCCTATTTAAGGTCTGCGAAAAGTGCAGTAATCTTATGGTCTGCTAATAACTCCTACAGAAGAATTTTAATCCAACTGAAGTCGAAGATCATCTTGAGGACAGATCGCATATCTGAGAGTCATTTTGATGATCTGTCGAGTCAATGTCACAACCAGTTAATAGAACTTGACAGGTGGGCAGAACATTTTCGAGATAAAGAACTTGAGTGATCTTGAATACCCAATAAGCCATAATCTTGGCTTCAGAAGAAAAGAACTAGATCAGTTCATAACGATTTTAACTTTAACTAAGTTTAACATTAAGACCGATCAATTCTTACCTAGCTTTAGTCCATCGATGATTAAACGTAGGCAGTCCACAGTACATTTCCTCGGAGCACTTATCAGCCATAGGTACAATTAAGCTAGTATCCATCACGCCTTCGAGAGATGAGAAAAGCCTCCTGCTCTGTGGATCAAAGTAGAATCCAGAATCGGCCTTGACGATGGAATTGTCAGGTCCATGGAATACTCGTCGAACATGCTACAAAAAAAAATAATTATGACAAGGTTCGATTATATTGAAAACTTAACTCACCAGCCAATTAAATCTTTCAGGATTGGTCACATCACGGAAGGGGAATCCGTAAGGAGTAGCAGCAATACCAACAAAGACAAGAGCGGTGAGCAAGAACAGCGAGAGTATAGTCTTTGGCCTACGGAACAAGTTGATCAATGGGATCTAGACGAAATTAAAAAATTAGATACAATTTTTCGCTGGGAACATGTTCAAGTCACTTACAATAAATCCTAAGGCCAAAAATGCAATAATTGTGGTAATAATTCCAATGTACAATTCAGGATTGGCATTGATTCCAATGCGATTCATCATTGGAATAACGGTGAAGTACAAAAAGTACGATAGATACAAGTAGTACATGAATGGAATGACCTGTCCAACGATGGCCGTAAATGTCCACTTTAAGTCTGAGCGCAAAGATTATTAGATAAGCCTTAACGGATGTGCAAATATATAGTTACCTCTCTTGTACAACGTGGTTAAGGTGTTAATAAGCAGAGTTCCAGTATAGAAGAGCGATGCAAACATGAGCAGATAAGTCGATCGGATTCCCAAGTAGTTGAAAACGCCAGTTAAAACTGCCAACACTAAGAGATGAGCGTTCATCAGCAATTGTACGCGGAATGAAAGATTGATTTTGTCCTTCTTGGCGTTGCCAATGAAGATAGCTGTTGGCAGCCCCATGCCAAAGATCAACGGACAGAAATACAATCCGAAGACCATCCATTTGTTGGTAAACCATGAAAGGGTCATTTTGAAGTTGTCCAATTGTACAGCCATTAGAAAGACCAAGCCAACACCTAAGGCAATACCCACCAAGTGCCATATGACTGTGATCAGGAACTCTCCCAACACTTCACCCTGAGAGGCTTTAGTGTTTCTAGAAATGGCAAACACCGAAAGGATTATGGCAACTAAAGCACCAATGGTGACCATGTAGTTGTAACGAACACCCTCAGCCTCGGTGTAGAGGATGACGAATTTGCCGAAAATGTCGTAGAAGACGGTGTGTCCTGAAGCGTATTTCTAAAAAAATAACGAAGAATGTGAGAATTAGTTGACATGCTAGAAATATAAGGAAGGCTTCATTTTTTTGGATATCTTACCGATGGATCTTCCATTTCAGGAGCATTGCCAAAACCTTTGCAGAGGGCTAGTAAATTTTCGCCACTGTTTTGTATTGTTTCACTCGGGATACTAGCTATCTTGTCGTAGTTTGTATGGTAAACGTAACCACCATAGGTGTGAGCCATGTCCATTCCTAGAAAGATAGCATTTACCCATAACTTTTTTTTTTTATTCAGTGGATAGCTTGGTGTTAGTCCTAGTGCGCACAGCGGCCGAAATCGAGCGATTTTTTAGTTGCTTTTTTGCATGCACAGGTTTGTCTAATGAAATTGCATGCATTTGCGTTAATAAGTAACGGAGGATAAAATATCTGAATTTCTGAAATATCTACACTTACCGGGAATGTTTCCAAAATCTCTGAAAATTCTGAAATCAGAATCCGATGGAACAAGTCCAGTTTCGAAAATTTCCTCAGCCATTGAGGTACAATGAGGATGGGCGGCGTAGTTCTTGTAGTATTTCATCAACCAAGGGTGATTTGGTCCAGCTTGGAAGATCACATCACGGTTTGCACTACCACCTGATTCCAGGTTGATGAAAGCTCTGGAGAAATTAATTTGTGATTATAAATCGCAGATTTTACTAAATTGTAAGAAAACTAATTTTTAAGTGTAAATAAGTTCACTTTTAACTTACTTGCAATTGGCAAACCATCTGTGCTTTGTGATGAAACCATGAGTAGATTGCAGAGGATTCTCCTCAGCTCCGTTGAATAAAAAGACGATTGGATGTTTGAAGGTTTCTGTGCCAGATGCCAAGACTCGAAGGACTTCCAATGCTGCAACAACCATAGCACCATCATCTCCGGTTCCTGGAAATAAAGTCATCTAGGTTATTAGAAGTGGTTTCAGTATAAAAATGCCGTGGTTAGAAAATAAAGACCTTACTTAAATTGCCATAAAGAAGAAGCCCTGATCAGCCTTGTCTACCTTTACGGCTCTGAAGTATTGACCGTATTATAAAAGCAGCAGAAACTTGAAAGTCTATAGAAATTATTTGTAAATTTTACAAACTTTGTATCAAATCTAATGTATCCCTTCACAAAAATTCTTTCGAAAAATCCCAGTTGATGGAATAAGTTGGCAAATATTCATCATAAGTTTACGAGCTCTAATACATTTCTACTTGCTTTACAGCAAAACTACGTATTTACTCTATAAGAAGGCAAAGGAATTTAGAGCGAACGGACCAATGACGATTCCTTTCCATGTGAGTAGAGGAAGACTTCGCCTTAAGTGGCGCCCATAAGTAGGAACCGACCTTAACCAACTTGCTTTTGTTTCAATTAAATTTCTTAACTTTCTCGTTTATTTATTTTTTTCAAACCTTTTAAATCAAACTTGCACGATTTATCCTCGAAAAAATTGCTCCAATTTCGCTTAAAGTGAAACTTGATTGTTGAGACACAACTAGAGGCATGAACCTGTTGAAGCCTAGATTCCACCCACACTGTAGCACTGCTGAAGTAGTAAGTACGTGACAACATTATTAAATCGCAAAGGAAGCATTTGCAATTTTTTTGAACTCATCACGTAACGAATTTCATTTAAGTTTGCTGCTTTAGAAAAGTGCTGTTTTAACCGCAGACCCATAAGACCTGAATTGATGGGTTACCCGATGCAATGGTTAATAGAAGAAACTCTAGGACCCACATGTAGGAAGCACATGATCTACTAAGAGCTTGCTGTATGTTTATTTATTTAAAAATAAAATCTACAGGATTACGACTGAATTTATTCTCGTATATGTCAAATTTACGATATTATCAATAAAGAATATATATCTACGTATTTCTTACTTTGGATAGTTTTCATGTAAACATGAAACATTATTGGACTTCGTAAGGCATTGATTCGATTCTGACTAAATTTTGTTAAAAAAATGTTTTACGATATTAGGAATTTTCACCAAAAATGATCTAGAAACTGTGTATTATAATTATATATACCATGACAAGTGAGTGTTCATACTTTTTGTATTTACGATATTTACGATATTATACGTTATCGATATTTTTGGTTTATATTGAATCCACTATAAAGTTATAAACTCGTATAAACTTAAAATAAGCAACACTATTCTCAAAATCATCCACTTTTAGAAGATTTACCGCCGTTTTCATATGTATCTACATATAAATATTTCAAAATGCTTTTCTTTTTTACATACCTGTACTTCCCGGCTTTGAGTCAAAATGCGCATTAACCAACAAATACGATTCACTGGGACTATCCTTTTGGCTCAATTTGACAGCGATATTCTGAATGCCTTGATACATATTCACCATCTCCCAGTGAACATATGCTCCCGAGGCTTGTTGATGATCAATTTCCATTTCGAAAAGATCCGTATTCAGGACCGCCTTAATTTTATCCAACTCATCAAAGAGCAACTGCACCATTTCAACTTCATTCGCATGACTGCTGGTAATATGCTCGCCGAGGTTTTCGATTTTCACTAGAATTTGATCAGCCCGTTCACCAATAAAGCGTCCATGATTGAGATGCTCTGTTGCGATTTTCAACTGTTCAGGTAGAGCTGTAGAAAATCGCAGCACCAAGACATAGTAGACAGCAAACCAGAATGCTATAAATGCGAACGACAACTCAAAGGCAAGCTGGAGGTCCTTAACCTTTCTTGACTTCTTGGACTGTTTGGACTTGACAGAAATCTCCACATCAGAGTCAGATTCACTCGATGATGATGAATCCTACGAAAAAGCACACAAGCACACACCGTTAAATAGTACTTATGAAAACGATTTCACTTCCTTTATAGCTTAATCCCTTATTTTAAGGATATTCTTACAGTCTTCACCTTGCTCCTGCCCATAATGAAAACGAAACAGAACTCGAAATATTCAAGACACGGTTGTCTCGCAAAGTGATTTGAAAATATTGAACTCTGCCAATTTATAGTAAAAATTTATGTTGATTTAGGCTGGTTTTACGACCTTAAGATAACGCGGTACATATTTAGGATTTTATGGGTTAAACAACTACGAAATTTATCCTTATCCAAAACAAAAAAAGATTTGATAGCGTAAGCGATACTAGTAGGACAGTCAATAGGTTTCATTTAATCCAAAAGGCCAACCATAATTTTAATCTTTTTTATCGGACATAATCGTAAAATTGCATGTTCAAGTTTGGAAAGTTGGCTCGGATTTTTTTTTTTTTTGTGTGTCAAGTGTTAACATCTACAGGGTGTCCACCGGGATGGTATACTACTTTGTTTGTTAATAATTTTTGATTGAATGAAAGAGAATGGATCTTTTGTTGATCGATGTTTTATTTAATGTCGGCAATTATGTATGGAATACAATATCAGGTGAATGTCCGCCTCTATTAGTCTCACAAATGCGAGTCCTTTTGAGCATATTTCTCATTACATTCTCACACATTTCAAGCGGTATTTCATTAATTTCATCACGAATATTTTGTTTGAGTGGCTCAAGAGTTTCTGGTTTGTTTGTATGACCCTTGCTTTTCAGATTTCCCCAGAAGAAAAGAAGTCAGGCGACCGTGGAGGCCAATCAACATCACAATTTCTTGAAATAACTTGTTGTGGAAAGAAGTCTCGCAGTTATTCCACTGTAATCCTGGCTGTATCCGATGTTGCACCGTCTTGTTGATACCACATGTCAATCAAGCCCAAAACATGCAGTTATGGCATTAAAAAGTTTTCAATCATATCACGCTCCCC
This sequence comes from Rhingia rostrata, assembly GCA_949824845.1. Taxonomy (NCBI): domain Eukaryota; kingdom Metazoa; phylum Arthropoda; class Insecta; order Diptera; family Syrphidae; genus Rhingia; species Rhingia rostrata. The sequence goes on from OX463758.1 coordinate 71,102,804, forward strand.
ATTCACAGTTATCGTTACGCCGTTTTCATTTTCAAAGAAGTAAGGTTCAATGATTTCTCCTGACCAAATTACACACCAGACTGTAACTTTTAATGGATGCAAGGGTGACTGATGAATAATTTGAGGGTTTTCCGTGGCCCAGACCTGCCCTGTTTATTCACATATCCATCCAAATGAAAATGTGCCTCGTCACTCATTATGATTTGTTCATGAAAATCGGAGTTGTCATGGGCTAGCTGTAACATGCTATTGGCATATGTACGGCGCGCGGCGTAAATGGTCTTGTGGAAGAAGCTCTTGTGTCAGCTGAATCTTAAATGGAAACAAATGGTAATCCTTGCGCAAAATTGTGGTCAAAGTTGTTCTTTGAATACCAACCTCATGAGCACGGCATCGAATTGAGCTTAATGGATTGTTTTGAACACTTTCTAGAGCAGCAGTAATGTTTTCAGCTGATCGTGCAGTACGTTGTGGTCCATGCTTGGGCCTATCACCTACAGACCCGCTTTTTTCGAAATCATTCACTACACGATAAATAGTGCGTTTTGTTGGCACGTTGTTTCTCCCAAAATTTTTCACGTAACTTTCTCACCGTCACAGTAATCGATGATTGGTTTTGATAAAATGTTTTAACGATTAAAAGACGTCGGTTTATCGAATATTTTTTTTTTTGCCACGTGTCTACTTTACAACTGCCAATTATGAACCGTCAAAACTAATGTTTACCAAAATGGCGGCAAAACAAAGTAATATACCTTCCCGGCGGACACCATGTATAACAACTTTATTGCGGCGTCGGCATCTGCTGGCTTGCTCCTAAAATTGCGTTGCATGTTATAAATCTTTTGAAAAAAAAACTCAGTTGCACTGCAACCATTTTTAGTGAAATAATAGAGTACTTCGGGAAACTATCTCCCTCACAAGTGCGTTGTCTCTTTTTGTTTTAAACGTCAAAACCATTTGGAAGAAACAAAATTATATGACAGAAGTAGTGATTTTTAAGATATTTGCTTTGAATATGAAAAGATAAGCTGATCCAAGTGGAACACAAATTGTAAATACTTAACAATACTAAGAGAATGTGTAAGGAAGAACCACTTCTGCTGACTGTAAAACGGCGATGACGAACGCCATTCCGCTCTGAGGCAGAACGAAGCATTCAATATTGGAAACGACAGCGAAAACTGCCAACCAACCGACCTGAATGAAGTGAGGATAGCAAAACCAAAACTCATGCTTAATAAGGCTGCAGGAAATGAAGGCCTTTCCCCCGAGCTTTGTAAAGCCGGCGGAGATGACTTGGTAAATACCATCCACCAATTCATAAGCCAAATCTGGTCGAAGGAAAGTATGCCCGAAGAATGAAACTTCAGCATCGTTTGCCCGATCCACAAAATTGGAGACTCTCTGAACTGTGCCAACTACAGAGGCATAAGTCTCCTCAACATCGCCTACAAAATCCTATCTGCCGTAATATGTGTACGCCTGAAACCGTTTCCCAACAACCTGATCGGCCCTTATCAGTGTGGTTTTAGGCCAGGTAAGTCCACAACCGATCAAATCTTCACACTACGGCAGATCCTGGAAAAGATCCAAGAAGTCCAAATCGATACCCACCACCTATTCATCGATTTCAAAGCCGCATACGATAGCATTTGCAGAGACGAAATATACAGTGCGATATCTAGATTTGGTATACCGCCCAAACTCGTTCGTTTGTGTAGAATGACGATGGTGAATTCTCGCTGCTCCATCAGGGTCGGAAACGACCTCACGGACACATTCGATACCAAAATGGATTAAGGCAAGACGATGCGCTGTCATGTGACTTCTTCAATCTGATTCTTGCGAGGATTGTGCAAAACTCACGAGCCAACACCAGAGGCACAATTTTCCAAAAATCTGTACAACTACTAGCATACGCCGACGATATTGACATCATTAGTTGGACCCAAGGTGACGTCATAGCCACGTTTGCTGTATAGAAAAGGAAGCAACAAAAATGGGTTTAGCAGTAAATGAGGGCAAGCCTAATTATATGCTGTCAACACGAAAGGAAACACAACATCGACGAATCGGACAGAACGTCACTATTGACAGATATAACTTTGAGGTACTACGGGATCTTATCTACCTCGGTTCCGCTATTAACTCTGACAACAACATCTCGTCAGAAGTTAAACGAAGAATTGCTCTTGCCGCTGTTTCTTCGGGCTAAGATGGCAATTCAGTAGTAAAGCCCTCACCCTATATAAGACCCTGATCATCCCAGTCTTGCTCTACGGCGCTGAAGCATGGACCGTCTCAAAAGCGGATGAAGAAGTCCTTGGTCGATTTGAGGGGAGAATTCTTCAAAAAATCTTCGGTCCCGTTTGCGTTGACGGGCTATGGAGCCGATATAACGATTTAACCAAGAACTATGCGAGCTGTACAGCGACATGCAGCGACAATTTGATATAATTGTCAAATTGTTGGCACTTTATCTTTATTTGTCCACTAAATCTCTAACATATTAAGTGTCGATATAATCTCAACAACTACTTAGCGACCGCAAACAAATTACATTCCTAGATCTGCGAGGTGGAACGCACCAACAAATTTATTAAAAAAAAGAAAAGAGAAAACATGTTTTGTTTTATTTAAATTTATTACCAAGAGCACGGAAACAGTCATCTTCTAACTATAAACACAACACGTCTTAAGCTCTCCAGATGACCCATTTAGAAGTACCATCTCTCGTATGAGCTAGGCCATTGCATACTGTAAACGTATTTGGGGAAGCTCTCCCTGAATGCCTGCAGTTGGGTACTACGCTTATTCACTGCACTCAACCAATGACCACCGACAGCAAGTTGCATAACTGGTTCTTCAAGGCTTCCAATCTTTTTCTAAAAATAAAATAAAAGACCGACAAATCGATTAATTTTTGAAATCAATTAAATTTTTCAAATTTGAAACTCACCTCAACAATGACGTAGAATTTCAATGTCGACATATCGTTAGACTTGGTGAAGAAAATAAAATATGGCGGCTCCCATTTATCCCTGAGCATGTTATCGATGAATGACCATTCGACAATTTCTGAGCCAGCAAGTGGTCCTAAGTAGATGCCCATATGCGGAGGCCCGTCCAACTCGAAATCAAAACGAACTTGAAGCTTTTCAGAGTCGACAGTCTTGGAAATGAGTCTTAGATCGGGCACTTCTCCAGGCAATTCTGCATGTTCGGATGGTAACCAATAGGAATCAGCCCTGAAAATAGAAAGGTAGGTTTTTGTGGAATTATTAAAAAGACTATCCAGGATACCTGATCCTACTCTATTCCATCCAAATATTTTCTATGTAATCGTCCTATCCTCCTTCTATTGACCGTGTACGATCACAGTGATCACAGTGATCTTACACGACCAATAGAAGGACGATTGGACGATTATATAAAACATATTTTGATGGAATCGAGGATCACTTAGTGTTCGGAAAATCGCTTATATTCCTCATAAAATTCCAAAGTAGTTTTGATGAACGTGATCAACGTCCACGAATAAAATTTTAGAAGAGAAAAAATCAGAAATTTTGTGATCTGATATTAACTTTTCCACAAGAATTATAATCCAATTAGAATTGAAGATCATCTCAAAGAAAGATCGCATATCTGAAAGTAATATCGAGGATCTGTCGATTCTGAATATCAAGGCTTGTTCATTACCAGTTCACAAAACCAAAGAGTACAGAACTACATAGGGTACGCATCACAGCTAAACAAATTGTAGACGTTTCAGACGCGGGCGGTAAGTGCGAAGGGGAAATTTTGTAGATCGTATGCGTCGACAAGGCTGTAGTTGGATGCTGGGGTATCAATATGTATGAGATGCGCACTCTATGTAGTTCTATACTCTTTGATAGAACTTAAGTGGTGGGGGAGTAGATTTTCCAGATCAATCATCTGAGTGATCTTGATAAGCCAATATCATGGCTTACGAAGAAAACAACTAGATCAGTTCATAACGATGTTAACTTTAACTAATTTTAAGTTTAAGACCGATCAATTCCTCGATCAATTCTTACCTAGCTTTAGTCCACCGATGATTAAACGTAGGCAGTCCACAGTACATTTCCTCGGAGCACTTATCAGCCATAGGTACAATTAAGCTAGTATCCATCACGCCTTCGAGAGATGAGAAAAGCCTCCTGCTCTGTGGATCAAAGTAGAATCCAGAATCGGCCTTGACGATGGAATTGTCAGGTCCATGGAATACTCGTCGAACATGCTACAAAAAAAAATAATTATGACAAGGTTCGATTATATTGAAAACTTAACTCACCAGCCAATTAAATCTTTCAGGATTGGTCACATCACGGAAGGGGAATCCGTAAGGAGTAGCAGCAATACCAACAAAGACAAGAGCGGTGAGCAAGAACAGCGAGAGTATAGTCTTTGGCCTACGGAACAAGTTGATCAATGGGATCTAGACGAAATTAAAAAATTAGATACAATTTTTCGCTGGGAACATGTTCAAGTCACTTACAATAAATCCTAAGGCCAAAAATGCAATAATTGTGGTAATAATTCCAATGTACAATTCAGGATTGGCATTGATTCCAATGCGATTCATCATTGGAATAACGGTGAAGTACAAAAAGTACGATAGATACAAGTAGTACATGAATGGAATGACCTGTCCAACGATGGCCGTAAATGTCCACTTTAAGTCTGAGCGCAAAGATTATTAGATAAGCCTTAACGGATGTGCAAATATATAGTTACCTCTCTTGTACAACGTGGTTAAGGTGTTAATAAGCAGAGTTCCAGTATAGAAGAGCGATGCAAACATGAGCAGATAAGTCGATCGGATTCCCAAGTAGTTGAAAACGCCAGTTAAAACTGCCAACACTAAGAGATGAGCGTTCATCAGCAATTGTACGCGGAATGAAAGATTGATTTTGTCCTTCTTGGCGTTGCCAATGAAGATAGCTGTTGGCAGCCCCATGCCAAAGATCAACGGACAGAAATACAATCCGAAGACCATCCATTTGTTGGTAAACCATGAAAGGGTCATTTTGAAGTTGTCCAATTGTACAGCCATTAGAAAGACCAAGCCAACACCTAAGGCAATACCCACCAAGTGCCATAAGACTGTGATCAGGAACTCTCCCAACACTTCACCCTGAGAGGCTTTAGTGTTTCTAGAAATGGCAAACACCGAAAGGATTATAGCAACTAAAGCACCAATGGTGACCATGTAGTTGTAACGAAAACCCTCAGCCTCGGTGTAGAGGATGACGAATTTGCCGAAAATGTCGTAGAAGACGGTGTGTCCTGAAGCGTATTTCTAAAAAAATAACGAAGAATGTGAGAATTAGTTGACATGCTAGAAATATAAGCAAGGCTTCTTTTTTTTGGATATCTTACCGATGGATCTTCCATTTCAGGAGCATTGCCAAAACCTTTGCAGAGGGCTAGTAAATTTTCACCACTGTTTTGTATTGTTTCACTGGGGAAACTCGCGATCTTGTCGTAGTTTGTATGGTAAACGTAACCACCATAGGTGTGAGCCATGTCCATTCCTGGGAAGATAACATATTTTACATTTAATTCAGTAGATAGTTTGCTGTTAGTCCTAGTGTGCACAGCGGCCGATATCGCACGGTTTTTTAGTTGCTCAATTTGATGCAAATAATTGCAAAGGCATAAAATAATAAATTACAGAAATTTCGTAAAAATTTTAATGAAAAATTATCATGCTCAATTTTTAACAATGATTCTGTGAAGTTTGAAAAAAAAGTTATGAATTATTCATCTCCGCGTATCCTTTCCCTTCATTGCACGAGAGCTAAGAACACTCTGAAAATTGATTTTCCTTTAACATGCAAACCTTCTTGGTTTTTGCGACTAAAAAGTCGCTTGTGCACAGCGCCTTTAACATTTCCACGTTGCAAAGTGTGAGATTTTTTATCATCCGACCCTCTTTGTCGCCAATGCATGGACTTAGCGTCTTATCGTTTGTTCTTGGAGTTTGAGATTTTTTTTAAACTTTTCCCGGTTTTTTTTCGTAAAGTTTAACAAATATATCCGTTGAAAGAATTTCTGAAACGAGTGTCAGTTCCAATCGAAACTCATTTTAGAACCGAAATATCCGTTGCGGAACAAAATAAATGAAGCATACATTCGCGTACTTTTGACAATCTGTCAGCTGTCTAGCTTTATAAACGTTAAAGTTGAGTGACCCTGAGTTAAGATTTGCATTTTTTCTGGAGCACGACTCTATGGTAACACATAAAATAATTTTTTTTACTATATAATTCACAGTTTTGGGGTGGTTTTCATTTCTGTAAGAATTCCGCAACAATTTTTCATCGGAGAACTTTCGAAGAAATTTAACGCCTAACTGTCAAAATTTGTTGAATTAACGCATTAAGCCATCGTGCAATTATGCGCGATGCATTTTGTCGGAAAATCTGCTCGAAATGCAAATCCGAGCGATATCGAACTATTCGCAGAAATGTTTGTTCCGAACCGATATCTCGATAAGGATTTCTTAAAAATCTACACTTACCCGGAATTTTTCCGAAATCTCTGAAAATTCTGAAATCAGAATCCGATGGAACAAGTCCAGTTTCGAAAATTTCTTCAGCCATTGTGGTACAATGAGGATGGGCGGCGTAGTTTTTGTAGTATTTCATCAACCAAGGATGGTTGGGTCCAGCTTGAAAGATCACATCACGGTTTGCACTACCAGCTGATTCCAAGTTGATGAAAGCTCTGGCGATAGTAATTTTTGATTAGGAATTGAACTTATTTTTGATATAAAACAAAAAGTTTTTCAGTGGTAATGAGTTCACTTTTAACTTACTTGCAATTGGCAAACCATCTGTGCTTTGTGATGAAACCATGAGTAGATTGCAGAGGATTTTCTTCAGCTCCGTTGAATAAGAAGACAATTGGATGTTTGAAGGTTTCTGTGCCGGATGCCAAGACCCGAAGAACTTCTAAGGCGGCCACAACCATAGCACCATCATCTCCGGTACCTGGAAATAAAGTCATGTACGTTTTTAGAAGTGGTTTCAGTATAACAATGTATTGGTTACAAAATTTAGACTAAGCCCTGATCATCCCAGTCCTACGTATCAAAAGCAGTAGAAACTTCCGATACTGAGTCGATCCATAGTCTTAACGATAAGTACATATATCGAAATTATTTCTATATGTTACAAACTATTAATCAAAACTAATATGCCCGTTCATAAAAAAACCCTCGAAAAATCCGCGTTGCTGATCTAAGTTGCCGAAGATTCAACATGACTTTACGAGCTCTACTGTAATTTTACTAGCTCTGCAGAAAAACTAACGATTCCACCAACAAGAAGACTAAGACATGTAGAGCGAATAGACCAAAGACGATTCCTATCCAAGTGAGTAGAGAAAACTTAGCGTTAACTGGCGCCCAAAAGTAAGAACCGACCTCAATCACTTTTCTTTTGCTTATTTATTTTAATAAATCTAAGGGTTTATTCTACAGGCTTATGTTAACAGGAAATTAAAATTTAATTGATTGACCTTGCGAACAACTACATTAATAAAATACAGTGAATGCTTCCAGTTCTATCAGAGTGCAATACAAGTGTTATCGATTTGATGACTAGGAAGCACGCCTCCTATGTTGACACAAAAATCATACATCAATCAAATCCTGTTATTTTATAATCTGAAATGCAATCAGATTCTGTTGTTTTATAATCCGAAGTACTTTAACTCAAGGGTTTGACGATATAGCAATTATGGTTTGATAAAAATATCGATAAGATTACTTTCGATTGAAATTATAACAAAGGCGGCTACAAACAGATCCGTGCTGTGAAGAAGGAAGGTAAGATGAGGCGCTGTGCCGTGGATTACAGATATTTTTGAAGTGAAACTTGTCTTGGGACGGTGTGAATTGGATTTTATGAAACAAAAAAACATCACGATGACGGTGTTCTGATCCGGTCCTCCCATCCAAGTACTAACCGCAACCGACGCTGCTTGATGTTATCGCGTGTTGTTGGTTTGTTTTGTTTGTTTGAAGTGAAAGTTATCTTCCGACGGCTGTGTTGTGGCTGGACAACACGAATGCACTTGTAATTCAGGAAACTCGTACAGTGGTGTGCAAAAAAAGAAAGAAGAACGGTTTCGTGTTGGCATTTTGGATGGAGAAAGGGCGTTGGTGCACCGATATGCAAGATGAATGTATGGTGTCTATCAATAAGTAAATTTGGATACGTGGGATTGAACGTGAGCAGGATCAAATGATGGAACTCATCGATGAGTCCAGGAAAGCAATATCCATTGTTGTAAGGAATCAAACGAAAGTTGCTAGATATATGGATGCGACATTTGGTAACATGTAGGTGGCTAAAATGTTCATCTCACTCTGAATTTTGAAATTACAGCTGATCGATAGTACTGCGCTTCTTTTGGTGTGATAAATTTGTTTTTTTGCTTTAAGATTGTACGGGACTTTGTTCACACACACACAGCTCCGCTATTAACTCTACCAACAACATCTGATCAGAAATTAAACGAAGAATTACTCTTGACAACCAAATGTTTCTTCGGGCTAAGAAGGCAATTTAGTAGTTAAACCCTCAGTCGAACCACTAAGGAGATCCTACATAAGACTTTGATCATCCCAGTCCTGCTCTACGGATCTGAAGCATGGACACTTGGACAGTATCAAAAGGGGCCGAAGAAACTCTTGGTCGAATCGAAAGGAAAATTCTTCGAAAAATCTTCGGTCCCATTTGCTTTGACAGGCTATGGAGACGAAAATTCAACCAACAACTATACGAGCTTTACAGCGATATGCTCCGGATTAAAAAAAAAATCCGCATTGGACGTTTAAGATGGCTAGGACATGTAGAACGAATGAACACCAATACTCCAGCTCGCAGAGTCTTCGATTCCCAGAAAGACGTCGGTTTCAGCAGAGGAAGACTTAAGTGGTGCACAAATAGAAATCGACTCAACCGACTTGCAGTGCGCAAATGGAGGCAGTTAGCTAAGGACCGCGTTAGTTGGAGAGGCATATTGGTTGAAGGTTCATTGCAGACTCTAGCGTCCCGCAAACGGGACCGAAGATTTATCGAAGAATTTCCCTCTCAAATCGTCTCAAGAATCAAATTGAAAAAGTCGCATGACAGTGCATCGCCTTGCCTAAATTCTCTTTTGGTATTGAATGTGTCGATGAGGTCGTTTTCGACCATGATGGAGCCACTTAAATTACCCATTGTCATCCTACACAAACGGACGAGTTTGAGCGGTATACCATAACTAGACATGGCTCTGTAAAGTTCGTCTCTATAAATGCTGTCGTATGTGGCTTTGAAATCGATGTCTAGATGGTGGGTATCGATTTATACTTCTTGGGTTTTTTTCCAGGATCTGCCGAATTGTAAAAATTTGATCGGTTTGCCGAACAAATTGTTGGTAAACGGTTTCAGGCGTTCACATATTACTCAGAATGAATCTTGTAGGAGGAGACTTATGTTGAGGAGACTTATGCCTCTGTAGTTATCGCAGCTCAAAGGGTCTCCTTTTTTGTGGATAAAAATTATTTAGTGCTTACGATTTTTTTTTTGTATACCCTATCCCATAGGGGGTTTTTAGTTTTGATAAATGGTTTGTAACATAAAGAAATAATTTAGCTAGATATCAGAATCACTAGCTGAGTCGATTGAGCCATGTCTCTCAGACCGTCCGTCCGTCTGTGTATCACCGATTGTTAGGTCTTAACTTTTAAGCGGGGATAATGAATTTTGTTTTATCGAATCCTTGTCCGAGGTTACAGAAAATATAAAATAAACGTTTTTTTTATTCGTACAGTTAAGAATTTTGAAAAAGTTTCTGAATATAAAATTTAGACCTTAAGATGGTCTATCTATATCTTGTCCATGTAAAGTTTTTGACACGCCCACTTCTTGTGTGCGTTTTATGTAAAAAAAAAAACTGTTTTCCGCAAAATTTAAGGAAATTTAAAAAAGACTTTCGATGTAAAAACATTGATAAAGTGAACATTTCGTCTATAAAACACTTTTACCCACGCCATTTCTTTTGAGCAGTTTTTTACTAAAAACAAACGAGCATCTTCCCACCGAATGGGACAAAACGTCACCATTGATGGCAGCAATTTCGAGTTAGTTTAGGGGTTCACCTACCCGGAGTAAACATAAACTCCACGAATGACTTCCTAGTGGAGGTCCGGCGAAAGCGTTGCTACTTCGATTCGGCGAAACAATTGGTTTCAAAACTATGATCTGTACCATGTGGATGTAGTTCAAAAAGCCACAACACGTCGACTAAATTGGCTCGGCCAAATCGAGCAAATGGACATTAATGCTCCATCTAAGATGGAGCAGCCCCCAGGTTAGAGAAGGCAAGAAAGACCGAACATCCGGTTCAAAGACCAAGCCATCGCGGTTATCAGAGTGCTTGGTCTAGACAACTGGAAACAACGCGTACGCGATCGCAGAGTAAGGATGACTGCAGTGTCTCAGGCAGAGACTCTTCACTGGTCCGGAGCCCGATTACAAAAATTCAACTGAAATATTTCTTACGTCGAATTAAATTTCACTGCGTTTTAGGAGACCTCAAAACGCTGCCTATTATCGTAAGCATGTTAGTTTAGATGAGTGTTATGATCCTTATAATATCATCGTCTAAATAATTTTTTTTTTAAATATTTAACATTTGGTTTGAGTTACTATAAGCGAAATATATTGCAACGTACTTAGTCATGCTATGACTTAATTTGCTTGCGCACTTGTCAAATTTACGATATTTTCAATATTGCAATACTCTTGAATTTTGTTACCTCGGATGTTTTTTAAGTATATATTGAATATCATTGGACTTTTTACATATTATTAAATCGATTCTGACTAAATTTTGTTAAGAAAACATTTTACGATATCAGGATTTTTCACCAAAAAAGATCTAGAAACTGTGTACCTCAATTAAATATACCAAAGTAAGTTAGTTTTCATACTTTTTTTATATACGATATTTACGATATTATACGTTATCGATATTTTAGAATCCCCTGTAATGTTATTAACTCGTATAGAATTAAAATTACAAACTATTCTGGAAAACATTCCCTTTTAGAAGATTTACAGCCATTTTCATAAAAATATTTCAAAATGCTTTTCTTTTTTACATACCTGAACTTCCCGGCTTTGAGTCGAAATGCGCATTTACCAACAAATACGATTCACTATCACTATCCTTTGGGCTCAATTTGACAGGGATATTCTGAATGCCTTGATACATATTCACCATCTCCCAGTGAACATATGCTCCCGAGGCTTGTTGATGATCAATTTCCATTTCGAAAAGATCCGTATTCAGGACCGCCTTAATTTTATCCAACTCAGCAAAGAGCAACTGCACCATTTGGACTTCATTCGCATAACTGCTGGTAATATGCTCGCCGAGGTTTTCGATTTTCACTAGAATTTGATCAGCCCGTTCACCAATAAAGCGTCCATGATTGAGATGCTCTGTTGCGATTTTCAGCTGCTCAGGTAGAGCTGTGGAAAATCTCAGTACCAAGACATAATAGACAGCAAACCAGAATGCTATAAACGCGAACGACAGCTTAAAGGATAGCCGGTAGTCCTTAATCTTTGTTGATTTCTTGGAATTTTTGGACTTGGAAATCTCCACATCAGAGTCAGATTCACTCGACGATGATGAAACCTAAGAAAAAGCACACAAACACACACCGTTTAGTACTTATGAAAACGATTTCACTCCCGTAATAGCTAAGAGCCTTGTTTTAAGGATATTCTTACAGTTTTCTCCTTGCTCCTGCCCATAATAAGAAAACGAAACAGAACTCGAAATATACAAGACACGGTTGTCTTGTAAAGTGATTTGAAAATATTTAGCTCTGCTAATTTATAGTAAAAATTTAAGCTGATTTAGGCTGGTTTTATCACCTTCAGATATCGCGGTAAATATTTTCGGATTTTATGGGTTAAACAACTACAAAATTTATCTTTATCCGAATCAAGAAAAAAGAATTGATAGCGTAGGTGATACTAGTAGGATAGTCAAATAGGTGTCATTTAATCCAAAAGACCAACAATAATTTTAATTTTTTTTTTATGGGACATAATTGTCAGATTGTATAGACACTGCAAAATTTTTTTTTTCATCTTTTCTTTGTTTATTTGAGCACTCAATCTATAATATATTAAGTGTCGATATAAACTTAACAACTATATTGCAGCAGCGACATCTGCTTGTCCCGTTTGTAAGATTGCGTTTCATGTTTTAAATATTTTGAAAAAAAAAACTGAGTTGTTCAGCAACCATAGCACAGTATAGGTGCTCCAAAAGCAGCTCTTAGTATGATGATGTTTGGAGTTCCAGAATTACAACACAAGACGAGTCCTAAGAATGAATGTAAGGAGGAGAGAAGGAAAAATGTTTAAGTCGCAGTCTTCCAGAGTCTAAATTCTTTGATGTTCCAAATCTTTCTTAATGGATTTATATGTACTTATCTTAAAATTAAGTGGTCGATCATCGTAAGTTAAATCGAACACGGACCTACAAGCAAGTCATATCAAAAGTTCGACGATTATTTTTTTCATTTTTTTTTTTTTGTGATTTTTAGATCTGAGGTCGAAAGCATATCGCGAACTGTCGACTGTAACTCTGGCAGAAGTCGTTAATCACAACTCTGACAGAAGACCGTCCACGTAAATGGATATATCATCTGTAAATTATCGATTACCATACCCAATTTGTCAGCTTCGAATAATGCTTGGATCTCAGCTTGAAATAATCAGCACCAGTTTGCTATTATTAGGGATTTGACTAGTTATGGTCTAAATTTTTAAAATGACAAGTAGAGTCTGGCCTGGTATCTTTTTTGAGGATAACAAAAAAGATACCAGGCCCCACTCTACTTGCCATTTTACAAATTTAGACCATAAATGGCTGCAGCCATGTTGGATTGACGGCCATTCGTTTCTACTTGATAATCTGGTCGGTTATTTGAAATCCACGTCATATTAATGGATGACGTAATCAGACACCACATTCTCGTATTCTGTTGATTTTAATAATCGTGTCCAAAAAGCTTTATGTGAAGGTCGCCTGTCTCTTAGAGTCGTACCGCACATTAAGCCGTTGTATCGGTGGCTACGCCTACACCTTGGACAATAACCGGGAGTAAGCCTTTATTTGGTGTAATCCCATCGGTGTTAACACATCGAACAAGGACTAAATTGTCCACTTATTTAGGTGACCTGGTGAAATTTAACTGTTTATTCTACTTTGCGCATAGATGTCACTACAAGTTCAAATAAATTGGTATACTAACTGGTAGAATAGCGTGGATTTCTCTACTTTGCTACTTGTCATGATTATAATTCTCCAACGTGAAAACGTAACCATTGGTGCTGGTCTTGGGAATTCTGCATTCAGTCGTGTACGGTGTAAGCAGAAAATTTCTATGACAAAAATATTAAGTACCAGACCAAATATAGTCCACGTGGCCAGTAACTTTGACCTTTTTTAACCGATTGACGTCATTTTTGAAAAAAAAATTCGATTTGAAACGTCGCGTCGATTTAAAACGTCAACGAAATAGCGATATTGTAAAGGGTGATCCATTTCGAGGTTCCCTACTTTTTTAAAGAAAAAAACACAGAAAATTCAAATTTAATGGAGAATGTTTATTATCATTTGAAAGAACATTCTTTGGCATTTATTTTTTGAAGATTATGTCTATCAAATGTTTGCCGTTGCTACGTCGCAGATGGTCCATCCGTTGAGTCCAATTTTCGATCACTCGTTCGAGCATTTCGACTGGTAACTTGCGAATGACACGCGTGATGTTTTCCTACAAGGCCTGAATCGAAGCGGGTTTGTCGGCATAAGCTTTTGACTTTAAATATCCCCACAGGAAAAAGTCTAACGGTGTGATATCACACGATCTTGGTGGCCAATCGACCGGCCCAAAACGTGAAATTATGTGCTCACCGAAATGTTCTCTCAATAAGTCCATTGATTGATGCGATGTGTGGGAAGTGGCGCCGTCTTGCTGAAAAAAAATGTCGCCGAGATCACGAGCTTCAATTTCAGGCATCAAATAGTCGGTTATCATGGCACCGGCATAATTTTTAAAGAAATATGGACCGATGATTCCACCGGCCCAAAAGGTCGGTGTAATACCTGAAAGTATGCACACCATCTTGAATTTCTTCAAATTTAACGAACACAAGAAAAAAAGTGACTCCCCGAAGCTAGTTCGGACACCACCCATGGAGTTTAAGTCTCCACTACATCCAAAATCTTTCCTATCCTCTCTTTCTTCCCCTTCTCTAACGATCGTACTATGGTAACATATAAAAGGGTATTCATAACCCCTTGAGTACGTGTAAATTATAAAAAAAAAAAAAAAACCGTTGTTTTTTCTGGATGAAGTGGCAGTTCCTCAATCTCTTCAGGTTGCTCTTCGTCCCAAATGCGGCAATTTTGTTTGTTTACATACCCATTGAGCCAGAAATGGGCCTCATCGCTAAACAAAATTTGCCTCGAAAACGTCGGATCTTCTTGGAACTTTTCAAGAGCCCATAGAGCGAAGCGATGTCGCTTGGGAAGGTCGAGCGGCTTCAGTTGTTGCACAAGCTGTATTTTGTACGCTTTCAATTTGAGATCTTGACGTAAAATGCGCCAATTCGTTCCATACGTCAGTCCGAGTTAATGCGAACGGCGCCGAATCGACTCTCTACGGTCTTCGTGTACACTCTCAGCTACAGCCCCTATATTTTCTTCACAGCGTGCTGGACGTGGTCTATTCAGTCGAATATTATCCAATAATGAATGCTGGGTCTCAAATGGGTGATGGTGTTACGAATAGTACGCTCAGTAGGCCGGTTATGTTGACCATAAGTGGAGCGAAGTCCACGAAACACATTCCTCACAGAACGTGAATTTTCATAATAAAGTTGAACAATTTGTAAGCGTTGTTCACGCGTAAGTCTTTCCATTATGAAATGCCAAACAATACTAAACAAAAATAACATGACAGCATGACACGACTCACACGTGATCTGTCAAAAAAGGCTATTGAAAAAAGGATCTGTACTTGGATCACCCGTTACTTTGCTACTTGTCATGATTATAATTCTCCAACGTGAAAACGTAACCATTGGTGCTGGTCTTGGGAATTCTGCATTCAGTCGTGTACGGTGTAAGCAGAAAATTTCTATGACAAAAATATTAAGTACCAGACCAAATATAGTCCACGTGGCCAGTAACTTTGACCTTTTTTAACCGATTGACGTCATTTTTGAAAAAAAAATTCGATTTGAAACGTCGCGTCGATTTAAAACGTCAACGAAATAGCGATATTGTAAAGGGTGATCCATTTCGAGGTTCCCTACTTTTTTAATGAAAAAACACAAAAAATTCAAATTTAATGGAGAACATGTTTATTATCATTTGAAAGAACATTCTTTGGCATTTATTTTTTGAAGATTATGTCTATCAAATGTTTGCCGTTGCTACGTCGCAGATGGTCCATCCGTTGAGTCCAATTTTCGATCACTCGTTCGAGCATTTCGACTGGTAACTTGCGAATGACACGCGTGATGTTTTCCTACAAGGCCTGAATCGAAGCGGGTTTGTCGGCATAAGCTTTTGACTTTACATATCCCCACAGGAAAAAGTCTAACGGTGTGATATCACACGATCTTGGTGGCCAATCGACCGGCCCAAAACGTGAAATTATGTGCTCACCGAAATGTTCTCTCAATAAGTCCATTGATTGATGCGATGTGTGGGAAGTGGCGCCGTCTTGCTGAAAAAAAATGTCGCCGAGATCACGAGCTTCAATTTCAGGCATCAAATAGTCGGTTATCATGGCACCGGCATAATTTTTAAAGAAATATGGACCGATGATTCCACCGGCCCAAAAGGTCGGTGTAATACCTGAAAGTATGCACACCATCTTGAATTTCTTCAAATTTAACGAACACAAGAAAAAAAGTGACTCCCCGAAGCTAGTTCGGACACCACCCATGGAGTTTAAGTCTCCACTACATCCAAAATCTTTCCTATCCTCTCTTTCTTCCCCTTCTCTAACGATCGTACTATGGTAACATATAAAAGGGTATTCATAACCCCTTGAGTACGTGTAAATTATAAAAAAAAAAAAAAAACCGTTGTTTTTTCTGGATGAAGTGGCAGTTCCTCAATCTCTTCAGGTTGCTCTTCGTCCCAAATGCGGCAATTTTGTTTGTTTACATACCCATTGAGCCAGAAATGGGCCTCATCGCTAAACAAAATTTGCCTCGAAAACGTCGGATCTTCTTGGAACTTTTCAAGAGCCCATAGAGCGAAGCGATGTCGCTTGGGAAGGTCGAGCGGCTTCAGTTGTTGCACAAGCTGTATTTTGTACGCTTTCAATTTGAGATCTTGACGTAAAATGCGCCAATTCGTTCCATACGTCAGTCCGAGTTAATGCGAACGGCGCCGAATCGACTCTCTACGGTCTTCGTGTACACTCTCAGCTACAGCCCCTATATTTTCTTCACAGCGTGCTGGACGTGGTCTATTCAGTCGAATATTATCCAATAATGAATGCTGGGTCTCAAATGGGTGATGGTGTTACGAATAGTACGCTCAGTAGGCCGGTTATGTTGACCATAAGTGGAGCGAAGTCCACGAAACACATTCCTCACAGAACGTGAATTTTCATAATAAAGTTGAACAATTTGTAAGCGTTGTTCACGCGTAAGTCTTTCCATTATGAAATGCCAAACAATACTAAACAAAAATAACATGACAGCATGACACGACTCACACGTGATCTGTCAAAAAAGGCTATTGAAAAAAGGATCTGTACTTGGATCACCCGTTACTTTGCTACTTGTCATGATTATAATTCTCCAACGTGAAAACGTAGCCATTGCTGCTGGTCTTGGGAATTCTGCATTTAGTCATGTACGGTGTAAGCAGAAAATTTCTATGACTAAAATATTAAGTACCAGACCAAATATAGTCCACGGTGTAAACGTGGCCAGTAACTTTGACCTTTTTTAACCGATTGACGTCATTTTTGAAACGTCAATTTGAAACGTCTCGTCGATTTAAAACTTCGACGAAATAGCGATATTGTACATTGAATACCGCCCATCAGTTGCTCTAACTCAACCTGCAAATCGTCGAAAATATACTGACCAACAAGCGTCTGATAGCACTATTCGTCGTTTGGTTTTGTCGATTACGGGATAGTGTCGACATCTCATTCATCAATGCCTAAGACGTTCCAATGAACGGGTTGAAGTGATAAGAGGGAGTGTTCTCGAGAATCTCGAGAATCGATTATATATGACGTATAGTCACCTCATTAAGGCGTTTGTTGAACCACCTTGCGACGCGTCTTGAAGAAGACTTTCATTTGCGAAATCGACTCGAAGAATATTGCCAGCAGATCGTCTGCGTCACGTCGCTTGGAATACTGCCAAACAGTAGCTGTTGTCACTGAAACAAATTTTTGGAAGCAAAATCAACGAGTTCCACTCCACACTCTCTGGCACCGTCAAAAAGCAAAAGATCGTCTCATTTGGGGAACGTAGAATCAAGACGAGATCGATGAAACACCATTGCGTGACCAAAAAGTGATAGTTTGGTCCGGCGATTGCACCAACTTCAGAGAAGGCGAAACACTCGAGTTCCATTTCGCACTCTCTGGCAAGCAAGATTGTGTCGTTTGGGGAACATAGAATCTGGACGAGATCCATGAAACACGATTGCGTGACCAAAAAGGGATTGGTTTGTGCCGGCAGGTGTTTGCACCAACTTCAGAGAAGGCGAAACATTCATTAGTAATCGATATCAGTGAATGTCGGCTCATTATGTGTGAGAAAGGTTTGCACACTTATTGGTTACAACAAGACGGTGTGCAATGTGAGACTGAAACGACAATTCCCTGGATGTGTGCTGTCGAAAATTGGCGACAATGACTGGCCACCCAGAGTTCCAGATTTGACCGTTCCGACATCGACACCGTTTGACATCAGCAAGCCTGAGACCTACCGAAATCATTGTTATACCACTCGAAAGCTCTTAAAAGTGACGCAGCAAAACAGACACATTTAGCTTTAGTCAGTAGAGGCGACCAGTTGATTGATGTTGTATTCAAAAACTAGTCCAAATAAATTGTGAAGGCCCATACTAAATAAGAGAAACCCATAAATGGGAATCGGTGTGGTGAAGTTTTTGTAAAGGATCATGGAATATTGGAAAACATAGCAATTGGAGTTACAAATTAAAATCAATAAATAAAGGCAACTCACTCGAACTACAAAGGGGATCCTATATATAAGACGGAACCATGGACCATATCAAAAGCGGATAAAGAAACCCATGGTCGATTTAAGAGGAAAATTCTTCAAAAAATCTTCGGCCTCGTTTGCGTTGACGGGCTATGTAGACGCAGATTAAACAAATAACTGGTCAAAAAAATTTCGCATTGGACGTTTAAGATGGCTAGGACATGTAGAACGAATGGACACCAATCCTCGCAGAGCTTTCGATTCTCAGCCAGACGGCAAAGACTAAACGAAAAATTGACAAACACGTTTTAATCTTCATCTGGAATGTGAGAACATTAAGCCGGAGAGCCGCTTAACAGCTAGCGGAACCCTTAAACTGCTAGAAAGCTGACATTACTGCCCTCCAGGATATACGATGGGATGGGCTGGGTAAAAAGAAGATGAAAATCTGTGACATCAACTACGGACCTTGTTAAAGTGAGAAGATATGCAGCGAAGGATGTGCAGTTGTTATAAGTGCCAGACTTAGGCAAGAAGTCTTATGTTTTGATGATATCAGCGACCACATTGTAGCAATCCGCATCGAGGATAAATTCGCCGACATAAGCCTTATATCCACTCACTTTCCGACGTAGAAAAAATATTATCTATGAGCGATTATCGAGGTATGATGATGAAGTCGTTCTGGGAAACTCTAACGCAGAGGTAGGAAGACAAAACACCTTTAGCCGTATTATCGGGAAGCACAGCCTACACGAAAAGACGTCTGGCAACAGGCTTATGCTAGTTGACATCGCTGCGGAACGAAATTCCACTAAATACAGGACACGGTTTCCTTACCACGATATACATAAGGGAACATGGCGGTCTCCAGATCAATGAACGGCCAATCAAATTGTTTACATAGCGATAGACAACAAGCATGCATACAGCATTTTGAATGTCCGACCATTCCGATTCGGTCGATTCGGACCACTACCTTGTTGGCAGGGAAGGAAAGAATGCGGATATACACAAAAAAAAAATTTGCCGCATTAGGCTCGCCATCACCCAGGGCCGAGCTTCCTCAAAACCATTCATGTGTGCGTGTGTACTTCTTGCACGATGGCAGGACCTTCTGTTTTATGCCGATCCGAACGGTGAATTGCAGACAAGCTTTTCTTGACAATTGATACTACTCGGATAATTTTTTTCAGATCATCACGAGAGGAGGGCCAGTGAAGTATCATTTTAGGTCTTGCTATGGCTGGGAATCGCGATCTGGCTATTGCTAGTGCCGGACATTTGCAGATGAAATGAGAAAGGGTTTCTTTCTCATTTGCTTTCTCGCAACTTCGTCATTAGGGGTTGTATGGGATTCCTATTTTGGGCGCATGGTCTCCAATTAGCCTCTGCTCAGTGACTATCGGCATAATTCTTGCGATATCTGGGCGGGGCTGTCGTTTTTTTCTGTTCTTGTCGTAGGTAGACCATATCTTCTTCGATATGACGCGATTTGTTATCCTTCTCCATTTGGAGTCGGTCTTCTTTAGAAGGTATGAGTGAATTTGTCCCTTAGCCACACCTAGCGGGGTATAGACCTTTGCTACAAGAGAGCCGTTTAGAGCTGGGCCTTGCCTGGTCAGATCGTCTGCACGCTCATTTCCTTCAATATCTCTATGCCGTGGGACCCCGAGATGTGTGATCCTGAAGCGTTCGCTCAGGCAGGCAAGTACGTTTCAGCATTCCTGTATTAGCTTGGAGGGTATGGTAGCCGAGTTGATGGCGCTAATGACAGCTTGACTATCCATGACAATAGCAATACTTTGCTTTTCCGTAGTGTCACGCCACAGTACCGTGCAAACCTCTCGGATAGGCAGTATTTCCGCCTGGAATACGCTGGCCAAATCCGGTAGGCGGTATGATATTGATATTTTCGGTGATTCCGAGTAGACACCATACCCCACAACACAGTTCATCTTAGATCTGTCGGTGTAGACGACCGTGTCAAAATCCCTACTTCTGTGATTCTCTTCCAGTGAGCTCTGGTACCTACTTGGAAGACTTTCTTGGAGCTTAGTACGGGTGTGTTGTAGTCAGTTGGAAAGGTGACCATGCCATTTGGTAAAGAGTCAAGAGTATTACTGTACCCATACGGCCGTGCCGTCCAGAATCCTGATTCCTTGAGTCTTACTGCGCCGCATATCGTTAATGGACTCGTTAATATGTAGGTCGAGAGAGATGCAATAGCACTGTAAGGGCATCCGTTGGCGCCGACCTCAGTGCGCACGTGGTGCCTATACTTTCTGTTCTTTGCAGGCTTTTAAGTTTTGTGAGGTTTATGAGTAACGGCCATACACTCAACGAGGGCTACCATACTAGTGAGCCATATGTGAGAAATTGGACACTGTGTACATCGACAAGGTCTCCTTCGGTTGATGTCCCCACTTCTTTCCAAAGGTTTTGCGACAAAAGCATAGAAGGCAACACACGCCATCCATACTCTGTGTTCCATGTTGTGTTTCCAGTTAAGTTAAGGATCCAGCATGATACCCAAATAGCTAGCGCTAGAAGAAAGTATGAGTGGTTGGCCATTTAGACGGGTATTTTGGATTTGGTGGTAAATAGCACCGATACCGTTTTGATCGGGTTCATACCGAGGCCACAGCTTGCAGCCCAGGTGCTAGCCTTGTCTAGAGCAACCCCCATGATTTTGCTTTTCATGGCATTATTATCACCACTTCATCCGCATAAGCGACTACTTTGTCCCGTACCTCGTCTAATTTAATAAGAATTTAATTCATAACCATTAGCCAAAGTAGAGGAGAGATGAGGCCGCCCTGTGGCGTTCCTCTATGTGCTAAATTCGGTACCTCGTTCCTCGTCTGTTGCCTGGATAATTTTTGATCCAGGCATAGAGACTATCAATTGGCTAATAGAGTGAAGTTTGAATGGACAAAATATATTTTTTTCAACTCTATATCCCCCAACTACATGCAATAAGACCCACTATTTTGCTGCAGCAATCATGGCATATCAATGTACTAGAAGATCTCATTAAATATACGGCCATTCTGGGAAAAAATTACCGTCATGACTCTGTGTGGTTTATAGTCCGACCTGGGTCGACAGTAGATCAAACTTTAGCACTCAGGCGAAATTACGCTTGGAATTGAAATTCTTTATCTTTTCATCAACTTAACGCGTAACATTATAGCATTAACACTCAGGGGCTCTTTTTTTGTATAAGTGATCCCAAGAATGATGACAAGCGATTTGTTATCGGGCTGGTACTGATAATGAGTGTAAACACGGAAGGCCCTATCTTAAACGGAATTATCTATGCGCTGTTGTACACAGACGATATGAGCGTCATGGATAGCTCAAAGCGCTTCTTTTAGAAGTAACTATGGGGCCATTAATGAATCGGCATAACATTAAGTAATCCACTCTAGCCTGCTTCTTCGACATAGAGGGATCTTTTAACAACGTCCTCACTGGAGCTATTCTCTAAGCTCTAATCGAGCTAGGTATAAAGGAATCCAGTCAATCGATAGTCTCTATGCTCGGAACAAGAATCATCCAGGAAACACTTGGCAACAGTCATTTAACCAAATTTTGCCAATTAAGGAACGCCACAGGGCGGTGTAATCTCTCCTCTACTCTGGCTAATGTTTATGACTAAAATTACAGTTAAATAAGACGAGTCACGGGTGAAAGTTGCGGATGAAGTTGAGTAACTAGTGTCATGCAAAGTGAAAGCAGGAGGGCCGCTCTAGACTATGTTAGCACCTGGGCTGCAAGTTCTAGCATCGGCATAGACCTGAGCAAAACGGAATTGGTGCTATTCACCACCAAAACCAAAATATACGATTTTACACTCCCCCGTCTCAATTGCCAACCACTCACACTATCTTCCATCGTCATGTATTTGGGTATCATGACTGACCCAAAACTTAACTGGAAACACAACATCGAACATAGAGTAAGAAGGG
Organism: Rhingia rostrata; assembly: GCA_949824845.1. Taxonomy (NCBI): domain Eukaryota; kingdom Metazoa; phylum Arthropoda; class Insecta; order Diptera; family Syrphidae; genus Rhingia; species Rhingia rostrata. The sequence continues at coordinate 71,125,107 of OX463758.1, forward strand.
CTTGTGTTTCCGTCTATGCTTGTATGAAAACCTTTGGAAATATGTGTGGACTTTAACCAAATATTACCTTGTGGATATATACAGCAGTGGTACGTCCAATTCTCAGATACGGTTCACTACTATAGTGGCCCACATTGAGTAAAGCTACACTCTCACAAAACTAAAAAGGCTGCAAAGAACAGCCAGCATAGGCATCACGGGCGCTCTGAGGTCGGCGCCAAAGGATGTCCTTACTGTGCTATTGCATCTCTTGCATCTAGAGCTGCACATTAAAGAAACCGCTTTATGTAGCTCAGTAAGACTTAAGGAGTCAGGATGCTGGAATGCAAGGCCGTATGGCCACAATAATATCCTGGACTCCTTACCAAACGGCGTGGTCACGTTTCCAACAGACTACATAGCACCTTACTAAGCTTCAAGAAAGGATTCCATGTAGAATTTCCTACCAAAGCTCAGTGGAAGAGAAGCGAAGCAGAAAGAGATTTACACGGTCGTCTACACCGACGGATCTAAGATAAACTGTGGTGTGGGATCCGGAGTATACTCGGAATCACCGAAAATATCACTTTCATATCGCCCATCGGAATTTGCCAGCGTATTCCAGGCGGAACTACTTGCTATCCCAGAGGATTGTACGCTACTATGGCATGACACTATGGAAAAGCAAAATATTGCTATTGTCATGGATAGTCAAGTTGTCATTAGCGCCATTAACTCGGCTACCATATCCTCCAATCTGGTAAAGGAATGCCGGAACGTACTTGCCCGCCTGGGCGAACGCTTCTCTAGGTTCCAGGGTACAGTGACATTGAAGAAAACGAACGTGCGGACAAGCTGGCCAGGCAAGGCTCAGCTTTACACGGCTCACTTGCGGCAAGGGTCCGTATCCCGCTAGGTACGGTTAAACGGCAATTAGGTTGTAATTAGAGTCGGCCATTTGCAGGAAGTATGGTTGATAGTTCCTGCAAATGGCCGACTCTAAATGGAGAAGGTTAACCAATTGCGTCATACCGAGAACGATATAGCTCTCCTACGACAAAAACATAACAAACGACCTAATAAATTGAACCCGCCATGGTATGGCAAGAAGTACGGCGATAGTCACGGGTCACTGGACAATTGGAGACCAAGCGGGCAAACAAGGGATCCCATACAACCCTCAATGCCGCAGTTGCGGGAACGCAAATCAGAGAGAAACCCTCTCCCATTTCAGCTGCAAATGTCCGGCACTAGCAAGAGCCAGATTGCGTGCGTTAGACCCACCATCTTTCGGGAAACCTTAGCGATAACTCGCTTATCCGACATATACTAATACAAATACAATTTTTTGGCGCAACAGGCTCATTAGTACCCAGGGTCGAGCTTTCTCACAACCATTCATGTGTGCGTGTGTACTTCTTGCATGATGGCGGGACCTCGTGTTTTATGAAGACTCCGAACGGCGAATTCGAGTTGAACTTTTCTTGACAATTGATACTACTCGGATGACATGTAAGATCATCACGAGGGGAGGGCCAGTGAAAAATCATTTTAGGTGTTGCCACGGCTGTGAATCGAACCCAGATCTTCTGCGCGGCAGTTCAACGCACTAACCCACGCGCCACTAAGCCCCCGACATATCCGCTTAATAAAACCTCACAGGTTGGATCTAGAGACCTCCTATATCACATCCACAATAGCAATCATAATATAGGTCACACGAGTCGTGGAAACAAGAAGGCGCATAACTGCTACTTGGGTTCAGGCCGAAACGCCACTTCTATCTACCTACCTACCAAAACATTGATGTCTTCCTTTCTTTAGCCACAATAAAGAGAAGAAGACGAAATATATACATGGGTCAAAAAAAACACGTTGATCCACATCCTTTGGAAGGGCGCCACTGTTCAATATTACAACTTTGAGGCAGTTGAGCAGTTCATCTAAAGGGCGTTTTTTTGTTCGAGGTATAGAACTTCGAATTGAAATAAAACACAAAAAAAAACGTTTTAATGTGGCTTCGTTGGAAGGATATTTTTATGCCATTAACGTTTAAAAATGATTTCGGGCATGTGGCCGCCACAGGAGTTTCGAATAAAGTCAAGTCCAAAGGTCCAATTTTCAAGTACTTTTTCGAGCATCTGAGGCCGTATGTTGTCAATAACGCCCACGAATTTTGGCTTCCAAGTCCCCTTACGTTTCTGGTTTGTTGGCGTTGACGAGCGACTTCTTATATCCCCAAAGAAAATAATAAAATGGTGTCGAATCTTGGTGGCCGATTGACAGGTCCATTCCGCGAAATTATGCGCTCATGGAATGTTTTCTTCAATAAGATCGATTGTGACGTGCGCTGTGTGGCATGTAGCGCCGTCTTGTTGGAACCAAATCTCATCCACATTCATGCCATTCAATTCGGGAACGAAATAGTCGGTTACCATGGCTCTATACCGGTCTCAATTAACGGTGACTGACTTTCCAGCATCATTTCGGAGGAAGTATGGCCCAATGACTACACCAGCCCATAAAGCACACCAAACAGTCAGTTTTTGTGGATGAAACGGCGTCTCAAGGGTCTCATGTGGATTCTCTTCACTACAAATGCGGAAATTTTGCTTGTTGACGTAGCCATTCAACCAAAAATCAGCCTCATCACTGAACAAAATTTTGCGATGAAAACCAGCGTCGAGATCAATCTCATGTTCGGCCCATACACCAAAATCACGACACATTGCATGGTCTCGAGGCTTTAATTCTAGAACAAGCTGAATCATGTAATCTTCCATAAAGTTGATGGACAAAGCTCCAATTGCTGTGCACGGTGGCGAGTCGATTCATTCGGGTCCTCTTCAACACTTTGCTCTACAACGGCAATTGTTTTTTCGATGCAAACTGTTCGACGTATCTGCGGATGCGTATTATCACATAGAGTAAGCGTAGGTAGAAAACGATCCATGGTTAACCGAATTAATTGCTCTGATGGACGATTATGTCGACCATGCACAAAGCTTGCGGTAAACTTCGCGAACTGAACCATTATTTTCGAAATAAATTTGCACGACTTGCAAGCGTTTTTCATTTGTCAACCTGTTCACGATGAATTGGCAAACCAAACTAAACATAAATAACATTAGCGTTGCCCGATTTGACCACAAAATGTCCGTTTTATCTCTGTTCGAAAAACCAACCTCTAAAAAAACATCCGTTACCATATTCATTCAAATTTAGATTGGACACCGCCATTAGCCCTACCGTCAGCTTACGAACAGAGCTCAATGTATCAATTTTTTTCTACACCAAGTGCAATATACGAGACTTTCTTAGCCCTGATTAATGTTACCTCTAGAAGCTAGGAGGTATTTCAACGTTTTTAGACTCTTTGACTATTCTTAAAGGGATTTCTGACAAAGCTAATTTTTTTCCTTCTGCAACTAATGGAATTTCCTAATCCAACCTTGACTGTACTACAAATGCTGCAAGGAGACCGCCCAACTCCTTGCACCTTCTTTAGAATTGATATGGCACGACCCCACGAAAGTGTGACCTCAGCCAACCAAATATTTTTATTTGGATTTTTGTTATATAAACAAAAAAAAATGTTTTATCTAAATTTATTTATGGTGTTAGATATTTCGTGCGAAAGATAACTTCTTTATGGCACACTTTCAAAGTCGCGGGGGTTTATATTTTATCGATGCATTTGCGGCACACTTATTGTGGAGTAAATTAAATAAAAAAAATTTGATTTTATTACTTACATGATCTACTACAATTAATTTACTCATTGTAAACCGTAACCGGCGATGTTTACCTTTTCTACAAAATAAAATCTCAAAACTCACTTCTTTCGCATTTAAAATGCAATCACTAACTGAAATGTTTGCAGAAAAAATTTTTTTTTTCCAAAAACACATATAAACATAGATAACAGACGTATAAATCGGATTCATAAAAATAGACAACAAAATAAATCCTCATGAGTTTGATATCAGTGACTTTGTGATATAGATGGCGTTTGTTTCAATGAACACATAATCGGTGCGATACGTCTCGAGCGAATTTTCTTTGATGACGCAATTCGGTATCATCGGTTAATACATTGTCTGTGTTTATTGTTTTGCTATGTGAAAAAATCCAAAGTCCTTCATTTTCTTTACTGCAAATAATGGAAGGTCTTAAGCCTTTTATGCTGGTAGTGCTTAGATTTATCTAAATACAACAAAAATATCTATAGAGATAAAATTTAAGGTGGCAATTTAGCAGACTTCATACAGATAGATGTACGTAGAGCGTGTGAATATTATGTGAAAAGCTTTGTTTTCTCTTGCTACTTTGTTTTACTGTCCAAAGACGTATTCCTATATTTATAAAAAAAAATATATGAGAGGGATACAATCGTTGCCATACCCTATCGCGTTCCATCCTTGAGTTAAACATCCTTTCCAATGGACGTGGCTAATTGCTTTATATGCATGAAATATAGCAGTGGGATTGTCTGAATATCCTGTTTATAACATTCGTCGAAACTCCTTTTCGTTTAACCAAAATCTAACCAAAACGTATCCATAAACGAAGAGCTAATATACCGAACTTCATTATCCTAGCTCAAAATGTTTGCACTGGCCAATATAGCCCTATAATCTATATCACAGGTTATGGCACATGCTTTAACAAATTTATAAGAAAACGCCCCAAAAAAGTGGGCGTAGATTAAAATTATTCATAAACTAAATGTTGATGGTTGGATGTTGGGTATACTCTGTTTGCCTTTAGCTTTGCAATGCATAGTCGTTGTAACTCTGACTACACATCAACTGTGTTTATTTTTACCTCCACATTACAATCGGATACTAGCCTCATCCAACCGGATTTTAGTTGCAAAACGATAAGTCCGAGTGCTGAAAACATTACGAAAAACAGCAAAACTATAAATAGCCTGGTGAGAATGTGACGGAATAGGCGGTCTGCCGTTCCAGGCGAACCTAGTTGAGCTGTTTCGATATATTCGGACAACAGGTTATATAGGAATCTCAAGGGTAAGTCAGGCCGATATATTCGGACAACAGGTTATATAGGAATCTCAAGGATAAGACAGGCCTTTTGAACAGAGATGATGGTGGATAAATTGAAAGGCCAACGGCAGGGCTCAATCCTGTAGTGGATACTGATAGATGGACCCGTGTCCTAGGCTCTTTGGGTTGGAGGGTTGTGCTAAGGGTTAACTACCCACCCATCGAAAAAATCCACTAGCTACAAAGCAAGCAATAGCCTCGGAAAGGACTGATTTTATTGTTGATGACCCTGCTAAACGAAAAAAGGACAACGACGTTCGTATCTGTACCTGGAACGTGAGACCATTAGCCAGGAGAGGAGCAAGCAAACAAATAGCGGAAGCCCTAAACTAGAACATAACAGACATTACTTTCATCCAGGAAATACGATAGGATGGGCCGGGCAAAAAGAGGATGAAAAACTGTGTCGTAATAGTGAGCTGAAACAGCGACTATCCGGATGCGGATTCGTTTTAAGTGCCAGACTTAGGCGAGAAGTCTTATGTTTCCAGGACATTAGCGAACACGTTGTAACTATCCGCATCAAGGCCAAATTCGCCAACATAAGCCGTATATGTACTCACGCCCAAACGAAGGAAAAAGGTGATATAGCTAAGGATAGCTTCTACGAACTAGTTTATAGAACCTATGAGCGACTACCGAAGTACGATGTTCAAATCGTGCTGGGAGACATTTTAAGCAGTATTGCCGGAAAACATAGCCTACACGACAACACGTCTGTTAACGGACTTAGGCTAATTGACTTCGCTACGGAACGAAATATCACTATAGCCAGCACGCGGTTTCCTCACCTCGATAATCATAAGGGGACATGGCGGTCTCCAGATCAACGAACGGTCAATCAAATTGATCACATAGCGATAGACAAGAGGCACGCATCCAGTATTTTGGATGTCCGAACATTCCGAGGAGCTAACATCGACTCGGACCACTACCTTGTTGCAGCCAAGGTTAGCATGCGGATATCCACCACGCCACAACAATCCAGAAATACTGTGAAAAGATTTAATGTCGAAAGACTGCAATCGCAAGAGACCGCCAAGACCGTCGCGCAACGCGTATCCCTTAACCTCTCGATTAACACCATACCAACAGCATTAAATGTCGAAGAACAATGGCAACGATGCCTACAAGCCATTAGATCAGCCATAAGTTTTTTTTTTTTTTTTTTTTTTTTTTTTTTTTCGTGGGCTGGTGGAAATCTTCATAGACACGATGAGCACGTGCCCAAAGTAGTGTGAGATTTTTACTCACTAAAACCACCACCCATTTGGTATTTCTATTGCAACTAAGTATTCGACTTATCCAGCAATTTTTTTATCACGATTATATAATATGTTTGGCAGGTAACTTTCCTTTGAGAGTTCCTGCTTTTCCGCAATTATAGCGCGGTTTGTTATTATCGGGCCAAATCTAAGGGTTTAGTTCTTTGAAGACGCCGCAATATATTTGTTTCGTCAAGAATTTGGAGGACTGTTGTGTTAACGTGTCCTAATAAACGTTTTTTATGTTTTCGTGCAAAATTTTTTGTTTCATCTTTAACCGCGGGAATACCCAGATCTCTGCGTAGATCTTCGTTCCTTACGTACCACGGCGCATTGACGAATGATCTTAACATTTTGTTTTCAAAAGTTTGTAAAATGTTTAGATGAACAAAGCCATAAGTGATGTGGCAGGTTTATCGCGCCCACCAGCAAGAAACCCCTGGTATGATGAGGAATGCCGACGGATGCTCGCAGCCAAGAACGAGGCCTAGAAGGCTAAGCTGCAGGTGAAGACGAGAGCTGCCATTGAGCTCTATAAGGAGAGAAGAAGGGAAGAACTAGGCTTTTCAGAAAGATGAACAAAGAGCAAGAAAAGCGCGCAATTGAGTATATAGAGAGTTGCCACTCCAGGAACGATGTTCGCAAGTTTTACCAAAGGCCAAGTATACAAGACTCGCACAGAATCCTGTCGAGATGAACAAGGAGATATCGTAGTTGAGACACAGTCGGTGCTGAGGATATGGAAGATACACTTCAGCAGACTGTTAAACGGCGATGACAAACAGCATTCCGCTAGCAGTCAGAACTAATCATTCAATATTGGCAACGATAGCGGAAACTGCCAACCAGCCGCCTGAGTGCGGTGACGATAGCAACATATGAACTCAAGCTTAATAAGGCTGCCGGAAATGACGGCCTTCCCACTGAGCTTTATAAAGCCGGCGGAGATGACTTGGTTAGTAACATCCACCAACTCCTAAGCCAAATCTGGTGGGAAAAAAAAATGCCTTCAGAATGGAACCTCAGCATCATTTGCCCAATCCACAAAAAAGGAGACCGTCTAAACTGCGCCAACTATAGAGGCATTAGACTCCTCAACATCGCCTAGAAGATCCTATTTGCCGTAATATGTTAACAGCTGAAACTAACAACCTGATCGGCTCTTATAAGTGTGGTTTTAGGCCATGAAAGTCCACAACCGATCAAATCTTCACACTTCGGCAGATCCTGGAAAAAACCCAAGAAGTCTAAATCGATACCCACCACCTACTCATCGACTTCAAATCCGCATACGATAGCATTTATAGAGACGAAGTATACAGAGCCATGTCTAGTTTTGGTATACCTCGCAAATTTGTCCGTTTGTGTAGGACGACGATGGAGAATTCTAGCTGCTCCATTAGGTTCGAAAACGACCTCTTCGACACATTCGATACCAAAAAAAGATTTAGGCAAGGCGATGCGCTATCATGTGACTTCTTCGATTTGATTATGGGAGAGGATTGTGCATCACTCCCAAGCCAAGGAAAATTCATCGAAAAATCTTCGGTCCCGTTTACGTTGAAACGAAGATTCAACCAAGAACCATACGATCTGTACAGCGGCATGTAACTAGTCGAAAAAAAACTCCGCGTTTGACGTTTAAGATGGCTAGGACATATAGAACGAATGGACACCAATACTCCGGCCGGAAAGTCTTCGATTTCCAGCCCGACGTCGAACGCAGTAGAGGAAGACCTGACAGCGGGAGATCGTTCGTCATCGCCATTCAACAGTATGCGGAAATTGGTTTTTCTACAACCTCTGCATCGACTATGTCTCAACTGCGATATTTCCTTGCTCATTTCGACAAGATTCTGTTCGAGCTTTGTGTCCCTCGCTTTGACGTGCTACGCACTGGTAAAACTTGCACACATCATTCCTGGTATACCTTTTCCTTGCTCATATTTCTTCTCTCTGAAAAGCCGGTGTTCCTCCCTTCATCTTTACCTATACAGCTCATTGGCAGCTCTCGTCTTCACCTGAAGCTTAGCATTGTAGGCCTCGTTCTTGGCTGCGAGCATCTGTCAGCATTCCTCATCAAAACAGGGGTTTCATGTGGGTGGGTACGAGAATCCTAGCATATCAGTTGCGGCTGATCGAATGGCTTTTTGGCGTTCTTCGACATTCAATGCTGGTGGTGTGGTGTTAATCGAGAGGTTAATGGATACGCGTTATGCGCAGTCATTGGCAGTCTCTTGCGATTGCAGGCTCCGACATTAATTTTGTTTGCAGTATTTCTGATCTGCCTCTTGTCTATCGCAACGTGATCATTTTGACTAACCGTTTGTTGATCTGGAGACCGCCATGTCCCCATGTCGAGGTAAGCAAACCGTGTGATTGCTATAGTGGCATTTCGTTCCACACCGAAGTTAATAAGCGTAAGTCCGTAGTCAGCCGTGTTGTCTTGTAGGTTGTGATTTCCGAAAATACTGCTAAAGAAGACTTCTTTCCAACATTTTCGTTAAAATCTCGCAGCACGATTTTAACATCGTACGGTAGCCGAGCATAAGTTTTATTAAGGAGCTCGTAGATGCAGTTCCTCGCTATATCATCTTTTTCCTTCGCTGGAGCGTGCGCGTAGATATATAAGACTGATTGGGGAATTCGGCTTTGGTGCGTATTGTTACTGTGCGTTTGCTAATGTCTTGAACATCGATGTCCTTTTCTTTGTTTATCGAATGGTTTCAGTCCTTTCCGAGGCTCTGGTTCCTTCCAATGGTTTTTCCCGTGAATGAGTAGTTACCCCATGACACATCCGAAAGTGTCATCTAACAACATCCGTCAGAAATTAAACGAAGAATTACTCTTGCCAACCGCTGTTTCTTCGGGTTAAGAAGGCAAGTCAGTCTTAAAGCCCTCAATCGAATTGCTAATGAGATCCTGTATAAGACCCTGATCATCCCAGTCCTACTCTACGGCGCTGAGGCATAGACCATCTCAAAAGCAGTTGTAGAAATTCTTGGTCGATTTGAGAGAAAAGTTCTTCAAAAAAAACGTAGATCCCATTTGCCTAGAAGGGCTACGGAGACGAAGATTCAACCAAGAACTCTACGAGCTGTACATTGACGTGCCCCTGGTCAAAAAAACTTCGCATTGGACGTTTAAGATGCCTAGGACATGTAGAACAAATGGACATTAATACTCCGGCTGCCAGAGTCTTCGATTCCCAGCCAGACGTCGGACGCAGTAGAGAAATACCTCGCCTTAAGTGGTTCGCACACGTAGAATCTGACCTCAACCAACTTGGAGTGCGCAACTGGAGGCAGCTAGCTACAGACCGTTGGCTAATAGTTAGATAACGCCAATAGACATCACTCATCCCTTCTTGTTAACTTTTACAAACTTTTAAAAAAATTGCCAAATTGGTCGAGGAGTTAATCGATTTAAGATATATCGAAAAAAAAACTGGGCGTACAAATGGGCATGGTCGATTTATTTTCCTTAAATTGGATTACTACGAACATTTAAAAAAAAAAGATCATCCCGTTCTCCGATTTAGATAAATCAAAAAAGTTTTTGTAAAAGTGGGCGTGGTCTATTTTTTCATTCGTTCATTCGTAATAACCTAAGTTGGGCTATGACGAACAATTGAAAAAAAAAATTTCCCAAATCGGTGCAGCCGTTTTTCGATTAAAACAAATTAACCATGGTGGGCGTAAAAGTGGGCGTGGTCAATTTTTCTTTTCATAAAGACCTAAGTTGGGTTATGACGAACATGTAAAAAAAAAGAAATTAGCCAAATCGGTGATGTCGTTCTAAAGTGATGCGGTTACCAACGAGCGACATTTGATTTTTATTTATACAAAAGATGCCCGCATTTTACATCGATTTATGAAGATGATATAAACCAAATCACTTAATTAATAAAAACATATAGTGCATTACATAATCACTTATAGCTTTGAGATTTTATGAAGTCTCGACCATAAATGTAAAATAATTTCTAATTAGTTTGTGAAAAAAAACCTACAAAATGTATACTTCCATGATGGTAAAGCCATGAAGCCGTCCTTCTTAAGTTAAGGAAGAGGCACATTAAGAACTACAAATACTGTCGGCTTAATCTTAAAAGAGTATATAAATTCATCACCAAATAAATAGAGATATCTTTTTATAACGAATTGCATGCAGCCGATCAGGTTGTCAGCCGAATTCGCATAGAAAAATAGACTTTGAACTTAGTGATAAATCAATTTTATATCCGGTATTAATATTATCAGGATTTAATGACACTCGTAAGATTAATTGGAGGTTATGAATCTTTATTGTAATAGACTACGACCCCCGGGGCAATTTTTAGAAGAGAATTATAACAATAAAATACAAAAAAAAAACTCTATCAGGTTCCAGTAATGGCAATCTTTTAAAACATATCCGCATAACAACGGGTTTCTTTTTGTTTTTGTAAAAACAAATATTTTGTCTCATAATTTTTACCCCACGGTCATTTGGGGAGTTAATAATAAGAAAACATAAAAAAAATTAATCATCGATCAGGACCCAGTGGAAGAAAACGTTTTGTTTTAATTTTTACTAAACATTTCTTTTTTCGTTATATTGACTCTTAAAATATTAAATTCTCTGTGAACCACTTTTATGAAAAAACAAAAGGTAGACAGGATTATTGTCAACTAAATGTCATTCAAAATGCCATTGAAAAGGAGTTTTCTTAAAAAAAAATATTTTATAACATCGAAAATTCATGTGTTAAATTTCCAATATAGTTGTACAAAATTTAAAAAAAAGGATGGAAAGGCTAAAATCCGCTGTGCGGTTCGTTTTATACCCTATCCCATCCAATCTCTTAAATTTATATCACCAAAATGTGGAATTTATTGGGATAAAATATAGAAGATGGCGATGTCACAACATTTTGTTCAGCCAGTTTATTAAATAAGGTTTTCTATTGCATATGCTATGGAGCAGTTTTTTTATGATACCGCTCACAAAAAGTAGGCGAAAGCCAACATAACCTATAGACGAAAAGTTCATAATAATATTATCGACGTTTTTGCATCGAACGTTTTTTTTGGATAACTTTAAAATTTTACCGAAACACGTATTTTGTGAAAATGCCCCCAAAAAGTGGGCGTGCCAAAAAAATATTTAGATATTATGATTTTCTAAATATCTAGTTCAACCGTCTCAAAAGCGGATGATCCTTGTCCGATTTGAGAGGAGGATTCTTCGAAAAATCTTCGGTCCCGTTTGCGTTGACGGGCTTTGGAGACGAAGATTTAACCAAGATCTATACGAGCTGTACAGCGACATGCTCCTGGTCAAAAAAAACGTCGTATTGTACGTTTAAGATGGCTAGGACATGTAGACATTAATACTCCGGCTCGCAGAGTCTTCGAATCCCAGCCAGACGTCGGACGAAGTAGAGGAAGACCTCGCCTGAAGTGGCGCGCAAAAGTAGAAACCGCAAAACCGCAAGACAGCAAACGACGCCATATTTCTTGCCGCTCTTTTGATATTTCTCTTCAGTAAGGTTTGCCATTTCATGATGGAAAGAAACAACGAGTCGAAATTATTAAAATTTACAACCGAAATTCGGAGTCAGTGGCCTGAACGTTAAGAGCGCTGCGTCCAATTTATGGTCGTCATAATCGTCCTAGCAGATCAACAATTGAGCGTCTAGTGGAAAAATTTGTATCCACAGGCACAGTACAAAATGTTCCCGTGCCAGTGAGATGAAGAAGTGCCCGTAGTGTCGAGAATATTGCTGCCGCTGAGGCTTCAGTTGAAGAAAGCCCAAATGTGTCTCTCACACGTCGTTCTCAAGCGTTGGGCATCTCTGTGACGTCGTTGTGGCGAATTTTGCGAAAAGATCTTGGCCTACATCCTTACAAGACTAAATTGACGCAAGAACTGAAGCCGCTTGACCACCAGAAGCATCGTATGTTCGTGAATTGGGCTGAGCAGCAACTTGAAAATGATTCGGATTTTCATCAAATAATCATCTTCAGCGATGAGGCTCATTTCTGGCTGAATGGCTTCGTTAATAAACAAAATATGCGGTATTGGTCAGGCAGCAATCCACACGTACTCCATGAGTCATCATTGCATCCCGAAAAAATTACGGTTTGGTGTGGTTTATGGGCCGGCGGCGTCATTGGGCCGTACTTCTTCCGTGATGATCAAGACCGGCACGTTACTGTGAATGGGAATCGCTACCGTTCAATGATGACCGAATATTTGTGGCCCCAATTGGATGATATGGACTTGGAGGACATGTGGTTCCAACAGGACGGCGCCACAAGCCACACAGCGAATGCCAATCAATTTATTGGAAACCAAGTTTGGAGAACGTGTTATCTCACGAAATGGTCCAGTCGCTTGGCCGCCTATGTCGTGCGATTTGATGCCGTTAGACTGTTTCATGTGGGGCTACGTCAAGTCTATGGTCTATGCCAACCAGCCAGCGATGATTGATGAACTTCGTACGAATATCGAACGTGAAATTGCAGCAGTATCGGCCGATTTATGCTTGAAAACCGTCGAAAATTGGGTTCAGCGTCTGGACATCTGCAAGCGTGTCTGTGCTGGCCATGCAAAAGAAATCGAGTTCCTGACATACATGCATCGAACGTACTTTCACAGGAATAAAGAATTTCATTGATATCCAAAACCGTTTTGGTAGCGATCTTTTTGAAAACAAAAACCCTTTATATCCATTTGCGGTTTGCTTTCCCGACCTAATCCAGTTTGATCTGTAATCCGCTAGGGGCATACCTATCATATCTGCTGGTGGTTGGATATCAAGGGTAGTGCCATATCAGGCAAGGTCATTCGCCTTGAAGTTCCCTGGTATGTATGTACCTAGTAGGTAGTAGTAGGTTATTGTTGGAGGCTGTTTCTTAAGCCGTCCACCGGAATATGGCACCATACAGGACAATGAGTTTTATGATAGATACCTAAAAAAGTGTATAAGGCTAAGGTGTCTATCTGAACGCGTTCTTCGATGTTGTCTTTTCAGTTCAGTTTGTTAAGGCAAAAAAAAATTCTGTACGCCTATATATTTTTTAAATAATTCCCTTTTTTTACTTCAGTACTACTTTATAATATTTCTCTCCGGCAACACTGATGACAACACGAAACCGTCATGTAAACCTTTTTTTTTTTTTTTACAGAAAACACAAAATAAAAAAATGAGTGACACACAGACGGACGGACAGACAGGCATGGTTATATCAATGCCTGTCTGTCCGTCCGTCTGTGGGTCACCCATTTTTTTTATTTTAGCCGTTTACTTAATTCGCAGCTTATAAAATTATGAGTCCCCTAGCAGAAACTGTAAGTGTAGGAATTTTAAAAAAAATCTCAACTTTGACAAGTGAGGTCTCTTGTTCGACTTATGGAGATCTCGGATGAATTCGTAAGTTGAACACGCATAATGATGAAACACAAAAACAGTGATGCCAAATTTAAAATTTTAAATTATTTCACTTTTTACACAGTAGTTCAACATACAACCCATCGCCAGAGTATTAAAATAGAAACCAAATGCTCTTTAAATAGAGTAAAGGATTCTTCTCATCGTCTGTCTAAGAAATTCTAACTGAAAACACAAAGTTCAATCTAAATATTCAAACAACGCTGAGTGATATTCTTGCATCAACTACAACTCGGTACATATTGCTTAAATGAGGCAAAGAATCGCCGAGCATTTGTCTAATGAGTCATTCACCAATCAAGACTCCCCCAACACAATGTATCTACATAATTTAAATTGTATCTCTAGATGCACTCTGAATAAATGTTTTCTAACTCGACATTTCAAAGATCAGTGTTTGCACGCTTTTTACCAATTGTGACCCGCTTGCGAAAAAAAACACGATCACACATACGCTATACCCCTACACCCCACTTCTCAGCATAAGTTCGTGACCTACAAACTATCTAACGTTTGTTGTTGTTGTCTTCAAGTCAATTGTTTCTGTTTTGTGCGTGTGTGTGGTTTTCGTCTTCCTAAATTTAGACGAGATACATATTCTATGGTTGCACGCTATATGACGCTGGTCACTGGTGGCGCGCGTTGCGGCACTTTTTGCCTGCTGTTTGGTTATAGCTGGCGCTCTTACTCTCCGGCTCTACGGTTTGGTCGCCTCTGAGAGATTACTTCAGTTTTAGTAGTAGGATCGCAATGATCATGCCGCCATCGTTTCGATATTAACTTGTGTCCCGTCCGTCAACAAAGTGGGCGATCTATTTTTTTTTTTTATAAAAATAAGAATAAAAATTATCAAACAAAAAAAATTGTATAGATCTTCGCGTTTGTAAAGTTATTTTCGTCACATTTTGGCAAAACAAAAATCGCTTAAGGGTGACAGATAGCTTTGTGTTCTGTTTATATACAACTTGTGACAGAGGTAATCAGAGAAACTCGTTTCGTTACTGCGCGCCTCACTTGACCAGATAAGCTAGTTAGCCTCTGAATGAATCTCATGTCATGCAAATATCTTGCATTGCCTTTCGTTAGTGACATTCAATCGGTTTAATTGTATGTAATTTAACTAACGAAATAATATTAAATTGTCTGTTTGTGTTTGTGAATTTTTTTTGAAGGATAAACCTTGGATAAAACACGTGCTATCGATCCGTTTGGAGTATACCTAAACAAAATTACTGGTGGTGCAACAGGAAAACGCTCTGAATAAACAAATTATTTTACGAGTAAGTGTTTGGATTCATTTTTTTTTTATAAACAAAATTTTGATTAATATGCAACTGTTTTGTTGTTTGGGAGATCGTTTTTTTTTTTTGAATAAATTTCATGCTGTTTTGAAAAATTGTAGACTTGCGCTGTGGATATGTGTGTATTGATGGAATGACGCAAGGAATTTATTTAGAAATGTTCTTTCGAAAAAAATTAATAAAATAGTGAAGTCATCTTACAAGGTGTGAATTGGACATAAAGTCGCTGATCTCATATAAGGTGGATAAACACTTTGACACTTTTTACAGAATTAAGTGTTTAACGAAAAATAAACGAGTAACGATCAGTGATCACTGGAGGTCAGTTGCATTTTAGAGGCGGTAGTTGAATAGAAATACGTATTATATAGACAATTATAGGCCTCTTGAACTTAAAAAGACATTTAACTTGTGTTATTGACATTTGGTGGCACCTTAAACCGTTTTCGTTATAAAGTGATTTGACGTTTATAATTTTAGTTTTCGGAAATCCGTTTTAACGTTGAAAGACCCCTATGACAATATTGAAATATTTTTTTTTTACTGCCATGATCAATAAAGATCAGCGAGGAAAATTAGATTAAGATCATCGATCGCCTATCAGATCATGATCGTGATCAAGGCAACAACCTAGTTCACGTACCGTACAGTTCATGTAATCTCAGCAAATCGATGATCTTTGACGATCGCCTAAAGTAAAAACGCCTATTAGAGGTTTGGACGTTCCATGGGTATGAAGTGAATTTTTACCTTATTAAGAGTGCTCTCCAGTTTTTCCGGTCGGTAAATTAGTACCTCCATTAGCACACTCTACGTTGGTTGCGATCGGTTTCTACTCCTGCACGCCATTCAATGCGAGATCATCCTTTAATGCGGCTACATCACCTGGCTTAGAATGATCTTTGAAGATCAGCTAAAATGAAAGACGGCTATTAGAGGCTTTGACGTTCCATGAACACGAAGTCAATTTTTACTTACTTAAGAAGCGCTAGCACACTCTAAGATTGTTGCGATCGGTTTCTACTCCTGCACGCCATTCAATGCGAGATCATCCTTTAATGCGGCTACATCACCTGGCTTAGAATGATCTTTGAAGATCAGCTAAAATAAAAGACGGCTATTAGAGGCTTTGACGTTCCATGAACACGAAGTCAATTTTTACTTACTTAAGAAGCGCTATCCAGCTTTTCCGGTTGGAAAATTAGTGCCTCCATTAGCACACTCTACGTTGATTGCGATCGGTTTCTACTCCTGCACGCCATTCAATGCGAGATCATCCTTTAATGCGGCTACATCACCTGGCTTAGAATGATCTTTGAAGATCAGCTAAAATGAAAGACGGCTATTAGAGGCTTTGACGTTCCATGAACACGAAGTCAATTTTTACTTACTTAAGAAGCGCTAGCACACTCTAAGATTGTTGCGATCGGTTTCTACTCATGCACGCCATTCAATGCGCGATCATCCTTTACTGCGGCTACATCATCTGGCTAAGAATGATCTTTGAAGATCGGCTAAAATAAATAAAAACCTACAAAAGGCTTTGACGTTCCATGGATATGAAGTGAATTTTTACTTAATTAAGAAGTGCTCTCCAGTTTTTCCG
This sequence comes from Rhingia rostrata, assembly GCA_949824845.1. Classification (NCBI taxonomy): domain Eukaryota; kingdom Metazoa; phylum Arthropoda; class Insecta; order Diptera; family Syrphidae; genus Rhingia; species Rhingia rostrata. The sequence goes on from OX463758.1 coordinate 71,141,765, forward strand.
GTCGGTAAATTAGTACCTCCATTAGCACAGTCTACGTTGATTGCGATCGGTTTCTACTCATGCATGCCATTTAAGTAGAGATAATCCTATACTGCGGCTATATCATCTGCTTAAGAATTGGAAACTCTGTAAAAAATGTTATCTTCATATGCTACGCATTTTAAGACCCAAATGTGCACTTTTAAGGAACAGGTCTATGAGTGTCCTTCAGTTGTGCACCTTACTGAATGAATGTAAAGTTCGTTTGGATTCATAGTAAATTGTCTTTCATTAAGCGCTTCCTACCTTTGAATTTGAACAAAATAAACTGTGTAATCATCGGGCTCAGTGGTGCGATGGTTAGTGCGATAAACTCCACCGCAGGAGGTCTGGGTTCGATTCCCAGCCGTAGCAACATCTAAATGATTTTTCACTGGTCCTTCTCTCGTGTTGATCTGACCAATCATCACGAGAGTATCAATTGTAGTATCAATTGTCACGAAATGCTTATCTCAAAATGCCCGTTCTTAGTCGACATGCAAGAAATGTACACGCACACATGAATGGTTGTGAGAAAGCTCGGCCCTGGGTACTAACAAGGCCGTTGCCCCAAAAATTTGTATTTTTTGTATTTGAATTTTTTAAAACCGTTTACCAAGAACCTGATTGGTCCTAATCAGTGTAGTTTAAGGCCAGGAAAGTCCACAACTGATCAAATCTTCACACTTTGGTAGATCCTGAAAAAAAAACCTAAGAAGTCCAAACCAATACCCACCACCTATTCATCGATTTCAAAGCCACATACGACAGCATTAATAGAGACGAACTATACGGAGCCATGTCTAGTTTTGGTATACCGCCCAAACTCGTCCGTTTGTGTAGGATGACGATGGAGAATTCTCGCTGCTCCATCAGGGTCGGAAACGACCTTACCGACACATTCGATACCAAAAAAGGATTTAGGCAAGGCTATGCGCTGTCATGTGACTTCTTGTCTTTGATTCTTGAGAGAATTGTGCGAAACTGCCGGGCTAACACCAGAGGTACAATCTTCGAAAATTGGTGCAACTTCTTTGTAGTTAGTTTTTTGTTAAAAATCGAATAAAACAGTAAAAAATAATTCAAAATTTTTATTGTAATCGATAAATAGGCCTTTGCCATTTACGTTTTAAAGACGACTTCGTGTAAATGTTGTCCGCGGCTCCGTTTCAATTGGTCCATTTGGAAGGTCCAATTGCGCGTGTTATGTTAGTAAGGCTTCAAACGTGTGCGGCTTGTACACATAGACTAACGAATCTACATAACCCCACAAGAAATAATCAAAAGGCGTTAAATCGCATGATTTTGGAGCCCAACTCAAAGGGCCATTTCGAGAGATATGCTGCTCACCAATTTCACCCTTCAAAATTTCGATTGTATTACGAACTGTGTGGCATGTGCCACCGTCTTTATGAAACCAGTCAACCAAGTTCAACTCAGCCAACTTGGGCGAAAAAAAGACGCGTATCATGGCTCGATATCGTTCGTCGTAGACGGTAACGTTTCTTCCACGGTCGTCTTTGAAGAAAAATGGACCGATGATACCACCAGCCCATAAACCACACCAAACTGTCATTTTTTCGGGATGCATCGGTAACTCTTGTATGGCTGAGGCTGTTCATCACTCCAGATGCGAGAGTTTTGCTTATTTACGTATCCGTTGAGCCAGAACTAAGCCTTATCGCTGAACACTGTTTTTCGATAAAACAGCGGATATGCAAATTTTTCACAGATCACGAATTTAGATAACAAATTTCAATAATTTGCAATCGTTACTCGTTTGAAAGTCTTTTCATGATTAAATGGCAGAGTATACTGAAACTTTTCACTTTGACAGATGACGTTTGGACGCCATTACTAACCAGTGCTGCCAACCGGAAAAACTTAACTCTTAAAAATCACCCTTTATAACTGGTTGAAACCGCAGACAACGTTTTTTTTGTTTGTGTGTGTGTGAACAAATTACTAGGGTCAGCCCCAACCCATGCTACGCCACTGCAGATATATGAAGTTGGCATTAGGGAAATTAAATTAACAAAATAATTTATCCACTCGACGAATGAATAGTTATTCCATTGAATAAGTGATATTTTTATTAATACGGATAGATAGTTTAGTCATCCGATGCTGTTTGGCTCACATTTTTATCGGTTGTGGCTCGCGCAGTGTGAGCCGTTGCTCCGTCCTGTTGGAACCACATGTCCTCCATACCTAATTCGTCCAATTGCGGCTGAAAAAACTCGGTTAACATGGCCCTATAGCGCGCACCGTCCACTGTTTTTGTTTGACCAGCGGCGTTCTCGAAAAAAAATGGCCCGATGCTCCTCCAGTGTAAACAGCGTACCATGCAGTAACTTTGAGCGGGTGTAATGGCTCCTCGTGCATTACTCGTGGATTTTCGGTGCCCCAGAAGCGATAGTTTTGCTTGTTCACGTACCCGCTGAGGTGGAAATGAGCCATATCGCTCATTATGATTTTGGTCAAAAACTCGTCTACTTTGTCCTCGAGATTGAGGATGGTTTGGGCGTAGGTTACACGCATTTGGCGGTCGACAGGCAGCAGCTGATGCACGCCTGGACTTTATACGGGAACATGCGCAAGTCTTTGACTAACAATCCCCTTAAGGACGACCGTCTGATGTCTAATGTCGAGGCACGGCGTCTGGTCGATGTTTCCGGCGACAGCTCGACATCTTCGGCAACAGCGACGATATTCTCAGCGCAACGGGCACTCTGGGGCAGGCTACTCTTAGCAACGTCTCGTGTGGTCCCATACTCTTCAAGGCTTGCGGCCAAACGGCGCAGTATTTTTGGCCAGTCGTCGGTGTCGGACACAATTCGCGCTGCGCCAACACTACAGACGAATTGTTACGCCAAAAAATAGACACGATTATTCCGCGTTCTTGTCTACATATGTCTAGTCCACAAATTTCAAAACAGAATATGATATTGAGGGCACTTTGCCCACCTTGTAGAACACATGTCTATTTTTTTGTGAATCTTGTAGTCTAGACTATGAAGCTACAACAGCTTGAGTAAATATTTACAACCATAAAGTAATAAAACACCTCTTTTAGAATAAAAATATTTTACTTATTAATATTCAAAATAATTCATAAAACAAACTAACGATTGCCCTATGATTGCCGCATACAAGCAAATGTCACATTAATATTCAGCTCAGGTGCAGTCTTGAACTTGGAAGTTCTTTCTATGCGAATCTTATCTACACCTAAATGGATATAGCGTAACAATTCGCTATATACAAAGAATGATGATTGCCTCATTGAAGCGTCCATTAATAATGTTTGGTTGCCTAATCAGCTTAGAAGAGGGCAACTAAAATTTTCTGAAACAAAAATGCCACACTCTAGGGAGTGCGAGTGTGCCAACGATGAGTGTGTAAACAGCTTTTCAATCGATCTTATCGAAATTTAAAACTGACAGCTGACAGACAGCAAATACCGGTATTTTGTTATGGGATTTGTTATGGCGGCATTGGTGTAGTATGATTGCGTAAAATTGTTTGTAAACAAACTTGAGTAGGTTGTTGTATGGGTATACCTACATACTTGTTGCTTAACACTGCTAATGAAGTGTGGGTATTCATAAACGACTAATACGCCTTAGATTATGCTATGATTGTATGCAAATGCAGTTAATCAGATTTAGTATGATGAAGCTCTGTTCTCATTAGTCAATCGATCATTTTGACCAAAGAGAACAGAGCCTCATCTTACTTAGTTTACGTTAGATGGCGCTTCAAAGCTTGGTGCTCCTGGGCCTTACCAAAGATTATAAAGCCATACAGCTGACGCACTGCATATACAAGAAAATTTGTTCCTTGCACAGTCCGCCATACATTTGGATCTCGTTTCTTATGTGTGAGCATGCCTGTACCTGTACCTGTACCTGTACCATGAAGCTGGCTTTATAATCTTTGGCCTGACTTAATATGACACTCCAGCCTGCTCGATCTCTAGCTGCCGTCTCCAATTTCGCATTCGAAGCAGTTGGGGATCTCCTTCTACCTTGTCGCTCCATCGAAGATGAGTTCTTCTTCAGTGTCCTCCTCCTGAAGAATTTACGCACCGGATCATCAATGTCTATCCGCTATAACGGGTGTTTTTTTAGAGGTTGGTTTTTCGAATAGAGATAAGACTGACATTTTTTAGTCAAATCGGGCAACTCTAATACGTATCCGCAGAGATGTCAAACTGTGCGCAGCGAAGAGAAATGATTGCCGCTGTAGAGCAAAGTGTTGATGAAAACCCGAATGAATCGATTCGTCACAGGGCACATCAATTGGAGCTTTGTCGATCAACTTTATGGAAGATTTTGCGTAAAGATCTTGGCTTACGACCTTACAGGATTGGGATATTATGACTTGTCGATTGGCCACCAAGATCTTGTGATTTGAAACCATTGGAATATTTTCTCTGGGGATATGTGAAGTCGCTCGTCTGAAGTCGTCGTGGCGTTATTGCCGACCTACTGCCCTTAACCAAAAAGTGGTTGAAAATTGGACCTCTAGGTTTGGCTTTATTCCAGCCGCGCCGGCAATATGCATGAAATTATATATCTTAACCGCTGGATACGGATACGGATGCGAAGTTATTTTAAGAAGATGACCTCATGTTTGTCGCCGACTCCAAACGGCAAACTTGAGAAGCTCCTTATGACAGTGTTACTCTTGGAAGAGGTAGAGCAGTGGACAAATTTAGGTGCTGTCACTTTCGGGATTCGAACCAGGAATCCCGAGTATAGTTTTCAACGCACGAATTACTAGTCCACTGCACTATACTCACATTTTCACGGTGCTTTTCCATTTATTTTACAGGCAGATATAAAGCAATAAAAATAAGCAATAAATAATCCACACCTGAGGAACTCTAACTTTTTGTCACTGCGTATTTGAATATTTTGAGTTTATCCAGTCTTCTTCCTTTTGGGCTTTTTTATGCCTCGCGTTTACGAAAACAAACCACAAACAAACGTTTTATGGCGCGAAAGCAAACATTAAGGAATAATTCATCAACAAGGATTGGAGTCATTTATTTTGCTATCGACAATTCAAATTTAGGCCGTGTGTCAGTTGCGTTAAAATGGGGGTTAAATTTTATCCACATTTCTACATTTCCACATTTTACATTTATGCAGAAGTAAAAAAGAGTCAGCTTTTTGCTGTATCAATTGGATTAATTGGGATATTATTTCAAAATACTAATTTCAATAATTTCCCAAAAGAATTGGAACAAAATTCCTTTCCTTATAATTTCTTGCAATGTAAAAATCCCGAATAGATCTCAAACAGATCATCGAAAATCCCTCAGTACTTAATTATTGTCAGTAAAATAAATATTTTTGTTCATGATTAACAATATACGTTCATGTTGAACATATTTCGCATACAACGCATATAGTGAAACAAATGTAATTATAAAATTTTGAAAACCATCTTAAAAATCCCATTTTAGTTTGTTTTGCATCCATCATTACATTTCCCTATGTAAAATATATGTTATTTGCTTTTTAATTTAATAATCTGAATGATGTATGTTTTAATTTCCCGTCCCATGTGAACACTGGTAACTAGGAATAATCCGTGCGTGTGCTTTCCATCTCTGTCACACCTCAGTTGGTATACCAAATGTCAAAAATTTTAGCGAGTTGTTAGGTAGGTTAACATTTTGAAGTCTCTATTCACCATACTAATGTCAAAAATTATCCACTGGCTTAAATTTTAACGCAATTGGCACAGGGCCTTGGTAAAAATTCAACGCAGAGGTGGGCATTTGACATCAACATAAATTCTTTTGTCAAATAAGGCCGTGCGATAAAATTAGTGTTACATTTTATCCACTGGCTAATTTTTAATATTTCAGCGCAAATTTTTTTTTACGTTCACTAAACCTCTTTAGCCTTGTAAAAAGTGGTCGAACATCAAAATCTGTCAAAGCATTAGCTGAGAATTCGATTCGCAAATCACGCTAGACGTCCGAAACAATTTAAAAAACTCAAAAATTTAACCCTAAATAATTTTTTTTTTAAAAACGCTTTTATCAACATAGTTTTGGATGCAGTAAGAAATAAAGAATAGATTACAGAACTATCAAAAAATCCCCTTAATTAAGTTGATGTCTATTTGTGCTCATGTTTAAGGATCTTCATTCTACATGAACTTAAACAAATTTCTTTTACATAATAACTATAGCGAAATGTAATCCTCCCATTTTAGTAACCATTGCTTTTCAAAATCCATTATTTATTAATTTCACATTTTTCATAACATTTTCTGATACAAATCAAGTTATCCTTTCTTTTGTTTAATAATCTTACCGATTTGCTATTTCCCCGTTACATGAGAACGTTACATCCATAATTGTGCTTTCATCCGTCTCAATCCTTAGTAGGTATACCCTTACCAAATGTCAAAAATTAGCCACCGGATAAATCTTAGCGAGCTCCTGAATAGATTTAAATTTCTGAATTCTATATTCACCACACAACTGTCAAAAATGATCCACTGGGTATTATTTTAACGCAATTTTTATGTCGTCAAAAAATTGTTTCATAAATTAATATCTTCAAACAATTCTCGGAATAGAATTTTTCTTCTGGATTTAAAGTCAGAAGAGATAAACTCTTCTGATAACATATGATTTACGAATGGAAAACGTCGGAGAAAAGTTTGTTGCTCTCGCGAGTATTTTAAATCTAAAAATAGCTCTATTATGCTGGTGATAAATATAAGACTAGAATTATTTTACACAGGGAATGAACTATTACTTAATTCAGACTAGAGATATGCTTACAATCTGGTTTGCGACAACGTTCCGTGTTGCAAAATTTGCAACCAGTGGCTAATTTGTCAGATTAGTGTGGTGAATATATACTTTAAACAGTTCTTCGTATGTTTTTGTTTCACATCGGTTCTTTCTACGTGAAAAAAATAAGTTAGAACGACAAGCAAACGACGAACGAAAACAATGAGTTACACCACATCTAAATTGCCGTGACAGTTGTCATTCCAATATTACTCCAAGTCAAAAAGTCATTATGAATAAGAAAATTGCTTAGAACGCTCTCTTATACAATCTCTTTAATAGTAAAGGGTTTTCCAATAAGAGCGCTACAAAATGTGTTTTTTTTTTAATAAAACAAGAATTTTGGATATCAATTGTCGCGGTAAATTTTACCGCAACAAGGCTCACTCTCTAATCCCCCTTAAATCCTTTCGTTCCCTCTTTTCATTGTGGTCGCAAACCCAGAACTTGGAGGAAGTGGCGGGCAGCCATGGTTCCATCAGCCACTGGTCCACTACCTTCAGATCCGGGAATGCAACCAATAACAGGTATAACGAGTGCGGCAGAGGAGTTCGTTCGTTCGTTCGTTCGTTCGTTTTTAATTAGGGAAATAGTTTTGGATAGAAATGTCATGCTCCAGAACATTTCCATTGAGGCGCTTGATTTTACTCTAAGGGATATAAAAATAGGGCCTAATGCACTATATCAAGGCTCGCCGTTGAAGATTATGACAATGCCAGTCGTGTTTTTTAAGAAGTAAGTACCAGTGATTCCGACATACCCACAAAAGTGACATTCTCAAGGTGTATTTTTTGCTGGTGTGTCTGTTTGGATGAATATCGTCTCAAATCTGACAATTTTAATTATTTTTACATTAATCTAACCAACATACAAGTTCCAAGACCGACTTCTAGAGGATGTTATACGATTACATACCTAAATTTCTACTCAAAAATCGCCAAGTTGAAGTCACAGAAAATCAAAGTTCTTGTGACCGAGTAGAAAATGTCATCCTCAGGTTTTTCCATGCAGTTGTATACTTCGCATCAGGGTTTTCAGTTTAGCTTGCGTTTTAATGATGTACCTGTACCAAAAGTCTAATACGGCTCTATGTCATTGTTCAGCTCGTATAGCTCTTGGGAGATTCTTCTGCTCTATATCACATCAACGCAAACTGGACCGAAGATTTTTCAAAGAATGTTTCGCTCAAACAACCAAGGATTTGTTTATCCGCGCCGTAAAACAGCACTGGGATGTATAGCATTCCATTAGAGGTTCGAGTAAGGGTTTTACCACTAAATTGCCCTATTAGCCCAAAAAAGCAGCTATTGGCAAGAGTAATTCTTCGTTTAATTTCTGACGAGATGTTGTCGTCAGAGTTAATAGCGGAGCCGAGATAGAAAAAGTCCCGTACTACTTCAATGTTATATCTGCCAGAGGTGACATGCGGTCCAATTGGTCGATGTTGTGTGTCCTTTCGTGTTGACACTCTCAATTTATATTGTGTTCATAAACGTCAAAAGTATGCACTAGTCCAATCGTCGTTCTTCTTTGTTGTATTGATGAACACACTCATTCTTCAGAACGGGCGCAGTGCTGTTCAAGTACCATTTTAAGTAGTCACTGAATGTTCTTTATCTCCCGCGCTTTCTGCAGTAAAAAATAAAATGGATGCGCAATCAGCTAGTTGCTGATGACACTTGTGACGTTAAGGAACATATCTTCTGCAATTCATCTGGTTTTGTTCGATCAAATCTGACTTTATGAACACATCCAACGCAGATCTTAGTTAGGCAGAAGTTTATGAAAACACCCTAAACCCGTTTTTGCAGATTCCTTCTCTATACTAGCAAAAGTGGTTTGAAATCATGTTGCGTAATGCCGATGGCAATATCGTATGCTAGTAGTTCAACCGATTTATAGAAGATTGTGCCTCCGGTGTTGGCTCAGGAGTTTTGCACAATCCTCTGATATTAAAAAAAGGCATTTGACAGTGCGTCGCGCATCGAAGATGGGGAATTCTCAGATTCCTTCTCTATACTAGCAAACGTGGTTTGACATCATGTTGCGTCCTGCCGATGTCAATATCGTATGCTAGCAGTTCAACCGATTTATAGAAGATTGTGCCTCCGGTGTTAGCTCAGGAGTTTTGCACAATCCTCTGATATTAAAAAAGGCATTTTGACAGTGCGTCGCGCACCGAAGATGGAGACTTCTCGCTGTTCCATCAGGGTCGGCATTGACCTCCTTGAGTAACATTCAATACCATAATGAGAGGGTATAGAACCTGTGCCAAGCGACTTGATCCATTTTTATACCGATGGCTCCAAAACAAATGATGGAATGGGTGCTTTTGTCTTCTCCGATAGGCTATATCTCAGCTCATCTTTCCGTCTTCCTGATCACTGTAGCATGTTCCAGGCGGAATTCATGGCGATCAAAGAAGCCTTGTCCTGGCTGTTATATTTGCCAAGGATATAAGCATATTCTCGGACAGCCAAGCGGTCATCAAATCCCTGGAAACAGTCTCAACAAATTCAAATACAACCCTAGATTGTCAATCATCTATACAGGAGATGTCAAAGCATTTTAACATTCACCTATGCTGGGTGCCTGGGCATAGTGACATTCCAGGGAACTATAAGGCTGATGAACTCGCCAAACATGAGACCAAATTACCAGTTGCACCCGATGCGCTAGGTATTCCTATCGCGCTACATAATTACTAGCGCAACGTGCTAAGAGCAAATCAAACCTCAGATGGAGTCTTGGCACGCCGTTAACCAAACAAATTTGGCCAAATCTAGATTTGAGAATATAAAAGGGACTGATTTCGCTCGACAGACCGTATATTAGCGCAACCATAGGTGTCATCACGGTGCACTGTTTGATAGTCAGGCACGCGAAAAGGCTACGCCTCTACTCAAACGACTTCTGTATGAGCTGCATGGACGAAGAGGAAGAAGAAACACTGCTTCATCTCCTTTGTAACTGCCCAGCCCTATCAAAAGAAAGGGAGCTACATCTTGGAGCTTACTATTTTCAAAATCTCAGTGATTTGACATAACCAAAGTAAACAGCCTCCTCCGCTTCATGGTCTTCGCAAGGATAGTAGGAGAATGTACAAGATGTACATGGGGTATCACAATGGACCAAAATGGTCTAAGTGTGCTGGCGTACGCTGGCAACCACTTCAACCTAACCCTAACCTATCCTCTGTTTGTCCAAACCGCTCCATTGTATTTCTGGATGGCAGTAATGTCTGCCTTCTAGTTCAGTACAGCTTTCGCTAGTTGCTCGTCTGCTCTTCTTCTGCTAAACCTTTTGACGTTCTAAAATAGAATTTGAAACTTTAAAAAGAAAACCTCATGATAGTTAAAACAAATTGAAAAAAAATAAACGGCTTAGGATACGTTGAAATAGTTCCATTTCCGTACTTTTGCAGTAAAAATGAATGAATTGCCGTTTTTCTTAGAGTGGGGATAGATTACGAGAGACAAGTTTAAGAAAAATTGACAGTTTACTGATTTTCACCAAAAGAAATTTCCGCAGTCTACATTTTACTGATTTTTTTGTAGGCCTAGTGTTTTTCTCCCCCGAAATCTCCCTCTTTTAATAATTTTTGCATACGGGAACGTCTATAAAGAAATTTTAGTAAAAATTATTAAGAATCATTAAAAATAATATTGTACGGGAACACCCCTTCTATAAACGTCACTTTCTGTTGTAGCTTTTCGGTACTCTTTATTTATTGTTATCAGTAGCGAATGTAGTCAAGTGTGTAGATATTATAAGTGTAGATATTGTGCCCACGATAAGCACCTTCTATAGGAACCCATATATACCAAAACAAAAGAAGAAAAGACACACAAAATGATAACAATATTAGTAATTCGCGTATAAATACCTAATTTACACCTGTATAGGAGTTTATCAAAGCAACAAAATATTTGCCGAAGCATTGTAGAGCCATGACGTAATGTACAAACCTACGAAAAGCCTTAGGCAAACTATATTCAGCGCCATTCAGCGGTAGTAGTGTCTTGATAAATTCAAATGTTATACCTGTTGTCGATCTTGAACTTTCCTAAAAGTCATGAAATATCAAAAAGTGTCAAATAAAAAAAATAATCTCGTAGGAATTAAAAAAAAAATTAAAACAAAATTCAACAGCAAATTAATTAATCGTTCATTTTTTTTTGTCACCATTTTAGGAGGAATGCAAAGTTGAAATGCGTTACACAAGAGTCGCAAATGGCAAGAAGAGGCGAAGTCGTCGCATCCCGTGGTATTGGGCGGCACCCTTCATTGGACTTTGGCTTGTGCTCTATTTTGGCGTAGTACTGCCAGTCTCAAATCATCTGCCAAATGCACTTACCATCAGAGACGAGCATGTCAAACCTGACAGATTTATTGCCGAACGAGCTGAACAAACGTTAGAAAAACTAACAGCTATTGGACCAAGGGTGGTTGGCAGTTATGAAAATGATGTTGAGACGGTTAATCTTATTCATAATGAAGTCCAAAAAGTCAAAAGTGCCATGAACAAACAACTCTTTACAATGGAAGTTGATATTCAGAATGTTTCCGGGGCGTATATCCATGGCGATGTGGTAAATATGTATCGAGGACTGCAGAATATCGTCGTGAAATTCGCTTCCAACTATTCGAATAGCTCATCATATTTGCTGATAAATACGCATTTTGATACGAAACCTGGAAGTCCGGGTAAGTTTATGTTGTTTTACTTTCATGGGAGTTGGTAAATAACAGAATTTATGTTTTTAGGTGCTGGAGATGCCGGATCAATGGTATCTGTGATGTTGGAGATCCTTAGAGTCTTGGCTATTGGCCGACAAACATTTGATCACCCTATTGTATTTTTGTTTAATGGCGGCGAAGAGAATTCTCTGGAGGCTTCACACGGCTTTATAACACAACATAAATGGGCTAAGAATTGCAAGTAAGTTAATTGTGCGCTTTGATGAGAGTGACAGTGAACTGTCATATAAAAGTCAACAGTTTAATATGACAGTTCATGAATTTTAATGCATCAAAATTATTTTGTAACAAAAGGCATGTTTTGCCTACCGATCCTTTTGAGATCTCCGAAAAATCTGTAAGTGCAATACAGTAAATTTTATAATTTATTGTGGCAAATCTCCGTTTTGTAAAGTGAGAGATTGTGTTCCACTTATGGATTTTTCGATATTGTTTGCAGGTCATCTCGGAAAATTCTGCAAATTACAAATTTTATATTTTGTTGTGGAAAATCTCAGTTTTGTAAAGTGAGAAATCGTGTTCCACTTATGGATTTTTCTGCGATGTCGATATTGTGTGCGACCCATATAAATGGCATTAAGAGTTTTACTCGCAGACAATATACTATTTCAAAATTTCAAATTCCAAAATTTCGTATGGAAAATAAAAATAAGCGCTTCCGGAAAATACAAATCTTCCCAGTGCCGAACTTTCTCACAACCATTCATGTGTGCGTGTGTACTTCTTGCACGATGACGGGACCTTCTGTCTTATGCCGACTCCGAACGTCGAATTTGAGATAAGCTTTTCTTGATCCTATTCGAATGATTTGTCAGAACATCACGAGAGGATGTTCATTTAGGTGTTGCTACAGCTGGTAATCGAACCGAGGCCTTCTGCGCGGGGTTCATCGCAATAACCGTCGAGCCACAGAGCCACTAGGCATCAAGGTCGATTTTCAAAATAAGGTTCTCAATGAGCTATTCGTGCTTAGAAAACAATGCATTGGTATGTATTGGAGTACTAATAAAGTTAGTACCAAGAAGATATGGTTGTCTCTAGCACTGTAAAATACAAACTAAAACTAAATACTTCGCTGGTTGAACCCGCTTGGGATATCCATGCCATATTTTTGGCGCATCGAAAATTCTCTCAGTGTCTCTTTTTACATCTGTCCCAGACCTTAAAATATCCTTATAAATGTATCGAATGTATGCACTTTATTAAGTAATCAACAGAAAAGCCACTATAATCCGTACTTGACAAATCACTTTATTTGTCCACCAAGTGCTTCTGATGTAATCTCACATAACTGTCGATGATAATACCACCTAATTGATGCGCACTTATCTGTCTGCCAAACGTTTAATTATAACAATATAATATGGGTGAAATCAAACTTGCAAAATATTTCACTGATGTTAACTATTTAGAGATTGATTGACAGTGTTTCAGTTAGCTATCCGTCGGAGATCTCCCAAAAATTCTTAAGGCCGTGTGTCAATTGCGTTAAATTGTGGTTAAACTTTATCCACTGGCTAATTTTTTACATTTCTGCAGGTGCTTTCCATCTCTGTCACCCCTCTGTAGGTATACAAAATGTCAAAATTTAGCCACTGGATACATTTTAGCGAGCTGTTGAGCAGGTTCAAATTTTGAAGTCTCTAGTCACCATACTAATGTCAAAATTTATCCACTGGCTTAAATTTTAAAGCAATTGACACACGGCCTAAGTGGAACACAATTCCTCATCTAAGGCCGTGTGTCAATTGCGTTGAAATTTTACCCAGTGGATAAATTTTGACATTAGTATGGCGAATAGAGACTTGAAAATTTTAACCTGCTCAACTTAACTCGCTAAAATTCATCCAGTGGCTAGTTTTTGACATTTGGTATACCACTAATGAGTGAGAGAGTTGGAAAGCATACTCTTGGTCCGTGGATTAATCGCAGTGTTCACAAGCGGCGGAATAATAACACATCATTCAGATTATAAAATAAAAACCAAAGAGCACTTATTTTATTTTTTAATAAACTAAAACCGGGTTTTTGAATATGTATGGTTTCAAAAATTTTATGATTTCATTCGTTTTGCTATATTTTACATACGAAATGCAATAAACTTGAACAGGATGGATTGGATATCCTAAATCATGAACACAAATCATACAACAATTTTTTTTTATTACTGATAATAATAAAAAATTTAGGATGTCTTGATGATCTCTGAGAAAGGAATTTCGTTTCAATTCTTTTGGGAAATTTTTGAAAATAGTATTGTAAAAAGTCCCATTTAATCCAATTGTCACAGCTAAAAGCCAATATTTTGGTTAACCCTGCAGAAATGTTAAAAATTAGCCAGTGGATAAAATTGAACACCCAGTTTAATAAAATTGACACACGGGATAAGGTAAGGAGATTTCGTCCATTTTACTGAGACTAAAACTTTTTGGATTCAGGAATTCATAAGAAAATATTAAGTCTATTCGCGTACTTATGTTCAAACGTAAATTTGAATAATCATAGGTGTGAAACGTCTTAAGGTGAATGAAAACATTTACTTTCGTTTAGTTGGTAAATGAAAACTGTCAAAGAATGACAGTGCGGACATTTTACAGAAATCATAAAAAAACTTTTTTATATTGTCTTTTAGATTTATGCTAATATTTGAGTACGCAAAAATAAGCTTCTCTGCGACTTCTTTCACAGTAGGTTCTTCAAATTCTGACGTTTGTTCTCATTTTGCGAAAGCATACTGTTACTTATCATTAAAATGAGAAAACTCTCTAGATATTGCAGAAATGACAGTTTCTAATATTTCTTCACACAAAATTCCCCTATTCCGGACCTATTATATGGTGCGAACTAAAAAAAACACATTTCTTGATAATGGAATGGAATGTAAATCACAAATCTCAACTGAAGCAGTGGACTAAAACCTTTAAGGGATGCGTAAGTGGAACAAATTTAATTCTTAATTTTTTTTGTTGACTAAAGGCAAAGAATTTATCATTTTACATTGTTTCCATACGGCAAATTTGAACAGCTTCCTATGGCTGATGTGTATTGTTGAATGTCTGTCAGACTTAGATGCCTCTATGTTTGTCAATATTCTAAGATAGGTGGAGGATATTTGCTATCTCAACAAACACTGTTTTAAGCCTAGCAGAACAAATCGTAAAATATTTCCAATGCAGCAATCTGCCACGCCTTCTTATCAAAGCGCTTCATTTAATTATTCTTAGTAGAGAATTGAGGAAATTTAAAGGATTAAGGAAAGGGGCTAGGGCTATTACTTTTAACCATAAATTCCCTATTTTGAATGCATTCAGAACAACTCTTGCTAAAGTTTGACAAGCATTCATGAGTATTGAAGTGTAATACGAATGGATATGTTCTCAAATTGACTGCTTCCAAACTGCTTAAAAATATTTTCCCTCTTCATTTGTCCAAATAGTGACCTTCCCTGTTATTTTCTGACCTATATATTCAATAAATACATTTATTGTTCGTTTTACAGAGCTGTCATAAATCTTGACGCAGCGGGCAGTGGACATCGTGAAATTCTCTTTCGAACATCTCCCAATCATCCATGGTTGCTGAAGTACTACAAAAAGCATGCAATGCATCCATTCGCCAACGCAATTGGCGAAGAAATGTTCGAACAAAATATAATTCCATCAGACACTGATTTCAGGATTTTTAATATCTTTGGGGATATTGCAGGTAAGAGATTTTTAATTCAAAATGTTTGATACAAAACTGTGTGTGCATGATAGGAAGTCCATTCATGGAAGATAGGTGCCCTAAATTTAAGCCGCAAACAAGTTGTAGCACATTGAAGAGCAAACATTTTTTTTTTTAGATATTGTTGACTAAATAAAATTAACTGTAGCTATTTTGTACCTCACCGTATGTGACTTTCCGAAATAAGGTACACAGAGTTATTGATTAGTGATTGATAAGCATGCAAAATTTGGAACAGAAAGGAATTTTCTTTCTCTTGTAAGACAAGAGTAGAAAACTGAAAAAAAAATTACGAAATCATAAAAAAAACATCATAAGGCCAAAATATAGCACCTTTCAACCATTAAAAATCGAAATTCTTACAGATTGAAGAGAAAAATAACGAACACAGTAATACTGGGTGATCCAAGTAGAGATACTTTTTTCAGTAGCCTTTTTTGACAGATCACGTGTGAGTCGTGTCATGCTGTCATGTTATTTTTGTTTAGTATTGTTTGGCATTTCATAATGGAAAGACTTACGCGTGAACAACGTTCAACTTTAATATGAAAATTCACGTTCTGTGAGGAATGTGTTTCGTGCACTTCGGCCGTAGCTGAGAGTGTACACGAAGACCGTAGAGAGTCGATTCGGCGCCGTTCGCAGCAACTCGCGGACTGACGTATGGAACGACTTGGCGCATTTTACGTCAAGATCTTAAATTGAAAGCGTACAAAATACAGCTTGTGCAACAACTGAAGCCGCTCGACCTTCCCAAGCGACATCGCTTCGCTCTATGGGCTCTTGAAAAGTTCCAAGAAGATCCGACGTTTTCGAGGCAAATTTTGTTTAGCGATGAGGCCCATTTCTGGCTCAATGGGTATGAAACAAACAAAATTGCCGCATTTGGGACGAAGAGCAACCTGAAGAGATTGAAGAACTGCCACTTCATCCAGAAAAAACAACGGTTTGGTGTGGTTTGTTGGCCGTTGGAATCATTGGTCCATATTTCTTTAAAAATTATGCCGGTGCGAACGTAACCGTCAATGGCGACCGTTATCGTGCCATGATAACCGATGCCTGATGATTGATGCCTGAAATTGAAGCTCGTGATCTCGGAGATATGTGTTTTCAGCAAGACGGCGCCACTTCCCACACATCGCATCAATCAATGGACTTATTGAGAGAACATTTCGGTGAGCACATAATTTCACGTTTTGGGCCGGTCGATTGGCCACCAAGATCGTGTGATATCACACCGTTAGACTTTTTCCTGTGGGGATATGTAAAGTCAAAAGCTTATGCCGACAAACCCGCTTCGATTCAGGCCTTGGAGGAAAACATCACGCGTGTCATTCGCCAGTTACCAGTCGAAATGCTCGAACGAGTGATCGAAAATTGGACTCAACGGATGGACCATCTGCGACGTAGCAACGGCCAACATTTGATAGACATAATCTTCAAAAAATAAATGCAAAAGAATGTTCTTTCAAATGATAACAAACATGTTCTCCATTAAATTTGAATTTTCTGTGTTTTTTTCTTTAAAAAAGTAGGGAACCTCGAAATGGATCACCCTTTAGAAAAAAAACCTTGTGTGATTCGACTGATAAATCGAACCTTTCCATGCATGCAAATAAATTCATTCTTTTTCTTACAAACTTAAGGATCATTTGCTTATTTGCTTCGTATTTGACTAGTCAAAAGAAATAGTGCTTAAAATTTTACGTTTCAATGCTAAAAAAAAAATTCGTATCGCTATAACTTGGGCCTTCGTCAAAAATGTTCGATCATTTTTCTTATCTACAAATGAAACGACCCAACATCGAATCTATTTGATCATTTATGGCGTTTTCGGTTGGTAAAAAAAAGGTTGAGGAGCGTCCAGAATTGATAGTACCCTTCTGAAACAATTTTTTCGCAGCAAAATACTCTTTTGACAGTTCTGAAAAAATTACATTTCTGTTATTCCATTGTTATTAAGAATTAAAAGGAATGAGTGTATTGCGGTGTTTTCCATTGTTACTCGGAGGACCCACTAATTCTGAACACCAATGGAACAACAAAATTGAAAATGCATTTATGAAATGTCAAAGAGATATGTAAGATGGAACAACACTTGCTTTGTTTAATAAATCTGATCTGCACAGAAAAGTATAGACCAATATTATTTAAACGTTCAGCTTCTAGGAGCTTTAAGTCTTGCAATTTTTAAAAACAATTAAGTTACAAAAATTTACAAAATTCTTTTAATACTACAAATATATTGAAACCCCGCATGTACATCACAAATGATGGCTATTGCCAAATAGATCTTTAAAACTCATTTATTCAGGATTTGACAAACTTCAATAATGACTGAATATGTAAATGTTTCTGCTTTCAAAATATTGATGGTTACGACTTGGCCGGCTCGGAATACCTTCGCAAACGCCATTTTGTAAACGGTTGTTAAATTGAGCAAATTAATTAATGATATCGGGGTTTTTAACAGGGACGACAGGGACAGCAAACAACGCCATATTTCTTGCCGCTCTTTTGACATTTCTCTTCAGTAAGGTTTGGCATTTCATGATGGAAAGATATACGATCCAACAACGAGTCGAAATTATTAAAGTTAACAACAGAAATTCGAAGTCAGTGGCCTCAACGTTAAGAGCGCTACTTCCAATTTATGGTCGTCTAGTGGAAAAATTTGAATCCACAGGCACAGTACAAAATGTTCCCGTGCCAGTGAGACAAAGAGGTGCCCGTAGTGTCGAGAATATTGCTGCCGCTGAGGCTTCAGTTGAAGAAAACCCAAATGTGTCTACCACACGTCGTTCTCAAGCGTTGGGCATCTCTGTGACGTCGTTGTGGCGAATTTTGTGAAAAGATCTTGGCCTACATCCTTACAAGATTAAATTGATGCAAGAACTGAAGAACGGTCAATCAAATTGATCACATAGCGATAGACAAGCGCAACGCATCCAGTATTTTGGATGTCCGAACATTCCGAGGAGCTAACATCGACTCGGACCACTACCTTGTTGCAGCCAAGGTTAGAATGCGGATATCCACTACGCCACAACAATCCAGAAATACTGTAAGAAAATTTAGTTCGAAAGACTGCAATCACAAGAGACCGTCAAGACCCTCGCGCAACGCGTATCTATTTCCTGTGGGGCTACGACAAGTCTATGGTCTATGCCAACAAGCCGGCGACGATTGATGAACCTCGTACGAATATCGAACGTGAAATTGCAGCAGTATCGGCCGATTTATGCTTGAAAACCGTCGAAAATTGGGTTCAGCGTCTGGACTTCTGCAAGCGTGCCCGTGGTGGCCATGCAAAAGAAGTCAAGTTCCATACATAATGGCATTGAACGTACTTTCACTCTTATTGAAAAACCCTTTGTTAATTTTTTTTTAAAACTTAAAAGTTTTTAACAGACAATTTTTTATAAT
The DNA here is from genome assembly GCA_949824845.1 of Rhingia rostrata. Classification (NCBI taxonomy): domain Eukaryota; kingdom Metazoa; phylum Arthropoda; class Insecta; order Diptera; family Syrphidae; genus Rhingia; species Rhingia rostrata. The sequence continues at coordinate 71,160,522 of OX463758.1, forward strand.
GTACCCAAGTCTAAATTATGATTTATATGTATGTGTCCATTATTATTTTTTTTAATGTCAAACGAAATCTAGTACTCTTTTATTGAATTTCTATAAACTTTTCGTATAAATGTGACTGAATTTCATTAATGCACCTTCAAATTTCCTCATTTAAGGCGTTAGTGGTCGCGGGCTTGTTTGCATAGACCTTTGACTTCAAAAAAAACCCAAAAGAAAAAAATTCCAATGGCGTTAAGTCCCAAGATCTGGATGGAAAATTCTGATCGTAAAAACTGTCGATTATACAATTAGGATATTACGCATGCAGTAATTGAATTGTTTCTCTGGCTGTATGGCAACCATCTTATGTGACACATGTGGTTTCAACAAGATGAAACCACATGTTGGTGACATCTATATTTTGTAATTTTTGCATTTAAACTGGGTCCATTATTTTAAAAATATTGCTCTCTAACAAAAATGCTGTGTTCTTTCGTAAAGCGTTCCATTTTTACTATTCCCGAACTGTCAGCTGTCCCATTGTTATCGTTTTTTCCATTGGCAACAGAGTACCTACTTTTCAATGGCACACAATTAAAATTTTCCATGAATTACGGTACATCCGATATAAACCCATTATAAGCCCCTATTTCGATGAGTGATCGGCAAATCGTCATTTGAAGCAGTGTATCTAGTGTAGTGTATCTATTCCTCTATTACAGTCCGGAATGAACCGGGGCATCAACAAACACATTCGGTCCTTAGCAAACCGCCTCCAGTTGCGCACTCCAAGTTGATTGAGGACGATTTCTACTTGTGCGCGCCACTTAAAGCGAGGTCTTCCTCTACTGCGTCCGACGTCTGGCTGGGAATCTTAGACTTCGACCCGGAGTATTGGTATCCGTTCTACATGTCCTAGCCATCTTAAACGTCCTATGCGGAGTTTTTTGACCAGCGGCATGTCGCTGTACAGCTCGTATAATTCATGGCTGAAATCTTCATCTCCATAGCCCGTCAAACCAAACGGGACCGAAGATTTTTCGAAGAATTTTCCTCTCCTATCGACCAAGGATTTCTTCATTCGCTTTTGAGACGGTCCATGTTTATATCGGATCTCCTTAGTAGTTCTTTAGACCGAAGAAACAGCGTTTTGCAAGAGTAATTCTTCTTTAAATTTCTGACGAGATGTTGCTGTCAGAGTTAATAGCGGAGCCGAGATAGACAAAGTCCCGTACTACCTCAAAGTTATATCTGTCAATGGTGACGTTCTGTCCAATTCGTCGAGGTTGTGTGTTCCTTCATGTTGGCAGCACATACTTCGTCTTGGCCTCATTTACTGCCTATAGAGCTCAATGGCAGCTATCTTCTTCACCTGCAGCTTAGCCTTGTAGGCCTCGCTCTTTGCTGCGAGCATATGTCGGCATTCCTCATCAAACCAGCGGTTTCATGTGGGTGGGCGCGAGAAACCTAGCATATAAGTTGCGGCTCATCTAATGGCTTTTTGGCATCGTTGCCATTATTCTTCGACATTCGATGCCTATACAAATACGCGTTGCGCGAAGGTCTTGGCGGTCTCTTGAGATTGCAGTTCAAGTAAATTCACAAATTTCTGGAAGCAAGGGTACATTTTTTTTAGAGATAGAAATTTACCACTTTCAGACACCAACTGAGGTTTTACTGATTTGCAGTCAATTTGTTTACTGATTTTTATGGACAGTTAGTTTGTCCAACTCTCATAAGTTCAAATTTTACAAATTTTTGAATACGTGGTATATTACCAGGCTTAATGTACGATTGAAGATTTTTGATAAGTCATAGATTTAAAATCTCTATGAATAACAAAGCCTCCAGTTTTGTTTTGAAACAACTTAACAAAACTTGTGAAACATTTATGAATGTGCACCCATTTTGTATTGTCCTTTTTATTCCTCCATTTTTTTTTTTCACATAGATCACGTTTGAAAATCCCACAAGCACTAATCAATCCCGTTTTTCTACTCCATAGGTCTGGATATGGCATATATTAACAATGGCTACGTGTACCATACAAAATTCGACACCATGGATGTAATTTCACGTGAATCTCTTCAAAATACCGGTGACAATGTATTATCCCTTGTTAAGGCGTTTGCTAATGCGCCCGAGCTTGAAGATACTTCTGTAAGTAACCCACCATACCACAAATTGATCCCAATATAACTCTGATGTCATCTCTTCACAGTTGTACGCCAAAGGACACACAGTATATTACGATGTACTTGGTAAATTCCTCGTGTATTATACCGAATCCCAGGCTGTACAAATCAATTGCATCGTGTCTGCATTGGCGATGCTGTTGGTTTTTATCTCCCTCTGGCGGATGGCGAAAGTGGGTGAAGTGTCATTTGGAAATGTACTCGGAACATTCCTATGTATCTATGTGGTACATATTTTTGCGTTTGTTTTTGCCGTATTCTGTCCAATTTGCTTGGCATTTGGAATGGATTTACTAGGATTATCGATGACATGGTTCACCAACAAATGGATGATTATTGGTTTGTACGGGTGTCCAACTCTGTTCGCATTGGGCATCCCGACCGCAATGTTCATTGGATCGGCTAAGGTTTGTTCAGTGATTGGCGTACACGATTCAGTGATTAAAATTAATTTACATTTATCCACCGCCTCCCAATTAGGATCGGCTGAATATTTCATTTAAAACTCAAATGATCCTGCATTCGCAATGCGTACTGCTGGCAGTATTTACAATTCTGGCGACCGTTTTAAGGGTAAGGTCTGCGTATGTGCTGATGATTGGTGTGCTGTTCTATTTGATACCGTTGATTGTGAACACTTTGGGCTGCTTATATCGGAAAGGTAAGACATTAAGTATTCTCTTCTTGGTAAGATATAAGTTATTGAAAGATTTATGCAAAGTTATCGGAAGAATAATTCAATTTGCAAAACGTCAAAATGCATGTTTCGAAAAAATTAATATTACTTCAGGATTTATGTCATTTTCTCAAAAACAAACCTTATATCAAAACTTATGTACCCCTAATGATACCAAATATGTTATCGGAAACAATTTTCTTTCAAATAAAATACAAATAGTTCCCTTCTGAAAATTATCATTACGTTTTGACAACTCAGATGCTTTCGATAACATATTTTTGCTTACCAATGATAAACGCCATTAATTTCAAGACAAATTTTATTAGTATTTCATTATTCTATTGAAAGAGTTCTATAAGTTATTGAAGATGTTTTGCTACTTCTGAATTAAGATGCAGAATCGATATTTAATTTTCTTAACTGTCAGACTGTGTACGTTTTGATACCGATAATCTTTGTCTTACAGAACAATTTCGATAATACATTTTTCATGAAAAAAAAAAACGCCGCTTGGGATTGGAAAAGTTTGTTTGCCTGCGGCAACAGTACAAATAGGACACTTTGTCACAAGCCCAACGCTGGCTCTCAAAACTAAAAAACAGCATTCGATAATCTTAGTACCAAACAGATGGTTTAAATTTTAAAAAGGAAGCTCACCACTTGTTCGCTTTAATTGGCTGTCAACTGTCTCATTTATACAATACACATTTTTTCCACCCGTGGCGCCACATTTTTTGCCATATTTTCAATGACTGTGTTCCGGATTTTAGATTCCCCAAGATAACTTTTCCGATACAATATTCTTATTGGTCAATCGACCATGTCATATGACTAAAAGTGGTCGATTGACCAATGAGTATATTGCATCGGCAAAGTTAACTTCGTAAAACGAAAATCCGGAACACGGCCAATTGCAATATTCTATATGTCAAATATTATAAATGTCAAATTTCCTACCTCTAATACATTTTTTTTTTCTTTTTAGGATACCAATGGGTAGTTGTGGTTGTTGTTTGTCAAATTCCTGCATTCCTATTCTTTGCATATATGTCAAATGTGATATTATCGTTTTTAATACCGATAATGGGACGCTATGGACCGAGAACTAACCCGGATTTAATAATTGGTGGTATTACAACTGTAGCAGCGATTCTTTCGCTTGGATATATTGTAAGTATTCATCGAAAAATGTTTTAGAATATTATTGGTAATCACGCTTTGACATATTTGGTCTTGTGAAACAAAATGAAACATTAAGCATTTAAGGCCCATGCAGGGGTCAAACCTCTGACAGCAAGATGTCAAAAACATTTCGAAATTTCATGTTGTACACCTTCGTTAGCACTAGGGTTTGAGCATGGCTAATGTCTGACCCCCCTATTAAAAATAACGGCGTTTTATGACGGTAGTAAGACATTTTCTTATCAATCTGCCTCGCTCCGACGTATCCGTCAATTTCCGACAAGTTGAAGCAGCAAATACTTCATCGGAGAGGTTCAAATTTCATTCGTGGTATATGTCATCGGAAAAAAAATCACTTCACTACAATTCGTAAATAAATTCCGCGAAGATTTTGTGACGGAGGATATCGGAAAAAGAATTGCACTTAGCTGTCAAAAATTGCACGAAAAATGCACCTTAACGCACTTCAACGAAATTCACCGGGATGCGTTGCAAAATTTAGGAGAAATATCCCGAACAGCTTTTCGGAAGAATACCTCGAAGCTAAAATCCTCCGAATTGTAAAAAATCGGAGCATTTTGCGCTCCGACAGATACCTCGTTAGGGCTAAATATCTTATCACAACTCTGCTTACTGACGAAAACATACGAGAAGGCTACAATCCGCTGTGCGAATCGTTTATAACCAATATCACCCTTAAAATAAATGTCCCCCCAAAGTCGTGCAAAACATCCAACGAATTGCTCAAATTTATGTTGGGGTAAGGGACTTCGGGTTGTCATTCTTTTGGGATCTCTGCTGTTGGTGGCTTTGATGCTTGGGACATATGCCAATATCCCCTTCGACTGATGTAAGCCAGTTCGACAGCTGTAGGAAACGCCATTGAAAACATTGACAATTGTCTTTGGACTGTCAATACTGCTTCAGGGACATCACCTTATGTCTTTCATGTTACACGCATGATGCCCCGTGTGTTTGGTTACCATTACTGGTGTCCATGTTTGTGTTTTCATTGTGGCGAGAGTGTTTTAACAAGGCCGTCCACCTAAATACGTACGTCCGTTGCTTCTCCATTGCTCCAGCATTAGGGGAAAGAGACTTTCTTCTCTTGGCCATTGATCTTGGCTTTTAAAGTTTCACTTTGTTGGATGGGTATCTTGTGGAACTACCGCCTTATCCCACAGCTGCTCCACCGTAGCTCCCTCGTTGGGTGAAAAAAGGAGAAGCTTACTACTTGCCATCGAATGTTTTGTGTTTGTGCCAAATTACGAAAGGACAAATCTTTTATTGATTGTATGTTCGACGAATACTCATATCTACTCCTTTTATATTGATATTACGTTTGCACAATACCGTCTCTACTGGTTTTCACTTGTTGTTGTTCCCGTACCTACCTAAAATTTTATTCAAGAAGCTTGTGAGAGAGGAAAGATCGATCTTTCCATACAAATCAGTAAAGAAATATATTGATGTAAGAAGATTAGTTAAATCGTTTGTTTTTATTATGTTTTATGTCATTTATTTTCTAAAAGGCAAACCAAATGAATGGTTTTACAATTTCTTGCTTGACCACTTTACATTGTTTTTCGTAAATGTCACTCCAATAGCTTTTTCGATTTGGAAAAAGTTTTCCTTATATCGATCACTTTTTGCACCAGATCAAATTTTGTTTTCGATTTCGAATTGTTGGCTCTATGTCACTTTTTAATTTCCAGAGAGATTTACTTGCACCAACACATTTGACAACATCCTTATCTCAGTTTTTGATTCGTATTTTGGAAATCATTTTATTGGTTTTTTTGTTAGTTTCGTCATTATTTCCGAATCTATCCGAAAATTGAAATCTCTAAATGAAAATAGCAAATCGAATAACTTGTCAAACAACACAATAGTACCGAAAAAAAAGCTGTCGTTTATCTTTGATTGGGTAGGTACGTAAATTCGAAAATCAAAAATATATATCCCCATTCCAAGAAATTTGACAGTATTTTAATAATTTTTACTGCAAATATACGATGACAGACCTATAAAAGTGTTTAAGGAAAACTATAAAATGGAAACCCTGCTCACGACTCCTGCTACAATTTGAAAACGAGTGTGAGGTATCGATACAAAAATTACTGGAAAATCTGAGCCAGTCTACTCTGCTTGAAGGGTAGTGATCCCTTTGCGTCATTGGAATAATCCATCGTTGGTCTTGATTTTGCAAATTATACGCTTATAATTTACAAGTGAAAAACAGTGCTGCCACTTTTGATTATAATCATTTATTTTAAAAATTCTAAACTTATATTTCCATTTTAGATTCCGCTATTTAACCTCTTCCGGAAGTCAAAGGCAATCATCACATCCTTCCTTATCGTAACTGTGGTCTTCCTCGCTTTCACTGTGACACCAATCGGATTTCCATTTAGAGAGAAAACCAACGTAGAGAGATTCAACTTGCGGGTAAGTCTATGAAGATCGTCTTATTTCACTACATGGTTTGTTTTCTACTAAAACTTTAGCAAGTTCATCGGGTATTTCACGAAGCTGATTCAACAATCAGTCAAAACGATACCGGGTATTATTTTGACCTACAGGATCGAAGGCAATTCAGCACAATAAAAGGTTCATTTCCACTATCCAAATGGATACGGAAATCCTTATCCAAGTCTTCTCTTCCAGATGTCTTTGATACCACCAAGCTGATCGACATGTCCAAAGAGTGCAATAATCGCATATTTTGTGGCTTCCCTGTGTTCAATAATTATCGCAAAAACACTAAGTAAGGTTGGACCAACTTATTCAAATGAAGTTCTGACTAATCTCATTACCCTCTCAGATTGTCAACACAATGGCTACTGGCTGAAAACAGTACAATCCCCAATGAACCACCAAAACTAGTTTTACTCAGTAAGAGCGTTAACGTTTCTACAGTTCGGTTTGACTTTGAGCTCAGTGGACCAAGCCACATGGGAATTTACCTTAACCCTATCAGCGAGTCGAAAATTATCGATTGGTCTTTCCTGGATACAATGATTCGAGACAAATGGTACCCACCGTACTTTGTACACTTCTCCACGGGGTATATCGATAAATCTCCTCTGGAGTTCCATGTCGTTGTCGAGGTGAGTGTGGTTATCAATATTTTAATCTTACCTGACCTGTATCAACCCCTATATAGACATCCAAGGAAATCGACACGAATAGTACGAGTCCCATTCTGGAATTGGGCATCGGTGGACACTATCTCAACAGTGAACATAAGCGAAGTGTCATATACAAGGCGTTCATTGAAAGTTTCCCATCATACGCATATGTCATGGAATGGCCAAGTTCCTACGAGCAATGGGTCTTCTAGAGTCGAGCCATCTAGATTTTAGTCTTTTATACTCATAATTAAATAAAAGTAAATTATTGATGTTAAAACAGTTAAATCTGCTCCATTGGATAATCGATCCACATAGGGGGGTGTGAGCTATATAAATCGTCGTGGTTGGATGAAGGACGTGTTCGATGTATTTTTCTCGTCCTGGCGGTCTGCAGTATTGAATATTATTAGTTTTTTCCATTGTTTCTCCTTCGTTCATAGATATTGAGAACGATTAATCGTGTGTTCCTTTTGCGTTCATACATATGTAGCGCATGCGATGGGACTTAAACGTAAAACTGAACGGATATGCGTCCATGACCGAGTTAGATAACATGGACTAGAGCAAAAAAGAGCACAAAAGGTAAGCAAATAAAATTTATCGTAGTCGGCATAATTAGCAGAAATATCACGATTGCTTGGAATGTCCGTGGTACGACCGTTTACGGAGGTTTATTGGTATGCTAATCCTAACCACTGCACTGTGGGCGAAGGCAAAGGAGTTTAATGGTAAGTGCATCGGAAACAATGAATGATGGCAGGAAATGTGTTCGCTTTTCTTAACGTTGATATAGGAATACACGAATAAGGAACCGAACCGGAAAAATATTCATAAACTGTTTGTGTTGTGGCCATATTTTGTGGCAGTCATTTGGATTGTTTAAGCTGATATCTGGTTATGAGTTTGTCAACATGGACGATTTATTTCAGAATTGAATTTTATATAGGATAAGGCTAATTTCCATAGTATATTAGTGCGTTTAAAATAATGGCATATTTAGTAAATTTAATTTAATTTAATGGTTGGGTGTTGTAGTGCTTACTTCTAACCTCCAAGTGCAACCATTGGTTACCGGTCTCATCCAACCTGATTTGACTTGCTAAACGAAAAGCGCGAGTGTTGATAACACGACGAAGAACAGCAAGACGATAAATAGCCACGTCAGAATGGCACAGAATGAGTACCCAAAGCCCTAAACTGCTACAAGGCAGACATAACTGCCATCCAGGAAATACGATGGGATGGGCCGGGCAAACAAAGGATGAAAAATTTGTGACATCTATTACGGACCGTGTTATAGTGAGCAGACTACATATAAGCGACTATATATAAGTGCCAGACTTAGGCAAGAAGCCTTATGTTTCTAAGACATTAGCGAACGCGCTGTAAATATCGGTATCAAGGCCAAATTCCGCAACATAAGCCTTATATGCGCTCACGCACCAACGGAGGAAAAAGATGATACAGCTAAGGATTTCTTCTATGAGCTCCTTGACAAAACCTATAAGTTACTACCGAACTATGTTAAAATCGTGCTGGGAGATTTTAACGCAAAGGTAGGAAGAGAAGACATCTTTAGCAGTATTGTCGGAAAACATAGCCACACGACAACACGTCTGGTAACGGACTTAGGCTAATTGACTTCGCTACGGAACGGAATGTCACTATTGCCAGCAAACGGTTTCCCCACATGGCGGTCTCCAGATCAACCAACGGTCAACCAAATTGATCATATTGCGATAGACAAGAGGCACGCATCCAGTATTTTGGATGTCCGAACATTCCGCGAGAAGCTAACATCGACTCGGACCACTCCCTTATTGCAGCCAATGTTAGAACGCGGATATCCACCAAGCCACAACAATTCAGAAATACTGTAAGCAAATTTAATTCCAAAAGACTGCAGTCGCAAGAGACCGCCAAGACCTTCGCGCCACGCGTATCCATAAACCTCTCGATTAACATCATACCACCAGCATCGAATGTCGAAGAACAATGGCAACGATGCCAACAAGCCATTAGATCAGCCGCAACTGATGTGCTAGGTTTCTCTCGCCCACCAGTAAGAAACCCTTGGTTTGATGAGGAATACCGACAGATGCTCGCAGCCAAGAACGAGGCCTACAAGGCTAAGCTGCAGGTGAAGACGAGAGCTGCGTCGAGCTCTATAGGCGGAGAAGAAGGGAAGAAAACCGGCTATTCAGAAAAAAAATAAGCACGCGATCGAGGATACACAGAGGTGCTACTCCAGGAACGATGTTCGCAAGTTTTACTAAAGTGTAAAACCTCAAAGACAGGGTTACAAGGCTCGAACAAAATCCTGTCGTGATGAAATGTTTATTCGTTTGGCAAATGAAAATGCAACAATATTTAAAAAATTAATCATATATTTCAAATTCACAGTACACCTATGGTTTATGAATTTCCGCTCATAATATTCCTCAAAGTTTTGTCAAATTTTCTAGAGATTGTAAAAAAAAAATTAAATAAAAAGTCTTTTAAATAATCAACATTATTGTGTTACCTTGAAGTAAGTGCCTCTCCAGGTGCATAAAACGGGTTACAAACCGCATCCGTATACAGAATATGGAGATTACGGAACATCTGAAAAGCGTTAGATTTTCATAAAAGTTTTTCAGAAGCAAAATGTCATTAACTTCATACCGATCGAACTTCATTTTCCCTCAAAGCGATGTTCCCTGAGTCTACGACAATGATAAACTTTATCTTCGTATTCGTTACGAATCCATAACTAGAAGCGGAGATTAAAAATAAAAATAAAATATATCATGCAATCGTTTATTTACATTTTATGAGTTTCGGTGGAGTACAAAAGTCCCAAGTACAGTTCTTTTGATTCTGGCGTAGCTTTTGCTTGTGGCAAGCATTTCTCCTCTACAACATCTAAAGCGGCATGTACCCGGTACTGTAATTCCAATTCTTTGTCCAGATCTGTTGTTGCCAGATATAGTGGGGCGTTCTGTTAAATATACAAAATATTTGCAAGGATTAGCAATAGTTTTACAATTTTTTATTTATTTTCTAAATCGAGATATCATTCAAAAAAAAAAACTACGGATGCCGGTATACCGCCAAAACTCACCGACACATTCGATACCAAAAAGGATTTAGGCAAGGTGATTCGCTGCCATTTGACTTCTTCAATCTGATTCTTGAGAGTATAGTGCAAAGCTCACGAGCCAATACCAGAGGCACAATTTTCCAAAAATCTGTAAAACTACTAGCATACGCCGACGATATTGACATCATTGGTAGGATCCAACGTGATGTCATCGCCACGTTTGCAAGTATAGAGAAGGAAGCGGCAAAAATGGGTTAAGCATATGAGGGCAAGACGAAGTATATGCAGTCAACACGAAAGGACACACAACATCGACGAATTGGATAGAACGTCACCATTGACAGATATAACTTTGAGGTAGTACGGGACTTTATCTATCTCGACTCCGCCATTAACTCTGACAACATCTCGTCAGAAATTAAACGAAGAATTACTCCTGCCAAACGCTGTTTCTTCGGGCTAAGAAGGCAATTCAGTAGTCAAGCCCTAAGGAGATCTTATATAAGACCCTGATAATCCCAGTCCTGCTCTACGGTGCTGAAGCATGGACCGTCTCAAAAGCGGATGAAGAAATCCTTGGTCGATTTGAACCAAGGATACCGGAAAATCTTCGGTATCGTTTGCGTTGACGGACTGTGGAGACGAAGATTCAACCAGGAACTATACGAGCTGTACAGCGACATGCCTCTGGTCAAAAAACTCCGCATTGGACGTTTAAGATGGCTAGGACATGTAGAACGAATACACTAAAACTCCGGCTCGCAGAGTCTTCGATTCCCAGCCAGACGTCGGACGCAGTAGAGGAAGACCTCGTCTTAAGTGGCGCGCACAAGTAGAAACCGACCTCAACCAACTTGGAGTGCGCAACTGGAGGCAGTTAGCTAAGGACCGGGCTAATTGGAGAGGCATGTTGGTTGAGGCCCAGGTTCATTCCGGACTGTAGCGCCACTTAAGTAAGTAAGTAAGTATACCTCAAAGTATATGGATCAACTCAGAATCGCTAGCTCAGTCGTGTTAACTGAGCTGAGTTAAGCCATGTCTGTCTGTCCGTCTTTAGGTAACCGGTTTTTGGGCCTTAAATTTTGAGCTAGGATAATGAAATTTGGTACATGTGATTCTTGTACGTGCTGTTCGAAGAAGTGTAAACATTTTTCTTCCATATATCATTTTTACCCACGCCCACATTTTGGAGGCGTTTTCATACAAAAACCATTTGTATACCCTACACCATGCCATATGCAGTAGAAAAACGTTGTTTTAGGTCGAACCATACAAGATTTTGACAAACTGTTGCGACGTATGCAGTTAACTAAACAAAACTATGGAGAACGGAAAGAGGAACAAAATTCTATCAATAAATAAGTATCTAAATTGAGATTCAATTCAGTGGGTTACCGCATTATTTAGTGGTACATATTTAGGGTCGGTCATGAAACGTCGTCGTAATATTATAATCTTCCGCACGTAATAAATTTACGACGTTGCATGAATATGAATACCCTTATTATTTTTGTATTTTTAAAAGATAAAACTGGAATTTTAAAATTAAAGTACGAACGATGGACATTACCCTATAGCGTCGGTAACGAAGTGCCGGTATCAAAGCCAGCTGACAGTTAAAAACAACTTCGTGTATTATTTTCATTTGTTAAAATTGTTATGAAACAAAACACTGGGCTTCAACTATTTGGACCATAGTAGCACCAAATACATCTACTCTATATAAAAAAATCACTTTTAACCACCATTATTAGATTAAATCTCATTATTTTAAAGTTTGAAACGGAATACATACAAAATATAAACAATCCCACCCCACAAATATCTCTCTCGCTCATCAGTGCGATTGTCACACAGGTCCGTGAGAGCAAACGAAATCACAGCATCGGAATTCTACACTCTCCGAGTTTTATCGCATAAAGCTAACATTTTCCACCAGAACCACACCAAATTGAATCCAGTCGGTAGGACACCTCACAAGGTAAACAATTGCACTATTTAATCATCCAAATAACTTACATCTTTTCCAATAATCGAAATGCAAACAGCCATTGCTCAACTTGGATATAATTTTCGTTTTCTTCGACAACTCTCATTCATCTGTCAAACGATAAGTGAAATAAAAAACAACAGAAAATCTATCTAATACTTGTGTCGCCCCCTATGTGTTTCTATATAAAATGGAACCTGAAGCTGGAAACGCAATTCGTTCGACAAAATCATTGGAACAGGCGTATGTAATGTTTGTCAACGGTACAACACGTTTAGTGGCGATCTATTGGATGGATTTTAGCGGTTGTCCAAAGCTTTATATCTGCCTCCGACCGAATGCGGTGGTAGAAATTAACACATTTCGATCACATGCATGGATTTTTCGCGACGCATACAGTGGTGAGCGGCTTCAAGTTCAGAGACAAAATGTTCTTTGGGCGCGACCCTATTTTACCCGAGGTCCGCGCAGTCAAGTAAATCCGGCGCGTCGCCATTTACAAGTACACTATCCGCTAAGGACATTGCGAGAGCTTACACTTTGGTATTTGATCCGTAAAATAAAAAACCTGTCAAAGGACTCTATCAAACAATTGGAGCTTCCGAAATCTGTGAAGGATGACTTGATATTATTACTAGAAAAAGTTATAGCATACCGATCGGGAATTGACCTTGTATATGCTTAGTTGTAAGATGTTTGTAATAAATTTGTATGGAATAAATGTTATGTAGTTTCTGTTAATAATTTTTCGGGAACATTCGTTTTTTTTTAGAATTAGGCGTGGCACTGAAAGAATTTAAAATTTGTAAGCTTGTTCCACTGGGGGCCACGAAGGGTTCGTATGCCAAATTTTATCAGTGATGGATTGAAAGTATTAGCTAGAATCCCATTTTTATAAACGTTTCTCAATTGAGGCAAACCTATAACGATGAAATAGCGACGAGATTATGTTTGCATAGAAGTATATTGCCTATGGTTCCAAATATGTCTTCTTTAAGTTCGTTGCGTTGTTTTTTCTGTATAATTTCGATATTGCGTTGTTCTTGTCGTTGTTAGACAGACTATGTGCCTATGAAGTATATCCGTCTTTAAAATGTAACATGATGATATTGTTATCACTAGGGATGATATCGCTAAGCTCCTCTGGAAATTATAAAATATTATAATGATATTCCTTACCTCATAGTATTTCAGAATGAAGCCGGGTTTCGGATGATAAAATGCTTTTCTGTTTTATGTTTTAATGGAGATTGTTCTACAGTCTGCAGAAGTAGTTAGTCTATATCTTTAGCTTCGACTGTTTTTTTAACTACGATCTGTCCTTTTTCATTTTGTCAAATAGTAGGCAATGCCATTATATTAAACCTTAAGCTTTCAGCTGTTGCATACCAACTCCGACTCTCAGTCTTCATGTGGCGACCGCTGAGTATTTTGACCGTAATTAGGGTCTCAACCTCTGTGTAAAGTCTTGGCAGCAGCAGATGAGAGCTGGGGAACACTTGTATTCACACTATTGCACATATTCAATTTCAAGGCAACAGCGGAAGAACTCAAAGCTTACGGTGGCGTCAACAGTACCAGTTGGGATGGACAAAGTGAAAAACTTAGATAAGCTTCGAAATATTCGGACAACAAAGTCTTAAGGGTAAGTCAGTCCTAAGTGTTCAATAGCGTGGCGGAATTTGATTTTTTTGAAACCGTTTACCAAGAACCTGATCGGTCCTAATCAGTGTGGTTTAAGGCCAGTAAAGTCCCCACCTGATCAAATCTTTACACTTTGGTAGATCATGAAAAAGAAAAAAACCTAAGAAGTCCAAATCGATACCCACCACCTTTTATAGAGACGTACTATACAGAGCCATGTCTAGTTTTGGTATACCGCCTAAAATCTTCCGCCTGTGCATGATGACGTTGGCGAGTTCTCGCTGCTCCATTAGAGTCGGTTACGACCTCACCCGAAATATTCGATACCAAAAAAGGATTTAGGCTAGGTGATGCGCTGTCATGTGACTTCTTTAATTTGATTCTTGAGAGGATTAAGACGGTCCATGCCTTAGCGCCGTAGAGCAGGACTGGGATGATAGGGGTTTTTTTATAGGATCTCCTTAGTAGTTCAAGTGAGGGCTTTACTACTGCATTGCCTTCTTAGTCCGAAGAAACAGCGATTGGCAAGAGTAATTCTTCGTTTAATTTCAGACGAGATGTTTTTGTCAGAGTTAATAGCGGAGCCGAGATAGATAAAGCCCCGTACTACCTCAAAGTTATATCTGTCAATGGTGACGTTCTGTCCAATTCGTCGATGTTTTGTGTCCTTTCGTGTTGACAGTATATACTTAGTCTTGCCCTCATATGCTGCTAAACCCATTTTTGCCGCTTCCTTCTCTATACCAGCAAACATGGCTATGACATCACCTTGGGTCCGACCAATGATGACAATATCGTCGGCGTATACTAGTAGTTGTACCGATTTTTGGAAAATTGAGCCTCTGGTGTAGGCTTGTCAGTTTTGCGCAATCCACTCAAGAATGCCATCCCATCGTATTTCCTGGATGACAGTAATGTCTGCCTTGTATCAGTTTAGGGTTTCGCTAGTTGTTTGCTTGCATCTCTCCTGTTTAATGTTCTCACATTGCAGGTGCACACCAGAGGTACAATCTTCGAAAATCGGTGCTACTACTAACTGGCATACGCCGACGATTTTGACATCATTGGTAGGACTCAACGTTTTCCTTCAATCTGTTTGGCGTGCTTTCCAATTCCTGGTCAATTTGCCCGTTTGTTGCTTTTTCAAGAAGTCCCTTGGTGGAACATCCTTCTGTTGCTTCCAAAAATACGTCTCTACAAACAAAGATGAAAACGCTCAGTTATTTACAAACTTTCATTGTTCTCTTTTATTAATTTCATTAGCGCATGTTTGCTTTGTTTGTATGTTTTGTTTTACTAAATATGGTGTCGAGTATGTATACTCTTTGAGAATGACGTAATGATATTACTAAACGGTAAATGCTTTCATCAACTAGGTTGTTTCTTGAAATGTTTCACTTGTCAGTTTGATGGGAATAAAAACGAAATGAAGTAGTACTGAGACGCTGGGCTTTAATCAAGTTACAGGGGAGAGAGTACATCAACCGCATCAAGGAATCAATGAGACGTCCTAAGTAGATCAGACTCAAACTTCCACTTATGCGGCGGTTTGTGTATAAAAGTAAACAAAAGGAAAGTGTACTCACAAACCTGCTTCTTACATGCACACTGCTATTTTTTTGTGGAATGGGATTTAAGGGTACACATAGGAATACAAGTTCTTGGCATCTTTTTGAAAGATCACTGTCGCCCCCAAATTGATGGAATTTGATTCCGTCTTTCGGGGCAGGGGGCAAACTTGTTCATTCTCAGGTGAAACGAAACACACGCACAGACTTAACGCATACAACAGTAAATTAAATGTTTCAAAGTTTTGTTTGGGCTACGGGGGGGGGTAAATATATGCCATTAAGCTATAGGTATTGGGTTGTATCTCCATCGATCTTCTACTCTGCATTGATGTTTGTTTTCTTGTTTGTACCAAAAGAAACTGTTATTCTCCTATGATTAGTATATAACTGGGATTTCTGTCTAGATCTTAGCATCGTAGCTAAAGTTTGGCTTGGTTTTGTATTGGAAAGTCAGATCGGCTGATTGTTTCCAGATAAAGTGACGCACGGTGCGCAGGTCCATATTGGGATCGACAACCTTGTGGAAGAAGAAGAAAAAAACGGATAATACTTCTTCTTTGGGAAGAGGATATAATCCAACTTACCACATCATTGCATTGCAACTCGATGCGATCCTCCGGTGGAATTTGTGAGCCCTCTGAATTGGCATCACTTTGACTATTCTGCGAGGAGTTTGATGCGTTGCCACCACTTGGAGTGGTTTCGGCGCCCAGCACCTTCTCCAGAACATGTTCGCATACTTTCCTACACTGAATGAATTCGTTGGCTACCAAGCGATCCTGGAAAGCGAATGGGGATAAGGTTTTGTCGACAATCAAAGAGGAGGGAGAGGGCGATACCTTTTTGGTTCGTTCGGGTTTGACCATTGATGGATGTGGCTGCAGGAAGAACGATATCTTAATGAACTTAGGAGTATTCTTTTCGATGACTACATCTGTAACCCATTGAGGAACGGTTTCGTGTAGACCAGTGCTTTCGTTTTCGCCAGCTGCATCTCTCACCAGCAAGCGACATGTCGTTCGACCAGCTACTTCACTGAAACATAAATCGGCTGTTTGTTAAGTTCCTCTTCAGGCAGCAGTATGATCGATTTGAACCAACCTGAATATAACAGGAGTATGTTTTGGAACTTGAAAATAACCATTTCCCTTGATATCGGAGTCCAATTCATCAGCGGGTAAGCTATGCGGTGGTCTCCAGTACTCAAGTAAAGCCTCCAACAGCAGTTTTCCATAATTTATCTGCAAACGAATGGTTTAACTCACAACGACTCAAGTTGGATAGCGGTTACCTTAATGTCTGATGTTGGTTCAGCTAATTCAGGAAGACCAGCTTCAATGGATACCCACGCTGCAAAACAATCCACCTCGTCCTGGCCTAAAACAATCGTTGGCATCTGCAAGTACAAAAAATTACCCCATTGTTTGTTTTGTTATCAAAATGAATGCGGGATAGCCCTACGCCAGTTTTGAGATCCACTGTAAACCAATTTGGAATGTAAACTTTGTAATTTCGTTTCTTAACCTCCTCCTCGTAGTCGATCTTGCCGAGATCCTCTTTTTTGACGACTCGCAGTACATCGTATATGGCCACGTTATCTTCGGTGTCCTTTGTCACAATATGCCGCTTATCGTTCAACACCATGGACTTCTTGATTGCCGCACCACCTGGGGAGATAATTTCGATATAAAACTGAAATGTCCTAACGTCGTCTGTCGACTTACCCTTTATACAAGCCATCTCAACGCCCTTTGCACAGCCATCGGCGGGCGTCGTCGAATTCAGGGTACTCTTGTCGTAGTGCGGCAGTTTCCAGCATCGAATGTCGGAGTTCCACGTTGTCGCCCACACGCCCGTCTTATCGATGTCATAGCACAGACTTAAGACAGGCGCCTTCTCCTCACATACCAGCGTACTATTGCTTGGATTGCGCAGTTCGGTGGCAAAGATTTTCTTGTCTCGACTGCCGGATATTACGTACTGAAAGTTTTCGCTCATTAGCAATGCCCAGACCCCCTCCGTGTGGACGTTTATCGTCTGAATGCAGCCCTGTTGACCGAGATGCCACAGCTTGATGGTGCCATCCGAACTGCCCGACACGACCTGTGTACCATCGGGCGATACAACCAGCGCTCGAACGTTTTCCGCATGGCCGCGTAGTTTCATGATCTTTTTGCACATTCGTGGATCCCATATTCTGAGGACATTTTCCGTTGAACCGCTAACAATTACAGTGCCCGAGGGATTCATAGCTAAGCTATATATGGAGTCTCTAGAGCCCATTAGATTTGATGCTGCAAAGGAAGTGATTAGGGGATATAAGTGGATGGAGAATATGAGTGAACTTACTCGAAACGGTATTGTTGCTGGCAGTCAGAGCTGTTAAGGTATTGACATCCCATAGAAAGATTGATTTATCTAGTCCAGCACTGGCCACCTTTAGTAAGACAAAAAGTTCTGAACACTTGTCGTTGACATGGAAATGTGGATACCTACCTGCTCTCTGTCCTTAGCGTATGCCAGTGCCTGCACGTAATCTCGGTGAGTTTTAAGTGTGGACATGCAAAAGCCTTGGTGAGCGTTCCACACTTTTACAGTAGTATCACAGCTGGCACTAATCACTGCAAAGAGACATTGAAAACCACATAAACAAGGTATTGAGGCTAAAAAAAAGAGAAACGTCACATAGCAGAGCTACTTAGATGCTCTTCGTAGGTCATATCTATTGTAAGACAACATGTGACCAATTCCAGCAGAATAATGAGCTCTGGGCGAGCAACAATTACGGCTAACATCGCGATGGACGTCATATGACGAAAAATCGATTTCATCATCTACAACTACATCATACTCTCACTTACAGTTACGTCCATTGCAGCACAAGACAATGTCGTTGACCCAATCATTGTGGTGTTCCATACTCTTGATATATTTGTTCTGTGATTCAGTTTCTTTTGTATTCCATACCCTGATGATTGCATCCCTCCCTGTGAACATAAGCAAACAACAAAATATGCACCCATGAAGAGATACCCTTTTCACTATCCAAACACCATACTCACCAGCCGAATAGAGTTTTCCATTATTTTGATCCAATTGTAGTGCATTGACTCCATTCCGGTGTTGCTTTTCCTCGGCATCTCGTATGACGAATGATACCTGTGCCAAAAAAAAAAAACACATACGTACATTTACGCTAAAGGAATTTTGACAAAAATTAATCAGCTCCAAAGGGAATTCATTCAAAATTATACGGAATACAGACCCCACAACCCAGTGGTACTATGGGTCTGTACCGACTATGAAACAAAAACCATTGTGGGTTCGCCGAAAATGGTTTTTGAAATAAACCAAACAAGTGTTTTAATTAAATTACACACACATATCCTTTTCTCTTAAAGAATTGGCCGATTTATCCGATATTTTGCGTTGCAATAGAGCGTTTAAAGGGATTTACCGAAAGAAATGTTCACATTTTAATATTATACCTGCATTTTCTTACGCGCCCCTTGACAGCCTTTGTGCGTCAACATAATACAAATAGAACGTTTTTTTATAAGGAAAAACTAAAAAACTTGTTAGCTATTGGTTTGTTTTTCATTTATTAGTGTAAATTATGTATTTTCTTTTAATTTTGTAAAAAAAAATGTATTAACCCATCTGTCAACAATAAACAAGAATTTCACAACGCTGAAGTTGATTGTGGTTGAAAAGCGGTGACGGCCTGACAGGTTAACGTCAGGTGGATATATGGAAATGGCGATGCCAATTAGATTTTCTTCAGTTACGATAATTGGTATAATGAACGGTTGGTGTTCTGTAATTTCGATTTATGTCGAAGTTTTTGTAATGTTAGATATCGAAAGATCTGCTTTGTGATTTAACAAAATGTAAATAAAGTAAGTAAAATACAACAAATTATATGACGCCTCTTGAAAAAACTACAATTTTCCTTAAATTGTACGCATTGAGAAAACAATCGTATTTAACTCGGGGTGTAGATTCCAAATATTAAATTTAACTTTCATGGTATTTAATGTTTGGGTGTTGTAGAACGAGGGTACACCCTGATTGGCTTTAACTTGGCAATGCCCAGTGGCTGTAACTCTGACTACACATCAAGTGCTTATTTTTAACCTCCAAGGGTAACCATCGGGTACTGGTCTCATCCAATCTGATTTGATTTACTAAACGATAAGCGCGAGTGTTGATAATACGACGAAAGACAGCAACACTATAAACAGGCAGATCAGAATGGCACGGAATGAATATCCGGCCTGCTGTCCCAGGCGAACCTAGACAAGCTGCTTCGACATATTCGGACACCAGGTTGTCTACGAATTTTAAGGGTTAGTCAGGCCCTTTGAACAGAGATATGGTGGCGGATGAACCGAAAGGCCAACGGCAGCTCTCAATCCCGTTGTGGATACTGATGGCCCCGTGTAGTAGGGGTATTTAATAAATTGGTTCTGGTTTGTACTTTGGGTTAACTACAAAACCATGGAAAAAACGTACGGTTACGAAACAACCAATAGCCTCGGAAAGGACTTATTTGATAGTTGACGTCCCTTTAAACGAAAAAAGGACAACGACGTTCGTATCTGCACTGGAATATGAGATAATTAAACAGGAGAGGTGCCAGCCAACAACTAGCGGAAGCCCTAAACTGCTACAAAGCAGACATTACTGCCATCAAGGAAATACGATGGGATGGTCCGGGCAAAAAGAGGATGAAAAACAGTGGCATCTACTAGGGACCGTGTTATTGTGAGCAGAAACGGCGACTATTCAGATGCGGATTTGTTATAAGTGCCAGACTTAGGCAAGAAGTCTTATGTTTCAAAAACTTTAGCGAATGCATTGTAACAATCCGGAGGAAAAAGATGATATAGCTAAGGATTGCTTCTATGAGTTCCTTGAACCCATGAGCGACTACCGAAGTACGATGTTAAAGAAGTGCTGGGTGATTTAAACGCAAAGGTAGGAAGAGAAGACATCTTTAGAAGTATTGTCGGAAAGCATAGCCTACACGGCAACACGTATGGTAACGGACTTAGGCTAATTGACCGGAACTTAGGCATATGGAACGGAATGCCACTATAGTCAGCACACGGTATCCTCACATCGATATCCATAAGGGCGGTCTCCAGATCAACGAACGGTAAACCAAATTGATAACGTTGCGATAGACAAGGGACACGCATCCAGTATTTTGGATGTCTGAATATTCCGAGGAGCTAGCATCGGCACTGACCACTACCTTGTTGCAGCCAAGGTAAGAATGCGGATATCCAACACCCCACAATAATCCAGAAATACTGTGAAAAGATTTAATGTCGAAAGACTGCAAACGCAAGAGACCGCCAAAATCTTCGCGCAACGCGTATCCCCTAACCTCTCGATTAACACCATATCACCAGCAAACCCCTGGTTTGATGAGGAATACCGACAGATACTCGCAGACATGAACGAGACCTATAAGGCTAAGCTGCAGGTGAAGACGAGAACTGCCGTTGAGCTCTATAGACAGAGAAGAAGGGAAGAACACCGGCTTATCAGAAGGAAGAAAAAAGAGTAAGAAAAGCGCGCGATCAAGGATATACATAGGTGCCACTCCAAAAAACGATGTTCGCAAGTTTAACCAAAGCGTAAAACTTCAAAGTCAAGGATACAAGGCTTGAACAGAATCCTGTTGAGATGAAAAAGGAAATATCGTACTTGAGACACATTCGATGCTAAGGACTACAGACTGTTAAACGGCGATGACGGGCACTATTCCGCTGTCAGGCAGAACGAACCGTTCAATATAAGCAACGAAAGCGAAGACTGCCAACCACACGACCTGAGTGATGCAAAGATAACAATATCCAAACTCAATCTTAATAAGGCTGCCGGAAATGACGGCCTTCCTGTTGAGCTTTATAAAGCCGCGGAGATAGCTTGGTAAGTAACATCCACTAACTCATAAGCCAAATATTGTCGGAAGTAAGTACGCCTGAAGAATGGAAACTCAGCATCGTTTGCCTGATGGACGAAAAAGGACACTCTCTAAACTGCGCCAACCCAAAAAGTTCAAATCGGTACCCACCACCTATTCACCATCAAACGCTCATATGACAGCATTTATAGAAACGAACTATACAGAGCCATTTCTAGTTTTGGTGTACCGCCCGTTTGTGTAGGAAGGCGATGAAGAACTCTCGCTGCTCCATCAGCGTCGGAAACGACCTCACCAACACATTCGATACCAAAAAAGGATTTAGGCAAGGCGATGCGCTGTCATGTGACTTCTTCAATTTTTTTCATGAGTGGATTGTGCCTAACTCTAGAGCCAACACCAGAGGCACAGTTTTCCGAAAATCAGTGCAACTGCTAGCATCAGCCGACGATGTTGACATGACTGGTAGGACTCAACGTGATGTCATAGCCACGTTTGCTAGTATAGAGAAGGAAGCGGCAAAAATGGGTTTAGCAGTAAATGAGTGCTAGACAAAGTATATGCTGTCCAGCTCTACGACGCCTTGTCAAAAGCGGATGAAGAAATACTTGGTCGTTTTGAGAGAAAAAAATCTTCGGTCATGTTTGCGTTGACGGACAATGGAAACGGAGATTCAAACTATAACTATACGAGCTCTACAGCGACAGCATCTGACGTTCAAGATGACTAGTATATGTAGAACGAATGGACACCAATACTGCAGCTCGAACGAAGTCGACGAAGTGTGGCGCTTTAAGTGGCGCCCAGAAGTAGAAACCGACCTCAACCAACTTGGAGTGCGCAACTGGGGCAGTTACCTAAGGACAGGGCTAACTTGCGAGGAATGTTGGTTGAGGAATTCATTTCGGACTGTAGCGCCACTAAGTAAGTAAATAACTTTGAGTGGCGAATAGCTATCTTGAAAATAAAACTCCACTTAAATTAGTTGTTTTGGTATAATATTTCTTATTAATTTATTTTGATATTCTGATATAAGTATATTTATATTCACGTTTATTTAGTTACTAATATAAATAATAAAAAAAATACAAACTGTAGAGAATGAACACAAATAAATGGGCACCGAGGCACCGCCGTCTAGTTAGGTACTTCATATGTTCCCGAAAATTGCTTTTTCCTCTATGCAGTTCTAACAATATAATTTAACTTTTCAATTTAATTTTAAACAACATAAATGTTAATTTTATCTGTTATTCTTTTATTCGAATTTACAACCATAAATGGCGAAAGTAAACAACAAAATTGTCGTTGCAAGATATCTTAAATGCTATATAGGGTAATATACTTCAATCTGTTTAATAAATTAGCTTTGTGACATGAAATCTATTTTTTTTTATTTTTCTTAATGAAACAAAAATAAAGTTAACGTCAAATAAATATAACAAGTGCAGTATATTTTTTTTAGTTTAAAATTAATGTTTTAGTCTTTTTCGTTCCTGTTGTTCTTTTCTCACCCGTCTCCGATTTTACACCTTTTTTTTAAATTTAATTAACTAGTGACCTTAACTGAATCTTTTGCGATTTGGAAGGTACCTATAAAGCTTGATTCAGGATATAGTATTGCTTCTATTATACGAACTTATATGCTACGTAAATTTTTAATCAACAAATTACAATTTAATAAAATATTTGTGCAAAAAATAAATTCTTTTCAACTATAACGTAACAAACATTTTTTTTGTCAAAAGAAAGGGAACGTATAGAGGTTGATGAAATGGGTGTTCTTATGTTTTAAAGCTTTTTTTGGTTTCAATTAAAATTTTACTAAAAATTTTTCGCTAAATAAAACTACGATGATTGAATGAAGTCGTAAAATACTTTTTCTTTTTTTTTTTAGTTTTGGTTAATTCGATTTACTCGTCATCAGCCTCCGTGATTATCGAGTTTCTGATGGTTGTCTCTTTTTTTAGGAGTAGTTGGTTGTAGTGCTGGTTGAAATATAATACAAAAAAAAAAAGTTTTATTAAGGAGAAATATTAAGGAGTAGTTTAACCCGCAAAGGCGTCAGCATTGATTCGTTTTTAACTTTAGACAATGCTGTCACCATTTCGTCAATATTTCGAAATATATTTTTTTTTTTTGGATTTGATGGGGTCGGGAGGATGAAACAAAACAAAGCTTGTGGGGTTTGATTTTAATTTCTTGTTTTGGTCTTGTGTTTTGGTTCATTTGTTTTGTTTTGGTGGTGAATTTGTTTTACGACTCGTGCTGTTGGTGTAATTGGTATAAGGTGCTCTTGGTTGCCGGGGATTGGGAAATTGTTTTGAGGTGTCGTATTACAAACCTCTTCGTTTTGAATTTGTATTATTCTGTGCTGGATTTTGGGGGCAAGTTGACAGCTAATCTGTTCTAGATCGTCTAGAGAAGCTCTTCTTAGCATCTGTGAGAATAAATGATGATGATAATAAATTTTTTACGTTCTTAAATTATTATACATACCTTTGAAGCACTTGTGCTGTGATCAATGGACTTTGAGTTGTGCCCACTTGATAGTTTTCGTATTGGTGATGGTCCGTCCAAGTCTAAACTATCTAACATTTGTACCATGCTATGTCTTCGGGATAATGTAACCAATGATTGCCTGTGCTTAGAGTTGCGGCATTTTCCAGTTCGCATATTGATTGCCTTAAAGTGATTTTGTATCACAAGACCCAGCTCTGGACAGGAATCATCATCCATCTACAAAAATCAAATTAAATTTCAATATGATCAGACCTTGGTAATGTCATTTATAATAAAATTGAGACAATTCTGCAAAGCCATCGAAAGTGTTTTGCATTTTCTAAAACAAAATTCAGAAGTAATGACAATTTCTATTGGTAGACCAATAAATTATCGAAAGGATTCCAAAAAATTGGAAAAAAAGCGTTCTGAATATTCTTAAGAAGCTAAATTTCCTTCTGAAATTTTTCAAATAGCAGCTATTGTTCAAAAAAGGTTATCGAACTTGCAGGTCTTCAAGTTATCGAAACCGTTTTGTCTATTCTAAAACAAAGTTCTGATGATATTTCCAGTGATAAACAAATCGGATAATTTCTACAAAATTTAGAAAACTCCGAATTTTGTTTAAAAGCGAAATTATATTCTGAGCAGATTACGTGAGGTAATCTACTCGATTAACACCTCCTTCCTTCCTAAGTCCGAAATGAACCAACAAAGTTGGTTTAGATCGGCTTCTACTTGTGCACGCCACTTAAGGCGAGCTCTTCCTATTGCGTCAAACGTCTGGCTGGGAATCGAAGACATGTCCTAGCCATCTTAAACGTCTAATGCGGAGTTTTTTGACCAGGGGCACAAACGGACGAGTTTGGGCGGTATACCAAAACTAGACATGGCTTTGTATGATTTGTTTGTATAAATGCTGTCATATGCGGCTTTGTAACCGATAAATAGGTGCTTGGAATCGATTTGGACCTCTTGGGTTTTTTTCCAGGATCTGCCTAAGTGTGAAATTCACATATTACGGCAGATAGGATCTTGTAGGCGATGTTGAGGACACGTATACCTCTGTAGTTGGCGCAGTTTAAAGTGTCTCCTTTTTTGTGGATCGGGCAAACGATGCTGAGGTTCCATTCTCAAGGCATACTTTCTTTCGAGCAGATTTGGGTTAAGAGTTAGCGGATGTTACTTACCAAGTCATCTCGGCCGGCTTTATTAAGCTCGGCGGAGAGGCCGTCATTTCGATTTACTTCGCGTAGTAAATCGGATAATCTGCATGCCTGATTTGTTACATTTACTACGTGTGCTTCCTACATAAAGACGTTAAATTTCAAATTTTAATGACATATCCATCTCTATTGATTGAGATTGGATTCATATAGAATCAAAAATACCTGCGAATAGGATTTAGATGTGGGATGTGGACTACAGCAAAGAAACCAGGCTATGTCATAGAAAAATTTAGATAAAAAAAACCGATCAAAATCCTATGTTTTTACAGTTTTCAGGGGGTCATTCCGTAACTTTGAAAGCGATTCTCACTCAGACGGAAGTAAAGACCTCATAAGCAATCGCTCAGTAATCGTCTGTGGTTTGATTATTGTTAACTTACTTGCCCTAAACGAACGCCCCAAATTAAACGCTAACAACTTAATTCGAATGCCCTTCGTCCTATTGATCTTACTTGATGCAAGATGTACCGTCGAAATGTTATCGTCAAACGATAATCACTTTACGGAATGGGGTCCAGGTGATTTCGATAACATCTTTTCTAAAATCAGAAGCACCAACTGAAGTGTCAGTATATGTGTTTTAAAAGTTATCAAGTGCTGACGGGTTCAGTGGCGCAATGATTAGTGCGATGAATTGCCGCGCAGAAGGTCTGGGTTCGATTCCCAGCTGTAGCAGCATCTAAATGATTTTTCCCTAGCCGTGATGATCTGATAAATCATCCAAGTAGTACTATTAATTAGCAAGTACTTCCGATAACTCTTTTTTTTTAACTAATTGAAAACCCCATAATTTTAGAAGCGAAGCTCCTATCGAAGAATTGTCCGAATTTACGTATTAACATTTTTTCGATGCTTTCAATAACATCGCGAAACTTTTCCGAAAACTTGTAAGTCACGGAAGTGCTCTGCTTCTTCTTAATTGAAAATCCAGAAGAACATGACCTTTTATAAAGGGTTTTTCAATAATAGCGGTACAAAAGTTTTTTTTTTTTTAATAAAACGGTTTTGGATATCAATGAAATTTTTTATTCCTGTGAAGGTACGTTCGATGCCATTATGTATGGAACTCGATTTCTTTTGCATGGGCACCAAGGGCACGCTTGCAGAAGTCCAGACGCTGAACCCAATTTTGGACGGTTTTCAAGCATAAATTGGCCGATACTGCTGCAATTTCATGTTCGATATTCGTACGAAGTCCATCAATCGTCGCTGGCTTGTTGGCATAGACCATAGACTTGACGTAGCCCCATAGGAAATAGTATAACGGCGTCAAATCGCACGACCGAGGCGGCCAAGCGACTGGACCATTTCCAAACTTCGCTGTGTGGCTTGTGGCGCTGTTGGAACCACATGTCCTCCAAGTCCATATCATCCAATTGGGGCCAAAAATATTCGGTTATCATTGAACGGTAGCGATTCCCATTCACAGTAACGTGCCGTTCTTGATCATCACGGAAGAAGTACGGCCCTATGACGCCGCAGGCCCATAAACCACACCAAACCGTAATTTTTTCGGGATGCAATGATGACTCATGGAGTACGTGTGGATTGCTGCCTGACCAATACCGCATATTTTGTTTATTGACGAAGCCATTCAGCCAGAAATGAGCCTCATCGCTAAAGATGATTTTTCGATGAAAATCCGAATCATTTTCAAGTTGTTGCTCAGCCCAATTCACGAACATACGACGCTTCTGGTGGTCAAGCGGCTTCAGTTCTTGCGACAATTTAATCTTGTAAGGATGTATGCCAAGATCTTTTCGCAAAATTCGCCACAACGACGTCACTGAGAAGCCCAACGCTTGAGAACGACGTGTGAGAGACACATTTGGGCTTTCTTCAACTGAAGATTCAGCGGCAGCAATGTTCTCGACACTACGGGCACTTATTTGTCTCACTGGCACGGGAACATTTTGTACTGTGCCTGTGGATTTAAATTTGTCCTCTAGACGCTCAATTGTCTGCTAGGACGATTATGACGACCATAAATTGGACGTAGCGCTCTTAACGTTGAGGCCACTGACTCCGAATTTCGGTTGTAAATTTTAATAATTTCGACTCGTTGTTGGATCGTATATCTTTCCATCATGAAATGGCAAACCTTACTGAAGAGAAATGTCAAAAGAGCGGCAAGAAATATGGCGTCGTTTGCTGTCCAAGTCGCTCAACTTTTGTAGCGTCCCTGTTGAAAAACCCGATATGATTCGGATAACATAGATTCTTGACGATTTAAAACGTCAGTGTTTTATGGAAAACTGTACAATATAACCATTGACAGTTCTTTAACCATTAACAAATATTTATAAGGCCTGGTGGATCGTGTGATGGATTGGGAAGGGATTGAATTTTTTTTCTCAGTTGTTGCAACGTTGTTTTTCACTCGTGCTATTCTCTGACAAATCATCCGATTATCAGAAAAAATCTGGGATCTGGGTCCTAATGATCCTGTTGCGCCAAGTATTTGTTTGTTCAAACTTCACACTGGGTAAAGGCCGTTTATCTCCTTCGGATATCATAAATTTTAGCAATTTCAGAGTCTGAATAACATATGACTCTGTTGACGAAAATCTGAGTATAATTAGGTATCCTCCGACAATCAATGTGAGCTCGCTAACATCAATGTCAGAAACCTCCTTCGCTACATACATAATTATCTCTGAATGGTTCAATTAGGCGAACGGATATAGGAAAGTCGACATATCCACTTGGTACCACAACAGACATTTATGGTCTAAGTGTGCACGCGCATCGAGTGCAGCCACTACAACCTAACCTAATCTTACCTAACCTATGTGTCCGATAGGATGATGATCTGATCCTTCAGAGATTTCGCTCCGTTGCTTAGGTATCTGCTATTTTTGTTTTGGATTCAGAGGAACAACATTCTCAGCAGAGAGGAACTTTGTCTGTCAAATAAAGGAATAAATTTCCTTTATGATATCTGCACACAATATGTGTCAACATATTGCATGAAATCTCTGCCATGCCAAGAAAGAAAGAAAGATTTGTCGGGAATCTCGTAGGAATAAGTGGACCACGCCTTTTGCATTTTATGCTTTCGATAACACCGCAAACCACTTTCGATAACTTATTTTTGACAACAAAAAAATAACGACTTTAACTTACCAATACTTTAGCATCCTTAAACATAGTAAATCCATCACAACCACCGTGCATGTAACTTTTAATACAAATTTTATAGATCTGATCCATTTTTAGGAACTCATCAGCGACTTGGACTAATTGCGGATCTATTCGCTGTCCCGGTGATTTAGATGGATCGAATGCAAATGTTACACCTGAGACCTGTAAATAAATTATCCCTTAAAAAATATTCAGTCGAGTAAAATAATTGGATGACTTACTTGTGGAAATCGTCCTTCCAGCTTTGGATAACTCGATATTGCGTTCTCGAGTGCTGCCAGTAGACATTTTCCAGTAATTTCCAATAAAATAAGTGGATCTCTCATTGGAATAATATTGACAAGATCCTTCATTGTAAATGGACCTGGTGGATGGATTTGATCGGATCGGAATGTACCAGAGTTTATAATAACCACATCAGCGCCGGTAGCGGCCAATACCACATCGCATACCCAATCACCAAGATTTGTCTCTTGCGTTCGGATCGCCGAGAAGCGACCATCTAATTCTACACTAAAGTTACCTAGCACCTCGGTCATTTTGGCCTCGATTACATCTGAAATATATGCAATTTTTTTTTTAATTATTTAGAGCTTGAAGGATGTAACCAAAGACTATAAAGTCGTACAGATGACGCACTCGCAAGCACAAACAATACAACAATACAATCTGAAATGTCATCTCATAACAACATATATTCTTATATATTCTTACCTGAATACTTAGCCAACTCAGCCTTTAAATCTGGATCTTCCTTAAAAGCTGAGGTTACATCAATTGGGTCCACATCTACCTGAACCTTACCGTCAGCTCCTTTGTTCTTATCGAGTGTAATTTTTGAGAATTGCCGGAAATCTGTTCCGGATTTAACGATCTTAATACCATTAATTTCCTTAATCTCACACACATGATCATGTCCGCCGAGGATCAAATCAATTCCTGGACAATGTTGAGCTAAATTAATATCATTTGGGGTGCGCATGTGAGTCAGCGCAATAACGATTTCACAGCCTTCGTTGCGCAACTCTTCGGCTAGTTTGTTCCCAGCTTCGACATAATCAATGTAGGTTACCTCTTTCGGATCGATTGTGGGTAAAGTTTCAAGCCATTCCTTTTCAACAAGTCCAATTAGACCGATTGAGGTTTGATTGTGGAAAATGAAATGGGTGATCTTTCCGCCACCCAATGGACGTCCGGTTTCGTTATCCACTACGTTTGACATAAGCCATGGGAAGTTGGTTTTTTTGATTAATTCACTGAGGATGTCTAGACCGTGATCTGTAAATGAGGGGAATTCAGGGATTCAATGATTTATTTTAATACATTTTTACATTAATTCGCCTATGTTTTACCGTCAATACATGTTTTACCGTACACACATTTAATAAAATTTATTCAAGAAGAATTTTAATCTGAATCGCAGATGATATTTTGTCTCAACCTGTCTGTTTAACATCCGATTAGGGGTTACCTTGGCTAGAGGTGGAGCCTCACTATATATAAAAGAGTGTATCGAACATTCGATTGATCTTAAAATAGAAATCGAAACAATGCAAGTTAGCTCTATACAAGTCAGAAGCAGACAATCCTTTCTGAAGATATCTTCTGTTTACTGCCCATCACGATGCAATATTGAGAAAATTGACTTTGAAAACTTGCTAAATTCCCTTGGACAGCGTTTTGTCATCGGACTTTAATGTCTTGGGACTTTAATGCAAAACATACATTCTGGGATCTAGATGCATATCACAGAAAGGTAGGATGCTTAACGATGTAGGTAGAAAGTACAATACCGAATTTTATTCTACGGGAAAACCAACTTACTAACCAACTGATGTTACAAAAATAACGGATTTGATCGATTTTTTCACCGTAAAAAGTATGCCCTCCAATCGAATCAAAGTGGAGGAATGCTTTGAACTTTGCTCTGATCATTCTCCGGTCATTCTAAGAACGAGCGAGTCAATCATTAGAGATTAAAACCAACCCAGACTAACAAACGGAAAAACCAACTGGGAAGGCTTCAAAAACGATATTGAAAATAATATTCGACTGGGTGTATCGCTTAGATTCTCATTGGAACTTTAAGTTGCGGTTGACTACATTATCGATACCGTTCAAAAAGCAGCATGGAATAATACTCCTCAACATAGCAAAGCAGTAAGTTATAGTAAGTGGGAAATAAAAGATTTGGTTAGACAAAAAAGGAAATCTCGAAAAAGATGGCATCAAACTCGTGCCCCGCAAGACAAAACACATCTCAATCGGTTGGGTAACATGCTATCGAATTCGATCAAAAACTCTAAAAACCATGCAGTAGGTACTTATCTCCAAAGCCTAACCGCTGGAAAAGAATCGAATTATTCACTTTAGAAAGCAATTAAAGTCATAAAGCGGCCAAAAAACGCTGTGCCGCAAATTAGAGTAACTCAAGACGTTTGGGCAAAAAGCGATAAGGAAAAGGCAGACATTTTTGCCGCACATCTTCAGGCAACATTTAAAAAATTTAATGGTCCAGAAAACATAAATTTGATCGAGACTACACCGATAGTAATCTAGTTAGATATGCAAGTATTGCCGAGCTTAAACGGGAAATACAGAAACCAAAGCCTATAAGAGCTCCGGGTTATGACCTGATTACAGGAGTACTTCGGAAAGCATTAACTAAACTCATCTGCATCGCAAATACAGCAATTAGATTAGAATACATACCAAGACAGTGGAAAGTCGCAGAAGTGATTATGGTTCTAAAAACAGCAAAATCACCGAATGAAATAAAATCCTACAGACCTATTTCTCTTCTCCCAATAATTTCAAAAGTTTTTAAAAGGATATTACTCGGTTGCTTACACCCCATTATTGATAAGAAACGACTTTTACCTGAGCATCAATTTGGGTTTAGAAGTAATCATTCGACTGTGGACCAAGTTCATCGATTTACTGATGTAATTGAGAAAGCTTTCCAAGAAAAGAAAGCTCAGCCGTATTTCTTGACGTGTCGTAAGCTTTTGACAAGGTTTAGCATAGAGGCATTCAATACAAACTAAGACAAGTTCTGCCTGAAAAATTATATAAAAATCCTCGTGTCGTATCTTGAGCATAGACTCTTGAAACTTGGAAACAAATATTCGGATTTCAAAGAAATATTAGCAAGAGTACCCCAAGGAAGCGTTCTTGGACCACTCTTGTACATCTTATTTATACGTGATATCCCACAAACAAACAATACAATAGCTGCCACGTTGGCTGACGATACAGCTATACTAGCAGTTGGCACAACAACAGAGGATACAAATATGAAATTACAAAACGCTCTTAACGAGGTAATTGAATGGACAACAAAAATCCTGGCGGGTTGCACTTAACGAGAGCATATCGATTCATGTAAATTTTTCGTATAAACGGACAAACAATTTGCATGCATTTCTCAATACGGTTCGAGTCTCTTTTGCTAATGAAGCTAAATATATCGGAATGACACTCGATGCAAAACTAAAATGGAAGTCGCATGTGAAAAACAAATGCGAAGAACTTAAAAATAAATACAGAGAACTGTATTGGTTACTCGGAAAATATTCGAAACTTCACATTGATAACAAGCTGCTATTATACAATCAAGTGCTAATGCCGGTCTAGACATATGCTATACAACTATAGGGCTGTACCAGTGAAACGAATCTGAATATTTTACAAACTTTTGAAAACAAAATGTTAAGATCATTCGTCAATGCGCCGTGGTATATAATGAATGAAGATCTACGCAGAGATCTGGGTATTCCCGCGGTTAAAGATGAAACGAAAAATTTTGCACGCAAACATAAAAAAAAGGTTATTGGGACACGTTAACACAACGGTCCTCCGAATTCTTGACGAAGCAAATTTATTGTGGCGTCTTCAAAGAACTAAGCCCTTAGATTTGGCCCGATCCCTTTTCCCTAAGGAAAGTTACCTGCCAAACATTCATTACTCGTGATAAACAAATTGCAAGATAAGTCGCATACTTAGTTGACATACAAGTACAAAAATGTTGGTGGTTTTAGCCAGTTAAAGTCTCTTTGTCTCTACTTTGGGCACGTGCTCATCGTGTCTTTTGAGATTTCCACCAGCCCACGAAAAAAACAAAAAAACGTATTTTACAAAAATTTAAAATTCAACGATTTTTCAGCTATAGGTGAAAGGTCAGCTTCTCAATTTGGCCGCGAAAAAGCGATCATTAAGTCGTCAATAGCGTAATGGAGTTTTCTATTCATAAACCAGCACGTTATCGGAAAAGCTTTTCTCTTTTATCAAATTCAGAACAAAATTTTCTTCTGAGATTTACCAGAATGCTCGTTTTGGCTATTCTTAGATGCTTTCACGTATTTTTTAGCCAATGAAAAAAAATGGACAGAATAGGCAAAACAAATCTCATGTCATCAATTGAATTGGCTGCCATTTTGGTAGAAATTAAAAAAAAATTGTACCTCTGCTTTCATGATAAGCGTTTTTCAAGGTTTAAAAATGATGTCATTACGGTAAAAAAATTATATTCATCAAACGTTAACTATCTGCACATTTGCGCTCATTATAATCGATTTTGAATTGTTGCTAGCAGAATCTATCTAGCCTACTGACTTCTTAGGTGTTTGTTTTCTTATGGTCAATTGCGTTAAATTTTTAGCCAGTGGATACATTTTGACATTTTTATGGTGAATAGAGACTTCAAAATGTTAACCTGCTCAACAGCTCGGTAAAATTTATCCAGTGGCTAATTTTTGACATTTTGTATACCACTGAGGAGTTAGAGATTTCAAAAGCACACTTGTGGATTAATCGTCATTACGAGTGTTCACATTTGGAGGGGAAATAGCACATCATTCAGATTAAATAATAAAAAGCAAAACAAATTATTTTTACAAGAAAATGTAACTACCGTTTTAAAATAAACTAAAAAGGGGTTTTTGAAAATGGGTGCTTACAAAAATGTTATGATTTCAATCGTTTCCCTATAATTTATATGCGAAACATGCTTAACTTGAACAAAGTAGAATGGATAACCTTAATCATGAACACAAATCATACAACAATATTTTTGTTACTGATAATAATAAATAATTAAGGTGATGATTTATCTAAAATCGATGCCTTATTAGTTTCAAACAAAAAAAATTTAAGGAAAGGAATTTTATTTAAATTCATTTGGGAATTTATTCAAAATAGTATTTGAATAAAATCCCATTTAACCCAATTGACACAGCAAAAAGCCAATTAGTTCTTACCACTGCAGAAATGTACAAAAATAGATAGTGGACACAATTTAACCCGCTTTTTGAAGCAATTGACACACGGCCTAACAGAAGAAATCTGCCAAAATGCACACTGCGTTGAATCAATAGATTGGTCAAATGATAGAGTTTTCATTTTCTGAAATTAAGTCCAAAAGAGGATTCTTACTGAACTTTACTGATTTTTTTTAATTATTGCCGTTTCCGTCGACAAAAATTATTAAGATAGAGAGATACTCAGAAAGAAAAACCCTACCCCTACATAAACATTTGTAAAATAATTTACTACAGGGATGTCTGTTGTTCAAAATCAGTAAATTGTCAGTTGGTATCAGAAAGTGACATATCGTTAGTTTTGACATGTGTTTTATGTAATTTGTTTACAAGCCACGACAAAGAAGTGATTTTACTGAAATTGTTTAAAATTGTTCCCGTACTTTTCAGTAAATTTGTCTCTTTCTGAAAGAGTTTACTGCACTCCAAGGAATTTTAGAATTTACTAATTTTTATTGCAAAAGTACGGAAACAGACCGATCATAATTCCGCGTTCTTCATGAGTAGATAATCTTTCCGATTCTTGATGCCAACTTAATCGATCTAACTATAAATTTAAGACCAAAAAATATATGACAATTGGCCTTTGCTTTTGATGTTGTATTTAAAATTAAATACTTAGACTAACTAAATGACTATTTTATCAGATAAATATGTTTTTTTTTACCAACTTACCAAAATCATGATTTCCAAACACAGCACAGTGTGTATCGACTGAATTCAGCACGGGTACCATTTGTTCGCCTTGAGTAAAAGTACTTACTGCAATTCAAAAACAACTCGTTTTTAATATACCACAACAATGTTTATTCAAACTTACACATGCTTGGTGAGAATATATCCCCACTGAAGAGTATTAACGGATCCAACTCCTTAAACGACTTGATTGCTGTGCAAAATCTTGCCGCGCCACCTACCGGCTCAATATCTGAATTTGCATCTATGTTGTAGACATCGTTGTAGTGCAAAATCGTCAATGGCTTGAGATCTCTCATGTTGCTGACTTTGGACTTTTCCAATTGACTGATGATTGAATAGTTTCGATGGATTTGCTTTGGCGAATCACAAGATGTAGACTTGCGACTCGATAATAGTGGATTCGATGAATGATGCGAGTTCTGGGCGGATGATGATTCTTCGACAGAACTCGAGTCCAGATCGTGGGACAAGAAATTCGGATTTGTGCTTTGGATTTGAGATACGGCTCGTTTGCCAGCCTCGCGAACTTCTATTGAAGCCTATGTGTAAAATTGGTATTGATATTAGAAAATTATTCTGTTAATGGTTTGTGTTGTATTTGGTTGAAATTATGCCGTGATAAAACACCGAAGCAGGGAGGGCAAAACAAGAAATGGAAAGTAGATACGTCCTTATGTGATTAAATGAGCGATGAAAAGGACTTTTCTACATGAATAAAAATTTGATTAAAAATTATAAGCGACTTTAGTTTACAAACAAAAAAGCAAGTAGTAAGTGATAGAAAGCAAGAAAATATGACCAACAACGAAATTGAGCTTTTACCCATCAAAACTTGTCAAATAATGGGAGCATGTCATTTTATGACAGCGGTGTCAAGGTGTCACACGCCGTGTGACATGTTGCGACATATTGTTGAAACCAGAGCTATGTCACGTCAATGGCATTCAACTGAAGAACGAAGAAGTCAGAAATCACGCTCCAATTGCTGTGCACGTTGGGGAATTGACTCATTTGGATGACCCTCAACACTGCAATCCACAACGGCAATAACCTCTTCCGTTCGCACTGTTTGTCGTCTTTGGTTTTCTGCACTAGAGTATACCTGGCGCGAATAACTTGCTTAGATCGACGATTATGTCGATTGTCGACCATATAATCGACATTGTTTAGGATAAGTTTGGCGAACCAAACCATGGTTTTCAAAATAAATTTGCACAGTTTGCCACTCTAAACTGTCAAATTGACAAACCGTTGAAATAGTGTTGCCAGTTCAGAAACACTAGAAAGAAATAGGTTCTCGGAAAAATTCGTTGAAGCTTCACAAACTAAGAGCTGTGCAAACGTACGTTCTGATAACTCCCTGAATTAAATTAAATAATGTGCACAACGCATTTATGACGTTTCCAAGAAGATGCAACTCGAGTCAAAAAGCATATATATTCGATACAACTAAGCAGATGTCGTCTTTGCGTTTAAATTTTTTACTCAAAGCAAGGACACAAAGCTCGATAAGAATCCTGTCGAGATGAACAAGGAAATATCGTAGTTGAGACACAGTCGATGCTGAGGATATGGAAGAACCACTACTGAAGACTGTTAAACGGCGATGTCGAACATTTCGCTGTCAGGCTGAACGAACCATTCAATATTGGCAACGACAGCGAAAACTGCCAACCACCCGACCTGAGTGATGTAAGGATAGCAATATCCAAAGTCAATCTTAATAAGGCTGACGGAAATGACGGCCTTCTCGCTGAGTTTTATAAAGTAGGCGGTGATGACTTGGTAAATAACATGCACCAACTCATAAGCCAAATCTTGTCGGAAGAAAGTATGCCTGAAGAACGGAAACTCAGCATCGTTTTCCTGTTCCAAAAAAAAGGGGACCAATTACGCCAACTACAGAGGCATAAGTCTCCTCAACGTCGCCTACAAGATCCTATCTGCCGTATTATGTGAACGCCTGAAACCGTTTGCCAACAATCCTGGAAAAAAACCCAAGATGCCCAAATCGATACCCACCACCTATTCATCGATTTCACAGTCGCATACGACAGCATTTATAGAGACGAACTATACAGAGCCATGTCTAGTTTTGGTATTCCCGCTGCGCCATCAGGGTCGGAAACGACCTTACCGACACATTCGATACCAAAAAACGGTTTAGGCAAGGCGTTGCGCTGTCATGTGACTGTGACTTCTTTAATTTGATGCTGTCAACACGAAAGGACACACAACATCGACGAATTAGACAGAACGTCACGATTGACAGACATAACTTTGAGGTAGTACGGGTCTTTATCTATCTCGGCTCCGCTATTAACTCTGACAACAACATCTCGTCAGAAATTAAACGAAGAATTTCTCCTGCCAAACGCTGTTTCTTCAGGCTCAGAAGGCAATTCAGTAGTAAAGCCCTCATTAGAGCTACTAAGGAGATCTTATATAAGACCCTGATAATCCCAGTCCAGCTCTACGGCGCTGAAGCATGGACCGTCTCAAAAGCGGATGAAGAAATCCTTGGTCGGTTTGAGAGGAAAATTCTTCGAAAAATGTTCGGTCCCGTTTGCGTTGACGGGCTATGGAGACAAGGATTCAACCAAGAACTATACGAGCTGTACAGCGACATGCCCCTGGTCAAAAAAAAACTCCGCATTGGACGTTTAAGAAGGCAGAGCTATAATTTTCCGATTATCGTCAAAACCCAACTAAGTCGTTCCATAAATTATTAAAAAAGGTCTGGCCTTCTTCTTTAAAAAAAAATCCTTAGGATATGTCTATGCTCAAATATTATGGATAACAAAAATGTCATCCTAAGACCGATCTTTTCATTGGGTCAATCATTAAAACTACAAAAAAAAAATACAAATTTTTGGCGCAACATGCTAGTTAGTACTCAGGGCCGAGCTTTCTCACAACCATTCATGTGTGCGTTGGCGGGACCCCCTGTTGCCAACTCCGAACGGCGAATTAGAGAAAAGCTTGACAATCGATACAACTCGGATGATTTTTCAGATCATCACGAGAGGAGGGCCAGTGAAAAATCATTTAGGTGTAGCTACGGCTGGGCATCAAACCCAAGCGTATTGCGCGGCAGTTCATCGCAACAACCATCGCGCCACTGAGCCCTTCATAAAAACTGCCCTCGGTAAATGGGAGTGCCAGAGATACAAGACCCGAATGGATTCATTTCAAGTAAAAAGTTAAAATCATAGCTGGTCGCAGTCGATTCCATGAAAGAACTACTTTGATGAACTGCGGTACTGCGACGCAGATAACGCAGAAGAATGTGGTTGAAGGTTTTAACCTTACCATCGATTGCACGATCTACATAGAAATAAATCTTTTCAACTGCACCAATTACAGAGACTCAAGATTCCTTAATAATACCTTCAAGATTTTGTCTGGCGTATTATGTGAGCCCGTGGAACTGTTTACTAAATACCCCTATCAGTGTCATAGAGCCATGCAAGGTAATTTACAAATTTTAATCATGAAAAAATCTCAAGATGTCTAAATCGATACACCTCTACTAAAAGGTTTTTCAATAAGAGCGCTACAAATTTTTTTTTAAATAAAAAAAAAACGATTTTGGATATCAATGAAATTATTTATTCCTGTGAAAGGACGTTCGATGCCATTATGTATGGAACTCGATTTTTTTGCATGGGCACCACGGGCACGCTTGCAGAAGTCCAGACGATGAACCTAATTTTCGACGGTTTTCAAGCCTAAATCGGCCAATACTGCTGCAATTTCACGTTCGATATTCGTACGAAGTTCATCAATCGTCGCTGGCTTGTTGGCATAGACCATAGACTTGACGTAGCCCCACAGGAAATAGTCTAACGGCGTCAAATCGCACGACCGAGGCGGCCAAGCGACTGGACCATTTCGTGAGATAACACGTTCTCCAAACTTGGTTTCTAATAAATTGATTGTGGCATTCGCTGTTTGGCTTGTGGCGCCGTTCTGTTGGAACCACATGTCCTCCAAGTCCATATCATCAAATTGGGGCCAAAAATATTCGGTAATACCGTATATTTTGTTTATTGACGAAGCCATTCAGCCAAAAATGAGCCTCATCGCTGAAGATGATTTTTCGATGAAAATCCGAATCATTTTCAAGTTGTTGCTCAGCCCATTTCACGAATATACGACGCTTCTGGTGGTCAAGCGTCTTCAGTTCTCGCGTCAATTTAACCTTGTAAGGATGTAGGCCAAGTTTTTTTCGCAAACTTTGCCACAACGACGTCACAGAGATGCCAAACGCTTGAGAACGACGTGTGAGAGACACATTTGGGCTTTCTTCAACTGAAGCCTTAGCGGCAGCAATATTCTCGACACTACGGGCACTTCTTTGTCTGCTAGGACGATTATGACGACCATAAATTGTACGTAGCGCTCTTAATGTTGAGGCAACTGACTCCGAATTTCGGTTGTAAATTTTAATAATTTCGACTTGTTGTTGGATCGTATATCTTTCCATGATGAAATGGCAAGCCTTACTGAAGAGAAATGTCATAAGAGCGGCAAGAAATATGGAGTCGTTTGCTGTCCCTGTCGCTCAACTTTTGTAGCGTCCCTGTTGAAAAACCCGATACATCATTTGCAGAATGATAATAAAGAATCAGAAAGGATCTCATCCAAACATGGGATATCAAAGGAGAATTGACACAAGAGATCATGACATTTCTTCAACATTGTTCTTGTCAGAGGGAATGGGTAAACAAACTGAACCGTAGCTTCTATTTGTAGACAACCCAGGGCACGAACTCTGTTGAAGTGGCACGCAAACGTAGAAAATTACCCCAGACCAACTTTCAGTTCATGACTGGAGCTAGCTAGCTCATCTCTCTAATTATTTAAATCCACATTGTTTAAAACCCAGATTCGCCCCGAATTGTAGGGTCAGTCAAATAAACAAATAAAAAGGTACACAAGCTTAAAATCCACTTATTATTTTTTGCCCATCCTTTATAAATCCATTTATTAATAGTAACAATGTATTTAATATGAGTGACAAAAAAACAATAACAGGAATATTAATACGTATTTCCAAATGAAAGCATAAATGAAAACAAAATACACTCACCTACAAAACAAATCGAAAACAAAATGCTAGATATTTGATTTTAATAATGGTATATGGAAGTATGTGCTTTTTACAGTGAAGTAAAAAAAAATGTCAACATCAAATGAATTGCCTCCTACAAACCATTGTTTTACAAAACGACCAATGATCAGAAATAAAAAATAAAGTAAGCCCAACTTAAAAAAAACGATTTTTACGAACAACAATAAAATTTGTAGAAAAAAATTTTGTAAATGCAAGTGACCTGTTTTAACCATCCAACAACATTTCTAAGACCTTTCGTTACTTCGGTTGCTTCTGTGAGAGCTGTTGAGCTATTTTCAACCAAATCACCAAATTTTGATCGGAGTCCGGATTGTGATGTAATTTCTGCCATTATACTGCATTAAATAATATTATTAATAAAAATTTTGTCTGATTAAATTTTTAAAGATTTTTTTGTTCAACTTAGGAAAAATGAAATTAAAATACTTTTGGAGAGAAATTTTTCTTTTGACGTTTGGAGAGAAAAGACAAGTTGGTATTGTGTGAATTTTAAAAAAAAAACAAAACAATTTGTTCAATATGGCTCGTATGCGTCATAATTTTTATTGAAATGTATTGCCAAACCAATATATATAACCTTTGAAATATAATTTCAGCAAAGTCAGTATTTTAAATGATGTTTAACACTTAAATTGGACAACCGATGTATATTTTATGACACTGTAAGTCATCGGCGTATTTTTGTGGTACAATAAAAATATAAACATTAGCCTTTCTAAAATTGACGAACTTTAACGTGCGCTTACGCAAGCCTAGTATGTATACTGATCGCACAAAATATTAGCGCCACTGATTTCCAATATGTTTACTCAGCTTTAGATGAGCCTGAGAAATGACATGCATTGGTAGATGTCATTTAAAATTTTATTTTAATTTGTCGCCAAAATACAAATCCTTGTATTACAAAAAACTGATTTTTTTGTTAAATTAATTTTAGACTTAAAACAATGCGTGTATATTCTGCGCGAGGTATCCGTCGGAGCGGACAATTTTCCGCAACGCATTCTTCGCCGGAGGCTTAACTTCCATTCGAGGTATGTGTCATCGGAGTAAAT
Source organism: Rhingia rostrata (assembly GCA_949824845.1). NCBI lineage: Eukaryota > Metazoa > Arthropoda > Insecta > Diptera > Syrphidae > Rhingia > Rhingia rostrata. The sequence continues at coordinate 71,201,003 of OX463758.1, forward strand.
AAATTTCGCGAAGACACTTAGCTACACTTAGCTGTTAAAAATTGCACGAAAAATGCATCTGAACGCGCTTCAACGCAATTTTGCCGGGGTGCGTTACAAAATGTCGGAGAAATATTCCGAACAGCTTTTTGAATGAATACCTCGAAGATAAAATCCTTCGAGTCGTACAAAATCGGATAATTTTCCGCTCCGACGGAAACGCCGTTAGGGTATATTAATTTCGCGAGGTAAAACAAAAAATTTAAGAAAACAGCGGACCGTGGATATTTGTTTGTAGCTATATTATATTTGGAGAGCAATAACCATTGTGCAAGGGCACTGGATGCAGTGCGACATGCAGTACAGCCAACCAGATACTCAAGGAGAATTTTTGTTGGACTGTTTAACTGTGGTGTTTGGTGATATTTATTTGAAAATTGAAGACAAACATTGGATAATGCAGGATATGCCATTACTTTGCCGTTAACATTAAAAGAAAGTCTTGTGGTTCTAAATGGGAAGAAACTAGGTTAGAAGCCCTATATGGGCCGTTTGATAACAGAAAGTTATTTTTTTATGGGCTATTCGTAGACAAAGTCCAGCAACTGAATTTGTAGCTTCAACTCATGTTTAATATTAGAATTTTAGGGCAAACAATATTCACAGTATTTTTTTTAGTGGAACACCAGTGAACTTCGACATATTCCGACAACAGGTTGTCTAGGAAATTGAAGGGTCAGTCAGGCCCCTTGAACAGAGATGGTGGCGGATGAACCGAAAGGCCAACGGTAGCGCTCAATCCCGTGGTGGATACTGATAGCCCCGTGTCTTAGAAGCTAACATCGACTCGGACCACTACCTTGTTGGAACCAACGAATGCGGATATCCACCACGCCACAACAATCCAGAAATATTGTGAAAAAATTTAATGTCGAAAGATTGCAATCGCAAGAGACCGCCAGGACCTTCGCGCAACGCGTATCCTTTAACCTCTCAATTAACGTCATACCACCAGCATCGAATTTCGAAGAACAATGGCAACGATGCCAACAAGCCATTAGATATCTGCAACTGATGTGCTGGGTTTCTCGCGCCCACCAGCAAGAAACCCTGGTTTGATGAGGAATGCTGACAGATGCTCGCAGCCAAGAACAAGGCCTACAAGGCTAAGCTTCAGGTGAAGACGAGAGCTGCCATTGAGCTCTATAGGCAGAGAAGAAGGGAAGAACACCGGCTTTTCAGAAAGAAGAAAAAGAGCAAGGAAAGCGCGCGATCGAGGATATGGAGAGGTGCCACTCCAGGAAAGATGTTCACAAGTTTTACCAAAGTGTAAAATGTTAAAGCCAAGGATATAAGGCTCAAACAGAATCCTGTCGAGGTGTACAAGGAATATCGTAGTTGAGACACAGTCGATGCTGAGGATACGGAAGAACCAGTTTTGCAGACTGTTAAACGGCGATGACGAACAACATTTCGTTGTCAGGCGGAACAAACCATTCAATATAGGCAACGACAGCGAAAACTGACAACCACCCGACCGGAGTGAAGTGAGGAGAGCAATATATGAACTCAAGCTTCATAAGGTTGCCGGAAAGGGCAGACTTCCCGCGGATCATTATTAAGCCGCCGGTGATGACTTGGTAAGTAACCTCCGCCAAATCATAACCCAAAACTGGGTGCAAGAAAGTATGCCTGAAGAATGGAACCTCGGCATCATTTGCCGGATCCACAAAAAAAGAGACGTTCTGAACTGCGCCAACTACAGAGGCATAAGTCTCCTTAATATTGCCTACAAGATCCTATCTGCCATAATATGTGATCGTCTGAAACCGTTTACCAACAACCTGATCGGCCCTTATAAGTGTGGTTTTAGGCCAGGAAAGTCCACAACCGTTAAAATTTTCACACTTCGGCAGATCCTGAAAAAAAAAACCCAATACCCACCGCCTATCATCGATTTCAAAGCCGCATACTGCAGCATTTATAGAAACGAACTATACAGAGCCATGTCCAGTTTTGGTATACCGCCCAAACTCGTCCGTTTGTGTAGGATGACGATGGAGAATTCTCGCTGCTCCATCAGGGTCGGAAAATAGAGAGGGAAGCGGCAAAAATGGATTTAGCAGTAAATGAGGGCAAGACGAAGTATATGCTATCAACACGAAAGGACACCCAACATCGAAGAATTGGACAGAACGTCACCATTGAAAGAAATAACTTTGAGGTATAACTCTTCTCTATTAACTCTTACAACAACATCTCGTCAGAAATCAAAGGAAGAATTACTCCTGCCAAACGCTGTTTCTTCATGCTAAGAAGGCAATTCAGTAGTAAAGACCTCACTAGAACTGCTAAGAATATCCTACATAAGACCCTGATCATCCCAGTCCTGTTCTACGGCGCTGAAGCATGGACCAGCTCAAAAGCGGATGAAGAAATCCTTGGTCGATTTGAATGGTCACAATTATGTACTTACGTACGTTCATGAAGTTTCCAAAATATTCAGTGGTAAGCAAAATTTGAGAAGCTTCTCTTGCAAGTTTTATAATTTGTCACGTTTGTCAAACTTAAGTGGTTCAACGCAGTACCTCTAATGCCACACGCATGTAAGTTGTGAAGTAAGCGTCGATGACACGGAATGAGGAAGCACAACGTAATTTATTTCCGACGGGTTCTGTAATACGGGTGTTTATTTTTTTTAAATTTATTCAAAGCATTTATTCTATATAGTTACGCTTATTTTCACCGTCCTTCATACAAATCCCCAAAGGGTTCCATTTTTCTGCAATTTTTACAACCCTCCACTCTACCTGTTAATCATTAGGAAAATTCTTGTAAATTTCGCAAACCCAAGAAAACACATGATGACACTGTAGTTTCCCAAGTGCTTAAACATATCAGATGTATTCAAGGAACGTCTTAAGAGTACAACATGCGAACGATTTTTAGTTTACTTTCAACTCAATTGAATTTCATTGCAATTTTAAGGAATTCTTCCATTTGTTCGATTTATAAATGTGACGGATAAGAAGTCGGATAAAATGTCACAATTTTGTTTTAAAAGTTTAGGACATTAACCACATCAGTTTGCACAACCAATTCGTCTGCTGAACTTCAGATTCCCAATACAAATTTTGACAGTTCATTAACCACTTCGTAATTTGACCACGTTTACAACATTTACGACGATTTGCGACATAGCATTAATATATGGAGGTATTCATAATATTTAAAAGTTGTGATTACTGCTATATTAGAGTCTCCAAATCCAAATACTTTCAAACAATTTCAATATAAACTTCAAAATGCAAGAATAAAATCAAAGCACAGCTTGTGACATCTCACTTCACTTTCAAATATAATAAAAAATTCACAACACGAATTGGCGGTTATCACTAAAAACATGCCGTCCTTTATCAATTTTCTACGGTTCAATGATTTCAAATCAAATTACCGCTATCAACACTTTTAGTGCTTCTAAAAAAATGCTGATATGAGCTACCTACACCGAGCAACAATTTACATATCAAGTGGATTTGAGAAATTCGAAATCAGTTCAGTGTGCACATAATCGCATTCCTATATTCAATTCAGTTTGGCATGTAGAATTTATCACATGAACGCTTCATTAAACCATTTTTTTAAATTAAACGTCAACCACAATATACTTGTCTTTGTGCTCTCACAGACTTTTAAATAAATAAACACTTTCCATAAAAAAAAACTACTAATTGACATCTAATTAATTTCAATTCATAACAATTTGACATTAAAAGCAATAAATGCTAAGTAACCAAAAGTAATCAAAAATAAAAGATTTTTTTAAGCAACTATATCACAAACCAACTCACTAAATTAATCTCTGCATTTTTTATGTAATTCACTCACTTTTTATTAAAAAGAGATTTCAAGAATTTAAAACATTATTCATAGACACCCAAAATGCAGTAACAACTTTTGGGAATTATTTTATCAAAAGACTAATTTATTTAATTTTATTCCATCCAAGAGATTGAGGATGTTATACAGACACAGAGATAAGATACAAACAAAGAAAATAAACACAGACACTATATTAAATAACAAAATAAAAATAACATTCAGTTTTGTATTTTGTAAACAATCGCAGCATTTTTCAATGACAGTGCAACCGCGCGTCACTACACTGCAAATCGCTGCCGACGCGACAGAAACACTTGCTAGTTTGACGCGTCACATGCAATAAATTAGTGTTGTGCTCTGTGTCGTTCGCTTTGGTCTCAAGTTTGTTTATTTACTCATTCTTACTTGGTTATTATGTACTTGCCTAAATTTGTTGATTAGAGAGAGAGCTATAAGCGTTGTTAACTTTTTTTTTTGTTATTCGAATGTCAAATTCGAAGTCATGGTCAGAGCGCGTTATTAGATCAAGTTTATCACACGAGAAGAATAAAAATAAAGATATTCACAGTTTCTAAATTTAAATCACTTTATGTTTAGCTGACAACTGTCAAAAAATGATTTTAAATACTTTCATGGCTACAAATTTTCTTTGTCAAACATGATGATCACAAATGTTTACTCAACTTAACTGAAAATACATCGTACGGTCGAAAGCAAGTTATCACATTTCACGAACGCGTATATTTATTATAAGAATGCAACTCACACTTTGGAAAAAGTTTATGCATCTCATTATTGAGTTTATAATCTTGACTGTAAGCAAAAGCAAGTTTGTTATCAATGACGACACTTGGTTAAATAAATAAACAGAAACGGCACTTGAGAGTATGCCGCGCATACATCTATATAGTTAATACGTGTGCGAATGAGAGCTAATTTGTCGCTATCTGTGTTGATGACTTAATAGTGAACTTTAAATCTACAGTGGAGATGAAAATATTTCATACATTTAGGAAAAGGTATAAAATAATAAAAAATCAATTAAACGAAATTTAATGCTTAAGTAAGGTTGCATGAAAGCTGCATAACTAGAACTCCAAAATAGGCTTTTAGAGTCTGCATGAATCTTGATAACTTTTTTTTACAGCGCCAGCGGTGTAGTAACATAGGCTTTTGGAGTCTACATGAATCATGAACATTTTTATAGTGGAATTGCTTTTGGAGTCTGCATGAATCATGAATATTTTTATGGCAGCAATAAAAGAAATAAATTCGCCTCTACCGTGAGTTGTACCTCTATGGACAAATTCTTAATGCGGAAGCAGTCGTTCAGAAATGGCGAGCTTTGTCCAATAAGAGAAAGATTGTTCCATCAGGACAACGCCAGATCACATACAAGATGGGCCAAAAGAGATCACCCTTTTGGAAGATGCTCATATTTTTGCAAATTGCCGCCGATGTCAAATCTTTTTTTGACATTTGTGGGCTAGACAGATGTGGAATACAAGTGAACAAGACATGGAGCGATACACTCTTTAAGGCCGTGTGTCAATTGCGTTAAAATGGGGGTTAAACTTTATCCAATGGCTAATTTTTGACATTTCTGCAGGTGCTTTCCATCTCTGTCACCCCTCAGCAGGTATGTCAAATGTTAAAAATTAGCCACTGGATACATTTTAGCGAGCTGTTGAGCAGGTTAAAATTTTGAAGTCTCTAGTCACCATACTAATGTCAAAATTTATCCACTGGCTAAAATTTTAACGCAGTTGAAACACGGCCTAAGAAAGCGGAATAATCGTGTCTATTTTTTTGCGTAACCACTCGTCTGTAGTGTTGGCGCAGCGCGAATTCCGTCGCCGACTGCGCAAACACTGTGCCGTTTGGGCACCATCCTTGAAGAATATGAGACCACACGAGACGTTGTCAAGAGTGGCCAGCTCCGGAGAGCTCGTAATGCCGAGAATATCGCCGCTGTTGCCGAGGATGTCGAGCTGCCGCCAAAAACATCGACCAGACGCCGTGCCTCGCAATTAGCCATCAGCCGGTTGTCCCTAAGGCGAATTTTGATCAAAGACTTGCGCATGCTCCCGTACAAAGTCCAGTCCATGCATCAAACCACATCGGATGACTTCTTTTGGCCCACTTTGTACATCTATAGTGACTCGCCAGAAGGTTGATTGTAAGACTCTAATGCATTCATCTTATATCCCGGACCTGGTACCAAGTGATTTTCACCTGCTCCTGCTCATGGCAAATGATTTTCTTGGCATCAAAAGAGGTTTGTGAGCAAACGACTTTTTGCAATAGGGGCGAAGGCTTCTATGAGAGAGTTACAAATACAAATACAAATTTTTGACGCAACAGGCTCGTTAGTACACAGGGCTGAGCTTCTCACAAACATTCATGTGTGCGTGTGTACTACTTGCATGATGGCGGACCTCCTGTTTTATGCTGACTCCGAACGAGAATTTGAGATGAGCTTTTCTTGACAGTCGATACTACTCGGATGATATGTCAGATCATCACGAGAGAAGAGCCAGTAAAAAATCATTTTAGGTGTTGCTACGGCTGGGAATCGAACCCAGACCTTCTGCGCGGCAGGTCATCGCACTAACCATCGCGATCGCGCCACTGAGCCCTCTATGAGAGAGTTGTAATAGAATTACCTTCGGTTACATGTTTCCACAAGATATCGAACAACACTGCGCATATCTGTCCTAAATTCGAGCCTTTTTACTATGCTTAATAAAACCATCAATTCATGCAAAATAACGTATAAGAGGTCTACAATCCGCTCTGCGAATCGTTTTTTTTTTTTGGGATGGGATAGGGCATCCAATTTTTAAAACTTTTATCCCAAAAAGGTGGGCGTGAATAAAACTTTATGGAAAACTATAGAAAATGACAGATTATTATAATCTTTTATGGTTCGATAAAAAACAACGTTTTTCTATGGCATATGCTATGGGGTGGGACATGCAAACCTTTTTTTTTAAACGCTCCTAATAAGTAGGCGTTGATTAAAATGTTCTATATATTAATACTACCGAAGATTTTGCATCGAACGTTTTTCAAATTTCTTCGAAATTTTATTCAAAACCTTATTTTACTAAAAACGACCCCAAAATTTGGGCGTGGAAAAAAGCTTTTATAAAGCCGAAATAAAGATATTGAAATTATTTCTTAAATTATTTACGGTTTGGCCGGAAAACTATATTTTTTCTGAAAGGGGGTATTAAGGTGGTGACTGACAAACATGACTAAATCAACTCAGCTAGCGATTCTGAGCCGATTCACTTAAAGGTATATCCAGCTAAATTATTTCCTATGTTACAATCTATTTAGCAAAACTAGCTTATGTCTATGGGATGGTGTGCTAAAATATTTGATTTGATCATACCAATATGTCAGTCCCACGTTATGTATACTATGACAGGGCAAACATGTGATTTCATATTCAGGCCTATCGCAAATAAACTTTCCCCGGGAAACTGTTTCCAATCAGCAATCTGATTTACATTGCTGACAAGGGGAAAATTCCCGGAAAAAATTATTCGCTATAGGCTTGATTACATTTTTAAATGTTTTACACGATTTTCCACATTCACATTTCAAAAAGGATTCACATTTCGAAAAGGTTGATTGGAACGATATCTGGGCAAAAATGGTGAATTGGATCAATTGAAGAGTTTCACAGTAAAATGTCAAGTTGTTATTGTAATTTTTTTACTTACAATATAGTCGTCAGCTGTCAAAGATCTTTCAAAAATATAGTTAGCGATTAACCTAGCTAGTTTGGAAGTGACAACACCTTTTTGGATAGCTCTCAAATCAATCATTTAGAATCTAGCAAGAATATTGTGTTTATTTTATTTAAAACTTAGTATGAACAAAACCACCCTAATTCATAAAATTATTATAAAAGGTGTTTAAAGTTATCCAGTACTTAAAAATCGCATGTATTCAAAAACATCTGATCTAATGTTTGAATAGTGCATAAGAATGTTGGAAATATTTTGAATCTGATTGTCACAAACTGCTAAGCTTCATGGTTACTAATGACCGACCCAACATTGTAAACAGAAGTCACCGAAATGATGTAAAACTGTAAAAAACAAAGTGCTCGCAATACAAAGGCCGACTTATTCGTCTGAATGTTTATCAAAATTTCGGCATTCAAGTTGGAATAAGTGGTGTTGTGGCGGATGGAATTCCACATGCTGATGACACAACTGAGAACTCGCATCATACCAATAGCAATCAGGAACGCATTCCAATCAAATAACATTTTTATTCAAGCGCAGGGAATTGGCCAGTCTGATTTTGTTGCGTCTGAGGCAGAGTACACTAGATCTGTAAAATTAAAGACAAAACGAATACCCGTATGGGTTTGGTACTTTTTCACTGACTACCCGTTACAAAGAATTCGTTACTTTCGTATGTTCGATAAAAATCAAATCATTTATGATTTATAGTATGTATGTATGTACTCACTGCTCAGAGACCAAGGTACGTCAGCACATTAAAAAGTCAACGGTTGAGTCACTCATCAGGAAAATCTATCGTAAGACGAACACAAAACAAGTAAAACAAATCTTCCTCGTACTTCTACGAACCGAACCACAAACGTGTGGAATAGTGCAAACACAAAGTATACGAACAACGAATTTGATACGAGTAACGAAACATGGATAAGTAACGAAACTTAGTTGACAGTAACGATTCGGTATTTCGAGTCGAATCGAATACACGTTACTCAGTAACGAATACATACGGTTTGCTACAGCTATAGATTACACACGGTAATTTGGAAGAATAAAAACTTGTAAGTCATTATTGTTTAATCCCTACTTGTATTATTTTGTACGTTACTCAAGCACCAAAGTGGCACACGCACTGATGTTTGTCGTAAGATTTAAACCACGTGCAGTAAATCACATACAGAACCATTAGAGTTTTTTTCTCCTGTTTTCCTCGATTCAAACCGATTTATAAAAATAACAGGTTCCTCAAGGCTCAATAGTCTTATGGCGTTTTCCATTGGTAAAAAAAGAATTTTTTTTGTTGAAATAGATCCGTCAAAAGACTGTTTTTGACAGTATTTGTGTTCCATTGGGCAAAAAAATTGATTTTTTTTTATCTCAGATCAATTTTGCAGATCCGGATTTTTCGGCAGGTTAAATTCTTTTTGACTTAGTTCTTCAGTTGATAGTGACCAGAAAAGCTACCAATTAAGGGAAGCCCGTACATCTTCTAAACGTCATGGCTAAATCACAATCACGCTTTTTAGGCTACGCTTTGCCGAAGTTACACCCACCTACTTACTCTGCGCACGCTTTGACATATTCCCTTGCTCAGCGGTTGCAACTTCTGCTACAAAAATTGGAAAAATGGTTAAATTCTTCGCTAAAATATCGTACTCCAAAATGTTCTTAGAGAAAAACCCAGAAAACAACAAGAAAAGATTTTTTTTTCATCAACGTTTCGTTAAGATTTAACGCTTTTTGAAGCTCAACGCCAGGCAATGCTAAATTGTGATAGATAATATTGATTTCAAATAGTTGATAAAGGTGCGTCTGCTAACGCGACGCACTAAAGCGTTATTGTGTTTTAGCCACAACACAGTATTTAACTAGATGTTTCAACATAATTTAACCTGAAATGCTTTTTCAGCGGCTTTATGGGTTTCACACCTGAATACTTAAGTTTTACGTTACAAAATGTTTTTGTTTTCAAAAACTTGGTTGAATTACTAAACGTCAAAAATGCGCATTGTGAATACGCACTGCTATTCTGAATCTAGGTTATGGATACTTTTGTGCTGCTTTGTAATTTTGTTATGCAAATCGTTCACGATGCTCTATAAGGATTTTTATAGTCTTCTCATATCTGGTGTTCGTTCGGCCCTAAAATAATCCACAAAACTGATGGACTCGACACGTGATACACGACTTTTCTCTTACAATAGATCTAAAGAACAATTGTAGCAAACAAGTTTGTTTATTTACTGTCATCCCTTCTTTTGAAATAGGAGTGGCTCTATTGGAGTAAACATGCCTAGGAGCCTTTTTTTGATTATCTGCAAGCAAAGCATAACCAATTAAAGGATCCGTCGACTGGATGATTATAATGCCTCTTGCCATTCACAAGCAGAAAAATATATTTTTACACGACTGTAGAGGCTTTCAAGGTCTCTAATCATATATCATTTTTATATTATCTGTAATGATACGGATTAAGTTTTTTTAGGTTATCTATATTTCAGTGACATTTCCGAAGTGTTTCCCATAGAGATTTTACTCCGTTAACTCAGCTGAGATTTGTTGATTAATAAAACAGCATGTGGGAACTTTTTCTATCAAAAATAATGACTTTGTTAGCTCGCAGCTTATTGTAATGATCAATTCCCTTCATGATACATACAGCAAAATCAGTTGTAAACTTTTAATAGGAAGGAGAAGTATACATATACGGGAAACGTGTTATTTTTACGGATTTTTTAGACATCTGGAAAGGATCCGTCTCATCCAACCTGATTTGACTTGCTAAACGAAAAGCGCGATTGTTGATAACATGACGAAGAACAGCAAGACTATAAATAGCCACGCCAGAATGGCACGGAATGTATGGCCGAAGCCCTAAACTGCTACAAAGCAGACATTACTGTCATCCAGGAAAAACGATGGGGTGGGCCGGGCAAAAGAGGATGAAAAACTGTGACATCTACTACGGACCGTGTTATAGTGAGCAGAAACAGCGACTATTCGGATGCGGATTTGTTATAAGTGCCAGACATAGGCAAGAAGTCTTATGTTGCCAAGACATTAGCGAACGAAAAAAGATTATACAAAACCTTTGAGCGACTACCGAAGTACGATGTTAAAATCGTGCTGGGAGATTTTAACGCAAAGGTAGGAAGAGAAGACATCTTTAGAAATATTGTATGAAAATATAGCCTACACGACAACACGTCCGGTAACGGACTTAGGCTAATTGACTTCGCTACGGAACGAAATGCCACCATAGCCAGCACACGGTTTCCTCACCACGATATCCTAAAGGGACATGGCGGTCTCCAGATCAACGAACGGTCATCCAAATTGATCACATTGCGATAGACAAAAGGCACTCATCCAGTATTTTTGATGTCCGAACATTCCGAGGAGCTAACATCGATTCGGACCACTACCTTGTTGCAGCCAAGGAAAGAATGCGGATATCCATCACTCCACAACAATCCAGAAATACTGTAAAAAAATGCCGACAGGTGCTCCTAGCAAAGAACGAGGCCTACAAGGCTAAGCTGCAGGTGAAGACGAGAGCTGCCATTGAGCTGTGTAGGTAAGAAAAGTGCGCGATCTGGGATATACCAGGAATGATGTTCGCAAGTTTTACCAATGCGTAACACGTTAAAGCGAGGGACAAAAAGTTCGAAAATAATTTTATCGAAATGAGCAAGGAAATATCGTAGTTGAGACATAGTCGATGCAACGGCGATGACGAACAACATTCCGCTGTCAGGCAGAACGAACCATTCAATATTGGCAACTACAGCGAAAACTGCCAACCACCCGACTTGAGTGATGTAAAGACAGCAATATCCAAACTCAATCTTAATAAGGCTGCCGGAAATGACGGCCTTCCCGCCGAGCTCTATAAAGCCGGCGGAGATGACTTGGTAAGTAACATCCACCAACTCATAAGCCGCATCTGGTCGGAAGAAAGTATGCCTTAAGAATTGAACCTCAGCATCGTTTGCCCGATCCACAATTAAGGAGACCCTCTAAACTGCGCCATTAGTCTCCTCAATATCGCCTACAAGATTTTATCTGCCGTAATATGTGAACGCCTGAAACCGTTTACCAACAACCTGATCGGCCCTTATCAGTGTGGTTTTAGGCCAGGAAAGCCCACAACCGATCAAATTTTCACACTTTGGCAGATCCTGGAAAGAACCCAAGAAGTCCAAAGCGATACCCAACACCTATTCATCGATTTCACAGCCGCATACGACAGCATTAATAGAGACGAACTATACAGAGCCATGTCTAGTTTTGGTATACCGCCCAAACTCGTCCGTTTGTGTAGGATGACGATGGAGAATTCTCGCTGCTCCATCAGGGTCGGAAACGACCTACCGACACATTCGATACCAAAAAACGATTTAGGCAAGGTGTTGCGCTATCATGTGACTGTGACTTCTTTGATTTGATTCTTAAGAGTATTGTGCAAAACTCACAAGCCAATCCCAAAGGCACAATTTTTTATAAAAATCGGCAGAACTACTAGCATACGCCGACGATATTGACATCATTAGTCGGACGCAATGTGATGTCATAGACACTTTTGTAAGTATAGCGAAGGAAGCGGCAAAAATGGGTTTAGCAGTAAATGAGGGCAAGACGAAGTATATGCTGTCAACACGAAAGGACACACAACATCGACAGAATGTCACCATTGACAGATATAACTTTGATGTAGGACGGGACTTTATCTATCTCGGCTACGCTTTTAATACTGACAACAACATATCGTCAGAAATTAAGCGAAGAATTACTCCTGCCAAACGCTGTTTCTTCGGGCTAAGAAGGCAATTCAGTAGTAAAGCCATCACCGTCTCAAAAGCGGATGAAGAAATCCTTGGTGGATTTGAGAGGCAAATTCTTCGAAAAATCTTCGGTCCCATTTGCGTTGACGGGCTTTGGAGACATTCAAACAAGAACTATACGAGCTGTACAGCGACATGCCCCTGATCAAAAAACTCCGCATTGGACTTTTAAGGGGGCTAGGACATGCAGAACGAATGGACACCAATACTCGAGCTCGCAAAGCCTTCAATTCCCATCCAGACGTCGGACGCAGGAGAGGAAGACATCGCCTTAAGTGGCGCGCACAATTAGAAACCGACCTCAACCAACTTGGAGTTGCACACTCCAGTGTGCAAGTTAGCTAAGGACCGGGATGATTGGAGAGGCATGTTGGTTGAGGCCCAGGTTCAGTAAGTATGTCTTCAGAGCCATCAATGAGCGCAGTAATGCAGTTGTGTTTCAGTGGAAATTGTTTAGGTTTTAGCAGATCATTGTTACGTTACTATTGACTAACAAGTAGTTTTGACACATAGTGTCTACCCTATTCCATGAGAAAAAGTTCGCGTTACACCTTTATACGAATGCCAAATCCCTCAATAATCTAGTGCTACAAGTAGGTTCCAGCCTGTTGATAAAGTCCCTACTTCAAATCCTGAAAGTAACAACACTTACATTTGTTTCCACCGCTCCACCTCTTGCGAAAGTCTGATAAACATCTAAGTATGAAACTGTCATGAGCTTCCCAAACTTTCAGTTCGGAATCAGCGTTCAGCTGGAGGTCCCATTCTTTTTGGTAATAACACAACTTTGCACAAGCAAAATAATGAAAAAGCTAGATTTGTGGGCCTTTATAAGCCGTTAGTCCCATATATTTCATTTACTTTGCTTTTTCCGCCTGCTTTCCGAACTTTATCCCGATTAAAAAATGATTTCAAGAAAAACGTCAAAAGTTTGAGGTTATAACCACAGCTGTCACGAAATTTATACAGAACAAGCACTATGCAAGACATCACAAACTTTACTTCCTTTCAGATCTCTTTGTACAATATGCGTCACAGAATCAACTATAGGTATGTACTCCAATCTAAAACAGAATAAAACGCTCCACTTAATCAACAAGTAGGTGCGATTTTACCACCCAAAGCTTAGACTACCGCAAATTAATTACCACCACAATATCATTGTGCTGGGTTGGCTAGGTGCTGACAATCGCCCCCCAATGGTATACGATATCATTGTGTTATATAATTTACGGGCCACATGCTACCACTCTAAGTAGTTTAGTAAATATAAACATTTTTAATTAATATAATTAAGGCAAACAAAGCAAAACTGACAGCAGATCAGGTTGATGTTGACCATAGTCGCACACCGAATGTCATTGTGCGGTCGATTTATGGCCATCTGTACATGTATTTGATTCTATGGCAAGGGAAACCAAGTTAAAACACAAACAGACCCAAATTTAGTGAAAGTATTTGTGTGCATGAATGAGTTATGAACGATTGCTTCCGCTCATTTGGAATGCTGGTCACAAAGTACTTGGACATGCACATTGTTTTGGGTTTTGCAAAATTAGGGCAAGTTATTCTGAATATTTCAATACTTTTGGAATTTAAAATATGAATTGCGGCTTATTTTTAAAAATAATGCAAATGCTTTGTGTACATGGGATAACATCTAAATATGATGACTTTACTTTAAGCGGGTGAGCCAACAATTGGTGTGTATTGGCTTGTTGCCAATAATGACATTAAGTTCTTCGAATCCTTGGTGCAGAATCCTTGTAAGGTTAATGGTGCATTGCGTTGGCAGGTTCACCTAGTTGTTTCATATGAAATCATTTCATTGTGTCATGTGTCAAAATGTGAAACATGACATTAGAAATGTGCATTTAATGTGAACTTATTGAGAAATGGATCATTGAACACTCTTCGTGCTGATAATAAAAAATTCCAAAGATTTTAATTGCAATTATGTTCGTAACCATTTTCTTTTATAATACATGGTCAACAAAATTGTTTCCTGATTACTCAAACTGGTCCCTTAGACTGAAATTGTATATTACTTTCGAGAAATACTTGAGAATAAGTAAACTGATTAGAATTTATGGAGTTTAGAAGTAAACATTTGACTGTAGACCAAGTTCATCGAAATACTGATGTAATTGAGGAAGCTTTCGAAGAAAAGAAAATTTGGTCTTGACGTGTCGTAAGCTTTTGACAAGGTTTGGCATAGAGGGCTTCAAACTAAGACATGTTCTGCCTGAAAAATTATATAAAATCCTCGTGTCGTATCTTGAGTATAGACTTTTCCTTTTGAAACTTGGAAACGAATATTCGGAGTTCAAAATTATCAGGAGAACCCCAAGAAAGCGTCCTTGGACCACTCTTGTACATCCTTTCTACACGTGATATCCCACAAACAAACGATACAATAGTTGCCACGTTTACTGACGATACAACTATACTAGTAGTTGGCACAGCAATAGAGGAAACAAATATGAAAATACAAAACGCTCTTAACGAGGTTAATGGGGCAACGGGCAAAGGCACAAACAGCTGAAGTATTTTTCACTGTCACTTTAAGGTCTGTTTGAGAGTGTTCACTGAAATTTGGGTTTGTTTGATTGTCAGAACTGCCATTTTTTAGGTGAATTTGACTTTCAAAGGTACGTTCGTTAGTATACACTAATTAGCGCCACGTTTAAAAGTGTCTATTGATGAAAATAAGTTAAAGCTAGTTTTTAATTTAAAGTAGATGTTAACCAGTGTGGAATTAAACCCTTAAACATCGATTGACTATAAATTTGCGCCACTGTTTTCAACCCAAAAAACATGTGCTGAATGTTTCCTGCTGGTAAATATAACACAGATGTTATAAAAGACGTGAACACATGTAAAATTGGCATGCGATGCAATTTTACCGTCTCTACCACTAAACAAACAATAAAACAAGATATCTTCCCATCCGAATAATTCAGTACATGCAGTGGAGCCACTACATGTTTGTGAATACAAAGTCTTTCCCCTTGTTTTACATGCTGCACCGCATGCTTCAGTGAGTTTTGAATTTTTACACATGTGTTCAGGGCAAGTGTTTAAAACGAGTGGTGGGTTCACAACAAGATAGTACTTATGCTCCTTGTGATCCTTTAAATTATAAACACTCTTCATAGTAAATTTAAAGGAAACCATTTAAAACATTTACGAGGCTGAACATTGTAATTTCTCGGTATTGGCCAAAACTTAAAGGAATAAAGAAACAATTAAGGATAAACTAAATAGAACCGTACGACCACGTCCGCAAATGTGCAAATACTAAAAAATTGCATTGTTTGACTTTAGAAGTTTCTTCCAGTTTCGTTAACTTTAGCTCACTTTCGAGCGATCTCATTCGCTTTTTCATATGAAAATTTGACAGTAAAGGCTGAACTATAAAGGGTAAACTATAATAGTCGGAAGCAATCGGAAGCTAATGTCAAAATTCCACGTTAAGTTTTCTTCAGTACTGTCAACTACTCAAATGGCCCATAATAGCGTTTTGTAAATGGAAGCGATTGTCAGAGTGGAAGTCGTTTTGCCAACAAAATTTCCCTGCTTATGTCTTATGAACTTACAAACTTCAATGTACGCAGCTGTTGAAGTGAAATGTTAAATTTTTTGTTTGAAAGAACAAAAGAAATAGAAAGAGCAAATAAATTCTCTTTTTCGCAAGTGAGCAAAAGTGAACGAAAACTGATCGAATCGAAGCGAAAAAAGCTATTATGGTCGTACAATACACATTGCATGTGTTTGCACGGTTACGGAAGTAGTCGTCTGCAACCATCTTCTACTATATTTCAGCCTTTAAGCTTCTTTACATATTTGGAAGAAACAATAAGTTTTCATCCACGTTGACCCAAAAAAAAAAAAAAAACAAGATGTATGTCGCCTTTCCCTGACGATTACTTTTGCGTTGTTTCAGTTTTCTTAGATTGAACCAAAAGTTCAGAAAAACAATAAGCACAATAATCCCTTGATAAAATACTATTATAGGCACTTAAGCAAATGACAGAACTTGAAGAAAACTTTGGTCAGAAATTTAACATTAGCTTCGGATTGTTTTCAACTTTTATAGTTCAGGTATCAGACTAAAACTGATTATGTGGCATTGTTGCGAATGTTATGTTCGTATATTCGTAAATGTTTTTACAAGAAATTGATAAAATATGGCCTGACGTTTTAGTATCCTAAAAACTGCGAATGAAGTTAAATATTTACACTAAAAAGTGTAAAGTTTAATCAAATAATTTGGAGTCTTTTTTGACAAATTTTGATTTTACCAAATCCGTAATATGGTAGTTCGTTTTGGCTTCCAATGTCAATGAAAAAAAAACCTCTCTAATTAACCTAGTAACGGGCGATTTTTTAAGTTTAGTTTTTTTTTTTAAATCGTATAAAACAATCAAATTAGCATCAAATATTTAAAGTTTTAGAGACAACTACATGAAAATGTTGTCCGTGGCTCCATTTCAAATGGTCCATTCGGAAGGTTCAATTTTGCTTCACTTTTTCGAGCATTTCGGTCTGTATTCCACGAATTACACGTGTTATGTTACGATCGTGTTCGGCTTGTCCACATAGACTAACGACTTTATATAACCCCACAAAAAATAATCAATAGGCGTTAAATCGCATGATCTTGGCGGCCAACTCACAGGGCCATTTCAAGAGATAAGCTGCTCACCAAATTCATCCTTCAACATTTCCATTGTTTCACGAGCTGTGTGGCATGTGGCACCGTCTCGATGAAACCACATGCAAACCAAATTCAACTCATCCAACAGGGGCAAAAAAAAAGTCGCGTATCATGGCCCGATATCGTTTGCCGTTGACGGTAACGTTTCTTCCACGGCCGTCTTTGAAGAAAAATGGACCGATGATGCCACCAGCCCATAAACCAGACCAAACTGTCGTTTTTTCGGGACACATCTGTAATTCTTGTATGGCGTGTGGCTGGTCTTCACTCCAGCTGTGACAGTTTTGCTTGTTTACGTATCCGTTGAACCAGAAATGAGCCCCACCGCTGAACACAATTTTTCGATAAAACAGCGGATTTTCATGGAGCTGTTCTAAGGCCCATTCACGAAAAATTTGACGTTGTGGTAGGTCATTCGGCTTCAATTCTTGCAGAAGTTGAATTCCATAGGCTTTCAAACTCAAAACGTCACGGTAAAATTTTCCATGTGGTTGAGTAACGCATGTCCAATTGCTGAGAATGGTGACGAATTGACATTTCACTTTTACGACTGCAATATTCTCTTCGGTGCGCACTGTACGCATGAGTGTCGATGTCCAGCAAAGTTATTTTGGTGCGAAATTTGGTGATAACAGCACGAATGGTTGATTCACTAGGTCGATTAATACGACATAGCAAACGGTGCACATTTTTCATAGAGCACGAATTTTGATAATAAATTTCAATAATTTGCAATCGATGCCCGTTTGTAAGTCTTTCCATTATTAAATGGCAGAGTATACTGAAAACTTTTCACATTGACAGATGACGTTTGGACGCCATTACTAACCAGTGCTGCCAACCTGAAAAACTTAACTCTTAAGAAATCACCCGCTATATCAAATTTGAATACAGTCCGTCCAGTAATTTAGCCTTCAGATGCGTGCACAGAGATCCACAGATGGACAGAATTGGAAAAAAACTCTCGATTTCGATTTTTGTTTTTCACAAAACCAAACCTGCTCTATTAGAAAAATTAAAATAAATATTTCCTTACTGAATCGACTTGCACTATTTGTCTGTTTAACAGAATGTTTACCATGAAGGGATAAAGATGAAATGAGCTATTTGGCTTTTTTTGGTACAATTCCACTATTGCACTCATTTAATATCATAATTTGTTTTATAGGATTTTAGTATGTAAAGAGTAACTGCACTGAATCAGCTTATAGTGCTTACACACCGAATTGAAAACTAAGTTTTCGACAAAAAGTTTTCGAAAACCTCTTGTGCTTTCAGGTTTCGTTTGAAATTTCAATCAGCTCAGCTGTGATACTAGCTGCAAAATTTGTGTGTGAAATTATATTAATTGAATAAAATCATCGGAGTTTGTCATTTTTGTCTGCCCATAGCTCCACCAGGTACTACTCGTAGAGACAAGAATTTGGAGGACCGTTGTGTTAACGTGGTCCAATAAACGTTTTTTATGTTTAAGTGCAAAAATTTTCGTTTCATCTTTAATCTCGGGAATACCCATATCTCTGCGTAGATCTTCATTCCTTACCACTGTGGATTGACGAATGATCTTAACATTTTATTTTTAAAAGTTTGGAGAATGTTTAGATTCATTTCATTAGTACAATCGTAGTCCAGACTGGCTTTAGCACTTGCTTAGCAATAATAGCAGCTTGTTATCAAGGTAAAGCTTCGAATATTTTCAGAGTAACCAGTGCAATTCTCTGTACTTATTTTTAAGTTCTTCGCATTTATTTTCCACAAGCGACATCCATATCAATTTTGTATCGAGTGTTATCCCGAAATATTTGGCTTCATTTGCAAAAGGGACTCAAACCATATTTGGAAAAACAGGCAAATTGTTTGTCCGTTTTTACGAAAAATCTAAATGAATCGATTTCCTTTCGTTAAGTGCAATCCGCCAGGATTTTGTCCATTCATTAACCTTGTTAAAATCGTTTTGTAATTTCATATTTGTTTCCTCTATTGTTGGTCCAACTGATAGTATAGCTTTATCGTCAGCAAACGTGGCAACTATTGTATCGTTAATTTGTGGGATATCACGTGTAAATAGGAGGTACAAAAGTGGTCCAAGGACGCTTCCTTGGGGTACTCCTGCCATTTTTTTTTTAATCTCTGAATATTCGTTTAAAACGTTTCACATGGAAGAGTCTATGCTCAAGATACGAGACGAGGATTTTATATAATTTTTCAGGCAGAAATTGTCTTAGTTTGTATGAATACGTCTATGCTAAACCTTGTCAAAAGCTTGCAACACGACAATAAATACGGCTGAAAAAATTTTCTTTTCCTTGCAAGCTTTCTCAATTACATCAGTTATTCGATGAACTTGGTCCACAGATAAAAGACGTTTCTGATCAATAATGGGGTGTAAGCGGCCGAGTAATAATCTTTCAAAAGAAGTGAAATAGGCCTGTAAGATCTTATTTCATTCGGTGATTTTCCTGTTTTAAGAAACATAATCACTTCTGCGACTTTCCACTGTCTTGGTATGTATTCTAATCTAATTGCTGCATTTCCAATGTAGAGGAGTTTAGTTTAGTCTCGGATAAAAAATAAAATTTGTATGCAGCCTTTATCATGGATGGACTATCTTTATTCATAAAACAATTCTCCATTTGTTATTAGTTACCCTGTCAATGTACCAAACATATGAGAAGGCTACAATCGCCCTATTCCATTCTATTCTTAAATTAAACACCACAAAAAATTGAGTGTGGCTAAGCAATTTATATAAATGAAATATAGAAAATGTCAGTGGTTTTTTGAATAAAGATAAAATTAACATTTTGTGGCCAAATCGGGCAACTCTAATATCATTTATGTTCAGTTTGGTTTGCCATTTTGACAAATGAAAAACGCTTGCAAATCGTAAAAATTTATTTCGAAAATAATGGTTCAGTTCGCGAAGTTTACCGCAAGCTCCGTTCATTTTATGGTCGGCATAGTCGTCCATCAGAGCAATTAATTCGGTTAACCATGGATCGTTTTTGCACTACGTTTGCTTTATGTAATAATACGCATCCGCAGAGACGTCGAACAGTGCGCATCGAAGAAACAATTGCCGCTGTAGAGCAAAGTGTTAAAGAGGACCCGCATGAATCATTTCGCCACAGTGCACAGCAGTTGGAGCATTGTCCATCAACTTTATGGCAGATCTTGCGCACAGCTTGTGCAAGAATTAAAGCCACGAGACCATGCAATGCGTCGTGATTTTGGTGTTTGGGCCGAAAATGAGATTGATCTCGATTTTCAACGCAAAAGTTTGTTCAGTGGTGACGTTCATTTTTTGTTGAAGGGCTACGTCAACAAGCAAAATTACCGCATTCGGAGTGAAGAGAATCCACATTAGACCCTTGAGACGACATTAGATCCACAAAAGCTGACTGTTTGGTGGGCTCTATGGGCTGGTGGAGTCATTGGGCCATATTTCTTACGAAATGATGCTGGAGAGTCAGTTACCGTCAATGGAGACTTTTATAGAGCCATGATAACCGGATATTTTATTCCCGAATTGGATGGCATGAATGTGAATGATATGTGGTTCCAAAAAGACGATGCCACACAGCGCACTTCACAATCGATTTATTGAAGGAAACATTCGATGAGCGCATAATTTCGCGGAATAGACCTGTCAATTCGACACCAAGATCGTGTGATTTGACACCATTGGATTATTTTCATTGGGGATATGTGAAGTCACTCATCTAAGCCAACAAACCAGAAACTTTAGGGGACTTGGAAGACAACATTCGTGGCGTTATTGCCGACATACGGCCCCAATTATTCGAAGAAGCCGCGGCGGCAACATGCCCGAAATCATATTTAAACATCAACGGCATAAAATTATCCTTCCAATAAAGCCAAATTGATGGACATTAAAACCATTTTCTTGGGTTTTATTTCAATTCAAAGTTCTATACCACTAAAAAAAATTCCTTGTCGCTCGATCAAAATTGCGTTTTTTTTTAAGTTTTGTTTAAGTTAGCGTGGCCGTCGGTGTATTTAAAAAATTTTTATTCCTGTATAGTATTGATGAATAAAGAGTTTATATTCCAAATTTTACTGTCCTAGCTCAACTGACCAATGGGCTGACCAATGCACCTACTTTGACATAAGCTATGGCATATGCTTCAAAATTGTTTTTAATATGAAAATGCCACCAAAAGTGAGCGCGGTTTAAAATATTCTACAGAAGAAATGTTCCTTGCAATATTACCGAAATATAAAAAATAAACTGCCCATCTCTTAGCACTTTAAAAAACGTTTGTTGGTTTACAATAATTGTTTGCCGTTAATTAAACAACTTTTGCCATTTCCAAAAGCCAAAGATAATACATCTTCTCATCAATTACGCCAGCTATACCAATAATGCAATTGATTGATCGGATTTCAGATAAATAATATCCATATCAACTTGTTAATAAATGTACTAGTTGCTTCAAATCACGTCTTTAAAGCTCATAATTTGAAACGGAACACAAGGGGGGGAGGGGCGAATACGTAACATTTGTCGTATTAAATTTCCTTTTTAGCAAATCTCCCATTTCCCATCAACGATTTCTTCAATCGGCTCATCGAATGTATTAAACAAACATTTTGCTGCTAATTGAAATGAAAATGAAACACATCAACGTTGTTATTGGCTATTAGTAAGTTGTATAACTAATTCACACGGTAATGAGCAAATTGACATTTAAATTGTTTGATTTATATCTGAGCACCTTCAGTCCAAATGAACTGCACACACACAGCACGACTAGCAGTTGAATTTATTTCCTAAACACAACAATAGCGGTGTGAGAACGCGCTGATGACAGTGACGCTGTTCAGGGTGGCTGACGTTTTGTTCACACGTCAAATCATTTCGCAAAGCAGATCTAACTCTAAGCCAAGAGTAACAACAACAATGACGACAACTACGTTCCCGATGAATGACTTTTATATAAAATGGGAGGGAGATGGCTTTGAGTAAATTGCCCCACACAAAATGATTTTGTGCCTTTGAAATAAAATAAAAATGAAATGAAAGATGATGACGGTTTTATTCAATTTGCAGGCGAAAATGTTCCCGTGCTACGGATTGAGTTTTGTGTGCGGAATTAAGTTCTCTCGGATAAATCGGTCTTCCATTTTGTAAAGTTAGGCCAACGAACAAAATCGAATTAGGAACTTTTCACGAGAGAGTTTTTTTTTTAGTTGAATGTCATTGAAATTGTTTTACAAGTGTATAACTAACTTCAGGTTAAGGGTATTTAAATCCCGGTATAATTTAATTAGGAGTAACTTCTGAATCTGATGTGAAATGTTTTAAGCTATTAACGTACTCAAAGAGGCTTGATAGTAGCTAATGAAGAGTCATTTTGTTGATGTTTTTTTTTCAACAGAAAGTCCATTAATTATTTTTTTTTGTTGGTGAATGTCATGTCATGTCAATTATTTGTCGATTTGTCTATGAGTTTGAGTGGGTCCATTATAAGTATGCGATTATGGTATTGAGGTTATGCGGGGGTTATTGTTGTTAAAAAAAAAAGTGCTATTAAGTGGACTCTTAATGCGGCTATAAGCACTTTCAAAGTCTATTCAAGACATTCAACCAGTTGTTGACCACAAAGGAGGCAATCAATTGCGATTTAATCGCATTAATTGAGTTTACATAATCCTTGAACGTAAGATAGGATTACCGATTTCTTTGAAAGGGTACTCCGATGGTTCTATGTTTTGTTTGATCGCTTTGTACTTTGATCGGCTTAAGTGTCTTTGTTTAGACAATTTTCTTAGCAGTATAATAAAAATAGACCAACATTTACGAATTTAGAATTCCGAGATAATTACGGAATCACTAATGTCAGACCTAAAAATAACAATAAGGGGTTTGAGATTATTCTTGGCAAAACAATATAATGAGACCTCACTGCTCCCAACATGATGTCTCATTGGTTTCATGTTTTTATTTCCATTCTCGTACCTAAGATCAAGTAAGGGCTGTTGCTGGGGTAAGTATGAGAAAACAACAGACCTCCAACAGACCTACTATTATCGCCAGTAGTTCTGTAGACAATAGTATTGTTGCTTAAAATCGCAGAGAAGACATCATTTTAGACGGTTTGAGCTGTTCAACCTTTATGGCTGGATAACTTGTCACTTGTGTCTAGCAAAATGTCTTCATTTCGATCAGGGGTGTCTCCCATAATCTGTCAAATGCTTTCCATAACGTAGGTCAAATCAATATGTGAGCACGTGCATTTGGATTATCACGATTTCAATAGCTTTTTCACCGTAATTGTAAAGGGCATCAAAAAAATAAATATCTAGCAATATTGGCCCACACAGGACTTTAATTAATTTTGGCACAATGAGACAAATACAGCCAGATGAAACAAACTTGTCTAGCTATTTATGGTCTAGTAAAAATCGACGTGTTAGCTTCCATATCCCTCAGAAATCAACATGCGACCAAAAAAGATGCTTTGTGTAGACAGAGTAAAGAAGAACCAAAGACGGTTAGTGATCGAGTAGCTGTGATCCGCATCAGAAAATCGTTTTACAACATCACGATGTAAAACGTATTCACATATAACCTTTCAAGTAGGATAGAGCCACATCATCTTTGATGGGTTAGTTGTATTGCACAGCCTCCACGAAATCACAACCGACAGTTACTTACGACAAACAGACTTTGCAGCAGAATGTAAAGCGTGATCAGCAGCACGTTGTTTCCACAAAACAACATCCTTGCTATATACACATTTTGAGGGGCAAACGTCGACTCTGAAAAATGTTTCGTCACAACCAAATTCAAAGCTCGACTTTTCAACTAGAAGAAGCGATATCTCACACACACTTTTTTGTTTTTATATTAAAAGCTAGGAAGCGCTTAGTGAAAGACCCTTTATTATGAAAGAGATGACAAACATTGTCGTGTTATTGTCGAATTATTTTGTTGATTTCTGTCAAACTCCTGGGTTGTCAAGCTTTGACTGCTTCATTTCCTCAGTCCTCACCAGCCGAAATTTTCATTGAAAAAAACTTGAAAAATTAACGAAATTAAATTTTTTTGCCGCACAAAAAAAATTGCAATGCCATCACATGGACATCACATTCGAGACATACGTGATCCACTGATGATAGAAGCCACAACATGTTGTAGCATATACTTCAGGAATTCTTGGAGATAAAACTTATAAGATTACTCAACATAATTATGATTTCAAAAGTGTGGATACAACGAATATTGTAATACTTGTAAGGTGAACACCAAAGGATCTTTTATGAAACCTTTGACATCTAAACTTGCTCAGGTGACCAATCGGTCATCAAATATTTGTACACTGTGCACTAGATTACCACTTTTTAACCATAACTCTTAATTAAAATTTCCAAACACGTCCACATTTTCGGCAGCAGGCGTTTAATGGAACGACTAGCGTATAATCGCCAGACCCACTTTTTGGGACTTCTCCATCATCGTTACCTTTGATTAAAATCCCGAGTTCGAGTTTTTTTTTGCGAAACCAAAAAAAAAACTGAATGCATTCAACGAACGCATTTCAAGTACTGTCATCTACCTGGGAACAAAAGCATGGTAATCTTTGGCTTATATTCTCGTTAGTTTTGTGAGTATATGTGCAACTTTCAAGTGGGGATGGGTTATAACTGATGGCATGACAAGTGACAATTCAAGTGACAGATATACGTTAATCACACAATGCACTTAAAACAGAAAACAATACCCAAAATTAAATTTAATTTCATAGCGGTTGTCGGTCTTCTTATTGGCAAAAACGTTTTACATTAAGAATGCTAGTAAGATCTCTCGTGTAAAGATAGACCAAAACATATTAATGCCGCAAGTATAAAGCAATAATATATGTAATACCCATGTAAGCTCCAGTCAGTCATATGTACTTGGCAATTAAAAAGCACGCGCCATATGTAACCATTATGAATGAAACTGGAAAAGTACCAAAAAGCCAATATGGTAGTGCTGAATCTAAAAAGAAATTCATTCTCTGAACGCGGTCATTCATTTACATGTCAACTGTTTATATAAATAATGTTGTATATGGCCTCCTTTGGCGTCTAATCAGACTTTGACGTATTAAATTAAATATCAGGAGATGAGTGTTCCTTACGAGCAAAATGGCGTGATGGTTATTGCATTAAACTGCTGCGTAGAAGGTCTGGGTTAGATTTTTTGATGATTTTTGTTGATCTAACAAATCATCCGAGTAGTATCAATTGTCAAGTATAGCTTATCCCAACTGAGTCGCTTGGAGTCGGCATTAAGCAGGAGGTCCCGTCATCGTGCAAGAAGTACACATGCACACATGAATGGTTGTGAGAAAACTAGGCTCTGGGTACTAACGAGCCTGTTGCGTCAAAAGTCTGTATTTAATTTTATGAATGTTCAATATACGGAACTGTGCAGATGAATGTGTAATTCCAGTGAGGGGAGGAAAGTCACTTATTCCTCTTTCAAGGCTACAGCAAAAGGATTTTTTAAGACAGAATAAACGGTCCGATGTAGTCCAAATGTATATGTCATAGCAGCTCATGCGAATTTTTCACTTTGTCCATCCTTATTCCCAACTAAAGTCCCAGTTACAAAATTTTCAAGGCGGGGTGAACATTTGACATGAACTGCTAGGACGTGTCATACAACATGTCATTTAGAAATCTCAAGCATTAGATTGAACATAGATGTTGGCGGTCATGTTGGCTGGCCATTCAGGCTTGGAGTTTTATCATCAGGGTAATTTCATATTCATGAAACAAAAAAAAAAAAAATCTTGTTATGAGAGGGACAACAGCCTCGAATAACGAATGTCCTTAAATAACTAGTATCCACCTGGAACGTGCTCACGCTATACACTCCATGTGTATAGAACTTGAATCTGTCCTCACGCGGTACAGAGCAGGCACTACCGATATTCAGGAAATACGTTGTTTAGGATCAGATACATTCTGAATTTCAGACTAATCCAATTTGAACCATGAAAAGGTACACAATCGAGCAACGCGTTAAAGTTATTCAGACTTATTATGAAAATGGGCGTTCAAATCAAAATGCATATCGTGAACTTCGTGATTTTTTCGGCCAACTTGATCGTCCAAATGTGCGACCAATCGGAAAAATTGTGCAAAAATATGAGCAAACGGTGTATGTAGGAGATGTGAAAACACCAGTGCATGCTCGTACAGCTCATACCTACTGCAGAAAATATTGCTGCTGTTCGAGATAGTGTGGCTGAAGAGCCGTCCACCTCAACTCGTCGTCGTGCCCCACAATTGCACCTCTCACGCTCGTCGTTGATGAACACTATACATAAAGACTTGCATTTACACGCTAACCAGGTGTAATTGACTTACAACTAAAGCCTCTTGACCATTTCAAGCGTCTTCAATGGTCAGGATGTTGGCAAGACATGACAACAGTGGATAATCAATTTTCGAAGAAAATCATCTCCAGTGATGAGGCACATTTTCCCCTCAAAGAATTCGTCAATAAGCAGAATTACCGCATTTGGGCGAACGATAATCCAAGATTGATTGTCGAAAAACCAATGCACCCACAAAGAAAGACTGTTAGGTGCGGTTTATGGGGTGGCGGCATTATCGGGCCGTATTTTTTCCAAAATGAGACCGGCCAGGCAGTTACTGTGAATGGTGTTCGCTATCGTGAGATGATAACGAACTTTTTATAGCATGAATTGGAAGACATGGATGTGGACGATATGTGGTTTCAACAGGATAGTGCCACTTGCCACACAGCTACCTAAGCAATGGCTCTTTTGCGCGACAAATTCACTGGGCGTGTTATCTCAGGTGGTGGCGATGTCAGTTGGTCGCCAAGATCATGTTATTTGAAACCGTTGGACTTCTTTCTTTGGGGTTATTTGAAAGAAAAGGTGTACGTCGATAAGCCAGCAACAATTCCAAGAGCTTAAGGATGAGATAATTCCGCACATTAACGGCATAGAACCTCAATTATGCCTCAGCGTCATCGAAAATTTGGACCATCGGATGGAGGTGTGCCGCCGAGGTCTCGGCGGCTATTTGGACGATATTTTATTCCATACATAATTGAACCAAACCAATATTATCACAATTTATAGAAATGACAATAATTTTCTAAATAATTTGTGTTTTATTCAAAATCAACATCGGGCCTTAAAATTTAACCAACCTTTACAAAAACGAGAAACATACGATATTTAATATAGCTGTCACCCATGAGGATGCGGATTCGTTCTGAGGAGCCAACTTATGTCCAGTTTAGTCGACTTAAAGACGTTAGTGATCGAGTAGCTGTTATTCGTATCAAAAAAACGTATGCACATATAAGCACACGGTCCTACCGGTTAAATTAAAGTCCCTAACAAGTGGGACGGAAACTTCGGAATAGCTGTTCAGAATACGATGTGGATATAGTATCGGATCTCAATGCGAAAATCGATAAGAAAACCGTCTTTGATGGGTTAGTTGTATTGCACAGCCTCCACGAAACGACAGCCGATAATGGCTTCCGACAAACAGACTTTTCTGCCGCATGTAATACGTGACTACAAGCACGTTGATTCCACTAAACAAAGTGGTGATCACCAGATGATCAAACCACCAACCAATTCGACCATATCATCTCAATTATGAGGCACGCATCCAACATATACATTCTGAGGGGCAAATGTCGACTCTGAACAATTTTTCGTCAGAGCTTCAAGGCTCTACTGTTAAACGAGAACAAGCTCATGATGACACAAACATTTTTTTGTATTTTAATTTAAAGATAGGATGCGCTTCACAAAAAAACCTTCATTATGAAAGAGATATCGTTAGTAAAAACAAATATGAAATATTTGGAATAAAACAATGAATTATTTTTTGGTTTCTGTCACACTCCTGGGTTGTCAGGCTTTGACTGCTTTCATTTCCTTGAAAAATTACCGAAACTAAATTTTTCTTCTGCCATCTATTTACGATTTTTTCAGTACGCGTTAGGTTGAACTATATTAGTTATAAAAAATCTGAAGCTAATGTCAAAATTCTACGTTAAGTTTTCTTCAGTACTGTCAATTACTCAAGTTACCCATAATAGACTTTTGTGAATGGAAGCGCTTGTCAGAATGGAAGTCGTTTTGCCAAAAAAAATGTGTTTCTTACGAACTTAAAAATTTAAATGTACACAGCTGTTGAAGTGAAATGTCAAATGTTTGTATGAAAGAACAAAAGAAAGAGAAAGAGCGAATGGATTTGCTTTTTGGCAAGTGAGCAAAAGTGAACGAAACCTGAACGAACGAACGAATGAATTCGCTTTTTCGCAAGTGAACAAAATTGAACGAAAACTGAACGAATCGAAGCGACAAGCTTTTATTGTCGTACAATACAAATTGCATGTTGCAAATATAATTCAGCCTTAAGTACAAAGACTTAGTTTAAGTTTAACGCATCAGAGTTTATTCAAATTAAATCTTGCACATCAGTACGCATACGGATCTTATATTTCACTGAAAAGTGTTGCTTTACTTTTTCGTAAATTGTTCTATCTGTAAGAGAATTTACCCTAACACCAAGTAATTCGAGTACTTATTATTTTTACTGGAAAAGTACGCGAACAGACGATGATTTTTATGTAGGAGTATTTTTTTTATGTTACATCATCTCCCTTTTACAATAGGTACAAATAAGTAGGTATTTCAAATAAGAAACTGATTTTACTTATTTTTACTTGAACAATTCGCAAACATAAGCTGATAAACATAACGGGTGATCCAAGTAGAGATACTTTTTCAATAGCCTTTTTGACAGATCACGTGTGAGTCGTGTCATGCTGTCATGTTATTTTTGTTTAGTATTTTTGGCATTTCATAATGGAAAGACTTACGCGTGAACAACGTTTACAAATTGTTCAACTTTATTATGAAAATTCACGTTCTGTGAGGAATGTGTTTCGTGCACTTCGCTCAACTTATGGTCAACATAATCGGCCTACTGAGCGTACTATTCGCAACACCATCACCCATTTTGAGACCCAGCACCAAGATCGTGTGATATCACCCCGTTAGACTTTTTCCTGTGGGGATATGTAAAGTCAAAAGCTTATGCCGACAAACCCGCTTCGATTCAGGCCTTGGAGGAAAACATCACGCGTGTCATTCGCCAGTTACCAGTCGCTCGAACGAGTGATCGAAAATTGGACTCAACGGATGGACCATCTGCGACGTATAAAAATAAATGCCAAAGAATGTTCTTTCAAATGATAATAAACATTCTCCATTAAATTTGAATCTTCTGTGTTTTTTTCTTTGAAAAAGTAGGGAACCCCGAAATGGATCACCCTTTACAAATTCTATAAATTGCAAAATGAAGCCCACACCTGCTTTTTTCACAACGACAAAATCATTTCCTGAAACATTTGACAACAAAGTATAGCAGAATATATTGTACAGATACGCTGACTATAGATCAGCATTTCTTCGATAAATTATTCAAAATTTATTCAAGTATTCATAAACGTCAACAGCACAACTGTCACGCAATACGCATTATACCGTTTGTCCATAAAATATGTTCCGCTCTGGGAAAATGTATACCTTGATGGTTAGACTCGCTGCTAGATATGCTTGGAATGTTCACGATCAGCGTGATACAATTTATCGTTCTGGTTTGAATATCATTATCGTTTCGATAAAATATGTAACTGAATTTATAGCTTGCTTATGTCAATGTCAATGTTGTAATTTAAAAAAATAATTATGGCGGGTATTTTATGTTTTTTTTTTTATATGGGCGTTAGTTTGATGTATCAGTTCGTAAAAAAGGACTCCAATTTATTATTTTATAGACACATGCCAACATTCTCTTAACAAGGAAAACAGTCGAAACAGCCATAAGGAAAGAAAACATTCAAAAAGGGTGAACTAACATATTTGATAAAATCACATACATGAGTACCTAATGAGGGTAAAAGTCTACCCTTAAGGGCATGATGGACTGACATATGAACCGACGTGGAAAGAAAATGAAAAAATTTTGTTCAGACATTTGTTGGAGATGGAGTTTTATTAAGGATCGCAAGAAATTTACCAATAAAAGTCTTTTTGTTGTTAAAATCCCCATGATAACCGATAAATTTACATAAATGTTTTAACCTTTGCACAGATTGGGCCTAAAAAATCGAATTAAAATCCTCCATTCGGTTGAAGTTATGGCTTACAAACTTTGTCCTTTAGTCCTTGCAAAAATCAAGAACATACATCCGTTTTTATTACGAAATGCCCCACATCATCCTTTGATGTGTTTTCTCTTCTTCGAAAAACCCCACAGGGAACGTTTTCTATTTCAACCACCCTACTCTGGCCATGCTAACCGAGAACTAATGAACCTATATTCCCTAGGAAACTTTCGGCAAGACAGATGATAAAGTTAAATTTATTGTCATCTCCTTAATTTCTGAAATACGACCTAATTATCACCACCACATTTAAAGTTGTGTCAAGGACTGTTTAATTAACTTTCGCACTATCTGAGGTAAAATAAAATTACCCTCTTCTGTAAATAATTAACCAGGTAAAGTGTCTATGTGTACCGTTGTCTGTTTATCCCCCCATTTTATTCCACTCCATTGTCCTTTTTCGAAGGAAGCAAGTAGAGGTAGTCCGTTCTGCAGAATGCGAACATACTTCAACGGCCAACGCAATGGAAATTATATTAAATAATCAATGATTCACTTTAGCTTACTCACCTGGAAAAATGGAACAATGTATCTGTAGACAGAAGCTATACACCAGTCAAATGATTACAGGTACACCTAACCACAGGGTGTACGTACCTACATTCGCCTGACTTAATCAACTCTTGTTTTCACCTTCAGTGCACATCTTGGCCATGATTGTGTATCTATAGAATCTACATAGGAATTCCTATGTAACTTACCTATAGCAATGTACAGGAGCATGGGATGGAGCTTCAAATTTGACACCAACTGACATTGACAACGTCAAAAGAAAGAGAAAGGCGTTTGCAATAAAAAGAGTAGGTAGGTATCTACAAGGCTTTTGCAATTGTCTTATTTGTTGTTGCTGCTTCTGTGAGTTGAAGTTGAAAGCGAATATGCAAAAAAAATGGCCAAAATGTTTTTTTTTTTTGTGTACCAACTAGCTAGCTACTACCTGTTTTTGCAGTTGACCTTGAAGATGAGTTGAATGCCCTCTAAATGTTGAAAATCTCTCGTAATTCCGATTACAAATGCTTGACAAACGAATCATCATTATGACTTCCGTCCACCAGAAGGAGGAACATATTCCGGAAACCAGTTCCAGTGAACTTGCAGCTGAGCGAATGAATAAGCAAACTTTAGGTGTAATGGAATTTCAGTGTTAAGGTGTCAATTGAGGAAATTTATCCAAAAAAAAAGGAAAACAAACAAAAATTAGATCTACAACATACAATCATGCAATAGATGCAAATGTATCTGAACACCCACACACTATCTGGATTTTATGCTTTACCTTCAGGTTCAGTAACTTTTTTCTGTTGAGTCGTTTATTTGAAAAATCGTTGGTATGGTAATTAGGCGGAGCTACAAAAAAAACGTTATGCGAATTTATCACTAGCACTGGGGCACCACTTTAAGTCCTTTCCTCCTCTTTTTTTTGGTTGAACACTTTCTTTATTTTGTGGGGAAAGGAAAACGAGTTTTTCACATGAAATTATGAAATACTTGTACCGCACTCAACCGATGACGATGGATCTCTATCGATTCTCTCGAGTTTGTCCTGTTGGATTAGTGGATGTATACACTGGCGCGATGGTGCATTTATGATGAAAACTTTACCCCACCGGAATAAGAGTAGTAGTTCGGATTTGGTAGGTATCCAATCGAAGAGAGAGTGGGAGAGCAAGTTGATGAAGCTCCACAAATAAAAACCGATTTCTTCTCTAACTTTAAATCGCGCACGTGCGGTTAACGTCGTATCCCGAACAGAATAGATTTCAAACATGCGAACTGAATGCCAGTGGAATTGGTACTGAGGCAACCATGTTCATGCGGCTATGTTATAACGGCACGCAATATTGAGCTGTTTGGTATGGGGTGGGTTTGCTTTTGATATAACAGCAGCAGGGATGGAGTGCGGTTAAGTGAACAGAACTATGGGCCGCCGTTTTTAAAGTAATGGCTGAACTATTATATACTAGAAGATGCTTGCGGACGACTACTTCCGTAACTGTTCGAACACATGCATTTTGTATAGAGTTGTTCAACACACTGTCTGCCTCACAATTGGTGTTGTCTCTATTTGAAGGAAAACAAGAGAATTTTATATGGTTCACATTGACATATTATATATGGACTGCTAGTGAAATGTCATTTTCATACGCTTCTGCGAGAAAATATGTTCCAAAAGAGCACAGCCTCTGTTGTTTCACTGCGGATTAGCAAAGAAACACATGCCGCCGTCACCTGAACCGCCGACTGAAGGCAAACACCTGGTGGCAAATTTTCGTATCGACTTATTGCTATACATTGACATATTATATATGGACTGCTAGTGAAATGTCATTTTCATACGCTCCTGCGACAAAATATGTTCCAAAAGAGCACAGGCTCCGTTGTTTCCCTGCGGATTAGCAAAGAAACACATGCCGCCGTCAACTGAACCGCCGACTGAAAGCAAACAACTGGTGGCAAATTTTCATATCGACTTAGTGCTATACATTGACATATTATATATGGACTGCTAGTGAAATGTCATTTTCATACGCTTCTGCGAGAAAATATGTTCCAAAAGAGCACAGGCTCCGTTGTTTCACTGCGGATTAGCAAAGAAACACATGCCGCCGTCAACTGAACCGCCGACTGAAAGCAAACACCTAGTGGCAAATTTTCATATCGACTTAGTGCTATACATTGACATATTATATATGGACTGCTAGTGAAATGTCATTTTCATACGCTTCTGCGAGAAAATATGTTCCAAAAGAGCACAGCCTCTGTTGTTTCACTGCGGATTAGCAAAGAAACACATGCCGCCGTCACCTGAACCGCCGACTGAAGGCAAACACCTGGTGGCAAATTTTCGTATCGACTTAGTGCTATACATTGACATATTATATATGGACTGCTAGTGAAATGTCATTTTCCGTTCAAATGTCATTGGCTCCGTTGTTTCACTGCGGATTAGCAAAGAAACACATGCCGCCGTCAACTGAACCGCCGACTGAAGGCAAACACCTGGTGACAAATTTTCATATCGACTTAGTGCTATACATTGACATATTATATATGGACTGCTAGTGAAATGTCATTTTCATACGCTTCTGCGAGAAAATATGTTCCAAAAGAGCACAGCCTCTGTTGTTTCACTGCGGATTAGCAAAGAAACACATGCCGCCGTCACCTGAACCGCCGACTGAAGGCAAACACCTGGTGGCAAATTTTCGTATCGACTTAGTGCTATACATTTTGAAAGCTAAAGCATATTTGTATGGGAAATCATCAAGTGAATAATTCAAACGAGGAAAAATTAATAGAAAATAATAATAATTGAGTGGATTAAAGCTAAATTCAGTTGACGATTGTACAAATAATATAGAAATACAAAGTCTTAAGTCTTCGAAAATTGTTAAAGTGATTTCCAAAGATTTTGCTTTTAATTTGAAAATCAAATTACTATTTTTATACATACGTATTTACTGCAGAACGATTTATTAAGCAATCGTTCTTCGAATGGGTAAAAAAGACTAAACAAATGTATCTTTCAGCCGTTTTTGTGAACATTGAAAACTACACAAAGGATTGTTTTTAACTTGTTTTTGTTTTGTTTGTTTTACGTGTCAAACAATTTGTTTTAACACATATGTCGAATAATCAAATAATAAATTTACAAATTCAATTTATTTTTATTGCAATTATGTAGTTACTTTTTACCCACAAAATCCTTAATTTATTTACCTACAAATTATCGTACTCCTAATGGAAATTCTTCACAAATAGCAGTAGCTCTCAAATTGTAAAGCACTAATACATTCTTCTTTTTTTTGTCACTAGGTGTCGCATTTGAACTTTTCCAATCGTCAATATGATGATCCAAGCGTTTTTTTTTTTTTGCTTACTTAGTTTTCCGGAGTGAAACAGTGGAGTGTATGTAGTTTTGGAACATACGTGAAGTTAGTTACTAGCAGTCAATGATGGTTCATGAGACTTCTACCTCACAAGTGCGTTGTATCTTTCATTAAAACGTCAAAATCATATGGCGGGAGTGCTATTTTATGGGGTTACTGCATTAAAAACATTAAAATTAAAGTAGTTTACTTTGTATCACCAATTATTAACACAAATTATAAAAATACAAAGAGAATGTGTTTAATCATAAAATTGATATAAATGGAGTGCATTTCATGACCAGTATCATTGGAAAGTGTGAGAAAAAACAAAAATTATTCTGTGAAGAAGTTTGTGCCAAAGTTTGTTTTCATACAGATGATGTCAGTTTGTCATTTGATCGTTTGACACTGACGTTGTCTTGAAAAACTCTATTGTACGACCATAATAGCTTTTCGCTTCGATTCGTTCAATTTTTGTTCACTTTCGCTCTTTTTCGAATTTGTTTGTTACAAAACGACTTCCATTCGGACAATTTCTTGGACATTGGACATCACAGTACTTCGCACATGAATGCAACGAACTACAGACACGTAACAGCACTGGCGACTGAGGCCATCGGCTGGGACAGATCAAGACATTAATACAACAGAGAGAGACAGATAGATCAAAGAAGGAAAGACATATAACATACACCTACGTGGCACAGAGGAGGAGACATAGATTAATATTGTCTCATATTATCGCACAGGTGGCCTCAGATAAGCTGGCGATTTTCGTAGAAAACAAATGCTGCCGAGGCTGGGGCTTGAACCCGCAGCGCTTGGCTTAGCAGTCAACTACGCATTCCTCTGAGCCATGGCCTCCTGCTCGGACAATTTCTTTTATCGGCAACTTGAGTAATTTGCAGTACTGAAGAAAACCTAAAGCAGAATTTTGACATTAGCTTCTGATTGCTTCCGACTATTATAGTTCAACGTTAATAGTAAATCAATCCTAGAGATAATTTTTACACCTTGAAACTTTCTAGCATGTGGGTATATAAATCCGTAGGTTGACACGAATTTAAATCGCTGGAACTTACCATCTCACATACCATCTAACTTAATAGTTGCTGGAACCCGGTGTTAACCCGATCATCAACCAGCATGCCAAACTGCCAAGCCGGAGTTGATGTCTTTCTCCATCAATCGACGTTTTGGTTGGGTTTAACTATTTTACTTCTAGGACTTAGGAATTTTCAGCTTCGCCATATTTATTTCGTTCTCTTTGATTAGTTGTATGACCAATTTGAAGTTTTCCACAAGGTCTTTTTGATAAATTTTTGCTCTTTATTGAGATAACGCCAGGTTAAACGTAAATCTGAGAAACAATGGAAAGCATCAACTTTTTATTGGTCAGCTTTGTCTCAATTGTTTTTTACTTCTCCAACACACATCCTATAAAAAAAATTGTGTGAAAAAACTGCCGACTGGTGTCTATGATCTACTATCTATGATTTGGACTTTTTTTTATTGAAACCGAAAAAACTACTCTGACGATTTGACAGAAATGTTGCCTACAAAGGAGCTTTTGGACTTGGAATCATAATTTCAAAATAACCGGTACCTTCCATTTAAGGAAAACTCAAATATTTGAGAAAAGCATTCATTCACATGTTCAAACTTTGCTTAGCCCAATCGGATAAATTTATCTAGTGAGGAAGATCTGTGGTCTTGTGAGGGCGTAAGCCAAGATCTTTAATCAAAATTGGGTTCAATGTTGACAAAGAGATCCCCAGATGGCCGGCGGCATGCAACTAGATAACAGATTTTGATCATTTTCACATAGTCTGTCTAATATTATGAAAAACCACTTTGGTAAGTAGTTTTAAAGTTCCGACAAAAAAAATACGAATTTTTGGCGCAACAGGCTAACCACAACCACTCATTAGTGCATGTGTACTTCTTGCACGATGGCGCGAGACCTCCTGTTTTATACCGACTCCAAACGGTGAATTTTAGATAAGCTTTTCTTGGCAATTGATAATACTCGGATGATTTGTCAGGTCATCACCAGAGGAGGGCCAGTGAAAGATTATTAAGTTGTTGCTATGGATGGAAATCGATCCCAGATCGCGCCACTGAGCCCGTCAATAGTTCCGACCACCGAGTCAAAATTTCCTTTCTTTATAATCTTGTCTCAATTGAGGCGAACCTGTAACACTTCAGGATCGCCCAGAGATTGTGATCGCAAATGTTTCACTTCTGGGAATTTCTATAGAAAATATCCAGATCAACAGCTCTCAATTCTCCATGATATAACTAAACAGGTCTTCAGTTAATCACTTCTTTCGGAAACCTTATTGCCGATCGCTTACTAAACCATTTCTTGGTCATTAACAATTTTAAAGTTAATAGTTTTACCTTTGAAAGTATGGATAGTAAATAAATCTGTAGTTTTCAGGCTTGCATTTTCTTCCTTTTCTGGAAAACGTTTGGATTCGGGAAATTGGGGAAAATCCGTTGATCATATGGCATAGCAAATAAACTGCAAAGAGAGTTCGGCCGCGGTTGCGACCAACGAGCGCGCTGGTGCGCTAGGAAATGGAATGTATAGTTAATCAATAACGTGGTCGCAGATCAAGCTTTTTGCCTTCGCGCTAGTCCGCGTTAGTCCGAGCTAGTCCGCGCTAGTCCGAGCAAGTCCGCGCTAATCCACGCTTGTAATTTGTATATTGCAACTCATGTGATTTTCAAGTTTACTAGCTTGAACTAGCGTGAATAATCTTCCACGGTTTTTTTACTAACGGACTAGCGAGAACCAGTGCGTACTAGCTCAGACTAGCGTGAACTAGCGCACTCGCTTACTAGCGTTGGCCGTAACCACGGCCTTTAGGTGCGCATTTTTCAAGAATAATTCGGTCGGGTCAAACATAGTTGAAGATACGTGCTCTATCGTTGGTGGTACTGCTTGTTTCGAGTTAAAAGTTGAATTTCATGAAAATATTCTAGAGAATAAGTGGACATATTCGATACATAATGCCTTCTATTACAGACATGGACAAAGAGCTTATACTAGATTTAATTTTATCATTTTAGAATTTTAGAACAGACTTCTAAACGTCTTGCGTATGACATGTGCTATGGGATATGCAATGGGATAGTGTATAAGAACTTTTTTTGTAGAAAAAGTGGGCATGGGTCAAAATGTTCTATAGACGAAATTTATATACGAACATTAGTGAAATCGGCCCTCAAAGTTTCTGAGTACTCATGCGGAAATTGTTACTTTGATTCATCAGCCATTTCCCCCCTCATGTCTCGTGACTAACATTTTCGATTGACCAAAATAGATGAGAACAGGGCTTCGTCAAAAATAACATACTAAAACTGAAACGCGGAGCACGGAGCACGGAGCACGGCCAATGGTCTGGCTCTTACTTTTTTCCAAAGAGGTGAGATAAATGTGCATAAATAGGGTAGAAAATTCAACCGCTTACGCCGTTTGACAATTTTCGTTTACTTGCTATGCGTTTATATTAACGACTGTTAAATCTTTAGCCAAATATTTTGGCCAGAATATTTTCACTTAATATTCTTGGCCCCAAAAATAAGCGATACATCCAAATCCACCCCTGTAACTGTAACGCGAATTCTCATGGTCAGGAAACTTTGTGGGAAATATTTTGTAGATACATATATACATGTTCACACACTTTTTTTTTTTAGAAATAAACATCTATATACACATCAAAACAGCCGCAATAAATTTAGGGTTACAATAGGAATTTCTGCGGTGATTTTCGCGTACACAAAAAAAAAATGTTGTCTTGATTGAGGAGCAAGTGTCGCGGGTAATAAAATTGGCAGCGCTTGTTAATCAAGCCTAATGACACTGAAAAATTCAGTGTTAAATTGGCTAATTTAGGACATCCGAAATATTTTCGGATGCTATTGCTATAGCGGTGGCGTATGAGAGTGTTCAGCGTGCTGTGTATCTATAATATACACGCAATGTGCGATTTTATTTAGTCGATGTGCTTTTCTTAAAAATATGTATTTACAATAACATGGGATGGGAAGGGAATACATAAAATTCTCTTAAATCGTTTGTTGTGGAACAGTGTGTTACTCTTAAAATAACAAACAACAGAAATATTGCGAACGCGAAGCGAGAGACCTTAAAGAGATTACATTCAAGCGCGTGACATTAAAGAGATAACATACAACAATATGAGAAAGTGCATCTAAGCGTTGGTTGACAGTAGTGGATGTATTTAGCCAATTCATAGAAGTATTTAATTTATAAGATACTTTAACCTTTTTGCATTTTTAACTTTGTTGTTACTATTACTTATGTTTGTGTCATAGATTAGTTGTATGTTTGTATGCCATTAGTATTTAAATATTATTCGGGCATATGCCCACCCTCGCTAGCTGAAATTAAGTGCAATCGTGAAGTCCAATTTTGGACCACGTTATCGAACAAAATGGGCCGTGTATTAGCAATAAAACGACGAATATTGACTTCCAAATCGTCCGAAGTCGCTGTTTTATCGGCTTAGACTAGTTACTTCACATACCCCCAAAGGTGTGAGATGACAGGATCGTGGAGGCTACTTCACAGGTATATCAGGCAAAATTATGCGTTCAACAATTGTTGCCCGCAAAAATTTGATGGTATCACCCGCCGTGTGGCATGTTGCCATCTTGTTGAAATTAAAGCTCTGTCACGGTAATGCCATTCAATTGAGGAGTGAGGATTGAAGGAGAAGGAGTCAAAAATCATGTTTCTATAGCGCTCTCTTTTGACGTACCTTAAAGGCTTTTGAGTTAAAAATTTTCCGTAAAATCCTCCACAAACGGCAATGGGAGCGTTCCGGATTTCAGTTTTACCAAGTTGACCTTGCCGGTGCACTGCTAGCATTGGTCAATCAACCATTTTAGTCACTTGATATATGAGCTGAAATGACTGACGAAACGAGTTGAAAATTTACAAAAGGGACTTTAGACATGTTTCACTCATGTCTAAAGCTGATTTTCCTTCGACCTGTCATAAAGACGTTTTTGATGTCAGCAAAATTACCCGATGATACAGGTTTATTTAAATTATTTTTTTACTTTTCTGATAAATAATAAATTTTCTGAACAGATAAGAGTAAATAGAAATCTATATGGAAAAAATAAAATACATTATAAGGCTTGTAATAGTTTCACATTTACATATAAACTTAGTAAGATTTTGCGTTTCACGTTACATCAATTTAATTTTCAGTTGTAATCTGAAATGCGGAACACGGCCATTATGTACTTCTGTTGGCATTGTTTGTCGTATTTGCGAATTAGGCTGCAGTAATAGCTGTCATTAAACAACTTGATTGGAACAAAAAACATGATGGAATCGAAATTTTACCTCCATTGTTTTTTATAGGACGAAAATTCCGTTTCATTTCAGTGGAACGACAAAAATTACTTCACAAAAATAAGGGCCAAGTTATAGTTATCATTGAACAACTTCATTGGAACACAACACATGATGGAATCGCATTGTCACCCCCATAGCTTCTTATAAGAACATTTATTTACTTTATCGAAATAAATGTTGGTCAGTCAAAAATTAGAAACGATTTTCTGCAAAAAAAAAGAATTAGAAATTAAAATATTTTTAGATAATCATGTTCTGAAATTCATAAGTTTTGATTTGACACAAACTCGCCAATGGTTGGATTTATAAAAAAAGCCGCAAGAAGTATATAGGTATTTCCTATGAGGGTTTTAAATGATTGCTATAACTGGGCCCTAAATCTTGATCATTGAAAAACAAAAAGTGATTTTCTGCGAAAATTATAATTGAAAATTAGAATGTTTTTGGATAATCTTGTTTTAAACTCGCCATTGAATGAATTTATATAAAAAAAAACAGCAATGTGTAAAAGAAAAATTCATGTGATGGTTTTCAGTGATAGCTATGACTGCACCCTTACCATTGACAATGGTTTCAAAGTAGGTTTGCACAATTCGCCCGCGTTGTTCTGGCGTTAAAAATGGCCAAACAAAGTAATCACAAATCATTCAGATTATAAAATAAAAAGCAGAGAACATTAATTTTTTTCAAATAAACTAAGGACGTGTGTCAATTGCGTTAACATTTTAGCCAGTGGGTATTTTTGACATTAGTATGGTGCAGAAAAGTCAAAAATTTAACAGTGGATAAAAGTTAACCCTCTTTTTAGCGCAATTAACACACGGCCTAAAACTGGGTTTTGAAAATGGATATTTACAAAAATGCCATGATTTCATTCGTTTCGTTTTTATATGTGAAAAATGCGTAGCTTGAAAAATGTAGGATGGATATCCTTAATCATGAACACAAAGCGTACAACAATATTTTCGTTACTGATAATAATTGATAATTTAGGGTTTTTTGATGATCTCTCTTCAATACAAAAAAATATAAAGAAAGGAATTCTTTTGGGAAATTATTGAAAAAGAGTATTAAAATATAATTCCATTTAATCGAATTGAAGTAGCAAAAAGCCCATATTTTGTTACCCCTACAGAAATTTAAAAAAAATAGCCAGTGGATAAAATTTAACCCCCGTTTTAACGCAATAATTTGCACACGGCCTTAGATCCCTTCTGCCAAAATCTCGACTTGAAGTGAGATTTATACCTGCAGGCACCAACACAAAAACAATGACTTATGTCAGTTTGAAGTTTGCATTTCGCAGTTTGATTTCTATTTTATTATAGTTTTTTTTTTAAATTAAAATGAGTATATTTAAACAAAAATCAAATCAACAGCAAATTAATTGTCGGAATATTCTTCCTTATCAACATCATCTTGGATCTCCACAAAAATGATTCCTCAAACAATGTAATTATTTAAATTTTTCTCATCCATTTTCATAAGTTCAAACAACTACCCCCCTATTAATAAACAACGAATAACGGTGAGTTAGCACTAACACATCGGTTAACTTGTAATTCTTATCAAAAAGAACCTTTGGTACAGCGAATATTTTAACTAAACGATTTTTTATATAAGGAGCGGATAGCTTTTAATATTTTTGAAATGACGTTCCGCTTTTAAATTCAAAAATCTTTTTCTCGATTTCGTTGACTTTACACAATACGTATCTTTGTGAATCTGTAGATTGAAGTTGAATGGAGGGCATCTTCATGCAAGAAATGTATCTCTCTTTTGACAGCGATACAAGATACCAGCAACAGATACGCAATCTGGACGGCACTTTAGAATCAGTGGAACAACATTCTCAACAGAGGGGGGATTTTTCTGTCAAAAAATCAGGTTATATTTTTAAAACACGATGACCGGAACACAGTTTTTACGAAGAAAAGTTTGCCGATGCACTATTCTAATTGGTCACGTGACATGGTCTATTGACCAATGAGAACAGTACATCGGCAATATTACACAAGTTAACATTGCCGAACCCAGAAAACGGAAAATTTATTTTCTATTTCTGTTAGCACAGTGTAACATAGTCCTCGCTCAATTCAATATCTTCCCTAAACGCGTTCATTGCTATATGTCACAGTTTCTGCTCCGTTGTCAGCACAGCTGTCATCAATCGTAAATATTTTTCTTGTGCTACTGAAAATTTCTTGTTTTTGGTAAGTTTTTCATGATTTACACTGGCAATACATAGTTAAATCCTTCTTTTTTAGACCACAATGGACATATCGGCACTGTCCGATACAAATTTCAACTCAACCGAATGGATAAACACAAACTTTCGCAACTTTGAGGGTAAAGAAGACAAGACCCTCTTCATCTCGTCATTCGTTTCAAAACTGCAACTCTACGTACAACAAGTGAATTTCGCTGTAGAAGATACCAGTCAGCAGCTCATTGGGAACCTCCCTCGAATAATAAAAGATGTCAAGCATCTGCATTCCGATGTGCAATCTCTACAACAACGAATGGGTCAAGTGCGGTCTGAGGTCCAAGCGGTTCAAGAAGAAACCGGCGATTGCATGGAATCATTAGAGAAACTGAACAAACTCCAAACAAAGCTACAAATCGCCAAGGAAAGTCTTCAAGAATCTGATGGTTGGGGTAATCTTATTTCAGAATTAGAGGATAGTTTTGAAAGAAATGACTTGGTGGCAGTTTGTGAGAAGTTGGTGTCGTTGCAAAAATCATTAGTAGCTCAGGAAAAGCTGACAGGTCATGCAGAGCGAGTGAGTCAGGTGGAGGATTTCAAAAATAGACTAGAAGCACTTGCCAGTCCTAGTGTTGTACAGGCTTTTGCGGTAGCTAACGCTGATAGCTCTAGGAAGTATGTCCAAATATTTGAGGACATCAATCGTTTGCCACAGCTAAAGCAGTATTATCGTGCAGTTCAAAAGACCTCACTACAGCAACAGTGGAAGGAAACTGTTGAATTGGCAGACAACTCTAACAATTTCCTATTGAACTTCTATGAGTTCTTAGCTGAAAACTGCCAAAAGCAGGCCAAGTGGTGTGAACAGGTCTTTGGGGAGAATTCTGGAGATCAGCCGTTTATTATTTTGACAGAAGTACTTCCAGCTCTTCAGCCACCAAGAGATGCTCAGATTCTGCAAATTCTTAAGAATTCAAACGAAAGGTTGGAAGTGCTCGAG
This sequence comes from Rhingia rostrata, assembly GCA_949824845.1. Lineage (NCBI taxonomy): Eukaryota > Metazoa > Arthropoda > Insecta > Diptera > Syrphidae > Rhingia > Rhingia rostrata. The sequence goes on from OX463758.1 coordinate 71,243,923, forward strand.
AAGTTTGCCAACGCCAACAAGACCTTTGTCAATCAACTCAATTCAGTCATAAGAAACAATGCTGTAAAGCTTTCAGTTGAACAGAGGAACGCTCTAGCTGAATCGGTGTTTGATTATTTCCAAAAATTCGTCCAACAATACCCACGCATTGAAGAGACGAATCTTTTCAATCAGATCGAAAAGATTATTGTAGCGCAGACAAATGCTGGTGATTCCATACATAAGTTAGAGGATTCCAACCGCAAAACCTTCGAATGGCTTCAGGAAGCATGCCATCGATGTGAGGTAATCACAAGCGACTTGAGTATCTGCAAATTGATAACGATTCTCAGTGGGGTTTTCAAGAAAATCCTAGAAAACTATGTGAAAACCCAGCGGCAGTTGAATCTTAGCATACATTCCGAGCAGAATTGGATACTTCTCCAAAACTGCATGTCACTTCTCCAATGTCTAAGTGATTTCCAGAGCAGGCTCACAAAATTTGAAAAGTTTCTGCATGAAAAGATGTCCACCTTGGAGGACAAGCTGACAAATATGAGCAAATCTTCTGATTTGAACATATTCTCTATCTGTGAGAAAGCTGAGTTGAAGCGCCTCCTCGCCACCATCAAGGACTACCAGCAAAAACGAAGTGACTCTGCAACTATGCTCGGTGTGTTCCCCTCGATTTATGAAGCACTTAAGGCCAGTTTCATTGAAACTCACGATATAAGCTTGACCATTCTACTCTCGCCCATTGAGCAGCAATTGAGGAACATCCAACCGCACGATATTCCCAACAATCCAGTTGAAATGGATCTGCCTGCTTTCAGCTTTGCCCCACAAGAGTGCATCACACAAATTGGACAGTATTTGCTAACGCTACCGCAGCACCTGGAGCCGCTTTTGTTGTCACCGTCTCCGTTGTTAAAGGTCGGCTTGGAGATGTGCAATATCAAGTATACACAGAATATTCCCTGCGCAGATGTTCTACTTTCATTGGTCGTGGAGCAATGCTGTGTCATGTATCAGAGTCAGATTTTGCAGATTAAATCTCTACATGGTGGGGCAGCTAAGCAGCTCTCTGTTGACATTGAATATTTGGGTAACGTTGTGGAAGAGCTGGGGCTATCCATCACCTTGCACCTGAGTCAGATTTTGAACTTGCTGAAGGCATCACCGGAGAATTATTTATTATCGAGTGCGGGATGTGAACCTAGATTAGTGACGGCTGTGAGGCAGATGAGGAACATTATTTCAACGGAGTAGGTCATTACAAGTTATGCATTAGGTGTAAGCAATGTTGTATGTCTATGTTATTAAAGCTTATAATATAAAACAAAATTGTTTCCAATGAATTAAAGCGAATTGCGTAAGTAATGCTGATGGTAACGCTAGATACCGTCTGAGAGACCAGAGAAAACACGGAATCATTCCATTTTCGGCTAAACGTTTGAAACTATTCTCGTTTAAGGGCCGCCCAGAATGAGTATCTGTAGTTGGTATCTTGAATCTGTCGAAAGAGAGATAAATTTCTGGATGAAGTTGCCCTCTATTTAACTTCAACCTACAGATTCACAAAGATACACATCTGTGTAAGCGCTTGCGGGTTGCCTGGTTTTTAACTTCTGACTAAGATTCAAGCATTAGCTACAGAGTATTCTGTGCGACTGTTTACATGAGCACTCTCGGTCCGATAAGACTGCAAAAAAAAAAAGAAGTACGGCCAAGTGCCAACATGATTGCTCAAGTGTGTTACTCTGCTGGTTTCCTAAAAGAACATGTCATTTTCCGGGAACATTTCATCACGCCCACATGAAAAGGCTACAGAAAAAAACAAACAACATGTTCAAGAATGAAGCGAAAATGATTTTATTTACAGTAACAGTTTACAATGGCACTTGATAAAGTGTTCAAATTACGATGGCAATTTGGAGATAACTACGAAAAACATTTCCAATTTGGAAAAGCTGTCACATTTCAAACTACTCCCCAGCAAGTTTGTAAAAGTGCTTGGTACCATAGGGTCATTGTCGACAAATACATCAACTACTTCAAGACTGTTATTGATACAGAACGAACAACAAACAGTTGGATATTTTTTGAAATTAATTTTATAAAAAAGAAGGCCACGGTTTGCTATGAAATTACTTTCGAATTGATGGTGGTTATACTTGCCATTTACAATATCGTCTAAACATAGAATTTCATCGGTTTGAAAAAGTCCTTTGCATTTCCTTGTTCTGGTACCCGCATCCCAAAATTTTGATGGCACTGTGCCAGGCCGTAACGCCCATTTCCTTCTTACACCTCCATCTGAATATGTTTTTATTACGTCCTTTTCATCGAAATGATGGATGCAAAGGTTCGTATATCTGTACACAACGATATCATTTCGTGGAACAGCCCATAGCCATTTGGCAAGAAGTTCTTTATTTCTTGGAAATGCAAATTTCCGCGTATAAGGAGCGTTCGAAGAGTTAGAAAAACATCCAGGAGCACAGCACATCGATGGCATCTATAAATTAAGATTTACATGTTCATTTTTGATTGGAAAATTCATTTTGGTATTTGAAAAATCACTTCATTTATGAAAAAACAGTTCCAAACTAAAATGTGTTTTAGAAACCCCAGCCTTTTCGAAGACAAAAGGCAAACACTCAAAAGGATTTGTTTGTTATCAATTTCATTTCAAAGTGAAATTATGTTTTACCTTTTCTTTCGTTATGTATTACTATCTCTTTGTATTTAGTTAATAAAACAAGTAATAACAAGTGCAATGCAAAATTTAAATTGAAACTTTTGTTTTGTATTAGCGGTGATTCTGCGTAAAATTAAACTAGCCTAATTCCAAAAGTGACATTTCTTGCATTAAGGTGTGTTCTTTTCGAGAAACCTAATGTCACCACTTTTTCCCTTATTAACTTAGGTATGTTCAAAAATATCAGCTGTAATAATAGACGCTATCTGCCTTATAGTACGTTTCAATCGAACGGAAATTCGTCTTTTTATTAACGAAATTCAACATTTGAAAATAGTGTTACCACCAACAAAAACGCATTCCAACTGTCAAACATTTTTTTCACTGCACCTTCTCTTGTGATAATCTGACAAATGACTTTCAAGAAAGAAAAGCTTACGTCAAGAAAAGCTTACGTCAACACAACCGTTCGTATTCAGATAAAATAGGCGTTATGAGAAAAAGCTGGGCCCTGCATAATCAAGGAGTATAGAGCTACATAGAGTGCGCATCTCATACAACCAAATTTTTCTATGTGGGGTACTGATATTGGTACTCCAGTGTTCACATTGCTACCCCAGCATCAAACAACAGCATAGCCGATGAATACGATTGATGAAATTTCCCCTTCGCACTTACCGCCGGGTCTGAAACTGCTTAAATTCGTTTAGCTGTGATGCGTTCCTATGTAGTTATTTCTATACTCTTTGATGAAAGTTAATACCAGGCACAATGGGTATCGCGCAAACTGGCCCAATGTCAACAATTTCATGTGCACACATAATTTTCAAAACACTCGCTGATTAGGCAGACCGTGCTACCAATGACATAAGCAAAAGCTATTTGGGCAAGAGAACATCCTTCGAATGTTCATGAATTCAAAGTATTTTGAATTGTATTCTTAAATTAAAATTTGTTTTCTGAAAGATTTAAAAAAAGAAAACACTTACAGAGCAATTTGACGTAAACAGGAGAAAAAAAAACGCAATGTTTGATTTGACATTACTCTGTTGGACCTGGCTTCAAATAGTATTTCAGCGGAATGCCGAATTTCGGAATGTAAAATTGTATGGCGGAATGCATCGCGTTTCGGCTGAAATCACAAATTATGCTGGAATGACGCATTTCGACTCGGTGGAAACGTTCTTTTATATTCATAAACTCATTATAAGTTCTGTAAGTTATGCAAAAATCGTATTCATAATACTTTCACACCTACGAATTGGTCTGCATATTCTAAACCAGAGATAAGGGAAGTAAACGAAATATTGTTTACACTGATAACTATTTAAACACACAAGCAAAACATTTCCTGAAATTCCTGAATAAAAGTTTATAATGACATTTCTACAATTGTAAAAAAAAGTCAATTGAAATGTCATTACGAAAATAAATCTACCACACTCCTAAACAGCTGTTAGTGCAGCAGTTTTGTTTCACGGTTTAGTTTATTAAAACAATAATTATTCTATTATTGAGTCAAAAAACCACATCTCAATTGTTTTACAGTGCATAGGTATGTATACAGCCTTTATGCAGGGTCGCACAAATTCTTAATCAAAAACATTTCCCCACCCATAATAGTTATACAGATTTTGTGTCAAATAAATTACCAAAAAGAGGGAAATCTATTACAATTGGATGTTTCACAGCTCGGCAGAGTTACCAGGGGATAACTTTTATGGTTGCGAAATCCATAGCGACAACTTTGTTTTCATAACTTTTATAACATTTTGTTGGGTATATTTAAATGTGCTGATTCTAGTACACAAACACCCTTGTAACTCCAACAGTTTTCGATTCCATGATTTATGTATGATTTCAGTTTTTCCGCTTTTAGCATTCAATACGAGCAAAGCACTTGCTAATAAAACATCAAATAAATGGAGATACAGGCTCCTTAGTACCCAGGGCCTAGCTCTCTCCTCACAACCATTCATGTGTGCGTGTATACTTTTTTGCATGATGGCGGGACCTCATGTTTTATGCCGAATCCGAACCCCTAAGTAAAGATAATCTTTTGATGACAACTGATACTACATACTCCGATGATTTGTCAGATCATCCCGAGAGGAGGGCCAATGAAAAATTATATTGGTGTTACTACGGCTGGGAGTCGAAACCAGACCTTCTGCGCGGCAGTTTATCGCACTAACCATAGCGCCGTTGAGCCCGTCTATTGAATCATCAAGTTTCCAAAATATTTCAGATACATGGATGTTGAAAAGGTTTGGTGTAGTATTTGTGCCTAGTAAATAGAACACCATTCGTGAAATGACTTCCTCTCCAATAAAAAAACAGCAAGTCACTAAAATCTCTGCCATTAGTTGTTACCTCTTCACCTGAATGCGGTTCAATAGTTTAAGAAGCTCAGCTTGAAATTTTGTAGTGACATTTTAATTGTTTACAAATTACAAGTGTCACAGGCGTCGGTTTTTCGTCACTTTTGTGCCGACAAAAATATTTTTTTTTACATTTTGTTTTCCCAATAGTTACCGCGTATTTTTAAGCAAAATGTCTGAAGCATGGGATATGGAAATAAAGGCGATAAAAAACAAACGCAACACTTATCGTGAAAAACTCGAAAAACGCAAGAAGGAACGTCACGATATTCTATCGTCTACTGCCACATTGTTGTCATCTCCAAATAGTGGGACAAGCATTAAAAATGATCCCTCCGAAGATTCTCAAGCTCCAATTAAATCAGAAACCGGTAAGATGTACCGATCTATCATTTATCCAGCAAACTACCTAAATAATCCTTTCAGAATGTGACACAGAAATCGAGAAAACAATCCTTCAGATGCTTTCATCTTGCTCCTTGGTGCTTCCCATCATATCCACACAGCTGGTAGAAAAATTGGAGAGAAATTTGGAGAAATCAGCACCCAAGGAGCTGGTAAACTATATTTTGAATAAGTTGTCCAACCAAGGAGTTATTAGGTGAGTACATAGGCATTGTGGAGTTTGTTTTTTTAACTTTGCTTCCATACAGTATCAAAAGTGTCACCATCGGCAAGGAAGTTGGTTGCGAAGTGATATCTGTTCAGAGAGCTGCTTTATTAGGCCTGTTCAAGGAGTTTGTGTCTGAGTCGTATGCCGTAAAGGATGAATTTAAGCGTAAATGTAAGTATCAATCTTGAAAAACCAACGAATTCGAGTTTCATCTATGATTCTCAGACGAAAATGAAGATGACGATGATGATAGTAATTCAAGGAAGGCGATTAAAATCGAATCGGAGAAGAAAATCAACAAGGACAGCAGTAGCAATGACGCATCCGATGATATCATGGTCAGTTTTGCATTCGCTTATAGTCAACCACGTCATCTTCTGTATGATTCTCATTTTTTAGTCCCTTCTATCGATGCCATCGACACGAGAGAAACAAAGCAAGCAGGTGGGCGAGGAGATTCTAGAGTTACTGACAAAACCCACTGCCAAAGAGAGATCTCTAGCAGAAAAGTTCAAATCACATGGAGGCGCTCAAGTGATGGAATTCTGTCCGTACGGCACAAAGATTGAGTGCCTTAAGGCGCAGCAAGCAACTGCTGAGATGGCGGCTAAGAAGCGTCGGGAAAACGAACAGGCGGCGTTGAGCGACAAAGCCGAAGACTCAAATGCTGAGACCAACTCTAGCAGTACTCCAGACGAGTCGACTGAAAACTCTGAGGAGGGCAAGAAGGAGGACGTAGTACTTCTGCTTACCACTCCAATTGAAGAGATAATCGAGAACACAGACAAATGTACAAAATTGCATTTTAAGAAGATCATCCAATCGCACACAGACGAGTCCCTGGGGGATTGCAGTTTCTTGAACACATGCTTTCACATGGCCACATGTAAGTATGTCCACTACGAGGTAGACGCCCATCCGAACATCAACAACAACAAACACGAGGATGTGAAGACCAATCTCTGCATCAAGAGAAACACAGATCCCAGTGTGACATTGTACCCTCCTCAGTGGATTCAATGTGATTTGAGGTACTTGGACATGACTGTTTTGGGCAAATTCGCGGTGGTCATGGCTGATCCTCCTTGGGATATTCACATGGAACTGCCTTATGGTAACACAATCACTTCTCGTATGCCTCTTCTAACACATCTCTGTTCATAGGAACAATGTCTGACGATGAGATGAGACAACTTGGGGTTCCAGCACTACAAGACGACGGTTTAATCTTTCTCTGGGTCACCGGTAGGGCTATGGAATTGGGCAGAGAGTGTCTTAAACTCTGGGGGTACTTCTTAGAAACACCATTCCATCCGACAACACTATATCTCTTCCTCCCTATTTCCAGCTATGAACGTGTTGACGAACTAATTTGGGTCAAGACCAATCAACTCCAGCGAATCATCCGCACTGGTCGCACTGGCCATTGGCTGAATCATGGAAAAGAGCACTGCCTCGTCGGAATGAAGGGCAATCCGACGAATTTGAACAGGGGCCTGGATTGTGATGTTATTGTTGCTGAAGTGCGAGCGACAAGTCACAAGCCAGATGAGATCTACGGAATTATCGAGCGACTCAGTCCGGGAACACGAAAAATCGAACTCTTCGGTCGACCGCACAACGTTCAACCGAATTGGATAACATTGGGCAATCAATTGGATGGAATTCGATTAGTTGATCCAGAGCTGATAACTCAATTCCAGAAACGCTATCCTGACGGCAATTGTATGGCACCGGCGCAAGGTGTCAAGAAATGATTAATTCTAGGACTGCGACAGCATTTCTTTTTAGCCAATAAAATTCAAAACTTTTATATAAAAAAAAACAAGACGAGCGTTTGGTTTAATGGTTCGGTATGTCTTATCGGGGTTCCATATGGTCGATGCAGTAACATACGACAGAGATGGGCTTAAGTAGTCAATAGAAGGTGAATGAATCAATCAGAGTTCTGAAATTGGTCGTGGCCAGAGTTGAAAATGGAGTCGCGGTTGATAGTTCCCTACTAGACAGAAGTCTCAGGAGTCTATTGGAAAACACTGTTTTGACGCTTAAGCTGTGCCGCACATAGCATGATGCAAGTGCAGAGTGTACATTGGCATTCAACTTGAAACGAGTTTCATTGCGACTTCGTTCTTGTTTCTTATGGAATCGTGTATAAACGAGGTGCAGGTACCGCATAATGGGCTAAATCAAGCGGTTTTACGTTCGCTAATGTCTTGGCAACATAAGAATTCTTGCCTAAGTCTGGCCCTTATAACAAATCCGCATCCGAATATTCGTTGTTTCTGCTCACTATAACATGGTCCGTAGTAGATGTCACAGTTTTTCATCCTCTATTTGTCCGACCCATCCCATCGTATTTCCTGGATGGCAGTAATGTCTACTTTGTAGCAGTTTACGGCTTACGCTAGTTGTTAGATTGCCCCTCTCCTGTTTAATGTTCTTACATTGCAGGTGCAGATACGAACGTGGTTGTCCCTTTTTCGTTTAGCAGGGTAGTCAACAATAAAATCCATCCTTCCCTATGATTGCAAAAGGTTTTTCTTATGGGTGGGTGCTTAACCCATACCGCAACCCCCAATAAAGAGGGAGAGTTACAATTTATTAGATACGAGGCAATCATTATCCACTACGGGATTAAACGCAACCGTTGGCGTTTCATCCGCTATCATATCTGTTCAACGGACCTGACTTACAGTTGAGTTATCTAGATAATCTGTTGTCCGAATACGTCAAAGCAGCTAATCTAGGTTCGCCTGGGACAGCAGTGCAGGTGTTCATTCCCTGCCACACTGACCTGGCTGTTTATAGTGTTGCTGTGTTTCGTAGTGTTATGCGAGTGTTGCACTTATGGTTTAGGACCCGACGGTTACCACTTGGAGGTAAAAATATTAACAATTGATGTGTAGTCAGAGTTACAACCACTGGACATTGCTAAGTTAAAGCCAATCAGAGACTTCGTTCTACAACGTCCAATCAACTGGGACAAGAATTACGGCCGTAAATTGACGTTAACGCTCTTAAAGTTGCGACCACCGACTCCGAATTTCGGTGGCAAATTTCAATTATTTGTAACACTGTTTCGTCGTGTGATTTACCACGATGAAAATGTTGATTTAACAGAATATTTTGACATGACAGTTCGGTAATCGGTTCAGGGTGTGTTCACACTGAAAGTTTAAAGTTGCGAAGTCGTTAAAAGATCCTTTATTTGAATTTTCTTGTGTTATTTCGCATCTAAAATAAAAAATCCTCTGGATAGATCACCCTTTATATTTTTCAAAACATTGTCGATTATTCCCCTTGCCGCGATCGAAATCAGTGCTACAGATGACGACCTCTTTTCACTGGTCGACTAGTTCCATTACAAAAAAACCCCAATTTCTTTGGAAAACATCTAGTACTTTGCAAGTTTATTTAGTTTAAATATTATTTATAAATATTACATTACGAGTAGATGTGAAGAACTACAACATTCATACACAATATTTGTCTTGGTTTCCGCTAATAATAAATATGTACCTCTTCGTACCGAGTGAGATGTGAGTATTTTCTGCATTCTTCTAGTACTAAAATCTATTCTAACGAGCGACATAAGCTTACATATACGTATCATTAGTGAATGGCTTGAGAAAGTTCAAATTTCCAACAAACTCTGCGAGATAATGAGCTCGCGGATATAATGTTAGAAAAAAAAATGAATTATCCAATTCAAGGGCCGATTATAGGGCTTGGGAGGCATGCATCCAAGGAGTACTGACAACAAAACAGGACATCATGAGGAGCAACAACACTACAACCAAAAATCAAATCGTAAGTGAATGATGGAATAGAAATGTAAAAACGAAAAATTTTATGCGAAATACTTTTTTTTTATTTCACACGATAAATGCAAAAAATGTAGAAAACGTCTTTTTTTAAAATTCAACTCATATGTGTGTATAAGAAAGCAAACAAATAAAAAATAAATTAAGACAGTAAAAATGGCCCACAAGGGGTGGTGGAAGAAAACAGAAAATTTTTTGATTGAGAATTCAATAACGTGGTGCGTATAACGTCGAAATAAAACCGATTACCGGATATCATTTCTTCTTCTTGTTTTTGCCTGATGCGGGTGCTTCAACGACACCGGTGATGGCGGAGAGTTCCTTCTTGAGTGCTAGCAGGGCTTCGACTTCTGGCTTCCAGACGGATGGGTCTGAGGATTTCTTAAGATCACGTACTTTTTCACCCTGAAAGACAGAAATGTGTGAGAAGAAGAGTGAGTGGTGTTACGGGGGCGGGGGAACCTACTTGTTTTGCGATTTTCTCTTCGAGTTCCTTAACCTTCGCATCACTACCATGGTTGGTTGCAGGTGCAGCCGCTGCAGGAGCCGTTTGAACTGTGGCCAATTGCTTCTTTAGGTCCAGCAATATGTTCACCTCTGGTTGCCAGACGGACTTGTCCGCTTTGCTTTGCTTGAGGGCACGCACTTTGTCACCCTGTTGAGCGACTGCTTTCTCCAAATCAGCTGCGGATAAGGAACCAGCAGGGGAAGAGCTTACTACTGGCGTGGGGGCTGAAGGCGCAGCTTGAGCAGCAGCCAAATGCTTCTTCAATTCCAACAAAATGTTGACCTCCGGTTGCCACACGGACTTATCGGCCTTGCTTTGCTTAAGGGCGCGTACCTTTTCACCCTGCTGGGCTACAGCCTTTTCCAGATCCGCCGCCGTTTGAGACGCAGCTGGAGTAGAGCTTACAGCGGGAGCAGGGGCAGCCTGAGCAGCAGCCAATTGTTTTTTCAAATCAAGCAAAACATTGACTTCCGGTTGCCACACAGATTTATCGGCTTTGCTTTGTTTTAGGGCACGAACCTTCTCGCCCTGGTCGGCGACAGCCTTTTCCAACTCAGCTACACTTGAGGCTCCACCTGAGGTAGAACTTACTACTTGAGGTCCAGCGTATTTCTGCTTCAACTCATCTATGCGAGTCTGCTCGATCTTAGCGAAGAGCGGTGCAGGTTTGCCGATCTTGTGACCACTTTGTAGGAGAATACTGGCAAATGGTTTCCTGGAAAGCAAAGCAATGTAACCAAACTCCATAGATCCCTAAACTTTGTATACTTACTGCGGGTTGATTTGAGCCTGCTTCGAGTTAAGCTGTTCAAAGAGAATTCTCGCTGTAGACGGCATGTATGGGAACAGGAGGTTAGCCAGCAAGCATGCGATGTTGGCACAGATTCCAATGATAGTTGCTGCGCGGGCCTTTTCATCGTCTGTTCCCTTTAGTAACACCCATGGCTGTTGAGCTTGCATATAGCCATTGCCATGTCTTGAAATCGAGAGAATATGTCTCACACCATCGCGCAGACGTGCCTTCTCCATTGACTGTACATATCCCTTGACCTCACGATTCACCAGAGAAAGAAGAATCAACTCATCTTTTGTCAGAGTCATTGATGGAATTACGCTGTTGTAGTTCTTTTCACAGAAGACCAACGCTCGATTGACAAAGTTGCCCAAGTTGTTCAACAACTCCGAGTTATTTCTCGCACCAAGATCATTCCAACTGAAGCTCGAGTCTTGACCTTCTGGACGTGCTGAAGCCAAGTAGAACCGCCAAACATCAGCGGGTATACCGGTCTCCTGGGCGTCATTTCCAAACACACCGATACCACGACTCTTGCTGAACTTGCCGTCTTCGTAGTTCAGATATTCGGTGGCCATGATGTGTGACACTAGAGTGTGTCCCTTGTCAGAAGCCAGCAACGAAGAGGGGAACATGACCGAGTGGAAGGGCACGTTGTCCTTAGCCATGAATTGGAAGAGTTCTACATTGACACCGACAGCTGGTTGCCACCACTCGGTGTAGTGTTCTTTGCTGTAACGCTTTGTGATGGACACATAGCCGTATGGAGCATCGAACCAGACGTAGAAGACCTTAGATTCAAATCCCTTTAGTGGCACGGGAATGCCCCATTTTAGATCACGGGTAATACAACGAGGTTTCAGACCCTCACGCATCCATGAACTGGTGATGACACGAGCATTGTTCGTCCAGCCGTTGTCTGATTTATCAATCCATTCCTTGAGCTTTGGTTCGATCTTCGGTAAATCAAGGAACAGCTGCTGTGAGCTGCGGATCACTGGCGCGGTATTGCACACTTTGCAGCGCGGACGGATCAGTTCGATGGCGTTGACTAGTTTGCCACATTTGTCGCATTGATCGCCACGAGCGTCCTCGTAGCCACAACCAGGTTGGGGACAGGTTCCCTCAACAAAACTGTAAAAGATAATTAAAGTTGCAGGAATTTGTATGCTAGTATGCCTTTGTAAAATCTCACCGATCAGCCAAAAAGCGATCACACTTCTGACACAAAAGCTGGTCCACACTCTCTGTAAAGATGTATCCAGCCTTGTAGATATGCTGGAAAGCCTCTTGTACAATTCTAGAAAGCGAAACCAGTTAAATTGTGCTGCTGTATGCACATGGTGCAACTCACTCAGTCTGTTCGGCAGTCGTGGTCCTGCCAAAGTAATCAAATCCAATGCCAAACCACCGGTAGATTGAGTTGTGCAACTCAAAGTACTTGTCGCAGACCTCCTTTGGTGTCAGACCTTCAGCTAACGCCTTGTTCTCAGTCGCTGTGCCGTATTCATCGGTACCACACACATACAGTGTATTGTATCCACAAGTGCGTGCATACCTTGCATAGATATCAGCTGACAACACACAACCGATGATGTTTCCAAGATGTGGGACATTGTTCACATAAGGCAAAGCCGATGTAATAAGAACATTACGTTCACCCTTCTTTGGTAGAACTGTACGCGCCTCTTTACGCGTAGGAACTTCACTATACACAAACGCAGTTCGTGCTGTTTCCATTTCTTCATCAGTGACGGTCTCGGCAATGTTTCCTCCGGTTTCGGCGAGCAATTTGGACGCATCACTGCTCGGCGTAGAAAGCACAATGTGGTGGAGACCACCGAAACGATTCGATTGTTGTAACGCGTTGAAAGTCAACTGTTTCAGTGGCTGTTCCACGAGGGCAGCTTTAGTCTCTGGAAGGGCAGTGATTTTCCGATACCACGCAAGCAGATTCTCAATATTTTGAGCGCCTTTCAGGGTGCCATCGGGGGCTAAGAGACTCCACACATAGAGATCTGCAGTTGTGATTTTATTGCCGACAAGGAACGGCGACACCTTCAGGCGATCGTCGAGCTTCTTAGCTAAAGCGTTCAAAACTGGCAGAGCGTTTGGATCAGCCCGATGACCAACGCCCATGTTGTGAGCCAATGCAGGCGCCAGTTGAGTTGCTGACCATTCTAACCACTAAGCACGTGTATTATTGTGATGGTCAGTAAATCGTCCAAATGATGATATTTTAACATGAACTTACCTCATCCCTTACGAGCCCTTCGTCGGGGAACAGACACTTTGCGGCCGCTGTTGTTGAAAATAGTTGAAGACCTGAGTCCAGTTCGAGGATGGGTAACTGTTTAAGCCCCTTAATAGCCGGATCTATATATATATATATAAATACAGACAAGTGAGGATCTATTTTTGGAGACTCTAATACTTTAATTTGGATTACCATTGAGGTTAATTTTCTTGACTGCGGCTTCTTTCTTGGCAAACTTTACCAGCACTTGGAGTTGTAATCCAAAAGGATTTCCTTCGTTAGTATAAATAATCATTTTACTGAACTATTTGCACTTTTGTTTTTATACTTAATTTACGTGGCAAATAGAAAAACCTACTTCTACTTGCAGCTAGCACGCGATTTGCCCTTTTAATAAAAATTTGAGGCCTTTCAAGCAGATGTCAAAAGTAGAGGTGACAGCGCATGAAAATGATTCGACATGGAGTGATGCCAAGTCTAGGAATAATAATAGCGGGTTGTGTTCTTTTTTTAAATATATGATGATCGGTTAATTGCTTATTCTTCTTCTCTCCACCGGTGAATGTGTATGACACTTGAACATTCAGCGAGTGCAGAGTAAAATAAACTCAAATATTTGACAAATCCGATGTCTAGCACCAACTACCAAGGTAAAAAAAATAAATGTAAATTAAGTTTATGGCGCAACAGTCTCTTTGATACCCAGGGCTAAGGTTTTTTCTCACAAGCATTCAAGTGCGCGTGTGTACTTCTTAGCACGATGGCGGGACCTCCTGTTTTATGCCGAGTCCGAACGGCTTAGTTGAGATAAGCCATGACTATTGATACTATTCGGATGATTTGACAGATTATCACGAGTGGAGGGTCAGTGGAAAATTGAATTGAAATCAGACCTTCAGCGCGGCAGTTCATCGCAATAACCATCGTGCCACTGAGCCTGTCAACAACCAAGGCATATCCCCACTAAATGTCGCATATAAGATCCTGACCAAACTTTCACACCAAGGCAAATCCTGGAAAAGATTAAAAGATCTGACAAGGGAATGCGCTTTAATGCGACTTCGCTTGAACAGATAGTATGGAATCACTTTCTTAAAAAAATCCGTCCGGCTACTCGGTTACGCAGACGACATCGACATAATTGGTTGCTCCAAACGTGATGTTGTAGATGCCTTTGCGGCCATTGAGGAAGAGGCCGAATGTGTTCGTCTTGTAGTTAACGAGGGCAAGACAAAGAATATGCTTAGAACAAACAAAGTAATGTCGTAATGTCAAGTAATGTCAACAACCTGTTGACAAAATGTCACTCAATACAATATCGCTTTTCTTTATTAATGAAGAAATGATTGTGTTTGCCAAAAATGCCGGCGATACACAACCTCACCTATTAACTGTATCTTCAAAACTATCGCGTACCACCCTGGTCGTGTATTCCACAACAGCCTTGACACACTGGTGGTATTGGCTAGTATGAGTTGAGATTTGGCAATTGAATAATATAGTTCTTAGGAAGAATGGTGCTTCGATTGCATACTAGCTTAAGTGGCGCTACAGTCCGGAATGAACGAGGGCCTCAACGAACATGCCTCTCCAATTAGCCCGGTCCTTAGCTAACTGCCTCCAGTTGCGCACTCCAAGTTGGTTGAAGATGGTTTCTCCTTGTGCGTGCCACTTAAGGCGAGGTCTCCCTGTACTGCGTCCGAGGTCTGGCTGGGAATTGACGACTCTGCGAGCCAGAGTATTGGTGTTCATTCGTTCTACATGTCCTAGCCATATTAAACGTCCAATGCGTAGTTTTTTGACCAGGGGCATGTCGCTGTACAGCTCGTATAGTTCTCGGTTGAATCTTCGTTTCCATAGCCCGTCAACGCAAACGAGAACGAAGATTTTTCGAAGAATTTTCCTCTCCAATCGACCAAGGCTTTCTTCATTCACTTTTGAGACGGTCCATGCTTCAGCGCCGTAGAGCAGAACTGGGGTGATCTTATATAGGATGTCCTTAGTATTTCGAGTGAGGGCTTTACTACTGAATTGACTATTTAGCCCGAAGAAACAGCGGTTGCAAGAGTAATTCTTCGTTTTATTTCTGATGAGATGTTGTTTTCAGAGTTAACAACGGAGCCGAGATAGGCTAAGTTCCGTACTACCTCAAAGTTATATCTGTCAAAGGTGACGTTCTGTCCACTTCGTCGGTGTTGTGTGTCCTTTCGTGTTGATTGCATATACTTTGTCCTGCCCTGCTAAACCCATTGTTGCCGCTTCCTTCTCTATACTAGCAAACGTGGCATAACATCACGTTGATTCCTACCAATGATGACAATATCGTCGGTGTTGGTCAGTAGTTTTACCGATTTTTGGAAAGTTGTGCCTCTGGTGTTGGCTCGTGAGTTTTTCACAATCCCCTTAAGAATCAGATTGAAGAAGTCACATGACAGCACATCGCCTTGCCGAAATCCTTTTTTGGTATCAAATATGTCGGTGAGGTCGTTTCCGATCCTGATGGAGCAGCGAGAATTCTCCATCGCCATCCTACACAAACCGACGAGTTTGGGTGGTATACCAAAAGGGTATACACATGGCTATGTATAGTTCGCCTCTTTAAATGCTGTCGTATGCGGCTTTGAAATCGATGAATAGGTGGTGGGTATCGATTTGGACTTCTTGGGTTCTTTGCAGGACCTGCCATAGTGTGAAATCGATCAAATGTTTGTGAACTTTCCTGGCCTAAAACCACACGAATAAGGGGCGACCAGGTTGTTGGTTGTCGGTTTTATGAGTTCACATATTACATCAGATAGGATCTTGTAGGCGATGTTGAGGAGACTACGATAGGTAGAATAATGTGTATACCATGGAAAAGATGCTTGTTTTAAGCCACGCAAATACCATGCTGCTAGCGTGGCATTAGCGTGGTTCCTGACACAACCCTGATGTCAGAATATAAGAAAATTGTATTTTTACCATTCTAATTCAAACCTAGAGATTTGGCATCACTTTCAACAATCAACCAGCTGTCACAACTCATAGCTTGACGTTTTCCGTCCGCAAAACATTTATTTACGTTTTCTGAAAAAAAAACCAAATCCTCCACAAAAGATATTTGTTTCTCAATTTTACTAAAGAAATCCTTAAAGTTTATTCTCAAAAATGGGTGAGCGCAAGGGACAGAACAAGTACTACCCGCCCGACTATGATCCAAAGCGTGGTGGACTCAATAAATTCCTCGGAACACATGCCCTACGTGAGAGGGCTCGTAAGCTCCATGTGGGCATCCTCATCATCCGCTTTGAAATGCCCTACAACATTTGGTGTGAAGGATGTAACAATCACATTGGCATGGGTGTTCGTTACAATGCGGAGAAGAAAAAAGTCGGCATGTACTACTCCACTCCGGTGTACCAGTTCCGAATGAAATGCCACTTGTGCGACAATCATTTCGAAATCAAAACAGATCCGGGAAATTTAGATTATGTTATACTGTCTGGTGCGCGGCGGCAGGAAAACCGATGGGATCCACTGCAAAATGAACAGGTTGTGCCAGAAACAAAGGAGGTACAGAAACGCCTATTCGATGATCCAATGTACAAGTTGGATCACCAAGCAAAGGATATACAGGCGGGAGAAACTGCGAAGCCGGTTTTAGAGAAGTTATATGAGAGGAATGAGAATGTTTGGGATGATTGCTATGAAGCGAATTGTAAGCTTAGAGCTGAATTCAGGGTATGTTCCTTCTAGACATGAGAGGAAATCCATCTAACTGGAAAATTTCGTTTTACAGAAAAAGAAAAAGGAGTTAAAGGCGCAGAAGGAACTCGATGACAAACTCTTGCAGAAGTGTAGTTTGGAGATTAGTCTACTACCAGAGAGTGAACAGGATCGCCAAATGGCAGCTCTGATGAAGCTTCAATCGAAACCAGCCAAAGAACGCGAAGATGAGAAGAGATTGGATATTTTGATGCGTCCAGCATTGCCAAGTTTAACAAACACTACGTTCGGTGGGTTAAAGCGGCAGAAGGCGATCAACAGCAGACTGAATTTTAAGGATTTGGGGATCAAAAAGCGAAAGGAGGATGATGCTCTATCGAAGGAGGAGGTGGAGAGTCCACAATCGAATAGCGATCAAGTGGATATGACTGATGAACCCGCTGAAGGTGGGCCAAGTAAAAGTGGGCTATCACTTGTATGTGATTACTCTAGTTCCAGTGATTAAACTTTAAGAATCGAAGAAATCGCAGCAAATGCGATCTGATTAGCCTTTGGTCGCTTGAAATGTGATTCATTAGTATTCGCTGCTTAGGAACCATCTTAGCTTCTTGGATCTTTAGCTTTGAGGCAAGAGATAACAATTTTGTGTTGTGATGCTGTTTATACAGGCGGTACTTTAGTCTTAATAATGAATTGTAGAACAGATCTTCAAATGTTTGTTAGTTCTAAACTTGTCCGAAACATTGCAAGCGTTTTTTTTATAGTGTATTTAGTAATCTGCAATAAATATTGTTAGTGTTCTCCCTACGTCCTGTCATAAAATTTTACTTGAAATACTTCCTGAAACTTGTCATGCAAGGGTGTAGGATAAAGGCTTACAAAAAACAAATTTTTGGCGCAACAGGCTCGTAAGTACCCAGGGCCTAGCTTTCTCACAACCATTCATGTGTGCGTGTGTTCTCCTTGCATCATGGCGGGACCTCCTATTTTATGCCGAATCCGAACGGCTAAGTTGAGATAAGCTATTCGTGACAATTGATACTACTCGGATGATTTGTCAGTTCATGACGTGAAGAGGGTCAGTGAAAAATAATTTAGGTGTTGCTACAGCTGGGAATCGAACCCAGACTCTCTGCTCGGCAGTTCATCGTACTTACCATCGCCACTGAGACCGTGATAAAGTCTTAGCACTGATTTATAGTTTTTATGGTATTATACCTGTGGAAGTCCAATAGAATGTTGATAACCTGTTACCATATTTACTAACCATGAAGCAGGAAAAAGCTCACATATAAATCCAAAGGATCTCCGTCCGATCAGTTTGTCTTTTTTCCTATTCGAAACATTGTGCGATTAATTGATCTACACCTTCGTTGCGAGTATTGAAGTCAATCTCGTACGCATCATTAAACAGTCGCTTAGAGTGCCACATGCGCACGTCAACTGTGACGCCTCACCAGGCTGCGTCCTGTCTCCTGTCTCTGTTCCAGTTCTGTTCTGAGCTACGACTACTAGTTAAACTAGAAAGGGAAGACTGCAAAGTGATTGCATACGCAGATGATAATGCAAAACGTGAACACCTAGCCATCACACCTCTTATATTAGGTAACCACAACCACCACGATACTCCCACAAGAACGCCAACCTCTTAATCAGGCTGAGATATGCAATCCAGGGACTACATGACTTAGGGGCTCCTGATTCCCGTGGTACCAGACTCTATTCTCATAGCAAGTTTGGCAGTCATTTATCATATGGATGCCGACCTTCATGAAGTTGGTTTGTTCACGATGGGTCTTCATAGTTCACCTGCTATAACACAATTCGCCGCATATCGCCCTAGTACCGAATAACAGGATATTTAGGTTTCTTCTGCTTCCTCTATCCACCACCCGAGGACGCGCCCAGTAGGGACAAAACTCCGTTGGGTGCCTACGCAGATGACTTGGCAATAGCTGTATCATGTAAGTACCTTAAAAGCCTTAAAGAGCTTTTACAAAATGATCTCTTTGTACCCTACAAATGGTCGTCCAAATGCGGGTTCACTTCTACAAATATTGCCGTAAGCAGCTTTGTTAACGATTTGGACTTCTTGGGTTTTTTTATTTATTAGCCGAAGTATACAAATTTTAGCAGTCGTGGACTTTGCTGGGTTTAAAGCATAGCTATAACTACCGTTATTTGTGAACAGTTTTAACATATTTCACCAGATAGGATCCTGTAGCCTGTAGGCAATGTTGAGTAGACTTATGCCGCTGTATTGGCGAAGTTCAGATAGTCTTCAATTTGGCGAATCGTGTAAACGATGCTGATGTTCCATTCTTTAGGCATACTTGTCATACTATGTATGTTACTTTCCAAATCATCTCCATCAGCTTTCGTCATTTTCGACAGACTGACAAGCTTTAGTTTAGATATTGCTCTCCTAACTTCAATAAGGCAGCAGTTTTCGCTTTCGTCGCCAATATTGAGTGGTTCGTTCTCCTTACAGTGCAAGATTGTTCGCCATCATCGTTGAACAGTCTCCAGGAGTGGTTCTTTCATATACTCAACATCGACTAAGACTTAATAACGTTTTGTTCTTCTCGAGAAGATTCTCTTCAATCCCTATATCCCCGGCTTTGACGTTTCTGATTTTGGTAAAACCTAAACTTAGTGTCACCTCTCTATAACATCGACCACGCGCTTATTTTTGAAAATCCAGTGTTTTTTTTCACCTTCTTTGCTTATAAAGCTCAGTGGCAGCTTCTTTAGTTATGTAGGCCTCAATCGTTCTTTGCTTATAAAACTCAGTGGGATCCCAAATGATTTTTCATTGGCCCTCCTCTCGCGATGACAAATTATCCCAGAAGTATGAATTATTGGCAAGCAAAGCTTATCTTAACTAAGTTGTTCGAATTCGGTATAAAACGGGAGGTCCCGCCATCGTGCAAGAGTTACATACTCATACATGAATGAGAAAAAACTAGGCTGGGTACTTACGAGCCGGTTGCGCCAAACTTTTTATTTATTTTTGGCAGCTTTATCTGCCTTTATCTGTCAGTCTGACTGTCTGTGGCTGCGATCATCTGTCACCTCTTGCTGATGGGCGGAAAAACCCCAGTACATAAGTTGCGGCGGATCTTATATTTTGTTGGCATAGTTGCATTGCGATCTTCGATATTAGATGCTGTTGGTAAGGTTTTGTTAGAGAGATTTAAGGGTAAATGATTGGGCGGTTTATTGCAATTGCAGCCTTTCGACGTTGTCTCTTGAATATTACGCCGTTGCTGTGGCTTCTTGCAACAAAACAATTGTCTGAGTGGATGCTAGTCGCACGAAATCTTCGAAAAAGAAAACTGGCTATAGTGGCATTTCATTCCGCAGCGAAGTCATTAGGACTAAGTCCGGTCACAGACGTGCTTTTACCTTTGTAAAATTTTTCCGACAATATTACAGTACATTTGCCCTTTTCCTACATTGGCATTAAGAAAACTCAGCACGATATTAATACCATACTTCTGCAGACAATTAAAAGATTTGTCGAGGAGCTCGTAGCGTCGTATAGCCTCCACACATAGTGAAAATAGCGATTGCGCATGCAAACTGAGAGTGTATGGTATTGACTTTACGCATGCATGCATGTGAGGTGTGTGCTTAAAATCGCGCAGTTACTGTCAAAAATAGTAGTAAATTGTCACATTAAAGGGCCGCCTAGAATGCGTATCTGTAGCTGATGCTTGATTCTGAGTCAGAAGTTAAAAACAAGGCAACCCGTTAGCGCTTACACAATACGTATCTTCCTGAATCTGTAGAAACAAGAAATCTATGATATCTCTTTTGACAGCGATATCAGATACCAGCTACAAATACGTATTCTGGGCGGCCAATTATAATGACGATGTGTGTCAATCAGAGATAAACACACGGATGATCACTTCGCAGTTTGCATGGATAGTGTGTGAAGGAAGTGGGATTGCGCATCCATGCAAGTTTGGTTTATTGACGCTTTGTTATGAAATATATTTCACCCATCAGAGTTGGCAGCTATTAACCGCCAAATGAGATGCTTTTGCGAATTGACCGCATCGATTAGATCGATTATTATTGGGAGAGTATATGGCAGAACTCTTGTTTCATAAATGAAAATTTAGAACATTTAGATATTTTATTTTATCATCATTCGGATATGAGTGATGTTTTTCCCAATAGATTTCTTCGCGATAACATAAATCTGACAGTCATATCAATTGTACTGGGTGTTTGTTTTAGAGGTATAGAACTTCGAATTGAAATAAAACCCCAACCAAATTGGTGTTATTGGAAGGATAATTTTGTGCCATTAATGTTTAAATATGATTTCGGACATGTGGCCGCCGCGGATGGTTCGAAAAAGGCCAAGTCTAGAGGTCGAATTTTCAACCACTTTTTCGGGCATTTGGGGGCGTTTGTCGGCAATAACACCTCGAATGTTGGCTTCCAAGTCCCCTAACGATTCTGGTTTGCTGGCGTAGATGAGCGATTTCACATATCCCCAAAGCAAATAATTCAATGGTGGCAAATCACACGATCTTGGTGGTCAATTGACAGGACCATTCCGCGAAATTATGCGCTCATCAAATGTTTACTTTAATAAATCGATTGTGACGTGAACCACATCTCATCCACATTTATGCCATCCAATTCGGGAACAAAATAGTCGGTTATCATGGCTCTATACCGGTCTTCATTAACGCTAACTGACTCTCCAGCATCATTTCGGAAGAAGTAGGTATGGCCAAATGATTCCGACAACCCATAGAGAGCACCAAACAGTCAGTTTATGTGGATGTAATGGCGTCACAAGGGTCTCATGTGGATTCTCTTCACTCCAAATGCGGCAATTTTGCTTGTTGACGTAGCCATTCTACAAAACCTTTTTGTTTTTCCGTGGGCTGGTAGAAATCTCAAAAGACACGATGAGTACGTGCCCGAAGTAGTGTGGGAATTTAACGCAAACCACCACCAGCGACTAATCCAGCAATTTTTTTATCACGAGTAATGAATGTTTGGCAGGTAACTTCCCTTTGAGAGTTCCTGCTTTTTCCGCAATTTATAGCGCGGTTTTTTTTATTATCGGACCAAATCTAAGGGCTTAATATTCAATCAAAAATGAGCCTCATCACTGAACAAAAATTTGCGATTAAAATCAACATCGATATCAATCCATTTTCGGCCAATACACCAAAATCACGATGCATTGCATGAACTCGCGACTTTAATTCTTGCGAAAGCTGGACCTTGTAAGGTCGTTAGCCAAGATCTTTGCGCAAAATCTTCCATAAAGTTGATGGACAAAGCTCCCTCCCAATTGCTGTGCACGGTGGCGAATCGATTCATTCGGGTCCTCTTCAACACTTTGCTCTACAGCGGCAATTCTTTCTTCTTGTGTTAACCAAATTAATTGCTCTGATGGACGATTATGTCGACATTAAAATAGACGGAGCTTGTGGTTAACTTCGCGAACTGAATCATTATTTTCGAAATAAATTTGCACGATTTGCAAGCTTTGTTCATTTGTCAACCTGTTCATGATGAAATTGCAAACCAAACTGAACATATATGACATTAGAGTTGCCCAACTCGCAGCCGCAGCAGGCTTTTATTACAACTTCTTAGCCATGCCGCATACAGCATACACCAGCAGTTGTAAGCATTTTTAATTTTTTTTTAAAATTCTTTTCTATTTTTTTTTTTTCACTTAACCTATTTAACGTCGGAGGTCGTTTCATGTTGTTGTAGAGTCTTTTTCATTTTTAATGCAAACATTCTCGTCAAAGCAATTGGGTTGTTTCTTGTTGTTGGTTTCTTCCAGATAAGCCTAGTGATCTGATTTTATTTGCTTCTCTGGAAGTGGCAGCACACACACGCACGAAGTACTCTCGATTGGCAATCAATCTTTTCCATGTGCTCATTGTTCTGTTCTTTCATCGTATGAGGTACAAGTGTATCTCACTAAACCAATTTATAGGATTTTCTGTGTGATATAGGTACAAGAAAGCCGACGATAAAGATGGGAAGAAGAATTTTCAACTTAATGGCAAAGCGATTTGAGCAACAATGACACGCAAATATACAAAAATTTGCAACAAAAGATTATCACGGTTTCAATAAGTGAAGTTCGAAATAGGTGGGTACCCTTAATCGGTATTTAGTTGCGAAAAAGCAGGTTGTGTTCCTAATAAGGATTTCGTGGAAGAGATGTTAAAGAACGTTACTTTTGAGTAGGAGAGCTTAAGTTATATCTTCCGTGGCAAAATTTAAAACGAATAAGTGGTGACCGCTAGGTAATCTGAAAATAGGAATGGAAATACATAAATATTTATGGATTACCTTTTTGATTTTATATGAAATGTTTGTCTGCTCTCTGTCGGCTTGGAAATTCAAATACATTGTATGTCGTTAAGATCCTTTCTTCTTAGTATTCAAATTTTTTCCTCAACTCGTCTCGGAAACATGTTCGGGCTACTGGTTTTTGTAGCTTTAATGTTCTTGCCCCAGTGCATACCTCCAGAATTTCTGTATCCGATATCTAATGCTGATAAAAATATCTCACCTCACCACATTTCTAATATTGTTGCGATTATTCTTTTAAAACTTGAGAAACAACGAAACGAATAAACTTATTTTCGACAGGCTAGAAGCTTGAAAATAACGGGTGGGGTTAAATTTTAAGAGCCGATGTTTAACCCACACCCAAACGTCAGGTTTTTTTCTGCATTTTATTTGACATTTCTCAATTTCAGAGGAACCAAATTTGAACCATGCAAAGATACACAATCGAGAAACGTTAAAATTTATTCAGGCTTATTATGAAAATGGGCGTTCAAATCACTTCTTGATTTTTTCGGTCAATTTAATCGTCCAAATGTGCGTACAATCGGAAAAATCGTGCAAAAATTTGAGCTAACCGAGTCTGTAGGAGATGTGAAATCACCATTGCATGCTCGTACTGCAGAAAATATTGCTGCTGTTCGCGATAGTGTGACTGAAGAGCCTACCACCTCAACTCGTCGCCGTGCCCAACAATTGCACCTCTCACTCTCGTCGTTGATGAACACTATGCATAAAGACTTGCATTTACACGCTTACAAGGTGCAACTGACTCAAGAACTAAAGCCCCCTGACCAGTTCAAGCGTCGCCAATGGTCAGAATGGTGGCAAGAAATGACAACAGTGGATGATAAATTTTCGCAGGAAATCATCTTCAGTGATGAGGCACATTTTCACCTCAGTGGATTCGTCAATAAGCAGAATTAACGCATTTGGGCGAATGATAATCCAAGAGTGATTGTCGAAAAACCAATGCAATGTGGAGACTTACTCCATGGGTGGTGTCCAAACTAACTTCAGGGAGTCACTTTTTCTTGTGTTCGTTAAATTTGAAAAAATTCAAGATGGTGCATACTTGAAGGTATAACAACCGACCTTTTCTATTTCTTTTAAATAAAAGTTTAAATGGATTTTGGCTGGGATTGAACACGCAACCTTCCACTCAACAGGCGAAGGCATTACCACTACACCGCGGCCACCCACTACACCCCATTGGGAGATGATAACGAAGTTTTTATGGCCCGAATTGGATGATATGGATGTGGCCGATATGTGGTTTCAACAGGACGGTGCCACTTGCCACACAGTTAACGAAACAATGGCACTTTTGCGCGACAAATTCAATGGCGGTGTTATCTCACGGGGTGGCGTTGTCAAATGGCCGCCAAGATCATGCGATTTGACACCGTTGGACTTCTTTCTTTGGAGTTATTTGAAAGAAAAGGTGAACGTCGATAAGCCAGCAACAATTCAAGAGCTAAAGGATGAGATAATTCGGCACATTGACGGCTTAGAGCCTAAATTATGCGTCAGTGTCATCGAAAATTTGGACTATCGGATGGAGGTGTGCCGCCGGGGTCGCGGGCCATTTGGCCGATGTTTTACTCCATACATAATTGAACCATACCAGCATTATTTATTCAAAATCTACATCGGACCTTAAAATTTAACCACAACAGACGTACTAAGCTTTCAACGTGAATAGATTGCTCTAAATTCATACGTCGAATACCGTTGTCCTTTGGTAGGAATTTCGAAAATTGAATTGTTTATGCAAGAAAACTAAAGCCCTCACTCGAACTAAGGAGATCCTATATAATACCCTGATCATCTCAGACCTGCACTACGGCGCTGAAGCATGATCCGTCTCAAAATGCGGATGAAGAAATCCTCCGTCGAATTGAGAGGAAAATTCTTCGGCCCCGTTTGCTTTGACGGGCTATGTAGACGAAGATTTAACCAAGAACTATACGAGCTGTACAGCGACATGCCCCTGGTCAAAACACTCCGCATTGGACGTGTAAGATAGATGGGACATGGAGAACGAATAGACACCAACACTCCGGGTCGCAGAGTCTTCGATTCCCAGCCAGACGTCGGGCGCAGTAGAGGAAGACCTCGCCTTAAGTGGCGCGCACAAGTAGAAACCGACCTCAACCAACTTGGAGTGTGCAACTGGAGGCAGTTAGCTAAGGACCGGGCTAATTGAAGAGGCATGTTGGTTGAGGCTCAGGTTCATTCCGAACTGTAGTGCCACTTAAGTAAGTAAGTAAGTAAAATGGTTTTAAGTAAAAATACGATTTTTAGTGCAGGGATTTATTTGCATACGAAAATTGCTTACGTGAGCGGTTTTAAGTAAAACAAAGAGAACTACATAGAGTACTCATCACAGCTAAAAATTTCGTAGCCGTTTCAGATGCGTTTCAGTGCGACGGGGAAATTTCGTAGATCGTATGCTTCGGCAAAGCGGTTGTTTGATTCTGGGGTAGCAATGTGAACACAATGTAGCTTCACTATCAGTACCCCACATCGAAAATATTCGTTGTATGAGATGCGCGCTCTATGCAGTTCTATGCTTTTTGGTAAAATTTAGTCAAACTTATGTCTACTGGAACAGGCCTAATTACGGTATTCAAATTTAATTTATGAGTATGAGTATTACGTAGGCTCTCAATAAAGAACGTTTGGTTAAAAGTCATTTCGCTCCTAAATTTTTTTTTCAACATTCCCAATTGCGCCGTCTTCTATCGCCTAGGTATATACGTGCATTGACTTTCTTCCTGACTATTTATCGAAATCAATATTCATGTCGTAATTTTATTCAAAATACATCTATGGATAATATTTCGATTGAGTAATACACTTCACCTTATAGAGCAGCCCGCACATGACATGGACTGCATGCGGTCTCCAGTCTGTCTTTTATCAAGTGGGGACTTCAAGTCTTGTCTGAACCCGAAGACATCCGATTGGTTGATATTTCTGGCATTATCATCACGTGCAGTGACACCGTAACAATTGTTTTGTTCCCTATACCGGCAGAGACGGTTATACCAATGACATTTGCGTAACAATATTGTTTTATAATTTCGTTTTTTTTTTTATAAAAAAACTTTCACTACACTTTTATGAACGGACATACACTATGTTGACGACTGCATTAGATAATCACCTCGAAAAGGGAAAACCCAATTCTAAGACCCATTGCAGGTGACTGTGGGCACTAAAAATTGTTTTTCTTCCAATATTCGACACAAAAGTACTTAAGTCGGTTCGGTGTATCTACGTAATTACATAGATTACGAAAATTGTTTGTTGGTTCAAGTTCCCGTGGTTATCTGAGGAAAGTTCTCCCGTCTCAATTAACTGTTTGGTGGTTAATACTTTCTATTACAAGATTGCTTGCTCAACGGAATGCGTTTATTGGTAATTAACGAGATGATTTATAACAGTTGGTGTGCACATTTTCTTCTCCCAGGTGATTAAAAATGTACCAGAATAAATAAATAAATAAACAAGATTAATGTGTTGTAGTAATAACAGTTTTTTTGTATTTCCTCTCTATTACAATTGTGGGTATCAATTTCACAGCAGGGCAGCAAGGAAACCCCTTTTTTTATAACAAACCTTTATAAGGCTTGAATTTTATTTTGTTCCACTAAAATGTTCTTGCTGGGTTGTTTCTGTTGCTATTTTGTTTCTCTATGACTTAACTTAACACAGAATTTAAGACTTGCTTCTAGACACACTTATTTCTGGCTAGAGATGAGCGGCACTCTGGAGCTGGTATAATGTTTATTTGGAGCGATTTGATAGACGTTAGGTGTTACAAAAATTTGCTTATATCCTTGGCAGGCCATTGTCTTTTAAAGATGAGAAGATTTCTTATGTCAAAGACACTTTTCAACACACACCACAATGATCAGGAAGACAGATAGAAAGGTAAAGATTTGGCATGTCGGAAACAACGCCTGCACCCACTTCTTCGTTTGTTTTGGACCCATCCTAAGTTGTTTTCTGATATTTTTGTATGCTTGTATAAGATTATTGGGAGACCAGTTTGAAATTTGATTTACCAGATTTGGATATTAAGTCAAATAAATTAGTTATCTTCCATTTACGAAATTACTTAGTGCGGCGATATAGTCCTCAAAATATCTGGCCCTCAACCAACATGCGTCTTCGTCTATCTCGGTCCTTGGCTAACTGCTCTCAGTTGAACACTCCAAGTTGGTTGACGTCGATTTTCGGTTGTGCGCGCCACTTACAATGTTTAAAATGCGAGGGGAGGTCTTCCTCTACGGCGTCTGCTGTAAATCAAAGAATCTGCAGGAGCATTGTTTTCCATTCCCTCGACATGCCCTTACAGACTTATTTAAGTGGCGTCAACAAACATGCCTCTGTAATTAGCCCGGTCCTTAGCTAACTGCCTCCAGTTATGCGCTTCAAATTGGTTGAGGTAAGTTTTAACTTGTGCGCGCCACTTAAGGTGAGGTCTTCCTCTATTGCGTCCGACGTCTGGCTGGGAATCGAAGACTTTACGAGCCGAAGTATTAGTGTCCGTTCGTTCTACATGTCCTAGCCATCTTAAACGTCCGATGCGGAGTTTTTTGATCAGGGGTATGTCGCTGTACAGCTCATAAAGTTCTTGGTTGAATCTTAGTCTATATAGCCCGTCATCGCAAACAGAATTTTCCTCTCGAATCGACCAAGGACTGGGATGATCAGGGTCTTATATACGATCTCCTTAGTAGTTCGAGTGACTGTCTGATAGGCCTACATGCAAGAAGTCTTTGCATCTTCAGCAAGATGCTTATACGAATAAGAAGAGGAAAGTATTACTCGCCTTCTATGATCTTGTCTGGCTCTCTTAGTAAAAAGGAAACTTCATCTGGAAGAGTACTCCTTCGACAATCTAGGTGAGCTGGCTAACATCAATGTCAGAAACCTTCATTCGCTACATAGTTACCTCTGAATGGTTCAATTAGGCGAACGAATATAGGATAGTCGACAGATCCGCGTGGTACCAAAACAGACCTTTAGGGTCTAAGTGTGCACGCACATATCGTGCAGCCACTAGAACCTAACCTAACCTAACCTAGGTCGCGTGGTTGGTAGTTTCCGCTGTCATCATCAATATTGAATGGTTCGATATGTTAGAAAATTTGGTCTTGATGCGAATTGTTACAATGCGTTCGCTAATGCAATGGAATCGTAAGACTTTTTGCTAAAGTCTGGTATTTATAACAAATCGGTATCCGAATAGTCGCTGTTTCTACTCACCTACTACACAGTCCGCAGTAGATGTCACAGTTTTTCATCCTCTATTTGCCCGGCCCTTCACATCGTATTTCATGGATGGCAGTGATTTTGGTTTTGTAGCAGTTTAGGGCTTCCGCTAGTTGTTTGCCTGCACTTCTCCTGATTAATGTTCTCACATCCCACGTGCAAATACGAACGTCGTTGTTCCTTTTATCGTTTAGTAAGGTCGTTAACAATAAAATAAATCCTTTCCGTCGATATTGGTTGTAAAATGTTTTTTTCTATAGGTGGGTGCTAAGCCCATAGGGGAGGAAGACTTCCAATTTATTAGATACGGAGACATCAGTATTAACTAAGGGATTAAGCACAACCTTTGGCGTTTCATCCGCCACCATCTCTGTGCAAGGAAACTGACTTAACCTTGAGATTTCTAAATAACCAGTTTCCGAATATGTCAGAGCAGCTCATCTAGGTTCGCCTGGGACAGCAGGCCGGGTATTTCGTGCCATTCTGACCTGGCTGTTTAAAATGTTGCTGTTTTTCGTCTTGTTAGCAAGACTCGCACTTATCGTTATCAAGTAAAATCCGGTTGGATAAGGCCAGTATCCGGTGTTTGGAAGTACAAATAAACACAATTGAGGTGTAGTCAGAATTACAACCACTGGGCATTGCCAGCTTACGGCCAATCAGAGTCTACCGTCGTTCTAGAACATCCAACCATCAATGCTTAAAATGCTGCTGCTTATAGGCCATGATGTCGACAAAACCCATTGAGCAATTGCTGTTAAAATATTTAAAATTGTCTGTCCATATTGTCTGGCTATAGGTTACTATCGCTATTTCGGAGGGAATGCCTTCAAGCCGAAAGGTGGTGTCACTTTTTTCCGAGTAAACAAACCTTTTTTTATTTCATTAAAAGTATGAATGGTATCATAGATTTTTACTGGTATTAAAAGCGCAGCTTTCCAGTTAACAGTTGAACAGATTGCATCCACATCGGGATCACCCACAACTTTTTTAAAAATGTTTTGAAACTGCGTTCACTGTATGTTAACTGATGACAAAGCGAAGAGTCTCTCATACTCATCCTGACTATTACTGCAATTCACTGAACAATATTCTTATTTAATGTGTTATCCGTAGCTTGCTTTCATTTAGCTGCAACAATCAAGTAGTCAGAGCTGAATGCATGCTTCGCATCTATATGAGCAAATTTTCAAACAAAAGAGTTGATATCAAAACTGCGCAGTGCAAAACGATTTTAATAGACGCGACTTTCTATTTCGTAAAGATTCACTTGGTATTGAATATAATGAGTCATTCTTAAATTTATACCTTGAATATATAGCAAACCGAAGAAATATCAATAAATCAAGACAAAAGTGACTGATTAACTAGACTAGAATAGCCTAGGTCTTAAACTGTGAGCGACTACCTCTTTGAAATCAAATTTAAATATGAAGCCTTACAACTCTAGAATAGAAAATCCTAACAAAGAGTAGAAATAAGCATAACTTGAAACGATGATAATCGGCTTTTGCATACTCAAAATAAGAATTTGCATAAAGCATATTTGTGTGGAACTTTACTCAACTATGTGTCACAAGCTTTGAATGCGATGATATTTGCCCATACATCATTGCTGCAACCATCGGAGTCCAAAATCGGAGTAAGACTAATTCAAATAGACGTTTGTCAACATGGTTTCGACAAAGTTTATTGAACTCTTTGTAATCTAATCTGCATCTTCAAATTCCACTTAAATTCCACCTCGAACGACACTTCTAACATCGCCTCATTCTCAAGGTTGATCTCTTAGTACTAAGAACCAAATTTCAAGTGGTTATGCCACTGGGCAGACAGATGAATATCTCTACTGAAGTTCACTATCGAAGGAATATCCCCTTAATTGCCAACTTACCTCATTAAGATACGTAGATTGAGCACTTGGATGCTTGAGCAAAACAATTTTCTTACCGAATCCAATGGAACTTAAAAAAAAACGATAACACACTACAGAAATGGTGCAAAAAAAGCAGAAGAAGAAAAAAAAAAACCCGACAGATACAAAAAAGTGAAAAACCACTTTGCACTTAGTAGACAGACAGCAATACACCATCCTTCCATTGGGAACGAAAACATAAAAAAAGAAAAGAAACAACCAAAGGCTCTCTTCCACCATCGTCGGTACTCTCATTCACAAGACCACCAAGCCAAACCGGCCGAGAATTGACTTTTCAAAGATGTATGCGTGCTGTACGAGCGTATTGTGTATCTTTTCAGTTGAGGAGGGTCTGCTTAAAGAAATCCAATTGCCAAGCGTCAGTTTTTTCCGAACCATCGTATGGTGTTGAGGCTTGTGGATTGTCTATCATTCCATGTTAGTTGAAGCCGTCGCGCGATCTTGATTCAACTAAAAAGAAAAACGCAGTGATTGCGATTGTGTTTGCGTTATTTTGGGGGGAAATACATACATACATAAATATTAATTGTTAACTTTCCATCTCCGCTTGAAAATTGAGAAAAATCCAAAATTGAAAACGACCGATAGATACACAGTGATTGATGAAAGTGTTTTTTTTCCATTCCATGGAATTTGTGAAAATTGTTTGATTAGAATCCGTATCGAAATTGTTTTCCATTTTTTTTTTGTTTTTGGTGAAAACAATTTGCCTACTTACCCAGTGAATGTGAATTGCGCCACCACCACAAGACCACATTTTTGTCTCGTACTCTCGTATCTTTTCCAGCTTTCGTATTACTTTTCATTGCGCGAGAGGTAGGTGCAAAATCCACACCGCAAAGGTAGTGCGGGAAAAGGTTGTAAAGTGAGCCTCTTCGTCGTCGTCGTCGTCGTCGTCGTCATCATTGAGTGATCCAAGAAAGTTATGTGAAAAAAAAGTTGAAAGCATAAAAAAAATCGTTGTTTTCGAAAAAAAAAGTTTACATTCCGGATATATATCTTTTACCTGTTGGATTGCGCGAATCGAAATCGGTTCTTCTCTCTATGAGACACATGACAGTGGATTACATAGATAGCGAGTGCTAATAAGGAATGTACTGTCGCCTTGCCATCAGAGATTTATCTGATTTATCCGAGTTTAATTGAAGAAAACTGGTAGCTGATTGGCAACTGGACATTGAAAAACCTGCATACCACCACCCGGACGTGTGTGGCAGTTTAATGCAGTAGAGATACTACTGTTTTCGAGAAAAACCGTTTTGTGTACTATTAATTCCGTCGTGTGTGGAACGCGTTTTGTTGCAACACCCTTATACCATTTTTGGATTAGCAGATAACTACATCTATCTCAAGGTAAATATCTACGAATACAAGATGAGAAACAAAAAAACCAATTTAGCCGTCGGTATGGACTTCCCTTTTTCCAGTGCTTGTTGAGAGATCTTTCGTGAAAGTGAAAGCATTTCGAAGGTACACGCAATTTGTTGTTGTTGGAGCTGTCAGTTCTGCTGAAGTAATTGTTTTTCAGTTTCTTTATGTTAAGACCAGAATTCCTTTGTGGATGTAAAGCGATTTTTCGTTGAGATTTGGTTTTTTATTTATGTTTTCTGAAGCATTTGCATCTTGTCTGGTAATCGGTAATTTGGTCGATTAACCTCGTGTTAAAGTTCAACGAAATAGAAAGTTTCTTCGTGGACTATCTGCGAGAGAAGAGGCGATGTAGCGAGATGACAAAAACAGACAATATAAGCAAAGCAAATCACAATTCGTTACAGTTGGTAGTTTTAAATGCGAGCTTGAGGTTTTTTTTATTTTTATTTTGCGTGCGATGGTTTTTTTAAGCAACATTTTGTATACGAGTTTCCTTGGAATTGTTGTGGTAGTTTGGAGAGCAAAATTGGGAGATTGCTTAATATCTGAGTGGAGGTACTTATGCATTTAGTTGAGTAAATGGCTTTTAAAGGAACCCTCATCTTTGGTAATTTCGTCATGTTACGTAAATATTCATGGGTTGGTGGTTCTTGGGGGCGAGTAAGAAACTCGCGAAATTAAGTTATTGAAATAAATGTCTGCTTGGAATGATGGGTATGTGATGGGCAATGAATTGTTTCCGTACAACATTTTTGTTGGCTCTTTCGGAATTTTACGTAAGAACGCTATTTTGGTGACTCAAGCAAACATCGGTAAAGACCAGTAAGATCAGTAAAGATCAGTAAAAATCAGTAAAATGCATTTCAATAAGGACATTCGAATTTTGAATTTAAACAAAACAGAATAATAGAGATATCGGGCTGAAATTCGTTCTACGAAATACGCCTTTAATTAAAGAATTCGATTGGGACAAGCACATTTGCCACAATCGATTCCTTAAAGCACGGCCTATTGCCGAATGATCATTAAATTATATTTTTAAAAGTTTGTAAGACATTTAAATTCTTGAAAATGGTATAATGTGGTGTATGCGCCAACATACGTATCCTCAACATAGCCTTCCAGATCGTATCAGGCGTAATATTTATGTGAACGCCTGCAACCGTTTACCAACAACCTGATCGGCCCTTATCGGTGTGTTTTTAGGCCTGGAAAGTCCACAACTGATCAAATTTTCATACTTTGGCAGATCCTAGAAAAAACCCAAGAAGTCCGAATCGATACTCACCACCTATTTATCGATTTCAAAGCCGCATACGACAGCGTTTATAGAGACGAGTTATTCAGAGCCATGCCTAGTTTTGGTATAAAACCCAAACTCGTCTGTTTGTGTAGGATGACGATGGGGAATTATCGCTGCTCCATCAGGGTCGAAAACGACCTCACCGACACAAACGATAACAAAAAAGATTTAGGCAGAGCGATGCGCTGTCATGTGACTTCTTCAATCTGATTCTTGAGAGGATTGTGCAAAACTCGCGATCCAATATCTGAGGTGCAGTTTTTAAAAAATCGGTACAACTACTAGCATACGCCGACGATATTGACATCATAGCCACGTTTGCTAGTATAGAGAGGGAAGTGGCAAAAATGGGTTTAACAGTAAATGAGGACAAGACGAAGTATATGCTGTCAGCACGAAAGAACAAACAACATCGCCGAATTGGACAGAACGCCACCATTGACAGATATAACTTAACAGACATAATGGCGCGGAGGAAGAAATCCTTGGTCAATTCGAGAAGAAAATTCTTCGAAAAATCTTCGTCTCCATAGCCTGTCAACACAAAAGAGAACAAATATTTTTCAAAGAATTTTCCTCTCGAATCGACCAAGATTTCTTCACCCACTTTTGATACGGTCCATGCTTCAGCACCTTGGAGCAGGACTGGGATGATCAGGGTCTTATATATGATGTCCTTAGTTCGAGTGGGGGCTTTACTAATGAATTGCCTTCTTAATCCGAAGAAACAGCGGCTGGCAAGAGTTATTCTTCGTTTAATTGCGGACGAGATGTTGTTTTCAGAGTTAATAGCGGAGCCGAGATAGACAAAGTCCGGTACCACCTCAAAGTTATATCTGTCAAAAGTGACGTTCTGTCCGATTTTTTGATGCTGGTTTTTTTTTCGTGTTGACAGCTTATACTAAGTCTTGCCCTCATTTGCTGCTAAGCCCTTTTTTTCCACTTCCCTCTCTATACTAGCAAACGTGGCTGTGACAACACGTTGAGTCCTACCAATGATGTCAATACTGTCGGCATATGATAGTAGTTGCACCGTTTTTTGGGAAATTGTACCTCTGATGTTGGCTCGGGAGTTTCGCACAATCCTCTCGATAATCAAATTGAAGAAGTCACAGGCATACTTTCATCCGACCAGATTTACCCTATAAGTTGGTGGATGTTACTTACCGGGTCATCTCCGCCAGCGCTATAATGCTCACCGAGAAGGCCGTCATTTCCGGCAGCCTTATTAAGCTTGAGTTTAGATGTTGCTATCCTCACTTCACTCAGGACGTGTGGTTGGCAGTTTTCGCTATCGTTGCCGATATTGAATGCTTCGTTCTACTAGACAGCGAAATGTTGTTCCTCATCGCCGTTTAACAGTCCGCAGAAGTGGTTCTTCCATATTCTCAGCATAGACTGTGTCTCAATATAATACTTCCTTGCTCATCTCGACAGTATTCTGTCCGAGCCTTGTATCCTTGGCTTTTATGTTTCATACTTTGGTAAATCTTGCGAACATTGTTCGCTATATCCTCGACCGCGCGCAGTTATTGCCCTTTTTTTCTTTCGGAAAAGCCGTTGTTCTTCCCTTCTTCTTTGCATATAGAGCTCATGGCAGCTCTCGTCTTCACCTGCAGCTAAGTTTTCTAGGCCTCGTTTCGAGCATATGTTGGCATTCTTAATCAAACCACGGGTTTCTTGCTGGTGGGCGCGAGAAACCTATAGCATATTAGTTGCTGGTGATCTAATGGATTGTTGGCATCGTTGCCATTGTTCTTCGACAGAACATGCTGATGGTATGGTATGGTTTAATCGAGAGGTTAAGGGATAGGCGATCTGCGTAAACCTTGTCGGTCTCTTCCAGTCTTTCTTATTTGTTTTAGCGTGGTAGATATCTGCATTCTTACCTTGGCAGCAACAAGGTAATGGTTTTAGTCTTTACCCCCTCGAAATGTTGTGACATTCAAAATACTGTTTGTGTGCTTTCTGTCTATAGCAACGTGATCAAGTTGTTTGACCGTTTGTCGATCTGGAGATCTCCGTGTCCTTAGGAATATTTATGTGAGGAAAACGTGTGCTTGTTATAATGGCATTGCGTTCCGCAGCGTAGTAAATTAGTCCGTTTGAAGTTGTGTTTTTGTGCAGGCTGTGTTTTCCGAAAATACTGCTAAAGATGTCTTCTCTTCCTTCCTTTGCGTCAAAATCTCTAAGCACGATTTTAACATCGTACTTCGGTGGTCGCTCATAGGTTTTGTCAAGGAGCTCATAGAAGCAATCCTTAGCTATATCATCTTTTCCCTCCTTTGGGGCATGAGTACATACAGGGCTTATGTTGGCGAATTTGCCCTTGACGCGGATTGTTACAATGCATTCGCTAATGTCTTGGAAACATAAAACTTGTTGCCTAAGTCTGGCACTTATAACAAATCCGCATCCGAAAAGTCGCTGTTTCAGCTCACTTTACCACGGTCCGTAGAAGATTGCACAGTGGCAGACTTAGGCACTTATAACAAATCCGCATCCGAAAAGTCGCTGTTTCAGGTCACTTTACCACGGTCCGTAGAAGATTGCACAGTTTTTCATCCTATTTTTGCCCAGCCCATTCCATCGTATTTCCTGGATGGTAGTAATGTCTGCTTTGTAGCAGTTCAGGTCTTCCCTAGTTGTTCGCTTGCACCTCTCTTGTTTAATGTTCTTAAACAGGAGCGACGAACGTCGCTGTCCTTTTTTCGTATAGCAGGATCGCCAAGAATAAAATCAGCCCTTTCAGAGGCTAACCAATACCCTTCGTAAAAAGTGCATTTTTTCTATGGGTGGGTAGTTAACCTAACGCACAACCCCCCCATCCTGGAGGGCCAGTTGCAATATATTAGATACCCCTAGGACACGGGGCCATCAGTATCCACTGAGGGATTGAGAGCTGCCGTTGACCTTTCGGTTCATCCGCCACCATCTCTGTTCAAGAGCCCTGACTAACCCTTAAAACTACTAGACAACCTGTTGTCCGAATATATCGAAGCAGCTTGTCTAGGTTCGCCTGTGACAGCAAGTCGGGTATTAATTGCGTGCCATTCTGACCTGGCTGTTTATAGTGTTTCTGTTTTTCTTCGTGTTATCAACACTCGCGCTTATCTTTCAGCAGGTCAAATTCGGTTGGATGAGACCAGTAGCCGATGGTTACCACTTGGAGATTTAAAATAAGCACTTGATGTCTAGTCAGAGTTACAACCACTGGGCATTGCCAAGTTAAAGCCAATCAGAGTCCACCCACGTTCTACAACACCCAACCATCATAGTAACCCAGCTCGAGAAAGCTTTTATTGCACTCTGGTTGTCGGTAACGTAAATACTAAGCGGGGAGAACCTACTCCACAACCAACATCCTTCTTCGATTGTTCCGGTCCTTGACCTTACTGACTCCATTTTCGCATCCCAAGTTCGTTGAGGTCAATTTTGATTTGTGAGCGACACTTAAAGCGAGATCTTTCTCTACTGAGTCCGGCTGGAAATCGAAGACTCTGCGACCCAATTATTGGTGTCCAATCGCCATAAAAGTCCTATCCATCTTAATCGTCTAATCGGGATTTTTTACGCCAAGTCCTTCAAACTATATAGCCAAAAAATGTTCGGTGACAACTTGCGGAGCAAGATTTGTTCTTGTACATCCCCAAAATTCTATGTTTGCTATTCGTGAAAAGATCAAGTGCTGCTTAACGAAGCCTCACTTTGTTTACCTCTTATTTCACAAGCAGTCGTTTTACTTGTTGTTGTTTTTTTATGGTGGAAGGAGTTATAATTTAGAAATTCTTGTCTGCACATATACTGGCTACATTCCATTTAATCTACTAATTAGGGGCATACTTGGTTTACAACGTCACGTCGTGTTAAACCCGGCTCACTTTGTTCTTACAACTTAGATAACAAATGACGGTGATAAATAAAGTACACCTACTGCGCAATTAGTCGATCTACTGGATCGACTTCGGCGAGTTTTACTTAAAACCGGATTCACTAAATTCTCCAATACACAATTTCATTGTGAGCCTTTCTACCGATCATTTGCTAAAACTAATTGTAGCGCATTTTAGCAAAACAAAGAATACGAAGCTCTTTCTCCCAATTACGGTCACTCTCTTGAAATAAATATTTGACACACCTCAACCATGATCTCATTTATTATTTCAAGATATTTCTTGAATCGTTGAGGTAATCATTTACCGGAAACAACACCAGAAAAGAGCTATGCCATCCACTTTTCGTATGCAACATAACCTTTCTAATCACACGTGTATCTTCACCTGAATGCAAGGCTAGATATCATACTCCACTACAATACCAATGGAAAACAGAATTGCACCAACTAACCTAATTAACCAAACACACTAACGACTCCAACTGGATTAACCAAGTGAAATTAGAAATACTTTTCGGCCAAACAAAAGAGTTTACTAACGAACTGACAATTAATCAACAACTATGGCCTGCATTTTCAAAAAAATTAAAAAGCGAAACAATTGATTTTTGTTTGTTTTCGCTTTCATTTTTAAATTTAATTAAAATCACAATAACAATATTATTTTGTATTCATTTTTTTTCGGAAAAACAAACCTTAAATAGCTTCAAAGAATCGACTAAAGTCAGAGATATTTCGGAGCGAAAGCGTAAGCTCAGAAATTTATAAAAGTGAAACTTTATTGAATCATACGCACTAAATCACATCAAACCGTCAGGTGGGGTAGGCATGGGTATCGATATAGTTGGCGTGTTGTATTAGCACTTCTTGGAATGGGAATTAGAAGATTTCATATAAAGATGCGCAAAACGTGCGAGTAGAAAGCTTATACATTCCAGAATGGTATGCTAATGTGGCGAGGAGTATTTTGAACCCACATGATCTGTGAATCAATTGAGGTTCTCTTGGTTTACCTAATAAACTTCAATTAGAACTAAAGCTGGGCAAGGTGATGCTTTTAATGATGACTTTGGAGAAAATCGTCCATAATCGTTTAAAGGTTGTCAGAGTTTTTTTTTGGAAAGGTAATGAATACAACAGCCGAAGACGTAATATTCAAGGTTTTATACTAATGTTGACACAAAGCTTACTTTTTCGGGGCCCAGAAGACAAGATAGAAGTAAAACGCTGTAGGAGTTCTTTGCTGATTCTAAAGCAGCCTCAGTTAACATTGGTAGGAACGTCTTATTTTGAAAACACAACACATGAAGTTACGCAAGCCTTAACGTATGGTGGAAATAAAACGATAGTAGACGATGGGCACCAAATGTCTGTTTGTTTGGAATCACAGATGGCGTTGAAGCAATTATGACTACGTTGAGGGAGTGGAAATCCTTTAATCCAGCTAAGCGGTCTACTAATGCACTATTTGTCTAAAAACAGACAACTGCACAATGGTTCGGCATGAACCAAAGTAGCCTTATGTGCCTTTTTGTAACCACGACTCGTGTTACTTTTATTATGATTGTTGTGTGGATGTTTTATACAG
Source organism: Rhingia rostrata (assembly GCA_949824845.1). Lineage (NCBI taxonomy): Eukaryota > Metazoa > Arthropoda > Insecta > Diptera > Syrphidae > Rhingia > Rhingia rostrata. Next base: position 71,282,420 of record OX463758.1, read on the forward strand.
ACAGTCTCTAGATCCAGCCGGTGAGGTTTAGGAAACTTATATGATCTTGTTATCCTTTAACCCGAGATGTCGCTAAGGTTGTCAAAGAATGGTTGGACTAGCGCACGCAATCTGGCTCTTGCTAGTGCCAGATATTTGTAGAAGAAATGGCAGAGGGTTTCTCTCTCATTTGTGTTCCCGCAACTGCAGCATTGAGGGTGGTATGGGATCCCTAGTTGGGCCGCATGGTATCCAATTGGCCTTTGGCGCGTGACTATTGCCTTAATTCTTGCTATATCTGGGCGGGTTCAATTTGGTAAATCTTTGTTCTGTTTTTGTCGTAGGAAGGCCATATCGTCCTCGATATGACGCGATTAATTAACCTTCTACACTTGGAGTCTGCCTTCTTCAGGAAGTATAAATGTATTTGTCTATTTTGCGTTGCTTAGCAGGATACGCACCCATGCCTTAAGCAAGGGTGAAGAGATGAGCCTTGCCTGGCTAGCTCGTCTGCACGCTCGTTTCCTTCAATGTCGCTGAGCCCTGAAACCAAGAGAAGTGTGACCCTGGTGTGACCCTGAAGCGTTCGCCAAAGTGGGCGAGTTCGTTCCGGCATTTCAGCACCAGCTTGGAGGATATGGTAGCCGAGTTGATGGCCTTTATGGTCGCTTAGCTATCTATGAGAATAGCAATATTTTGCTTTTCCGTAGTGCTACGCCCCAGTAGCGTGCAAACCTCTCGAATCCCCAGTAGATCCGCCTGGATTACGGTGGCAAAATCCGGTGGACGGTATGAAACTGATATTTTCTGCTTTTGATGTAGGCGTGCTGTGATTTGGATAGCGAGGATTCTTTTAGAAATAAAATACAAATTGTTGGCCCAACAGGCTCGTTACTAACCAGTGCCTGGCTTTTTCTCACAACCATATTCTTGTGTGCATGTGTACTTCTAACAATATGGCGGGACCACCACCAACCCACATATATATGCCGACAGGGACAGCAATATCTGAACTTAATTATAAAAAGACTATCGGTAATCACTTTAGGACGCGAACATCACGGTTTTAGCAAAATTTGGTAGGTTGGAAATATGCCAGAATATTCAGAACGCAATAACGTTAGCAAGATCCACAATAATAGAGACCCTCTGAGACTGCTTTGCAATGGATACAAAGGGCTAAGTCTCACCTACAACAAATACCTAAGACTTCTCATCTACGATGTACTGTTTTCCCCCGCATGTGAACACTCCATCTCCCTCAATCCTCAGTAGATATACTAAACGTCAAAAATTAGCCACGGGATTGTTATTGGAGAGCTCCAATGCTGAAGTCAAAGTCATTAATGTCAAAAATCATTCACTTGCAAACATTTTAACGCGCTACCTTAGGTAGATTATGGTGTGGTGCTGCTGGTGTCAAAAAGACACCAAACCTTTGCATAAGCCGATGATAAATCGTTATTATAGTGGCTGCCTAGAAATCTTCTTCTGCTGTTGCAGCAGGAGGGCCGGTGTATGATACCTTCTTCTTCTACATGCATGCTGCTCCACCATTGAACTAGAGTGCATACTCAAGAGATTGTAATCAGTTTTCGGTCTTGAAATCAAATATCCGGCACACAAAGTCCCAAATCTTACTGATCCTTCATTTTTGTGTGTGTACGAAGTTATTTTTTTTGTTTAACGCCGAACGGCAAATTTGAGAAGCTTCTCCTGATAGTGTTACATCACTCTTAATTAATTTCCGGCAAGAGATTTTGTATTATGCCATCAGCCCATTGCTACCTTTTTGGTGTTTTTTTTTTTTTTTTTTTTGAAAGAATAAATAGAGTAAATAGAACATTAGAACAGTCAAAGAACAGAAACAAAAGTTTCCTCTTTAGAAAACCAAGCTTATCTCAGCCGACCTTTTACATTATCGTAACGCAGCTGCTCTATTAAATATTTTTTTAATTTAACTTTTATTTATAAAGAATTAATATACTTCCTTGCTTAAGTGGAGCTACAGTCCTGGGCCTCAACCTCAACTCGAAATATTTAGTCGAAATTTCAAAAATCCATTAAAAAATCGATTTTAGCAAGTGCAAAAGTCGAAATTATTGGAAGTCGACTTTTTTTTCGTCGGCAATTCGTACGTTTCCCCGATTTTGAAAATATTGACTCATAAAAGGTTCTGGGCCGCATGCATGTGAACATCATCAACTTTGCCATTGTCGATAACCATACCGCTCTCGAATAATTGTTGATGCTTACATTAACAGTATTACTTTAATCATATCAACATGCAATTCCTTTTTTATTTTAGATAAAAATCGACATTTTTACCGACAACTTATCAATCGACATGTCAACTTCTTTTTTGTCGATATTATAACAGTCGATGAAATTTATATTTGTCCAGTCGACATATTTTTTGTCGAACATTCTTATGCTTCCCGAAAAACGATTAAAAGAGCTCTAAATAACAAAAAAAAATCTCTTGGCAGCACTGCACATAGACTAAGTTTCCACGAAAATGTCAAATGGTTGATACAAAATAAAACATACTTACTTACTTAAGTGGCGCAATCGTAGCCAACATGCCTCTCCAATTAGCCCGGTTCTTTACTTGCTGCCTCCAGTTGCGCACTCCAAGTTGGTTGAGGTCGGTTTCTACTTGTGCGCCACTTAAGGCGAGGTCTTCCTCTACTGCGTCCGACGTCTGGCTGGGAATCGAAGACTCTGCGAGCCGGAGTATTGGTGTCCATTCGTTCTATATGTCCTAGCCATCTTAAACGTCCAATGCGGAGTTTTTCGACCAGGGACATGTCGCTGTACAGCTCGTATAGTGTTTGATTGAATGTTCGTCCGCATAGCCCATCAACGCAAACGAGACCGAAGTTTTTTCGAAGAATTTTCCCCTCAAATCGACCAAGGATTTCTTCATCCGCTTTTGAGACGGTCAATGCTTCAGCGCCGTAGAGTAGGACTGGGATGATCAGGGTCTTATATAAGATCTCCTTAGTAAATCGAGTAAGGGCTTTACTACTGAACTGCCTTCTCAGCCCGAAGAAGCAGTGGTTGGCAAGAGTAATTCTTCGTTTAATTTCTGACGAGATGTTGTTGTCAGAGTTAAAAGCTGAGCCGAGATAGACAAAGTCCCGTACTACCTCAAAGTTATATCTGTCAATGGTGACGTTCTGTCCAATTCGTCGATGTTGTGTGTCCTTTCGTGTTGACAGCATATACTTCGTCTTGCCCTCATTTACTGCTAAGTCCATTTTTGTCGCTTGCTTCTCTATACTAGCAAACGTGGCTATGACATCACGTAGTATCTTACCAATGATGTCAATATCGTCGGCGTATGCTAGTAGTTGCACAGATTTTTGGAAAATTGTGCCTCTGGTGTTGGCTCGTGAGTTTTGCACAATCCTCTCAAGAATCAGATTGAAGAAGTCACATGACAGCGCATCGCCTTGCCTAAATCCCTTTTGGTTTCGAATGTGTTAGTGAGGTCGTTTCCGACCCTGATGGAGCAGCGAGAATTCTCCATCGTCATCCTACACAAACATCCTAAAAAACTAGACGTGGCACTGTATAGTTCGTCTCTATAAATGCTGTCGTATGCGGCTTTGAAATCAATGAATAGGTGGTGGGAATAGATTTGGTCTTCTTGGGTTTTTTCCAGGATCTGCGGAAGTGTGAAGATCGGCTGTGGACTTTCCTGGCCTAAAACCACACTGATAAGGGCCGATCAGGTTGTTGGTAAACGGTTTCAGGCGTTCACATATTACGGCAGATAGAATTCCACAAAAAAGAAGACCCTCTAAACTGCGCAAACTACAGAGGCATAAGTCTCCTCAACATCGCCTTCAAAGAAATAATATAATAACACATAATTTAAAAATAAATGTTTAGAAAAGTCTCCAATATTTAACATATTTTTCTTTTTTCCAGACACCATTCAACTCATCATACAATTGCAACACGAAAATGGATAAATTATCGTCAAACTTTAAAATTACTTTTTAAGAGTGTCTTTTATGTTGAAAGTAATAATTAACAAGTTACTTCATATGAAGAAGGTGTTCATTGTGAAGTGTGAAGATTCATGAAATAGCTAAGTGTATACTCTCAAAAGTGGTGTGATAAATTGAAAAAAGTGAAAAAAAATTTAATTTCCAAATCAATTGATTCCAACGTACAAACCCAGTGCATTTGTATGCACCACTCTTTCAAAGTAACAAATCAAATAATAAACCAACAAAATGTCGACGAACAATAGGATTTGGACAAGAATAACATATTTTACAGCATTAGTGCTAGTCTCTTGTGGTGAGTCTTCTTTACAGTTTGTTGTCATCTCTATTTTTTTTAGGAAATTTAAAAGAAAACTCGTCAATAGAATACCTAATAAGGTGTTTTACCATTTCTCTTTTTCCTTCATTTACATAATTTTCAATGATAACACGAAAATACCTCCTCGGGAAGAAACATGCAAACACCGCATCGAACTGTCAATGGGTTGGTCTTATGTACACAGATTGGAAGTGCTGACAAGTGTGATGAACTTAAGAATTCAGGTTGTCATGTGTTAAGGCATGCGCATACAAAATTACAAGACTAACTTGATTGTGTTCGTTGAGAGAAAATATCAGCGCGTTCTTTAGCAATTGACTTAACCTAGAAAATCTTCGGGGATAGTGGTCCCTGTTGTGTGTGGCTCAAAGATTAAGGCAAATCTGCATATTGAGGTACGTGCTTATGTTACAAAAATGTGATGTTGATAGGCTTTAGAGCTGACCAGACTAAACCATCGAAATGTATGGAATATGCAAATCGAGAGATATTGGGTTTTAAATGAGTGTTCTTAAAAGATCACAATGCGCATGCGTAAGAGGCTACGGTTGAACTGAATTCGGATAAAGGTGTGAATTAAGTAAACATTTTAAAAAAATGGTCATGTCTGGCTGATCTATTTTGTAAAGGAAATTGGGTATGGTTAATCTAGTCAGGATTAGAAAGCCTTTGAAATTAATGCAAACATTAAGGTTTTCCTATCAAAATTACTTCAATGTGAATGTAAATTCAATGTCCATGTAAAGGGTGTCCAATAATTCAGGCAAAATTTGCGCCATGTAATACATAGTACTGTGCTGCCACTGGAAGAAAAGATAACAATGTGACAGCTGACAGTTCGGGATTTGGGATTAGTAAAAATAGAAAGAACATCGCATTTTCATTGTTGAGCAATATTTTAGAATGAATGGACCATTCTTTTTCGAAAAGGCGGCTGGTCAGGAAGTAAGAGGAAGATATGGATGTGACCAACATGTGATTTCAACAAGAAGGTGCACTATATGAGGCATTGAAAGCAGGAGTGGCGTAACCCTCATTTTCTCAATTTTGAGTTTATTTCACCATCATGATGGATTAAAATAATTTATTCGGTGCAAAAGTGTCACTAATTGTGTTACACTTTTTGTTTTCAGTTATTCAGTTATACCAGCAAGGTATCCGTCGGAGCAGAAAATTTTCCGATTTTGTACGATTCGGAGGATTTTGGCTTCGAGGTATTCTTCCGAAAAGCTTTTTGGAATAATTCTCCGACATTACATCCAGGCGAATCGCGTTGAAGTGCGTAAAGGTGCATTTTTGGTGTAATTTTTGACAGCTAAGTGCAATTCCTCTTCCGATTTCTTAACAAATTCTTCGCGGCAATTATTGTGTGAAGTGAATTATATTATTATGTGAATTATTTTAGTGAAATGATTTTTGTTCCGATGAGACATACCTCGAATGGAATTTCAACCTCCGACGAAGTATGCGTTGCGAAAAATTGTCCACTCCGACGGATACCTTGATAGGGCAGATTATTCAAAAAATAAATCAAATCATACGGATTTATTTTTTTTGTAAATTCTTTAAGCACGAATATTTCAATTGCTGCAGTTTGCGTTTACGCCACTACTGCTCTCAGTGCTTCCGAATGTTTGCTTTGAGTTCATCGATTGTCTTAGGCTTACTGGCATACCCAACTAATAATTATTCCTCTATAAGGCAATGAAATTGAATTTCCACAAGCAATTATTTCTGTAGCACTTGTGCGTGTAGGTTGAGCATTTTTGCATTCGATTGTTTGGGTAAAAACCTGTTTTAGATATTATGGAGGAATATTCACAAACATAAACGAAGTTATAATGGTATGATCTCTGTAAGGTTGTTTTAAGCTTCCAGAGATGAGTGTACATACGTTCAGGTGTTTAGGTAGAACTTTGCAAGAAGTTAATCCGAAGCAAAGCATATATATAGAGCTTACGAATAAAGGATTAAGAAAGCTTAGGTTAAAAGATTGGGAGAAAGGTAAAAAGATCGGAAAAATGTGAAAAAATCGGGAAGAGGATGAAAATATCGGGTAAAAGATGAAAGGATCGGGTAAAAGATGAAAAGATTGGAAAAAAGGTGAAAAGATATTTTCGGAACCTACCGGTGATTGAGTCAACACGTTTCAAGTACTTCGTTGTACTTTTTGTTCTTTTATGTTCCAAAGTACAGCCTAGTGGATACCGTGTTGGACTTTGATCCTCGGGAAGCAATTTTCGACGACGATTTCTATTTAATTGAAGATACTCCGGTGAAAGTGGAGGCAGTGGGGGCTGTCTCTCAGTTAGTGTATAAAGTGAACGAAAGCATTCGCTCTAACTGCGTCCTGGAAAGCAATGCCCTGCTCCATCATTTCTACCTCCGAAATGGCATAATGCAATAGAGATCTGAGCACCGTGGTTGCACCAGGTTTAATGTCGGTGATTCATCCTCTCCCGAAAAAGGGAAATTACAACTCCAATCCGACAAATTTCCGGTCAATAAGTCTCCTTCCGAGTGTCAGCAAGGTTTTTGAAAAGATTCTCAATCGAGATCTGTTCAAGTGGTCTGAGGACAATAATATTATACCAGAGAACCCGTTTGGTTTCAAGGCAGGGCATGACTGTATTCATGCTGCCTCCAAACTCCTCCCTGCCATAAAATGGAATAAAGCAAAAAAAACAGTCTACGGGTGCATGTCTGGTTGATTTAGAAAAGGCTTTCGATACCGTATGGTTAGAGAGCTTCTATCTAAAGCTGACCAGACTTGGCATAAGTAAAGCACTGTTATATATACTTCATGATAAGCTGACTGGTAGAACGTTGGTTGTTAAAAGTGGCAATGTAACTTCTACCACTGAATTTTTCATTAAAAATGGTCTGCAACAGAAAGCGGTAAAATCGGCGATTCTCTTTAGCATTTACACCAGTGATATGATAAGTAGTCTTACTCAGGCCATTGCGTATGCGGACGATCGTATCGCGTACACAACTGCCCCTACTGTCGAGGTCATTCGAACTCTTTTGCAGCGGGACTTCGACAAGAACCAGAGATAATATGATGACTGGAAGTTGAAAATCAACTTTCAAAAAAACGGAAACTATTCTGTTTAGGACACCGTTGTCTAAGTATTCAAGGGATATGAGAAAGAACTGTCGGAAGCTGGTTATCGTTGGACCAAACAGACAGCCACTAGCGAGTAATAGTGTAGTAAAGTACCATGGCATCTGGCTGGGTCAGTATCTAAATTTCGGAAGGCATGTAGATGCTGCTCTGGCGAGAGCTAGGGGAGCATTTGCCCTGACAAGAAGATTGTTTTATTGCAGTCGTCTTGACAGCAGGATGAAGGTGATTTGCTGGGAGCTTCGATAGTGCTGTAGCGAAGCGAAATTGTTAGCCAGGTACACTTTGCTTTTCAAACAATGTTGGCCAGTCGATTTCGCAATTTTTTGATAGCACACGTTAAGGGAATTTTCGTTACAGAGGCTGCGTTTTTTGATTTGCAGTTCAGCATAGCACACAGTATTTTTCAAATATATAACCGTTCAGACCTTTTTATACATTTGTAGGCAGACATTATAAGCCAAAATCCAGACATATCGATTCCCATTGACTAATTGTGAGCTCACTCGCGTTGGAAGTGAAACGCTATTCGGGACTTCCATACTAACCGCGTCCGACGCTGCTTGATTTCTGTGATTTCTTTTGCTTTAGATCTGTTTTTCGTTACATTTTCGTTACCCAAAGAAAATTGCCTTCAAAATTCGGCAAATGGTTTTGTCGTCGGGACAAACTGCAACTTTTTGGTCATGCAATGGTGATTCATGGATCTCGGGCGTATTCTCCTTTCCTAAAATGCTGCAGTTTTGTTGCTTGACGACATCGGAAAGTGTGAGCGACTGTTTGGCCATATTACAAGAGACGTGGGACGTAATATTCTTTGAGTCAATTGCACTTTATACTTAATAAATGCAAGTAATGTTTCAAAATATGCCGTAAGGTGGAAATGCGATACAAGTGAGGGGTCAACTCTCTCTTACCACTTCAAATAATTCATTGAAACGTCTCGGGTGTTGCTGAACGGCAATCCAACAATATCTATCTCACTGTCTTGTGCTAAAAAAAAATTGACACAAATCAACGAATAGTGTTGTCAGACTTTCATTGTTACGACTATTTTTAATGAAAAGCGGCACTATTTCGTTGTGAAGCGATTCATTGTCAAAATTATATATGGTAGACATGTTTCAAAAACATTTCTACTCAATCGGTTTTTATATGCCAAAGTTCTCCAATATGATTTTTGTTCGTCAAGATAACAAAATTCTAATCTGCTAAGCCCATTTTTGCCGCTTGCCTTTTTATTCTAGCAAAAGTGGTTAGTATTGGCTCCGTAGAAGTGCAAAAGTTTTTTGTTTTGTCTACAATGCAGATACATTTTTGGTCGCTACCATCACCTTCAAACGAAAATGAAAGTTAAAATTCGTAAGCCCTGTCAAATTTTTAATTCAAAAGAGAAATGGATCCAAATGTTCAATGTGCAACGAATATAAATCTTTTTCCGAAACGACCGAAACATAACGAAACGCAAGTCACCTCCGTTACGCAAGCATATATATCGTGCACCAAATTCTGTGCATTGCTTCCATTTCTCGACCACCATATACACATCCAATGACTAATACCCTTATCTGAAATTTGCCACCATTTCCGTTGATGAATATATCCACGTGAAAGTAGATTTATAACTCCACATTTGACTTTCACTTAACGTAAAACAGAAGCAGAAACCCCAAGAGCACTGTCAACTAAACTCTTAGTAGTTTCTGTTATCGAACTTAAGCACCCCGCATGTGTTACAATCAATTGGTGGTGAAAAAAAAAATTGTAATTCTAAATTAGGTTAACACTAGCGGTGGAGCGTATTGAAATACAAATAAGCAGAAAGTAATTGGTAAATGAAATACTAATTCGATCCCGCCGAGTGTAAACAATCTTTTTAGTACAATTGTGGCTGAATTCATTCGTTATGCAGCCGTAATTGGATGATGAGATGCCACCACAGAGAAATGAAACAGAGCCTTGGAGAATGCTCCGCATTGCATGTCAAAATAAATTTCCATGCTTCGAGTGATGCCAGTAGTCTTAATTTTATTTATCCATGTTGAGTGTGAAATGAAGTCTTTCTCGGTTCATGGTTCGATAGTTCCGAGGTATGTTAATATTGTGAGCAATGATTTCAAAATAAATTAATTTTTCAGATGTAGAAGAATTTGTAACGGCAATAATCATACAATATTGTATGTCAAAATTTATTGTGTTTTGAACGAATAGGTGTTGTTTTACTGAGCAGAAATGTACAAACAGTTTAATGCACACAATTTGTATAATGCATGGCCCCCATTAAGGTATGAAATTGATCAATCCTTTAGTTGAGACTTAGCCCCGGTATTTCAATGCTGAGTTAACTCTGAGTTAACCCAGAGGTAACTAATACCGGAATATATGTTATCCAGAGTTAAGTCGTGAAACAGTTTTTCAGTGCAGGATTAAGGCCGTGTGTCAATTGCGTTAAAAAGAGGGTTAAATTTTATCCATTGTTTAATTTTTGACTTTTCTGTACCATACTAATGTCAAAGATTATTCACTGGCTAAAACTTTAAGGCAATTGACACACGGCCTAAGTTTGTTTTACGTGTGGGGTGATTTAATTTGGCAGCACTCAAGATTCATCCGACTTTTCTGTCAAAAAGTCATCGAAAGGTATAGAATCTACAACAGCTCATATATCAGCTGTTTCGTTTCTTTTTCGCCATACAAATGAAATTGTTTTTGTCGCGATCTTACAAGTCTTTTTCTTCTCACAACAATCAAACTCAATATCTAAAACAGTTTCGAGTAGCTGGGATCTGAAATTAAATATATCATACAAGTAATTAGTTAAAATTTTATAAAATGTCATCAAAAATGGAACTGAAAATAATTGCTTTTTTTGGTATTTTATAATCTATCAACAGGATCTGTTCATCTAGTCCAAAGATAAACTCACCAAACTCGTGTGGGTTAACTCGAGCTTAATCCAGAGACTAGGATGATCTAGTACTGAAAAACCGGGCCTTAATGTCTAAATTAAAAAATCGGTTTCAGTTATATTATCACCAGCACTAGCACTGAAAAACCGGTCCTCAATGTCTAAAGTAAAAAATCGGTTTCAGTTATATTATCACCAGCAGCGAGAAAAAGAATTGTTCCTTAATCATAAAAGTACAGGCGACTGAAATCGGAAGCTCTATGTGACACATTGCAAAACAACAAGTTGGAAGCAGGTAATCAGCCCTACCAGGTATCCGTCGGAGTGTAAAATTTTCCGATTTTGTACAGTTCGAAGGATTTTAGCTATGTGGTATTCTTTCGAAAAGCTTTTCGGAATATTTCTCCGACATTTTGTAACGCATCCCGGCGAATTGCGTTGAAGCGCGTTCAGGCGTATATTTCGTGAAAATTTTGACAGCTAAGTACAATTCTTCTTCTGATTTCGTCCGACACAGTTTCTTCGCGGAATTTATTTATAAATTGTAGTGAAGTGATTTTTGTTCCGATGACACATACCTCGAATAGAATTTTAACCTCCGACGAAGTAGGTATACTTTCCGGAAAATTTTCCGCTCCGACGGATACCTGGTTAGGGCAGAATATTTCGAAAAAGTCTACATCTTAAGACTGGCTTCTAACAAATGACAGCACAATTTTCCATAGGTAGCGACACAGAACACTAAAGCGTTTTTATTTTTATGTTCCTAGCAAACCAGAGTTGTCAAAAACAATGTTTTGATATATCTATTTTTCGCTAAGCTACTTTAGAGCTTCGTTTGGGTTACTTTCAGAGCGCTCTCTTAGAGCTGAGAGCTTGTATCCTTTGCGCGATACGAGTGTGGAAATGAGAAGATACGTTTGAAATGAGAAGATACGTAGCAAAAAGCAAAAGGATTGAAAATTAATTAATTTTGAGCACAAAAATGTTGTTATATTTGAACTGGGTGCAATTTGCTGTTTTTTTAAATTTCGTTTTAAAAAAATCGACCGTCAAAATGTCGACTTTCGAAAAGTCGATTGGTAAAAATATCCACTGATCAAAATGTCGACTTATACAGTCGATTTTGAGTTTTGGGTACAATTGACCACTTTTTAATATATCTATCGATTGCAAAAAATCGATCAAAAAAATACTGAAAAAAAAATATCGATTGATCAAAAAGTGGATTCTGGATTGATCAAAAAGTGGATGTCGAATTCTTAAAATATCGATTTTAAAATGTCGACTATAGTTAAGTGAATAATTAAGTGATACATTGAGGCAAAAAAAAACTAGGCTAACTGTTTAGCTCTATGTGTAGGGATTTTTAATAAGAACGCTACAAAAGTTTTTTTTTAAATAAAACAAAAACGGATATCAATGAATTTCCTGTGTAAGTACGTTCGATGCCATTATGTATGAAACTCGATTTCTTTTGCATGGCTACCACGGGCACGCTTGCAGAAGTCCAGACGCTGAAACCAATTTTCGACGGTTTCAAGCATAAATTGGCCGATACTGCTGCAATTTCACGTTCGATACCAGCCGATGGCCTCAGTCGCCAGTGCTGTTGTGTGTCTGTAGTTCGTTGCATTCATGTGCGAAGTACTGTGATGTCAATGTCAATGTCACGTTCGATATTCGTACGAAGTTCATCAATCGTCGCTGGCGTGTTGGCATAGACCATAGACTTGACGATCCCCACCGAAAATAGTCTAACGGCGTCAAATCGCAGGACCGAGGCGGCCAAGCGACTGGACCATTTCGTGAGATAACACGTTCTCCGAACTTGGTTTCCAATAAATTGATTGTGGCATACGCTGTGTGGCTTGTGGCGCCGTACTGTTAGAACCACATGTCCTCCAAGTCCATACCATCCAATTGGGGCCAAAAATATTCGGTTACCATTGAACGGTAGCGATTCCCAATCACAGTAACGTGCCGGTCCTGATCATCGCGGAAGAAGTACAGCCAATGACTAGACATGGCTCTATATAGTTCGTCTCTATAAATGCTGTCGTGTATGCGGCTTGAAATCGATGAATATGTGGTGGGTATCGATTTGGCCTTCTTGCGTTTTTTCCAGGACCTGGCCTTAAACTACAATGAGGTTCTTGTTAAACGGCTTAAGGCGTTCACATAGTTTCCTTTTTATGTATCGCGCAACGATGCTGGGGTTCTTTAGGCATACTTTCATCCCACAAAAATTGGCTTATGAGCTTGTTATGGGCTGGTGGATATCCGCATTCTTACCATGGCTGCAACAAGTTAGTGGTTCGAGTCGATGTTAGACCCTCTGAATACGCGGGTATCCAAAAAACTGGACGCTTGTCTCTCTATCGCAATGTGAATATTAATATTTCTGATCATGTGCCATATATCCTTATGAATATCGAGGTGAGGAAACCGTGTAATGTATAGTGGCATTTCGTTCCGTGAAGTCAATTAGACTAAGTCCGTTGAAAGACGTTTTTTCGTTGTAGGCTGTGTTTTCCTCTTCCTACCTCTTTGTTAAAATCTCTCAGCAAAATGTTAACATCGTACATAGTCTTTCGCTAAATAAGGCTTATGTTGGCGAATTTGACCTGGTTGCATTTTGTTGCAATGTTTTGAAAGTTTAAGACTTCTAGCCCAAGTCTGGCACTAACAAAAAATGCACTGACGAAAATATGTTCTTTCGGCTCACTATAACACGGTCCATCTTAGATATCATAGTTTTTCTTCCTCTTTTTACCCAGCCATTCCCATTGCATTTCCTGGTAATGTCTGCTTTTAAGAAACTTAGAGCTTTCGCTAGTTGCTTAGCTTTACCTCTCCTGTGTAATGTTTTCACATTCCAGGTGCAGACACGAACGTTATTGTCGTTTTTCTCTAGTAAATGTGTAGAAAATACAACCCCCAACCTGGAAGGCCATCTCCAAAGTAATAGGTTATCCCTAGGACACTAGAAACTCAATTTCCACTACGGGATTGAGTGCTGCCGTTGGCATCTAAGCTCTTCCGCCACCATCGCTCTTCAAGTGGCCTGACTACACTTTGTGATTCCTGAAAACATAACCCTCTCTGATAAATAAATGGAGAAAAGAATCTTGAAAACATCTCTAAACTCATCACTTATAGACCGCCATTTAAAGACAAAATGGCCATTTAGGCATTAAACATCAAATTACACAGCAGTTGGCGTCTGTATACCGCAAGATCTTCATCAACTTCTCTTTCCACCCATTAAGCTGACAATTAAGAATTGGCACACATTTTAAACATGACTCTTCTCATTTTGAATCCCCAACGCGGCGGAGTACCTCCCGTGACCAACATACAATTCCGTAATGGCTACACAATTGTCCGACAATTTTAATAGCGTGGATTACTCAATGGCATTCTAGACAAACAATTGAAGGCAAACGCGACAACAACAACAAAACGTCAAATTACCTGCCAGATCTACCATTGTTTCAATTTATATACGAATCTGGATAATTATTTAACATGGCCCACAGGCTACCATAGTCAATGGTGGGACCAGTCTGGATATTGATATCCTCTGCAGAATGCTGATGGCTGCATGGCTCTGTATACCAATAATAGGGTCCGCTTATAGGACATAATCTGTCTAATCGGAGCAAGTTCTTTGTGGTCCGTTGCTTGTTAGGAGCATTTGCACACCATGATTTAACTTTTTCCCTACCCTCTCTCTCTCTCGCTCACTCTCTCTGTTTCTGTCTCCCGATTGGAGTCTTAGTTTTCTTCTTCAGATATTAGATCAGACCTTGATTAAGGTCATTCGCTCTGGTGGACGTCTGGCTTCGCTAAATAGCTCTCAACTAGCATACATGTGCGACTGCGCAGTGTGCACTGTTGCACTGTGGAGATATTTATGCACACGTTGCCAGGCAATGTTGGCATGTTGTTCTGCTGTTGTAGATCTCGAGCATCGAGCTCATTTCTTCTCGCTCCTTGTACTCGTATATCTCTTTAAGCGGATGGAGTTTGCGCGGGGAAAACGAATTAAGTGGACGTGCTGACTAAGCAGCACACAGATACACATTCCATCGATGAATATTCAAGTAAATGCAATTTAATCGAAGAAAATGTATTCTACTGGAGCTGGCTAATGGTGGATGTATGGTAATAGTGCGAGTTCATGACCAGCAACACTTTTGTTTGTGAAGCAAATTGAAAATTGCAACATCAGATTTGCATCTGCGACAGAAGGGTTGGGGATTATGCTTGAAAGTTTACTTAAAAAAAAACGAAAGGAATAACTATTGGTATGGGTGAGTATTTATTATACAAGGTGGGTCTCAAAAGGTCTCAAAAAAGAACAAATGGGATTTATGTCAATCAGAAGCCTTGTTTTAGGGAATTTATTCGCTATGGAACGCTCCGTTTCTAAAAACCAGAAACGGAGCGCTCGTTGAGGGTGCAAGAATTTTATGAAATGCGTGATTGTAACATCATTCTTTAGAAGATAGGGAAAAACTCGTGAGCCAACACCAGAGGCACAATTTTCAATAAATCCGTGCATATGCTGACGATATTGACATCATTGGTCGGGTTACGCAGTATATGAGGATAAGACCAATTGTACACCGTTAGCACAAAAGGATATACAATATCGATGAATTGGACATAAGGTCACCAATGCATATATATATAACCTTGAGGTAGTACGGGGATTTGCCTACATTGGGTCAGCTTTTAGCTCTGAAAACAACATTTCGTCAGAAAAAAAACGAAGGATCACCCTTGACAAATGATATTTCGTCGGGCCTAGAAGGTTATTTAGTAGTAAAGCTCTCGCTCGAACTACCTAGATATACAAGGTGGGGCAAAAGTAATCCTCCTATCAGAAAATGCTATAAATTTTGCGATTGGCCCCTAATGTCAGTTCTGTTTTGACATTTGTGTAGTAAACACATGCGAAATACACGTTAATAAACAATGTTACGCTGCACTGCTCCAGAGCGCGGAATATTGGTGACTATTTATTTGAGAAATAATCGGTCGGTGACTTTGGCACAACGTGAATTTCGTCGCAGATTTCCTAGCCGTCCAACGCCTACTGGGGAAACAATGCGACGTTTAGCCGCTCGCCTCGAAGAGACTGGCACAACACGAGATGCTGCCAGGCGTGGCAGACCCCGGAGTAGCCGTTCTGCAGAGAATATTGCTGCTATAGCCAAAGATGTCATGGAAGCGCCGTCGACATCGACCAGACGACGTGCACGCAAATGGGTATCAGTCGACGGTCTTTACAGCGAATTTTGGTACAAGATTTGAAGATGTTTCCGTACAAAGTCCAGATGGTGCATCAGCTGTTAGCTGCTGACCGCCAATCGCGTCTAACATACGCTCAAGCCATCCTTAATCGCGGGTTAATGTCATCAAGCCTCAGACTCTTGCAGCTCTTAAAGACAATATCCGTCAAGAATGTGAGGACCTATCGCCGGAAGTTTTAGCCAAAGTGATGGAAAATGCCATAAAAAGGGCTCAAATGACAATCAACTGTGGCGGCGGCCATTTACATGACATCATCTTCTCGACTTGATGTAAAAAAAATTAAAATACCAAATAAAAATAATCCACAAGAAGAATCAAAGCTTTTCATTTTATTTTTAATTACAGCCAAAAAACATCGGAAGGTTATTTTTGCGCCACCTTGTACAAGGTGGGCCAAAAAAAGTCATCCGATGTTGTTTGGCTCTCATTTTTATCGGTTGTGGCTAGCGCAGTGTGTGCCGTTGCTTTGTCCTGTTAGAGCCACATGTCCTCCAGTCCTTATTCCTCCAATTGCGGCAGAAAAAAACTCGGTTAACATGGTTCTATAGCGCGCACCGTCCACTGTTTTCGTTTGACCAGCGGCGTCCTCGAAAAGAAAATGGCCCGATGGCTCCTTCAGCGTGAACAGCGCACTATGCAGTAACCTTGATCGGATGTAATGGCTCCCCGTGCATTACTTGTGGATTTTCGGTGCCTCAGAAGCGATAGTTCACGTACCGGCTGAGGTGGAAATGATCCTTATCGCTCATTATGAGTTTGGTCAAAAAATCGTCCGCTTTCTTCCCAAGATTGAGGATGGCTTGGACGTATTTTACACGCGTTTGGCGGACGACAGGCAGCAGCTGATGCACGGACTGGACTTTGTATGAGAACATAAGTAAGTTTTTGACCAAAACCCGCCTTAGGGACGACCGGCTGATGGCTAATTGCGAGGCAAAGCGTCTGGTCGATGTTTCCGTCGACAGCTCGACATCCTCGGCAACAGCGGTGATATTCTCGGCACAATGAGCGCTCCGGGGCCAACCACTCTTGGCAACGTCTTGTGTGGCCCCTACTCTCCAAGGTTGGTGGCCAAACGGCGCAGTATTTCTGGAGTCGGTGTCAGACGGCCGGGGAATCGGTGACGGAATTCGCGCTGCGCCAACACTACAGACGAAATGTTACGCAAAAAAATAGACACGGTTATTCCGCGTTCTAAGGGAGTGTATCGCTCCATGGCTTGTTCACTTGTATTTTACATCTGTCTAGTCCACAAATGTCAAAACAGATTTGACATTGGCGGCCATTTGCAAAAGTAAGATCGTCTTCCAATAGGTTGATCTCTTTTGGATCACCTTGTAATTGTAATTAAAATAAGAGAATCCTCTCTCGATTTTAGGGATTTGAAAACATTAATTTTCCTCTCCTTAAACCGACTATAAAAATGGAGCTATGTCAAGGTGTTTCTGGCAAAATTTCAAAATGTCTGCTTCCAAATGCCAAACATCTGCTCAGGGCTGTCAACCAGTCGTTCAGACCATTAACAAATCACCTCGTTCGGCCATCTAACAAGTGTTCACGTGACTGACATTGTCCCTTTCTAAGAAAAAAAAATTCCTCACATTCTTCATTTACACCTTTCACAATATTTTGTAGATCACATCTATGAAAATTAATCACCAATCTAATTAATTAGAAATAAATTGAAACCTCAAACTAGCGTTAATGACAAATGGACCTGACCTAGAATCACAAACAACTACAATCTCTGGGAAAAAGATAAACAAACCATTTTGCAAGACAACATTATCCCAACCGAACAGCTATATAACCCAAACTCATCATTAGATAACCAGTTCTGCAAACCAACTGCAAACGGAAGCCTCTTCCAGCTGAGCGACTGTTTCATTTGACCACAAGCAACATATTCGCACTCCTAGCCGTGGTCGAGTGGTATAGTTGTAGTAGATCGCAATATAATTGCCCATGAACACATCATAGAGATGCAAACATCTCTTCTAGCTGGACAAACCTGAAATAGAATTCCGTTAAAAGATTCTTACGGAAACCGAACCGAAAGCATGACACAATATTGCAAAGTCGCGCACAATCGCGGACACAGATTCTTTTGGGCCACCAGTTTGGAATGTCTGTGTTCTGACAAGATGCGCGGTGCGGTGCGCGAACGGCATGCTCGCAGCTAGTTTATGACATTTGATTTCGCATCGAAGATAAATGACCACCAATTGGTGAGTATACACGGTGACACACTTACCACTTGTTGTAGAAGACCTAAATTTTGTTCAGATCTTTAGTTTTAGTTACGGGAATTTGTAGCGTTTTTTTTTTCTTTTTTCGAGAGACTTGGAGAATGTGGAAAACATGTGCAGGGTCACCATTTTGCATTTTATTTATGAGTTGACACCTGGCATATGCTGACATTGGTTTATTGGTTTCTTGGTCTTAATATTGAAATGATAAGGTACGAGTGGTGAAAAAGTGCAAACCAGTTGCAATAAATATAGGAAAGGTGAGCAACTTTCGCTTATTATGATTGAGGGAAATTTTACAGCTAGATATGTTAAGTAGCTAAGTTATGCAAGTCAAAATAATTATAATAGTTGAATACGAATTAAATGTTGACTCTTTTTTTTTGAGGAGAAAGATGTATTATGCATGACAGTAGCAGACGGAATGGATAGTATAGTTCTGAAGTTAGCATTATGGAAATTGTGTTACGAAATTTGTAAACAAATAGACAAATACCACACTAATTTGATTATGGGATTTGCAAATCTGGTTACTAACGCATTGTTACGCTTACGATTTATTTTATTTTTTCGAGCCTTTAAGAGTCGTGAGAATGCGACATTTCTTGAAGGTCTAGGTGCTGATAAAAGATCCAAAGATAACTTTGGAAAACTTTGGAAGGCATACACAAATCGAGCGTGAGTTCACACAAAGTAAAGGGTGATCCATTTCGAGGTTCCCTACTTTTTTAAAGAAAAAAACACAGAAAATACTAATTTAATGGAGAATGTTTATTATCATTTGAAAGAACATTCTTTGGCTTTTTTGAAGATTATGTCTATCAAATGTTGGCCGTTGCTACGTCGCAGATGGTCCATCCGTTGAGTCCAATTTTCGATTACTCGTTCCAGCATTTCGACTGGTAACTGGCGAATGACACGCGTGATGTTTTCCTCCAAGGCCTGAATCGAAGCGGGTTTGGCGGCATAAGCTTTTGACTTTACATATCCCCACAGGAAAAAGTCTAAAAAAAGTCGATTATCCAATAATGAATGCTGGGTCTCAAAATGGGTGATGGTGTTGCGAATGGTACGCTCAGTAGGCCGATTATGTTGACCATAAGTTGAGCGAAGTGCGCGAAACACATTCCTCACAGAACGTGAATTTTCATAATGAAGTTGAACAATTTGTAAACGTTGTTCACACGTAAGTCTTTCCATTATGAAATGCCAAACAATACTAAACAAAAATATCATGACAGCATGACACGACTCACACGTGATTTGTCAAAAAAGGCTATTGAAAAAAGTATCTCTACTTGGATCACCCGTTAGAAGGAAACTCTACTCCGGTTAGTATATAGAAACGTTTTTTATATTATACTCTCTATAAATACATTTATAGTTTCCTATTTATCGTTACACTTTTTCGTTTAATAAAATCCAATTCACACCATCCCAAAAGAAGTTACACTTCAAAAAATGCTTTTATAGAGGCACCACCAGTTCAAAAAAAGATATGATGAATGGGCTAACAAAAATAATGAAAAGGCGGATCTATAAGCCAAGCATTCAAGATAAAAATTTTCAACTGTTAGATGACAACACACCTCGGTGCTATCAGAATACGGAATACGTACAAACCCTGGTGAAACTAAACAAATTTGTGGCGCAACAGGCTCGTTAGTAACCAGAGCCTAGCTTTCTCACAACAATTCATTAGTGCGTGTGTAATTCCTGTCCGTTGGCGGGACCTCATGTTTCATGCCGGCTCCGAATGGCTAAGATTAGATAAGCTTTTCTTGACAATTAATACTACTCGGGTAATTTATCAGATCATAAAAACCGGACAACATCCAAAGTATAGATTCATACATAAGTCATATAACAAGAGTGTTGAGCTCTCTACCAAACTCTGTTCTTCCATTCCGTTAAAGCTTTAAGGCATTTCAAAAACTAATGCGCCTTCTTGCTTCTTACCTGTAATTTTTTTAACGTCTGTACTGGGCGAAAACATATAAAGGGTATTCATAGTCGAAATATCTACTGGTTTGCTTTGAATACAACTAACAGGTGATTTTTGAAGAGTTAATTTTTTTTTCAGGTTGGCAGCACTGGTTGGAAATGACGTCCAAACGTCATCTGTCAAAGTGAAAAGTTTTCAGTACACTCTGCAATTTAATCATGGAAAGACTTAGAAACGAGCAACGATTGCCAATTATTGAAATTTATTATCAAAATTCGTGTTCTCAGAAAAATGTGTACCGTTTGTTACGACGACATTATGGTCGTCATAATCGACCTGGTGAATCAACAATTCGTGCTGTTATCACCAAATTTACTTTGTTGGACACTAAACCATCGACTCGCATGCGTACAGTGTGTACCGAAGAAAATATTGCAGTCGTAGCGTCCATCTTATGAAGTTCGTGAAATGTCAATTTATCGCCGTTCTCAGCTATTGGGCATGTGTTACTCAACCACATAGGAAATTGCATGCGTCGATTTGGGTTTGAAAGGCTATACAATTCAACTTGTGCAAGAATTTTAGGTGAATAGGCCTTAGAAAAACTCCATGGAAATCAGCAGTTTTATCGAAAAATTTTGTTCAACGGTTAGGCTCATTTCTGGGTCAACGGATACGTAAATAAGCAAAGCTATCGCATCTGCAGTGATGAAAAGCCACATGCCATACAAGAAATACCGATGCATCCCGAGAAAACTACAGTTTGGTGTGGTTTATGAGCTGGTGGCATCATGGGTCAACGGATACGTAAATAAGCAAAACTGTCGCATCTGCAGTGATGAAAAGCCACATGCCATACAAGAAATACCGATGCATCCCGAGAAAACTACAGTTTGGTGTGGTTTATGAGCTGGTGGCATCATCGGTCGATTTTTCTCCAAAAACGACCATGGAAGAAACGTTGCCGTCAACGGCGAACGATATCGAGATATGATTTGCGACTTTTTTTTGCCCCAGTAGGCTGAGTTGAACTTGGTTGACATGTGGTTTCATCAAGATGGTTTACCTACAGCTCGTGAAACAATGGAAATGTTGAAGGATGCATTTGGTGAGCAGCTTATCTCTCGAAATGGCCCTGTGAGTTGGCCGCCAAGATCATGCGATTGAACGCCTCTTTATAATTTTTTGTCAGGTTATGTAAAAGTTGTTAGTCTATGTGGACAAGCCGAACACGATTGAAGCCTTACAGGATTACATAACACTCGTAATTCGTGGAATACAGGCCGAAATACTTGAAAAAGTGACGCAAATTGAACCTTCCGAATGGACCATTTGAAACGGAGCCGCTGACAACATTTACATGAAGTTGTCTTTAAAACGTAAATGGTAAAGGCCTATTTATCGATTGCAATAAAAATTTTGAATATTTGATGCAAATTTGAGTGTTTCATTCGATTTAAAAAAAACGCTTAAAATATCACCCGTTAATACCCAGTTTCATTCCGCTCTTTCAATCATTCTACTGCAATATTCGCGACAAATTTACCACACACTTCGACTATATTTCCACTTCTCTACTCCCTCAGTATGTCAAAATCCCTCTGTCAAAGTGTATCCAATCCACTGCATACACATTTAACGAGCTCCAGTACAGCTTAACAATTTGAAGTCTATAGTCACCACACTTATGCCAAAAGTTATTCATTGGGTAATATTTTAAAACGGATTTGATACACGGCCTTAATATAGAAAACATATCTTCACATATTTCTTTTGAAGTATTCCGTCCGATTAGTTCGGTTTGACAATAACTTTTTTTTGCATTTTTCAAACAGTGATGCCAAATCTAAGGATTAACCCAATTTCATAGCCACTCCCAAGTGTACAATTGAAAACTTTTTCAAACTCAGTACCATTAAAAAAACGTTTCTATGCAATTTGGGTTACTCCAACAATAACTCATAAAAACTGTATTCATTCAACCGTTAAACCGTTGCTTACTTTACCCAAAATTAAACAAAAAAAAAAAGAAGTAAACATTCAATTGAGGGTATTGGGATGATTAATACCAACCATTGACCTTATCTATTCATGCATTCACAGAAGTTTTTACCAAACAAGTTGAAAAGGGAAGATAAACAGGTGATCTCATCACCAGTGGGCGCTGACAAACCAGCTAATTCTAAAGAAGAAGGTAAAGCGAGAAACGATGAGAAAAATCTTAAAAAAGAACTTGCATCCGATTTTGGGTTCCCTTTGGATCGTTACCAATTGTCAACGACTTTGACAGGAGTGTCCCAAATTTCAAGACAACTGATAACTGTTGATACTAAGCTGCACCCAAAAAGGGTAACCAACTCCGACAGGTTTACAGTCGTAAAAAACCCACACAAAAATAAAAATTTAGGTTCCGATTGCCACGCCACGGAAACGTGAGAAAACTCATGTCAACGAAGAAAACTTCACATTTCTGTGGAAATATGAGAAAAAGTGAAATTTATATGCTCAAAAAGGAACAAAACAAATTTCACCACGATGCGCTACTGCAAAGGTCGATCTGAAGACAACAAAACAGACAGTGATGATGAAAATTGAGATGCTAATGATGATAATGATGCTCCACTGAAAATGTATCCATTCAGACGAATGAAAAGAAGATCACGTTTGCGGCACAGATAAGGAGACGTATACTTCACGTACTCCATATGCGCATGCGCGTCTGTTTTATTGTTATCCATCTTTTGATCAAATGCAATCTGGGCATATTTTCCCTTGCATTTGTTATTATGTTGGTACAGTGATGAGGAAGATGAATCGTGTAATTCGTTTATCTGTCGTTTTTTAAAAGTACCTTTGAAGTTACGTGGTTTAGACACTTTTTTTTGTGGTTGGACAAGTCTGAGTAAACTGATGCCCTCATTATTTCATTCAGAGTTAACTAAATAATTTTGTTGCCATGAATCTGACTGAAAATGATGTTTCTCGAGTCTGATCACAAAACATGGATCGTGCACTGAAAGACTGCATCACAAGATGCCAATGCATTCATGCAGAGGTACTACTTGGCGCTGATTTAAGGCCGCTTGCGTCACTGGGCCGCGATATTGGTGATGCCATCAACGACAACGGCAAGCGCTACAGATCAATGATAACAAATTTAGCCAGAATTGAACGATATGGACTCAGGTATGTTTGGTTTTGTCCATCGGGCCAACCACGTAGCGCCCTACGTACAACACAACGAACGCCACAATGGTCATTCTAACAAACGATTTGTATGCAGATACACCTCTCGTGGAAGTGACGTTTCACCTCGTTTGTCATTTTTTTTCAGCAATATTTCTTAACCACAAATAGTCTTAAAAATCAAGTCAACTCACAAGCAAACTCACAGGACCAAAACGCGAAATTATGCGCTCACCGAACGTGAGCGAACAAATAAATTGTGGCACGAGCTGTGTGACATGTTGAGCCGTCTCGTTGAAACCACAGCTCCTGCACATCATGGTTTTTCAATTGATGAAGGAAAAAGTCAGTAATCATGACTCTATAGCTGTCGCCACTGACTGTAACGTTTTGGCCAGCATAGATTTTTAAGTACTACGGACAGTCAGTTTTTGTGGATGTAGCAGTGTCTCAACATACACTTGAGGATTTTTATCACTCCAAATACGGCAGTTTTGTTTATTGACGTATCCATTCCAACAAAAGTGAGCTAAACAAAATTCACTTACAAAAATTGCGATGAACGGCAATCCTGTTTTGGGCCAATTCACCGAATCTACGCCCTGCTAGGTGATCCTGAGGCTACAGTTCTTGCACGACTTGGATTTTGTAAGCACGCAAATTAAGATCTTTCGGAAAAATCTTCCATAAGTGGATGGACACATATCCAATACCTGTGTACGAAGGCGGATAGACTGATCCGGGTCTTCCTCTATGCTATGCTTTACAGCAGCAATGACTTCTGCTGTACGCACTGAACGACGTCTCTGTGGATGCGTATTATCATTAAAAGAAAACGTCGTTCAAAAACGTTCTATACTCATCGAATTCATTGCTCTGATGGATGATTATGTTGACCGTAAAATGGACGTAGTGCGCGATACGTATTTCGAACAGAACCACGATTTTCGAAATAAATTTGCACAATTCAAAGCGTTGTTCAGACGTCAGTCTATTCACGCCAGACCAAACTACAAATAAATTACTTGACAGCTGATAAAATGGCCGCCAGTTAAAATAGTGTTGCCAACTTAAAGTTACTCAAAAAAAAAAAACGCATGTTAAAAGTATTTCACCAATATTGTCAACAAAGGTCCCAAATTGATGCACAGTTGCATAGTCAATCGACTTGTTGCCGTTTTAGGATCTTCTGAAAACAGCTGATGATCTACTAAGCGAAGCATGTCCTCCAAAAAATAATCGACACATTTTACCTTGATTTTAAGTATCTGCAACTTTGCTGGTGATGCAACGTATTTGTGATTAAAGCTTATATTCCTTCGCTTGCTGCAAATGTGAAGCTTCTTCAATTGGCATGCCTCTTGTAATTTGTTGTTGAAGTCGGTTTATACCTTAGCCCGCTGCTTTGGCGGTGTTTTCCTCTACTGCGTATATTATTTGGATCGCATTCGGAAACTCTTCTGGTAATCGAAGACTCTTACAGACTTTCATGTCCATTCCCTTTAAATCTGCTACTCTTAAAAAATATTTTTTTTTCCTGTTGGTGGAGGAGAAATTCCTTATGCACCACCCCTGTGGTTTCAACAAGGGTGCTGTAATCATACACCCTTTTGAGCTCACGTGCTTTCCCGGTATTGTTCTTCTTCTCTTTTCTTTCTTCTGAGAATGTCTTCCACAAAAAAAAATGTTGGCGCAACAGGCTCGTTAGTACCCAGGGAGGAGCTTCCTCTCAACCATTCATGTGTGCGTGTGCACTTCTTGCACAACGGCGAGACCTCTTGTTTTATGCCGATTCCAAACAGCGAAGTTGAGATAAGCTTTTCTTGACAGTTGATAATACACGAATGATTTGTCAGATGATCACGAGAGGAGGCCCAGTGAAAAATCATTTAAGGTGTTGCTACGGCTGGGAATCGAACCTACACCTTCTGCGCGGCAGTTCATCGCACTAACCATCGCGTCACTGAGCCCGTCTTCCACAAACTGGCAAATTATTTCCCAATTCAAGTCGCTCTTCACTATTTTGTCGACTATGTTTTCTGGCAGGACTATGCGTTGGACTTCCCATCTTCTGCAGGCAAAAAATGTATGGTGTGCGTCGTCTGTTGGAGAGTCGCCGTACTGGCAGGTTGGAATATCCGTTTTACCAATTTTATGGAGAAAGCCGTTGAAATTTCCGTGTATGGTGAAGAACTGGTTGACGAAACAGTTGACATCACCGTGTTTCCGGTCGTTCCACTCAGCCACATTTTTGTTAGCCTCGCTGTTCACCTTCCTCTGTTTTCCGATCTCCAGTGCTCTTGCAACTTATCGTTTGCTGCTCTGTATGGTCGATTGCCGCTTCCAATCCAATTTCCGCCTCGTTGTCGTGGACGCACTTCCTTTTTGCCGCTAGGAGATCGATGGGAGTCACAAGGACTGCTGGTTCCGACATCGTTCGGTAAGAGCTAGCCACGCGTAGAGCTCCACGTCTTTGCACTGCCGCCATCTTCTCCGCTACTTTTCTTGTCAAAGCGCGTCTGCCCAAATCTCATTTCCATAGGTGACTGTCATTCGTTGTCGACATTAATAGCCTACGCATGCTTGGCGTCGGACCACCTAAGTTCGCCATTAATCCGCTGAGTGATGTTGTGACTCTACGGGCTCGTTCCGTTGCGAACTTTATCTCTTGCAAGAAAGTTAATTTTGTGTCGAGCCTCAATAACAGATACCTCACCGCATCCTTGCTCTAAATGACTTCAGAGCCAATTTGGAAGTCAATATGCGTGGGGATTCTCTTCTTCGTCAGAAGGACTATCTTCGTTTTTTCTATTGCCAAACTAAGACTGTGTTCATCTATTCAGTAGGTTATTCGTCGCAAGACTTGGTCGCACTTTCTTTGCGCGTTTTCAGAGTCCCTTGCTTTTCTCACTGCCGCTATGTCGTCTGCGTACCCAATGAGGGGGTGACTACGGGCATCTCCGTCCGCAGTATGTCATCATACGGAGATATTCCAGTGGTCTGGTCTCAGAATTGATCCCTGTGTTGCTCCAGATGTTACTTCCTTCCCTCATGGGCCTTCTGTGGTCTCGTAGATCAGCTCTTGATCCCTGAGAAAGTCCTTCACCATATGTAATAGATATGATGGGATATTGAATCATATCGTTCCACCTGGCTGAATTGAAAGCATTTTTTACACCCAGGGTTCCCAGCAAAATGATCTTCTTAGAGCGGTGGCTTCCCTGTTGGGCGGTTATGGCAAACTTTACCACATATTTTAAAGCTCCTTTCATGAACCCATACTACATTCCTGCCAAGTCTCCTGTTGATTGTACTGCATCTGTGTGTTGTGATTTCAGCAACTTTTCCATGAGGTTCCCCGCAGTGCCCAGCATTCATAAGGGCGAGTCTGGGTCTCCTTTACCTTTGCTGATCAGTACCAATCTTTGTTTTTTTTTCAGTTGTTTGGGAATGTATTTCTTCAAGACAGCTGTTAAACCTGTTGAGCGGCAGGTTAGGGTATGTTTTAGCCGTGACTTTTTTTCCATCTGGGCTCAATAAATGTTTGTTTTGAAGTTATTTTGAATAAGTCCGTAGATGCAAACAAGACCAACGTTTTTTCGAAGTGCTTTTTACCTAAAACGAACAAAGATTTCATCGTCGTCATTTGATAAGGTCCACGATTTTGCGCGGTAATGTAGTACTGGGACTAGTAAGGTCTGATAATTTACATAGGACAACGTGATTAAAATATTTTTTTTTAATTTAAAACTACCAACTGTTATTAATTTACAAATATAAGTTTTTAACATGATAGTCACTGGCATAGATGTCAAAATGATCAAAACCAACCATTAATATGGTTCCCTGAGCGTGGTCGAAAAAAATAGGAAAAATTGTCCTGAGCGTCATTGAGTAACCTACTCGATAAAACACATCTGTGAACACTGGGGTTTATGAATATTCACCACTTTTTCAACTGAAATGTGTTTATAAAATCGCAAGGTACATTAACAAACCCCGCAAAATGCATCGTCATACTCACTGTACATTCACATGCAGTAACCACGTTACACTATCCGAAACCGACTCAAATCGGATACATAATCTCGATATTTTTTTTCCCGTCTATAATTCGCACAATACACTTTCTAGATTTAGTACAATTGCATTACACATCCAGAGAACGTCGGCACGATGAACTGACATGCTTTTCTACATGCCAGTTGGTATATTTGTGTGCCAAGCGCATAACATTTGTGTTCATACAATAAATGCATACAAATTTGCTGCATTCTGCAGAGTACACTGCAGAATAGTATACTGCAGGGCAAAAAAAAAACAAACAAAATAACGAATACGAAAATAATTAGGGGCACGCCACAATGTTCTCAATCTGAAGTACATGTTATGTAGATAGACTTACAAATTATAAGCCTTTCCATCTCCAAGATCGTTGCTACTTTGAATAAGAAATGGGAAGAACCAGCACGCGACATTAATGATGTATTCGTGATTTGTGAAGTAAATATTAAATGTAAGTATCTGGTGTAGACAAGACATAAATGGAAAGGCTAGAATTCGCTGTGGGATCGTCGGATGCTCTATCATATCCAATTTTTAATTTCAACGCAAACAAACAGATCTTAGTCTGTCTCGTTTTTTCAGCTTTGTGCTTAATTTAAGATTTGAAATAATCTGTATTATAAACTCATCAGTTTTTCATTGTAGGATTAATTTTAGATACATATGAGTGGTAATTTGATATGGTAACACTGGCGATTCATCAATTTTGTTGTCGAAAAGCTATCAATCCTGCACTGACATCTCAGTTGTCAGCTGTTTTGTTTTCATTTTAGGTACTATTGTGATTTCACCATCTGTCAAAAACATCAGATAACTTATTCAAGATTAAAGTCCAAGTTATAGCTATCATTGAACAACTTCATTAAAACACAACAAGGTCACCCCCCTAGCTTCTTATTGAAATTATTGGAAAATTCCATTTCAGTGCGAAAGAACTATTTTGTCGATCGTTCAGTTTTTACTCATCTTATTGTGATTTCGTCCAAATCGTTTGCGCTTATGCTGCTGTAGAATCGGTAAAATATATAGAGAAAGTCAACGATGGAAGTTTTTAATGAGCTTATTTGAAACTCTAAAAAAAGAAGGGTTGTCTATAAAGCAGATCGTTTGTTTCTGAATAGTTTTCGGTACGCAAAAATTTTGCAGTTTGGAAGTATTGGTCATCCTTCTAGTTGATTCTATTAGGCAGAATGCTTGTCTCTGAATAGAGTCTGTGTTTGAGTGCTGAGCTCCAAACATAAGAAAAGTATTCTTACTAGTGGCTTTTAGGAGTGAAGGAACTGTGCTAGTTTAAAATAGCTCTGAATCTGAAGTCTAAACTCTAAAAAATTTAGCAACCGGTGATTTGGCAATGCAAATGAACCAACAGTGACGCCCATGAAATTCATAAATTTCTCTGACTTCACGGATATATTCTAAAACTCGATTTACGGAAATGGGAACTTGTCCTTTTCTGAAAAGGACTGTTTGCTTGAATTGAACAAGATATTTATTTATCATAGTTTAAACCTTCGGTAGATCATAGTTTATAAAATGAATTTCACATATATCCTAGCAGGCGCGAATATGCATGTCCTTTATGATAAAACTGGTTGTTATTCCGAAGCGCTCATAGCCTGCAATAGAAATAGACTGGGTGAGAGAATAGAGCCTTGAGACAGTTCAGCGAACATAGAAAATCTGCAGAAACTTTAGGGCAGGGACTAAGCAAATAGTTTACAAAACCAGAACTTGGTTGAACGCCCTAAAAATATACTGGACTTGTTCTATTTCTGACGTCCAAGAATTGAGTTACATAGAACGTGGGTCTGCAGCGCTGCAATAGTCATTTTCATTCTGAGAATCGGTTGGACTCAACCAATTTCGCAGAAATTCGGTAAAATGTGCTCATCCACACAACAAAATGGACACATTGCATAGAATAGGTGCTACATTTGGGGCATGTTTCTAGAGAATAATAGATCTCTTCTGGTCAAGTGGTTTTCCTACAGGCAGAATAGTTAAGGTTAAGTCTTATGTCCCGATGTAAAAATTTAACATCAGCCATATTTAAAGAAACTTACAAATAAATCGGCTTTTTCATTTTGTGCTGCAGTTGGAGATCCATCTGTTTTGGCTTAACTTGTAATTGCAAAAGTACTTAGTTTTGCCTTTGACCAAAATATTTATTATGATTCTGAACATGACAGAAATTTTTCAGTTACTTTGTCGATCTAGTCATTCGTGCTACAGAAAACTGATCGAGTCCAAGAGATCGATTATCCGCTGGGTCGTATTTTATGAATACAGCTGTTTCCTGTAATTATCTGAGATGCAGTTTTTAAAATTTGTGAATGTACCCAAAAATAAATTCCTAACTATCGTCTCATAGCTAAACTTTCCTAACACAGTTTGGATCTTATACTTTATGCGTACTCGAGTATATTTTTGATGTCGATGTGTTCATAATAAATCTTAGCGAAGTTATAAAGCAAATCGCTTATGCAGATATTGTCTTCAAGCTCTTGGCCGTCTTCAAGCTCTAAGCCGTTGTTTTGTTTTGATCATGCTTGAAAAACGGAAAAGGCAATCGGCTCGCTGATATTCATTCTATCAATAACGACGATTATGTAATCAAAGACATAAAATCTTAAGATGCATATGAATCCCTACTGTTTCAATTCTGTTTTAAAACAATTTAACCGGGCTTTCAACTTTTTCAGACTTTTCGCGAACTTGAGGCAAATAAAGCTTACATTTGTAAGCGTAATCGTACTTAGAACAACCTGAGTCGCATTTTCATGGATTTCATTCATCTCCCTCTGGAAATCATTGTAATAGATGGGCCAAAAGAAGTCACCCGATGTTGTTTGGCTCACATTTTTATCGGTTGTGGCTTGCGCAGTCTCCTCCACTCCTAATTCTAATTGCGGCAGAAAAAAACTCGGTTAACAAGGCCCTATAGCGCGCACCGTCCACTGTTGTCGTTTGACTAGCGGCGTTCTGAAAAAAATGGCCCAAACCTTGAGCAGCTGTAATGGCCCCTCTTGCATTCCTCGTTGATTTTCGTTGCCTCAGAAGCGATAGTTTTGCTTGTTCACGTACAAGCCGAGGTGGAAATATGCCTCATCGATCATTATGATTTTGGTCGAAAAATCGTCTACTTCGTCCTCGAGATTGAGGATGGCTTGGGCGTAGATTACAAGCGTTTGGCGGTATACAAGCAGCAGCTGATGCACGGACTGGACTTTGTACGGGAAAATGCGCAAATCTTTGACCAAAATTCGCCTTAGAACGACCGGCTGATGGCTAATTGCGAGGCACGGCGTCTGGTCGATGTTTCCGGTGACAGCCCGACATCATCGGCAACAGCGGCAATATTCTCGGCACAACGGGCAGGCCACTCTTGGCAACGTCTCGTGTGGTCACATACTCCTCAAGGTTGGTGGGCAAACAGCGCAGTGTTTGCGTAGTCGGTGTCGGACGGCCGGGGAATCGTTGACGGAATTCGCGCTGCGCCAACACTACAGACGAATTTGTTACGCAAAAAACAGACACGATTATTCTGCTTTCTTGGGGAGTGTACCGCTCCATGGGTTGTTCACTTGTATTCTACATCTGTTTAGTCCATAAATGTATAAATAGGGTGATCTCTTTGGTCCACCTTGTATATCATAATACTGGCAATGGCGTCTCTGTCTCTCTAACTATAGATTCTTCTCGGCCACGTCTCTATTATGGAATCACCCGATTGCCTTACTCATCGTCCGCTAATCGAATCATAGAATCATAGATTTTTTGTTTTTTACCCTCCGTCGATAGACAGAACCTCCTATCATATTAATATCGTCTGATGCTACTCGATATACAGTCCGTTTTAAAAGTGTCGTCTTTTTTTCCAAACTGAAGATACCCAACAAAATCTCACTTCATACCAACTCAAGACAACATTGATCGATATCGCTATTTAATGTCAACTTCCACCATTACTATCGGGGTTAAACGAACCTAATGTCACGTTTGCTTAGCATGGAGCATTACGCATCTTTCAAAAAGAAATAACACTTTTGGACAGCATTTTTCATAATTGATAATAATTCATACATTTACATCGCGAAATATCTAGCACCACGGCAAGCAAAATATTTGCTAAACACATGACAATTAGCAGCCATTTTATTTTTTTGTTGACAGTTTGTTGGTTCAAATTGCTTTCACGATCGGTTATAGCATACGCGTAACATTCCAATTTGATACTGTTATACCACACCAACACCAATTTGCAATAACAAAGCGTGCTAAGTCCCCAATTATCTTACAAAATGTCAAACCCATTAAATGAGTGTGTTCAAAGAAAACCCAACAAATACTTGACGTATTCCGTGTTTTTTTTTTTTTGTATTAGCATGGAATGTCGATTTCACACCAAGTGACCTAAAATGATCAATCATATGAATCGCAGATTTTTTACATCCGATTGCGGGTGAA
Source organism: Rhingia rostrata (assembly GCA_949824845.1). Lineage (NCBI taxonomy): Eukaryota > Metazoa > Arthropoda > Insecta > Diptera > Syrphidae > Rhingia > Rhingia rostrata. The sequence goes on from OX463758.1 coordinate 71,314,012, forward strand.
ATTCAAAATAAAACGCCATAACAATAGAAAAGTCACTGCACACAATCGCTGTGCATGTACGAGTATTCATAGTTGCCAGAAATATGTGCGCTAATGATTGGAGAAAGTGTCTGGTTATCGGAGGTCAAAATCGTTGGTAGCGTGCTGTTGTATTGACCTAAAAATGAATTCTCAATATTTAGCACGATGCATCAGAGTTGTGAGAAAAGGTTGTGCTCCTTTGCATGGTTATAAGGTTAAGTTTCATCTTTTTGTCGTCCTATTGCATAACAATTTGTGCACCTCGTCATTACTGGAAAATCCACATTAACGAATTCAACAAGTTGACTCATATCACAGAAAATTGCAACACATGGCAGTGGCACACGTCACTTTTCAAATGCGGATATCGTTGCGTATACGTAACATAACGTGACTGCAAAATAATGATTCATTTTGTGACGTTACCCAAAAAAATAAATAAAACAAATTACAACCAACCATAATTTTATGGATTGAATGCTTGCTATTGTTTAGCCTATTCAAAATGAATACCAGTCTGCCGCTACAAGTTACCACAACAAAAAAACAAGTTCGTGGGGATCGACAAATGAAAGTTGCAGATATGTAGACAAATCTTTTGACATGCTGACTAATGGAATGAATTAAAGTTCAAGATAGTATTGATTTAGTTTTTCTATTATGAAAATGTCGACAATAGTGAGTTGCATACAAATTGAAATAGGTATACACATCGATAAGGCTGACGGTTAAAGTTTTCTGGTTAAGAATAAAAGTTGACATATATTACGCAATTTGGATGTTCTGTCATTAAACGAATTGGCGTTCGGGTACTTTTGAGGGAAGTAAAATGAAAACTGTCAAATCTTCAAAATAAAGACAAATTTTCTTTATTCAAAGATAAATATGCGTAGCTACCCTTTTGTCAGATGTATTGAGTCAGTATTTTTAAAGAGACGTCACACTTAACCAATCCTTCCGCTTTATTGTTGTGCTTATCAATCTTTCTTATATTTATTAAGGACTGATCAAATTGTCAGAATATGAATTTTAAAAGATTTTTTTAAGGAATGTGTGCTGTATGAGTATAGAGATCGGTTGAGATCGGTAGAGATATAGAAAAATCATCTTTTTGACGAGGCGCGTTCTCATCTCGGCTGATACGTTAACAAATAAAATTGAAACACCTGGGGTTCAGAAAAACCGCTCGTTATTGTCGACCCGATGCATCCACAGAGAGTGACAGTATGGTGCTGATTGTGGAGTGGTGGCATCACTGGACCATTTTTCCTCGAAAATGTGTATGGGAATAATGTTTCGGTCAACGGTGGGCGTTACAGAGCCATGCTAACAGATTTTTTTTACTAAAATAGAAGACATGAATTCGAACGACCTCTGGTTCATGCAGGATGGCGTGCCATGTCACACAGTCTATGCTACAATCGACCTTTGGTTCACCAAAATGCCAAATCTTACGTTTCAGAAGCTGTCAAAATTAATATTGACATCCAGCTGTCAAAATATTCAGTTGTGTTTGCCATTATATCGTGCGGAAATTATTCAAAATAAATTATCGAAATTATGGATAAATTGTAAATACGCAACGTGAATTTTATCTTGAGGTCGTTCGTGATCATGGCATCACTGACCAGGCAGTTCATCCCAACGTGGAAAAGTTTGATCGTGAGTACATTTTTTTGCACCAACCAGACAGAAATTAGTGGGAAATACAGAAAATATAGACCACGAAGCGGCCAATATCGAAAAAGACCCAGGAATGTCGTTTCGGAGCTGATAGGCTGATTTTTGCTGTCGAATTTGGGCTTTCATAGGTATAAAACTGTGCTAACTCAGCTATTGAAGCCGGACAACCATATATAACGCCGTAAGTTCGTTAACTGGGCGAATTCGAATTTTGGCCAAAAAATCAACTTCTCGCACGAGTCAAATTTTTTATTAGGCATCTACGTCAACAAGCTTAAAAGCGTTATTTATATGTGAATGCAATCCACAAGTGAACGACTAAGCATCAATGCATCCACAAAGATTGACAGTTTGGTGTGGGATGACATGATGATGCCATCATATCGGACATTATTTCATTTGAAATGAAGAAGGGTACACCGTTACCATCAATAGTCTCAGGTATAGAGCGAGGTTAACCGACTTACTGTGGCCAGAGATCGACAATATCGATATACACTTGCTGTTGTTAAAATATGTCAGCGCTACATGTAATGATCGAAGTTTACGTTTCAGAAGCTGTCAAAATTAATAATGAAATCCAGCCGTCAAAATATTCAGTTATGTTTATAATGGCAAACATAATGGCGAGGTTAACCGACTTACTGTGGCCAGATATCGACAATATCGATATATGCTTGCTGTTGTTCCAATATGTCAGCGCTACATGTAATGATCGAAGTTGTGAAGAAGAATTTTGGTAACTGGCCCATCTCACGGTGAGGTTTCATAATTCGATAATTTACTCTAGGGCTACATGATATAATGGAAGGTGCTCTACAATCAATAAGCTCTTGTTCAAAAGACTGGCAACGAAATTGAACTACCACTTCTTGCAAGTACTTTGTAATGTATCTGGCGGAGTGTGTTTCAACATTTTCCTGCTACAGCAAGAAGTTTTCTTTAATAAATTGGAACCGCAAATTCCTCAATGATTTTGTTGATATTTTAGCTAGAGTTGACTGTTCCTTCAGCAATATAAATCTCGGTTTTTCCCGCAGCAAAATTCCTGCCTGATTTGATAGAACCCGTTGGTAACTGATGTCCAGCTGATCATCTCCTCCTTTCGTCCACCTGGTTAGCACTGACACAAATTGGAATCATTGAAATGAACTTTAGCCCAATGGACTTTGGTCCAATTCTGGTTAAGGCGAGCAAATTATATTCGACGTCGATTGTGTTGTATCTTGAGCATCGGTACTCGAGGAAGTCTTCCTTCTCTCAAGACACTAGAACCGCCTTTATTGCTTTACCAGTAGTTCCTCTAACGGTGGCTTGGATTCTTTGTGACAGATAAATTGCTGTTTGGTGACGATTCCGAAATGTTTGCAGCTTCAACTATCTGTCATCCAATGACTGTGTCACCTCCCACTTTTTGTCTTGCAGTACGTCAGATTGATATAAGCAATGTTCTGTTACATGTATTGGTAGAAGGAAAAGAAGGTAATGCTTCTATAAAGCTTTCATTAATAAGCTATTTATTTAATGTCGCAATGAAAGGAGGCCATTACTTCTGTACAACATTCGATCGAAAGTTCTTGTATCTTTTACGTCTTCAAAGCAAAATTTACTAAAAAATTGCATTAGCGACCCATACAATTTTTGCCACAAAAAAGAGAACATCCTGCTTAAAATCCTGAATCCGAACGGTTAATTTGAGAAGATTTGCATGAAAGCATTACTCTTGGATTTTTGCCAGACTGGCCCTCCTCTCGTGATGATCTGACAAATCATCCGAGTAGTATAAGTGTTCAAGAGAAGCTTATCTTAAATTCGACGTTCGGATTCGGCATAAAACAGGAGGTCTCACCATCATGCAAGAAGTACACACGCACACATGACCTTCATACTAAATATGCAGAAGTGTTTTGTGGTACAAAAAAACTGAAACAATCTTTTTTTTTGTGTGAAATTCTGTGAAAAGTAGTACACAATTACTGTTAAGTATCTTTTACCACATATAAGTTAATTCTTACTTTACTCATGAATAGCTAACCTTTCTAATTATTGCAGTTGTTTGCTTATTGATGCAAATAATAGAAAATCAAAATAAATGGACACATTGCAATTACGTCTAATCAAGTGAATCGAACTGTACATATACATACCCATATATGCACCTTCATTATTTAAATTACATATCCAAGCGAGTACACCTTATGTGATGGGAAACACAAATCATCTTCAACTACAAAACAATAAAGCACGGTAAATAAAGTTGAACACTTTGATAACCATCTAGCAACTAATTCCTACATCATTGTATCTCAAATTGTTGGTACGTTTATTGCGCGTAGCGAAACACAGCCAAATGAATTTATGTAACCAACCAAAACCAACAACAGACTCCATATCCGTGTGGTCTAAGAGTGCACTTCGGTGTAGTGCGCTATTAATTAAACCAACGGCCACTCCACATTACACCACTCCATGTTGCTCACTCCAACATGGCGCCCCTGCATAAGCCACTTGAAAATCTGATTGCAATGGCCATTGTATACCGTCATCATAGGTGGTAGTACACATAGGCCTAGCTTATACGACTACAACCATCAGTCCGTATACCTTAACTCGGTCTTGTTAAGAAACGGTTTTAGAAAGTGAAAAGCCGTTTACCTTTCCAGAGCCAGTACTGCAGCCTAGAAGTGTAACTAATTGAATGTGGAACTTATGCCCACCAGCACTGTACAATGCCATTGAACTCCAGTATTGCTGCGCACCAAACTCCCAACATGGAGGTGTTCGGTCAATTATAATAAAACTTTGAAGAGTCGTGCTTTAAGGTATCGTCGTCGTTGGCCGTTTGTTTAAAGTCATTGCTCTGAGGTGGATAAGTGCGCATGGCAATAAAAAACGAAAGCATTTTCTCTATCGGTGTTTTATTTGCGACTTAAATTGTTTTTTTTTTCTTTTTTTTTTGGTTTACTAATTACCACAAGTGAACATTTTTTCTACTGATTAACTCTGGAATTTTTTTTTTGTTTTTATAATTTTACATCGACTTGCTGTCGATGGAATTGTAATGAGAAACGAAACACAAGCGGCGAGTCCCATGAAGAGTGCGCATTTATTATCAAACCACTGTTAGGTTTTTTGTTCGTTTGTTTGTTGATTCGTGGAGTTTTTTTTTTATTTTTTAAATATTCTTACGGACAAGCCGGTTATGATGATTAACTTGGTACCGTTTCATAATTTGAATGAAGAAGCAATACACACACAGGTTGGAGCTATGAAACACATTTTATTGAGATTTAAAGCTAACAGACCACAAGGGAATTAAATGGGAAGATCTCTATTTTTAGTTAGAACACTGTTATGCAATGGTCTGTTGAATCAAGATGAGCAGGTGATCAAGTCGGTTGGTAAATGTGTTCAGAACGTGGTATATCGGGAGGAAGTAATCTATGGTTTGCATATGAAATTTATGAAACTAAAATTTTAATAATTTTCTATTCAAACGAAAGAGTTGATGTACGAACTGCCAATGATGAGACCACAGATGGTGGAATGCGTGTGTTGCTTTATATGCTTAAAACGCTTAGAAATAAGTGGGGACTTCAACCAAAGCTGACCCTGTGGATGTACACAGCAGTGGTACGTCCAATTCTCACATATGGCTCACTAGTATGGTGGCCCGCATTGAGTAAAGCCTACAAGCTCATATAACTAAAAAAAGGGTTCCAAGAAAAGGCAGTATAGGCACCACGGGCACACTGAGGTCGGAGCCAACGGATACGCCCTTAATGTGCTATTGCATCTCTTGCTTCTTGACCTACAAATTAAAGATAACGCACTATACAGCGCTGTAAGCCTCAGGAGTCAAACGGCATGGTCATATTTCCAACACCCACACTAAGATACAAGAAAGACTTCCACGTATGTTTACCATCCAGAGCTCAGTGGAAGAGGAACATAGTTCTAAGAGAATTCGAAACGGTGGTCTTCACCGACGGATCTAAGATGCACTTTGGTTTGGGGTCAGGAGTCTACTCGGAATCAACGAAAAATACCGCTGGATTTTGCCAGCGTATTCCAGGCGGAATTACTGGCTATCAGAGAGACTTGCACTCAACTGGGGAGTGACAATATGCAAAAGCAAAATATTAATATTTGTATAGACAATCAAGCGGCCATTAAGGCCATCAACTGGGCTACCATATCTTCCAATCTAGTACAGGAATGCCGGAACGAACTTTCCCACCTGGGCGAACGCTACAGGGTCACACTTCTCAGGGTCCCAAGGCACAGTGATATTGATGTAAATGAGCGTACAGACGTACAGACCAGAAAAGGCTCAGCTCTACACGGCTCACTTGCGGCAAGGGTCCATATCTCGCTTGGTACGGTTAAGGGACTAATCCACTCAATCTTTGTGGAAAAGGCCGACTCCAAATGGAAAAGTTTAACAAACTACGTCATAGCGAGGAAGATATGGCCTACCTACGACAAGAACATAACAAACGACCTACTGAAGAGAACCCACTCAGATATCGCAAGAATTAAGGCGATAGTCACGGGGCACTGGCCTATCGGAGACCATGCGGCAAAACTAGGGATCCCATACAACCTTCAATGAAGCAGTTGCGGGAACACAAATGTTCGGCACTACCATTTTTCGACAACCTCAGCGACATCTTAGGTAAAAGAATACAAGATCTTATCCGCTTTCTAAACCTCATAGGCTGGATCTAGAGACCGCCTGCATCACATCCACAATAACAATCATAATATAGGTCACACGAGTCGTGGTAACAAAAAGGCACATAAGTGCTTGTTGGGTCATGCCGCATCTCCACTTCTACCTACATGGGCCCATAGTGATACCCTTTTCTGAAGAGTTTGTTACCTGATCACGGGGCAGTAACACAGTAAGTGAGGGATGATAACCTCGATGGCGCGATTCCTCATAGTTGGTGTGTGTCAGTTAGTCCGATTTAATGGGTGTGTTTTCGGCCATAGTATGTTTAAAAGTATTTTTGTTTTATTTTGTGTGTATGTAGTTGTTTTCTGTTTTTTTTTTTTTTTGTTTAAAGCAAGTGGGGGTCAGACCCTGACGGGCTCAGTGGTGCAATGAACAGCCGCGCAGAAGGTCTGGGTTCGATTCCCAGCCATAGCAACACTTAAAAAAGGTTGTGATCAAGTTTTCGTGGATAGGATAAACGAGCTGAGGTTATATTCCTCAGGCATACTTTCACCTGACAAAATTTTGCGTATTAGTTGGTCAAGGTTGCAAATCAAATCATCTCAATCGACTTTATAAGGTGTTCTTGTTAAGCTTAAGCTGTATACCACCTAGTGTTGGGACTTAAATTTTGAGCTAGAACGATAAAATTCGGTACATTGACTCTCTGTAGGCCGAAGCAGAACAAGTGTAAACAGTTTCAAAATACGACCACTGCCACGCCTCTTTTTCAGTAAGACATTGTTTTTGGCAAAATGGTAAGGAATTTTTATAAAGTTTGTAGTCTCATTTTTACCAGCGAGTCTAAGCCTGGAACTTATAACAAATCCACATCCGATTAGTCGCTGTTTTTACTCGCTATAACATGATCCGTTGGAGATGTCACAGTTTTTCATCATCCTTTTGCCCGGTCCATCATGTCGAATTTCCTGGATGGCAGTAATGTCTGCTTTTTAGCTGCTTAGGGCTTCCACAACCTGGAAGGCCGTATAAAAATACAAATTTTTGGCGCAACAGGCTTTTTAGTACCCAGCGCCGAGCTTTCTCACAACCATTCATGTGTGCGTTTGTACATCTGGCACGATGGAACAACCCTAACCTGAAGGGAAAATTTCAATTTATTCGCCACCATCTATGTTCAAGGGGCCTGACTTACCCTTGAGATTTCTAAGTTGTCCGAATGTTTCGAAGCACCTTTTCTAGGTTTTTCAGATTGTCCATCCTAAATACCGTTAACTCCATCTTGGGAGTTCTTTCACTGCCGCCTGGATATAAAATTTATTCATAAACGTCTTCCCCTTGCTCTCATCTGCTGCCTCGAAGACCTTAAATAGCGACCCTATCCAAGATCAATGTACTAGGCACTCAGCGTTCGCAACGTGAAAGCAGAGAGTGGGGGTTGGTAGGCATCAGTTAGGTGAAAGCTCTAAGTTTGTTATAATCACATTGCCTATTATTTGACCACCTTCGGAGAGTACACGTGTAGAATAAAAACAAACCAGACCATACAATTGTTAGCTTCTATCGGTAGAAAATAAATTTTGAAAACATATGAGAACTGTCAAAACGAGAACTGAAAAGTCTTACAATTTTAGTTTTGGATTACATTTTTATGAGAAAAAAATTGCTAAAACAAGTCAAAATCCTTAGGAAGACAAACATCAGTGTCACGATCAACAAAGTGGCTGTGGCTGTCATATGTGACAGCCCAATTAGTGTGATTTTTGTATGGTCAATCGTATTTGGGTTTCTCTAATTTGTAAAAGTCAGAAATTTAACGTGGAAACATGTATAATTAGCATATATTAGGAACTCATCTTGTCACCAGAGAGACACTTGGAATATTTTTCTCCACAATCTGTCAGTTAATCTATGTGTTCATTTCATGACTCAACAACAATGAAAACACAAATTTTAACTCCACGAGTACCTACATGCACATTTGGTAAAAACCCTCAATTAGGCAACATCCATGTCTCCCACACAATAGCAGACAAAACGCCGGATCTTCCCACGTAACACGTACAACAACAACACCATCCTCCCGATGACATTTCCACTCTTACTGACCTACAGACCATTGAATTGGGTTCGTACAACATTTCTTCACTTCCGTCGAGTATTTTCACTTTTTATCGTATACACCACACGCATGTGTGTATCCAGGACCGGCTGTCAAAAAAAAAAAACAAAAATAACCCGTAGATCCCTTTCTGATCACTTTTTCCACTCCAAAGACGTCAAAACCAGTTTCACTGTCAGCTGCATTCTCCTTCATTAATCATTTGCTTACATTTGTTGTCGTCGTTGTCGTCGTTGTCGTCGTTGTCGGCATCGAGTATACGGTATACCCCTTGGAGTTCATCCTTTGGACGCTGCATACGACTTAATTAGACTCAAAATTTACATTTTCCGATCAAAAGATGCTCCACCATTTGTGTTTCCATTTTGTATTGTAACTTTCACATACACCGCATATTATCAACATTCCGCGGCATGAGAAACGCTTTAGGGAAAGATAATTTCATTTCTGCAAAAAAAAAACATGGCCATGCCCACTACAGGGGGATAATGATAAGACTTTTTTCTTCTTCTTAATTCCAGTTAATCACCTTATGCACCGATCTTACAAAATGCAACTCAAAACCAGTCTCCGACGAAGCCTCGATGTAGGTCAACGTTTTAATAACTTCCAGACCTTGTCGTTGATGTCGCCCCCAAACAAGACCACATTGTCGTTTCCATCTATAGGTGAAGTTTATGTTGACTTCCACCACTAAACAACTTCAGCCACTCATAAAAATAAAGACGGCACTGACGCTATGCCTCGACCATTCAGTGGACAGTGGGTCAGTCAACTTGTTTGGATTTTATTTTTTCTTCGATTTTTTTAAATTTTTTTATCGCTAAATAGCGGTATCGTCAGATCAAGTTTTATCTCTGTTTGTTTTTGATTATTTTTTTTTTATGTATTCTGTGGATTGGTGTTTTACAATTCTTAGTCGAGGTAATCCGATGCTGTGAAACGTCACTGCGGCGGCCATCATCAGTGTTGTTCTTAATGAAAACAGGTGATGTGTGACGCTTGAGTGGGTTTTCTTTAGAAGAAGCATGTTAATATGATTAATTATTAACTGTAACTGAGGAGAATTTTGTTCTGTCTTTAGCTTGAAATGGTAATTTGTATCTTTGGAGTTAATTTGAATTGAAAAGAGTAACATATTTGTTTGAATGTCAACAATGACAGAAACTAGGTTACTTCAGAGATTTCCCTCCGCTCCTATTTTTTATTGAGCGGAATAAGATTTTCAACAGAAACAAACTTTAACTGTCAAACAATGATTTCCTTACTTTACAGCAAATAAGAATGATTAATTCCGCTTATGAAACGTCAAAAATAAAACAGCTGTATCCTTCTTGGAAAATATATAACATATGGATCAATCCAACAAGTTTAGTCTCAGCAAAGTGTATGAGTTCCCTTTACGGATTTTTCGAAAAACTTTGGAGGCATCCGTATGAGAAAATGAGCTATCGATTTATTTTTAGGGAAATATCTCTCATGTGACACAAAAGCGGCAGGCTCTGCCATCAACATCTGGCATTATTCCGAATATGGATGAACTCTTACTGATGTAAGACGTTGAGGTTAAGTATAGGGCTTAGGTTAGTTGTAAGATAGACGCCGACTAGTTATTCGGTGACTAACTTTAGTTACTTGCGTGAATATTTCTTTTGCTGTCATGTTAGTTATTGATTAGCTAATCAGCGTTTATTGTTTCGGGGTTTAAGGTTTGCTTATGGGTTTGCGATAAGAAATTCTGAGAGATTAAGAGTTTAATGCGAAAATTCTTAAATACGAAATTTGTAGTACTTGAGGTCCTCTTCGAAAATACAGCATACTTGACGCAAATGATGGGAGAACATAAATTTGAGGCAGATGACAGATATTTAATTTAGCTTTTCCGGTTTTATCAAATTTGAATATAACTTACTTACTTACTTAAGTGGCGCTATAGTCCGGAATAAACCTGGGCCTCAACCAACATGCCTCTCCAACTGCCTCCAGTGGCGCACTCCAAGTTAGTTGAGGTCGGTTTCTACTTGTGCGCGCCACTTAAGGCGAGGTCTTCCTCTACTACGTCCGACGTCTGGCTGGGAATCGGAAACTCTGAGAACCGGAGTATTGGTGTGCATTCGTTCTACATGCCCTAGCCATCTTAAACGTTCAATGCGGAGTTTTTTGACCAGGGGCATGTCGTTGTACAGCTCGTATAGTTCTTGGTTGAATCTTCGTCTCCGTAGCCCGTCAAACGGGACCGAAGATTTTTCGAAGAATTTTCCTCTCAAATCGACCAAGGATTTCTTCCATGCTTCAGCGCCGTAGAGCAGGACTGTGATGATCAGGGTCTTTTATAGGATCTCCTTAGTAGCTCGAGTGTGGGATTTGCTTTACTTTGCGACTCTGATGGGGCAGCGAAAATTCTCCATCGTCATCCTACACAAACGGACGAGTTTGAGCGGCCTACCAAAACTATACAGGGCTCCGTATAGTTCGTCTCTGTAAATGCTGTCATATGCGGCTTTCAAATCGATGAATAGGTGGTGGATATCGATTTAGGGTTCTTGGGTTTTTTCCAGGATCTCCCGAAGTGTACAAATTTGATTGGTTGTGGACTTTCCTGGCCTAAAACCACACTGATAAGTGCCGATCAGGTTGTTGGTAAAAGGTTTCATGCCTTTAAATATAACGGCAGATCTTCAAGGCGCTGTTGAGGAGACTTTTGCCTCTGTAGTTGGCGCAGCTTAGAGGGTCTCATTTCTTGTGAATCGGGCAAACGATGTTGAGGTTCCATTCTTCAGGCATTCTCTCTTCCGACCAGTTTTGGCTTATGAGTTGGTGGATGTTATTTACCAAGTCAGTACTCGAGGTCCTCTTCAAAAATACAACATACTTCACGCAAATGATGGGAGAAGATAAATTTGAGGCAGATGGCAGATATTTAATTCAGTTTTTTTTCCAGTTTTACCAAATTTAAATATTACCTACTAACGGTCTTTAGTGGCTCTAAAGTCCGGAATTAATCTTGACCTAAAAAAACATGCGTCTCCAGTCCTAGGCTAACTCTTACTTGTTTCTACTTTTGCGCGTCACTTCAGACGATTTCTTCCTCTACTCTACGAGGTCTGGTTGGGAATCAAAGACTTTGCGAATATTTATAATTTAGGAGCTATAATGAGCAGATAATAAACAAGAACACAAATTCGTTTGCGAATATGTGAGTTTCGTTGCGAATATGTGAGTTTTTTTTAACCAGATCTATGTTGTGTACAGTTCGTTAATTTCCTTGTTGAATAATCGTCTAACCCTTCAACGCAAAGGGGACAGACGATTTTCCGAAGAACTTATCGCTTAAACCGTCCAAGGATCTCCTAATCTGCTTTTGATACAGTCATGCTTAAGTGCCATGTGTCAGAAATGAGATGTTCAGGTTCTATAGAATCTCCTGAGTAGTTCGATTAGGGTTTTTAGCCGGAAAAACATGGGTTGTAGAGCTGCATCAGAATTACCACAACCGGGTTAGAAAAAGCTTCAACACTTTGCAGAAGTTGTTCTTACATATCCTCACCATCGACAACAATTTTTTGTTTATTTATGTCGAGATTTTAGATTTTGATAAAACTTACGAACATCATTCCTGGAGTGGCATCTTTTTATATGATCGATCGCGTGCCTTTTCGTTTTCATTGCTTACAAAGGTGAATGTAGCTCTCGTCTTCGCCGGTAGAGTTTCCTTGTAGTCCTCATTTTTTGCTGATAGCATCACTTCGTATTCTTCGACAAAATTGGTTTTGTTCCGGCTGGTGATCCAACACTTAAAATCGTCGTCATTGGTCTTCCACATTAGGTGCTCCTAGTATAAAATTTAAAGTGTCAACAATGCGAAGGCTTTTATTTTTAGAGGTATAGAACTTCGAATTCAAATAAAACACAAGAAAATCATTTAAATGTAAATCAATTTGGCTTTATTGAAAGGATGATTTGATGCCATTGATGTTTAAGTATGATTTCGGGCATGTGGTAGCCGCGGCTGATTCGAATAAAGCCAAGTCTAGGCGTCCAATTTTCAACCACTTTTTCGAGCATTTGGGGCCGTATGTCGGCAATAACGTCACGAATGTTGGCTTCCAAGTACCCTTACGTTTCTAGTTTGTTGCTATAGACGAGCAACTTCACATATCCGCAAAGAAAATAATCCAATGGTGACAAATCACACGATGTTGGTGGTCAATTGACAGGTTCATTCCGCGAAATTATGCGCTTATCGAATGTTTCCTTCAATAAATTGATTGTGACGTGCGCTGTGTGGCAAGTAGCGCCGTCTTGTTGGAACCAAATCTCATCCACATTCATGCCATCCGATTCGGGAACAAAATAATCGGTTATCATGGCTCTATACCGGTCTCCATTAATGGTAACTGACTCTCCAGCATCATTTCGGAAGGAGTATTGCCTAATGACTTCACCATCCCATAGAGCACACCAAACAGTCAGTTTTTGTGGATGTAATGGCGTCTCAAGGGTCTCATATGGATTTTCTTCACTCCAAAGGCGGCAATTTTGCTTGTTGACGTAGCTATTCAACCAAAAATGAGCCTCATCACTGAACAAAATTTTAAAACGAAAATCAGCATCGAGATCAATCTCATTTTCGTCCCATACACCTAAATCACGGCGCATTGCATGGTCTCGCGGCTTTTATTCTTGCACAAGCCGGATCTTGTAAGGTCGTAAGCCAAGATCTTTTGCGCAAAATCTTCAATAAGGTTGATGGACAAAGCTCCAATTGCTGTGCACGATGGCGAATCGATTCATTCAAGTTCTCTTCAACACTTTGCTCTGCAGCGATGTAAGCTGCTTGGAAGTTACGGATATCCAAAATGCTTAATTTTATCGGTCGTTTGCTGGTATGCAGACCACCAAGTCGCCATGCTATAGCGGCATTTCTTCCCATTTCTTCTCTCTTCTTAAGTGGCGCTACAGTCCGGAATGAACCTGGGATTCAACCAACATACCTGTCCAGTTAGCCCGGTCCTTAGCTAACTGCCTCCAGTTGCGCACTCCAAGTTGGTTAAGGTCCGTTTCTACTTCCATAATCTCTGTCCTCTACTGCGTCCGACGTCTGACTGGGAATCGAAGACTCTGCGAGCCGGAGTATTGAAACGTCATATGCGGAGTTTTTTTGACCGGGGGATGTCGCTGAGCAGCTCGTATAGTTCTTGGTTGAATCTTCGTCTCCACAGCCCGAGGAGTCTCCATAGTACAGTGGAGTCTCCCACAGTGGAGTCAATTAGCCTCAGTTCGTTACAATCCGTGGTTGGTGGTGTATTCCGACAATACTAATCAAAAATGTTTTCTCTGATAGCAATAAAGTTGAGATCAACCAGGGGATGTCACATTTATATATCGTATTTCAAGAATGACAGTAGTGTCTACTTTGTAGCCATATAGGGCATTTGATAGTGGTTCGACTGCATCTTTCCTAATCAGTGTTTGAACATTTCTGGTAGAGGTACTAACATGCATCGTTGTTCTTCTTTTTGTTTATTATGGTCGTAAAATTAAATCAGTACGGAGGTTTTCATGGCGCCTTTATAAGACACTCCTACGTTACATCCCTACACCTATTAAGTGTTTGATTGCTGCCGTTGTCTTTTCTGCTGACCCGCCACGATCTCTGTTAATAGTGGCCTGAATAACTAACCTTTGATGTCCCTATATAACATGTTGTTCGAATCATCCGAATATGTTACAGCAGTTTACAAATTAATACCTAAGTGGATATGCTCAATAATCGTCTGTGATCTGACGATTACTGTTTTACGTGAAGCAAATAGAGTGTTATCAGCGACAGCAAAAACGACTATTGATCTTACGTGTTGAAAGAAGTCCGTCAGAAATTTTATCGTCAAACGATAATCACTTTACGGAATGAGGGCCCTATTAAATATCTACTTAGATTCATTAGTACTCATCCTTAATGTTAGCTTAACATTATTTGGGACATTCTAGAGCTATACCTGAAAAGTCCAATCGAAAACAACATACAAGTTGGAATAGTCCACAGATTTGACATTTGATTATGTCATAATCAGTTAACAACAATGGAATCAGTAATGACAGTTGAGTGAAAATAAGTCCTATAGAACGATTAAGGTAAATACCTTTAGATCGCTATGATTTTTCGAAATGTGAGCCGTTAATTATAAACAACAATCAGAACTACGATTTAATCGCTCTCATTATGAATTCAAATCACCAAAGACCATCAAACATTTTCTCTCTTTCAAATTGAGCCTCTCTTAGTCCACTCTGAGACAATATTAATAAATCGAAACTACCGCCGCCATTTGGAATATAAACATAAACTAATTTACATTTCCAAATGACAGCTTAGTTGTCATCTAATTTAAAGCTGTCAGAATTATTACCTTGAGGCATCTCTCATAAATATTCATTAGCCGCAGCTATCTACCGCACATGTGCTGTAAAACTTTAATGCGAGAAGACGCCTAGAGTAAAAAAAAAGCCTTTAACGAACTGTCAGATCTTCTAAGCAACGAACCAGTATAATATCCGCTTATCATAACTGTAATTACAGCAAAAAAAAATTGTTTCATTCAACTATAGCACGGATACCACTCATTATTGACCGTAAATTAAA
Source organism: Rhingia rostrata (assembly GCA_949824845.1). Lineage (NCBI taxonomy): Eukaryota > Metazoa > Arthropoda > Insecta > Diptera > Syrphidae > Rhingia > Rhingia rostrata. The sequence continues at coordinate 71,329,162 of OX463758.1, forward strand.
CGCATTAAAAAGTATCTCGTACAAACGATACGAGGATAAAAATTCGCACGAATGAATCGACTCGTATCGTTACGGTGGTATTGCATGATTTAATTAAAAATAAATTTTTACATAATCATACCGGCATGGCGTCTCACATGAACATGTTCTTAATTGCATTTAACTCCGTTGTGTACCATTATGGGGCAACAAGTGTGTTTAAAGCGTTCTTAATGTTGTTAATGGCCCACGACAATGGTTCGCACTTTATATTTTCTGAGTTCGTTGTAGATAAGTTCTGACAGGTAACCTAGTTAATCGATTTTTACCGGATAATTTTTGTTAGGTTAATGGACTTATGATCAGTCATGGACGTCGCCCATATTTAGAAGGCATTTGCGAATTAATATTTTCAATGATGTTACAAATGATCTTTTAGATCGAATAAACACACAGATTGTTCCATATTTACCAAATTTTAATCTAACAAAATTTGAGAACAACTTTCAAGGCCCGTTCTTATGAAATTATTTATCTTGTAGTGGAAAGCTGTAAAGGGAAAGAAAATTTAATTTTTCAGCATTCAAGCATCGAGCTTATCGAGCTTTATATAATTTCTTCGGAGATGTCAATAGTTAAACAGCTCGAGTGGCGTTTGATCAGAAAATTAGAGACATGTGCAAGTAGAGTTGACATTCTACTCGTTTGTAAAGGGTGTCCCAAATGATTTCATGATTTCAGTTTGCCGCCATTTGTACGGTAAATTATTTGCAATACAAACAACACTTTGACAGATGCAGTTAAAATTAGTTAAAATGTAGTATTACACGGGATAACAACGTTTGGAAATTTTGAACAAAATGTGATCGGAACTATGATTATAATAATGTTAACATTGACTTCTTATATATGGACTGCTAGTGAAATGTCATTTTCATACGCTTCTGCGGGAAATATGTTTCAAAACGTCACAGGCGCGGTTGTTTTACTGCGGAATAGCAAAGAAACACATGCCGTTGTCATTTCCACAGCGACATGTAGTGCCATCTAATCAAATGATGAACAACTGCAAATAGTGATTTCAAATAAATTCTGCAGTAATAGTATATTTCTTTACTTATTGACCCATAAACTTATCAAGTTCTGTAAATTGATTTCTTACTAATGTTTTATTATCATTTACATCAATTTTTTTGCAATGTGACGATGCAAACGTGTTTTTTGCTTACTTAGTTTTCCGCAGTGAAACATTGGCGTGTATGTAGTTTTGGAACATGCATGAAGGTGGCCACTAGCAGTCCATATATAATAAGTCAATGAATGTCAATATGGAAGCAGTGCTACTACGTTCTCACTGAGCAAATGTCGGTACTAAATTTGCAACCGCGATCGAATTTTACTGAATTTCCCATACAAATTCGAATTTCGTAATGAGGTTATACTAACTTACTTACTTAAGTGGCGCTACAGTCCGGAATGAACCTGGGCCTTCACCAACATGCCTCTCCAATTAGCCCGGTCCTTAGCTTACTGCCCCCAGTTGCGCACTCCAATTTGGTTGAGGTCGGTTTCTACTTGTGCGCGCCACTAAAGGCGAGGTTTCCTCTACTGCGTCCGACGTCTGGCTGGGAATCGAAGCATGTCCTTGCCATCTTAAACGTCCAATGCGGATTTTTTTTTTGACCAGGGGCATGTCGCTATACACCTCGTATAGTTCTTGGTTGAATCTACGTCTCCATAGTCCGTCAACGCAGACGGAACTGAAGATTTTCTTCATACGCTTCTGATACGGTCAGCGCCGTTGAACAGTATTGGGATGATCTCCTTAGTTGTTCGAGAGAGGGCTTTACTTCTGAATTGTCTTCTTAGCCCGAAGAAAAAGCGGTTGACAAGAGTAATTCTGACGAGATGTTGTTGTCAGAGTTAATAGCGGAGCCGATATATACAAAGTCGCGTACTATCTCAAAGTTATATCTGTCAATGGTGACGTTCTGTTCAATTTGTCGATGTGGTGTGTCCTTTCGTGTTAACAGCATTTACTTAGTCTTACTCTCATTAAAACATGGCTCTGTTAAGTTCGTCTCCATAAATGCTGTCGTATGCGGCTTTGAAGTCGACGAATAGGTGGTGAGTATCGATTTGGACTTCTTTGGTTTTTTGCAGGATCTGTCAAAGTGTGAAAATTGATCGGTTGTGGACTTTCCTGGCATAAAACCACATTGATAGGGCCGAACAGGTTGTTGGTAAACGGTTTCAGGCAAAGTTGGACAATAGCGCTAAATCAAAACTGAGGCGACCAATCACAAAAATGTTGGACACACTTTAAAGTAAGAAATCTTATCTTTCGAAAGCGAGATGCAGATTACTAAATCAACTGGAAAATGGATTTTCCCACAACTGTTAGAATAGTTGAAATAGGGTTAGACCTCAAAGTCACGTTCAGTTTCGTACTAGAAACAATTTGGAACACCATAGTTTTAGTAAAAATATTGTAATCTGTTCTAGTACAAAAATATTATTCACTAGCAACTTCTTGTGTAAAAGAGCAAAGCAGCATTTACAAGGGAAGAAAAAAGAGGAACATGAAGAAAAAACATCCGATTCCAAACAAGGAGGTTTTCCCTCTGGATCTTGTCAACCATGTTAGCACCTTGCAGATCAGCGTCATCGAACAATATCGATCGAAACTCTACTTGTTGTTCATTGATTTTGAAAAGGCTTTCGATAGTGTCAAAATGGGCTTTATATTTGCAGGGGAGTTTTTCTTTTTATAAAAAAGTTATAACACTATTAGTAAGTCTACTACACTAGTAGTAAGTTAACTTATAATTGCTCCAAAAGTCACAGACTGAATTAAATAAAGTTGTGAAAAGAATTGGTAATCCAAAAAGGAATACGACAAGGCTGAATTCTAACACCCAATATATTTTTATTGGGGATTATGGAATTAGCTATGTGTTTTACACTGCCTTATCGACAGACATAATTTCGATGCAGCGGTCTAGTGGTTAGTGTGTTGGACTACTATTAAGCATCCCTAGTTCAAATCCCAGAAGTAACAATACATACATTTTTTCACTGCCCTATCTCTTCTGAAAGCCTGACAAACATCATAGAGTATACAAATTTCTCATGACCAATTTCTCTATGGCAATTGGTACTGCAAGAAAAGGCCTTGCACTTGGTACATTTGGTCTTGCTTGATTGAGAATATGAGCAACAGTTTCGTCGCGGCTGAACATTGCATTAATCACTTTGACACAGAGTTCAGATTCTAAAACAACAACGCAGAACTGTTGCATTAAAATGCCAAATCTGTGCTGCTTTATGCTTGCAGGACTTGGAAAATGACAAAAAAAAATCTGGAAAAGATTCGTGAATTGGTCTCTGGGTAACTTAATAAGGATCTTCTGTCTAAATTGTATTTCCAATAAACATCTATAAGTCAGAGTTAGGCAGGCACAACTATTCAACATGACAGTGTTTGAATGAATTGCCTTGTGTCAAAATTGCACGACTGCCAAAAGTAACTTGACGGGTCGCTTTTTCAAAGACTGATGCAAACGTTTCTTAAAATCTTTCTAGTGAATATGTCGCTCTTCTCTATTTGGGCCTTAGTTAGCGATGTTGATTCTGGTAATAAGAGGGAATACAGATCAGCTAACGTTTTTGGCCAGAAGTTTGTTAGTTATATATTTTGAACTTATTCTGCGTGGTAGAATTTAACTCTCTGATTAAATAATGACCGTCCTTTTGTTTTGATTGGGTTCGTATAAAATGGCCTCACAAATTTGTTTTCTGCTTAAACTTTCTGTCCCCAACTAGGGTTTGTTGTATTCTACAGTTTTAAAAACCATGTTTACATATAATATCTAATCTCAATATGCAAAGATTAGTCCAAGAAAAAGTCAGGTTGTCCTGGTTATAGTTGAATATCCTTGATGGCCTATTGCATATTGTTAATATTTAGATAAAATTCTCGTTTCCTAACATTTTTTAGTTGTCTGATTCTTAGAAACCTATGATGGTTTCTCCACAAGTAGCGTCTAGAGTTGATAATTATGACAAACTCTTGAGCTTGTATTTTTATGCCATCCAATCTAAAGCTAACATAGGATCGTGGTGGATATATTTTTCGTTGCATTATAGTTACTATCGTCTGCTAAAGTACGGTTCAGTTTATGTTGAACTCTTGTACGAAGTCATTCCATTTAAACGAAGTCCTTAAATCAAACATTATTTAACGATCCTTTCTTCCTTTTTCTTTGCAGATTGCCTTAACTACCTCCCATCAGTTTCACAAATCTCTCCGAAATCAACAAATGTTGCCAATATTGGCGACACATCCAAAGCCGTGCTTAAACTTGAAAGCACCCTGCTAGACCCAAATATCGATCACGATGAAAATGAAACGAGAGGACACGTGCGGATAGAAAGATCAGCACTTCCCATCCTCAACGATCTAAACCATCCCAAACAAAGTTCAAACGTTTTGGACGATGATGATTTAGACACACAAAAGTTCGAGGCTGGTCGATACTTCCAGTACAATATCAAGCCAACTGAAACCCTCGGCGAGCTGTCACACAAAGCCGAAATAACAAAGAGCTCTCGTGAGGCAAAGGGCCTAACTGTGGACGGTTCTTTTTTATTGAAAGGGGACCTACGATCGGTTTCATCGGGGTCCCCCAACGCACCTATAACTCCGAGTTCTGTTTCACCGAACTTAGCGACTGCGCCGGTTCCTAATCATGGAAGACAGAACCCTAATCCGGATATTCAGGATATAATCACAGGAATTGTAAAGTTACTCAATGGAAATGTGAATGTCCATGCGAATACCCAGGTAGGTCAAAGAAGACCAACCGCTAGTCGAATTAACAATCGCGGGCCGCCAAGAATCTCCGAAGTTCAGACCCTGCCTATGGATTATGATATCCAAAAACCAATGCCGGGTAGTTCGATACGTCCACCGCCATATCCGTTTGATAGGCCAGAGAGGCCTTTTATTACAGGAGTTCCGATACCGGAGCAAATAGTGCCTCCATATCGACCTGGGTTCGTGAGTAATCGTCCGCCATGGCATCGGAATCGTCCTAGGCCACCGATTACTAGTGGTGGTCGTCGACCAATTCCTCAGTATCAGCCGCCTCCAAATCTTAATGAGCATCCGGAGCCATCCCAGCCAGAGCAACCAGAACAGACAAATAATGCTGACGCTGGACAAGATGAAGTTCACTTGACGACATTTGAAAATCAGAACAATGAAACTGTAGACATAGCTCCTACAGATACAACTTATGACAACGACTTACCCATCGAGGAGTACGCCAGCAATAGTGAGCAGAACAGCTCTAGCGAGCTAGAGGTTGAGCTTCCATCAATAATAACCGAAGAAATCCCGGTTAAGAAGGATGAAGGCTCAAAAAAGAAACCCACATCGAAAACAAAGTCTACCGAGAAGAAGGTTACATCTACTGCTACTGACGATTACTCAACAATCATTGAATCAACTTCCGTGGTGAATTCTATGTCCACTGAGATAGTATCACCCTCTTCCAACTACGAACCCATGTCAAATGAAGACGTAATTAATGCATCGTCTGAAGACATAATCTTCATGACCACATCTATTTCAAAGAAGACCCCATCTCTTGAGATCAGCACAACATTACCATCAACCACACCTAGTATATCGATAAAGCCTCCAGAGACCACTACATCTTCCGAGATTTCAGTGGAAATCATACCCAGCTCAAGTACAGAGCAAACACAAAGCACATCTACAAGTCCGACAATACCATATCACCCAAGACCTGGAATTGTCTTAGATGACCCGGAATTCAAGCCTGGTGGTCATGCCCGGCCACCTGTAGCAAGACCACAACGTCCCCAGCAGCCACACATTCAGCCGACTCGACAGCAATTGCCGCCTGGATATGGTGAAATCTTTGATGTTACGCTGTCTGCCATTCAAGGCCCTGGTTCGGGCAGTGGCTCTCAGCAAACTATTAACATTAAGCCGTATGGATATGGTGGGCAACAAGGAGGACAAGGAAATGGAGACATCATCATATCTCCATCTGGAGACGATGGCTTTGTTTCAATTGATGGTAAAAGGACGTATATAAATCTGTTTGGTGATCCGACCGATCCACCGGCAGTTGCAGCAACAACCACGGCTCCAACAACCCCGTCGACAGCAACGCCGCAGATTCTGAATAACTCTAGTCAACCACCGAAGCCGGCAAATCCCCCACCAGTTATCGGAACAGGATATGCCGTTCCGGAGACAGAAGTTGTAGATGTGACACCATCAAAAGCGAGTACCAAACCCGTGGGACAGACGAATCAAACTCCAGCACAGCGACCACATTATCGACCAAGGACTACACAGCCTCCAGTCAGGATTGACACTTGTATAGTTGGTGACGACTCGACGTGTGATCAGGCTCAACATGAGAGGTGCAAGACAGAGAATGGAGTGTCCAGTTGCCATTGTCGACCTGGTAAGATTTGGTTCTGGGAGATTTTACTGATTTTCCGAGACTGAAAACTTTGAGAGTAAGATATTGTAGATGAAACTTTGTTCAAGGCAAACATTCAACAAATTGAAACCAAGGTTCATCGAAGATGTCTTACTAAATCTGAGTTTTCAAAGGCAGACTATTGACATGCCCAATACATATGCTTTTGACAATCATGAGCTGAACTATTTGGCTCAATAGCTGAATATTAACCTAAAACCAATAATTGTCACAAATTCGTTTCAGGCTATTCACGTCGAAAACACCGAGAACCATGTCGTAAAGTGGTGTCGTTCTTTTTGGGACTACGTGTGGATCGATTCTACGAGCATAGAATTGTTTGGGACAATAAGCTGCTCGATAGGACTAGTGAGCCATTCAGCCAATTGAGTTATGAGTCTGCAAGAGCTGTAAGTAGTCAATATCGTCAATATATACGAATTGCTATGACTAAGCATGCCTACTGTCTTTTCCACAGATGGATTCAGCTATGTCAATGACACCCTATTCTGATGAGTTCATGGAGGCAAGAGTCAACAATATCTACCGCGGGGATCCAAATCAAGGAACACCGGGAGTTTTTGTAAATTTGACACTCAAGGTAAGTTAAGTCTGCATTTCGGAAGGAATTCATTTATTCAGGGACTATCCTTGATTCCCAACCACAGGAACTTTAGCCTTTTTGAAAAAGATAATCTTTGCTGCATAGAATCCATTCCAATTACCAAGGCGTAGTTCCAGGAAACTCCAGACCAACTGAAGAGTTTCTGGCATAACCTTTCGAAGAGTTGCATTCATCAACGGTATAGGCAATAACACCTCCTTCACTAAGAGTGGGATAATGCGTAGGACTACTAAACGTGGGGTCACTCCTTCAAATCTCGAAGTGACAACACCATACCTCTTGCGTTAGTCTGACAATCCAAAACAATATAAAACAGTCAAGCTTCTCTCAAATTCGCCATTCAAAATCCGCGTTAAACATGATGAGCTACTCATTAACTTCAAGAACAAAGGGTTTCGCTTGTTTAACAATTGCGTCAATGGATAGATAGTAAGATGAATCGCAGCTCAAAGGGTCTGAGTCCAATTCCCAGTCGCAGCAATGCCAACATATTTTTTCCTGACACTCCTTTGCGATGATCTGACAAATCTTCCCTGTGGCATCAACTGTTAAAAAAGGTTATCTAAGCTTATCCTTTCAAATTCGGCATAAATCTGGAGGTCCCGTATAAAGACTTAGAATCTCTAGTTGAGTCTATTAGGCGTCGTCCATCCCTTCGTCCGTCTGTATGTCACCGATTTTTAACCCCAAAATGTTGAGCTAAAATAATGAAATTTGGTGTATAGGATTCCTATGCGTTGCTTCAGAACAAATGTAAACGTTTTTATAAATCCGCCCACTGCCACGCCCACTTTTTAGAAAAACTTTGTTTTTGCCCATAGTAAATTATGAAAAAATGTTTGATTAACTGTGTGAATAGTATGTTGCGACAATGTAAGTTTCTAATTTCACCCACACAAAGTTTTTGGCCACGCCCACATATTCGGGATATAAGTTAAATGTAGAATGGTTGAGCCACAGGATGTGAGATCTTCAAAAGATGCATATAGCCGATGATTTTGAGATGATTGGGACCTGACTTATGAACCGAAGGCACTTTATTGAGTCCTGGAGATGGTTAGCCTCTCAAGCTTTACTCTCCTCTACGGCGTTCTGTTGTCTTTGACGCCCAATTATCCTCAAATCGTTAAGGATGCTTGCAACAAAATCGTTTACCTTGCTCCTGTATTGATGTCAATAGGCATTATTCCTGCTAGGACCAACGCCGTTTCCTCTAAATGTCATTTAAAATCGGACCTCGTTCCCAAAGCTTTATATCTGTCTTTTCTAGCCTGAGTCTGGGTCCTCCCAGACTGGTGTTGCGTGCAATAGGGTTGACCTTATTACTCTAGACAGTGGACTTGGGGTAAGTAGGTTGGGCTACAAAGAGTGGGATCTGTGACTCAAACCTCGAAAGTCACAAAACCTGCATTTTTTCACTGCTCCACCTCTTGCGAAAGTCTGGCAAACATCTAAGTGTAACACTGCCATGAGTACCTTCTCAGATTTCCGTTTGGATTCGGCGTTAGACAGAAGGTCCTCTTCTTGGTGGCAAAAATAGTAACTTCGCACACGCAAATGAAGGGAAAAGCAAGGTTTCACGTCCTATATGAGCCTTTTGTGCCAGATATATTTTTTTTTTTGACTCTAGACAAAAGTAACCTGCGACTGCTTCAGGGATCAATGATAAAAAAATACAAATTTTTGGCTCAGCAACGTTAGTATCCAGGGCCAAGCTTTCTCACAACCATTTATGTGTGCGTGTTTACTTCTAGCACGATGGCGGGACCTCCTATTTTATGCCGACTTCGAACGGCTATTTTGAAATAAGCTTTTCTACTACTGAGATGATTTGTCAGATCACCACGAGAGGAGGGACAGTGAAAAATTTGTAAGGTGTTGCAACGGGTGGGAATCGAACCCAGACCTTCTGCGCGGCAGTTCATCGCACCAACCAACACGCCACTGAGCCCCCAGGGATCACCGAAGCTTGGCATGATTCTTGCAAGCGGGGACCACGACTTTCTTTTCAACGAAGTCTAGGGGCGGCTAACAGATAAGTCTGCTGTCGATCAATGCATCTAGGTAACGGACCGCCTTTCGATCGAATTGTTTGATCTCCACGCGTACTTGCTGGCATTCCACTACTTTTCAAGAACTGAAATGTTCATTCGCGGTTTCGCAACCTTAATAATTCGCTAGGTTTTTCATGCTGGGTTTTGCTGCACTATCCTGAGCCTTACAGCTTTACCCTTTTTGCTTTGCCTTTTCTAGGAGGCCGATTGGTTTCGCGGACAAGTTCTTCCTCGTTCGTAAATTATTTACTCGCTAGATCCTCGTTTTCTTTTCGCAAAGAATTCACTTCCTTTTTGAGCTCATTAAAGAGACGAATTTCGTTTTCACTGAGTCCTGATTAACCGACTGACTTCTTTTTCCGGAGATATACAGTTAAGCTGGAGATCGGTATATCTTTGTTCTTTTTTCAGAAAGATTTTGCGGCCATATTTTTTCGCCTCTGAAAGGGTCGTTCAGAAGCAATAATTGGTCCTTCCCAGAATCGACCAGAATGCCACCTGGAGTAACAATTTCATTTGTTTGTTTCCCTACATATCTTCGATTTTGCATTAAATGCCTTTGCAAGGTTTTAACACTGCCATCCTTCTAGTATCAGACGCAGACCAGGGAGCGACTTACTTTAAGTCAGACTTTCTTGTATTTAGGTCCTATTTGTCCTTTAATTGTGACTCTCTGCTAGTGTGGCCCTACCAGGAGAATACTCACCCCGCAGCATAGCTCACAGCATAACCAGGAGCCTTGAAGATGCTACGGGCTATTCGAATTCTTTTAAGTCACCTCTTACGACAGGCATACATTACCTATAGAATACTCTAAGCCCCACTGTCGAATAGCCCAATATTGAGATTGAAAAACTTGCTGGATACGTTGCTTAATCGTCGTGTCCTCCAGTTTAGGCGATACACTGTAACAGCTATATAGATGTTCTGGTGAAATTTTACGTGAACCTTATGGGTTTGAATTAAAATTTATTAGCCATTCTTAGGGTATTCCTTAGTTTTAAAATTTGGTTCGATCTTCTGGGACGGAAGCCTCAATGGTACGTGCTTAAGCATGAATATGATGCTGATATTCCAGTCATAAGATATCCTTTCATCTATCCAGACTTGGTTGATGGTTTGGTGTATACGAACTTCTCAGGCATTACCTTCGCGTTCAAATAGTTCCACACTTTCACAGGCAATCCCTCAGAGCCGGCAGTCTTGCTTTTCAGCTTTTTGTTCTCCACTCACTTTGTCAATTCTAAGAGGAAGGATTATCTGTTCGTTCCTGTGACTTGATAAGATTTTGTATGTTGTTGGTGCTCGGAGTTAGCGTCAAACTAGCATAGGCATGGGAGGGCGCTAAACTAGCGATACCCTATTCTAAAAAGTATAAATGGTGATAAGTGGTGTTATAGTGTGGTTTTCTGGGTATCCAAAAAAAGATAGATGAGCTGAGCCATAAAGGCGTCAACCAGTTCCTGTAGGTCTTTATAGTAGGGACTTACAAAAATTCATCTTAGACTGTTGGTTAAAGCAGGGCAGTGACACAGGAGGTGTATATTCTCTTCTACTTCAGCGTCGCTACATTTCCTGCATAAATGATTCATGCTGCTCAACCTCGTTCTGTGACTAGGTTGTCACTGCTATTTTATAGAGACTGCGTTCCCAAATTGAACCAGATAGCTGTTCTTTGGCTTGTTTTTTGAATTGACTAAAGTTTTAATTCCCCAAGCTGGGGGTTACTTCTGGAGCCAAAAGACTAGGTAATTTCCAGCTTAGTTCGGATTTTGCTTTGCAGGGTCTTAGTTGAGCTAATTCTTCCACCTTTGTTCGTTAATCGCAAGCTTTTACTTGTTTGGTTGTTTAGACTATACCTATCTGTAGTTCTTTAAGGCTACAAACACTTAGTCTCCTTTTTCTGAACTGAAACGTTTGGTGTACGTATGTCTGGCATCTAAGTGCACATGTTGGACTGGGTTCTCGACCATCTAGAGATTCCAGCTTACACGCGGCTAAAAAGCCAGTTAAGTGGTCCAGTTCCGAATTGTAACATATAGGAATCGGTGCTAAACGAGATTTAGCGCTGCCTTTGATATTTCGGTTCTTCCTGATTTTCCCTTAAATTTGCTAGATGATCTGTATATCCGAATAATGTCAGACCGGCTCATTTAGCTTGTTCACTTTCTGCATATAAAATACAAGAGATGCCGAAAGTGTCATTATGATACGGACCGTTCCCCTACTCCCATATAATGTAGCAAAATTATTACAGAAGGGTGTGTACCTACCCAATTTTATAGGCACCCAGTGTTTTTCATGTTGATAACAAGAGCCGAAGTTGATAGGCTGTGTGAAATCCCATGTGGTTTGATATCCTTAAGCTGTCGAAAGATTGAACTTGACTTCTATACAGACATGTTGTCCCACAAAGTAGATAAGAGATGCTTGTCATTCAGTGGTCGACCAACGCCATCTAGTTAGAATAATTTGTCGACAAGGAATCTGGTAGAAAATTATACCAAATCAATTCACAATTACAATGAGGTCATGTCATCGTCATTCCTATGGAATTCTCAACGACAATATCCTATAACATTGCAAACAGGACTTTGATTAATGAATCTCACCTGAGTTCAGTTGCTACGTTAAGATAATATTGGTTAATCAGAATAAATTTCTGCTTTTCTGGCATGATTTGTGGCTTAACAAATGTATTTTTAAACCAGCCCTTCTTATATATATTTATACAACACACTTCTGAACTTTAGTTCACTGACAAATTCCCTTCCCCAAACAGATCGAAGAGAACGCTGAAACACTACGACCCAATCTAAGAAGTGATGTCCAAAAGCACCTGCTTGGAGTGCTCCATCGTCGGAATAACAACATTGGCAACTCTGTTCTTTATGTTGAATCTCCACAGGGTGCTATCTCAAATATTCAAGATCTCGACGAATGTCAATCCAAGGAACTTAATGACTGTCACGAACACGCCGAATGCACAAATATGTGGGGAAGCTTTAGATGCGCCTGTGAAGTTGGCTTCCGAGATCCCTGGGCTGATCAGTTCCAACGAGCAGGTCGAGAATGTCAATCATGTCCGGATGCATTCTGCAACAATCGAGGCGTTTGTAGCTATAACGACGATGGAGCACAGGTTTGTGCTTGTGACAATAGCCATTACGGTGGACAATGCGAGATCGATGGTGAAGTATTAGGAGTGGCAATTGGAGCATCAGTTGCGGCGGTTATAATTATTGTGTTGACATTGGTTTGCCTTATCATGTGGTCAAGAAGATGGCAACGTGAGCAAAAGAATGCAATTGGTTCACCAGTATTTGGATATATGAATACAGCACCACTTAAGTCAGCAGGAATGTTACAGCCAGGCTATCAAGTCACACTGGAAGATCGAATGCGATGGGCACAGATTGCCGATGTTATGGCGCAGACTAATCATTATGGGGTGAGTGAATGATTAGGGCTTCCATTTATTAGATTGTCAACCAATCAAATGTTTATTTTAAATGAATAGGCCGAACCGATTGCGCAGACGAGACCATCATCAGCAATGTTTGGGTATCCAAACCTCCATGCTATGGGATTGGGAACAATGGGTATGAGTCCTCACAAATCCTTTCATATACATACTAACTTTGATTTTAGGTGGAATGTCTCATATGGGAAGCACCATGCAAATGCACCAAAACGGAACACTTCCCCCAGTTCCTATGCCAAGGTAAGCCTGCTAGCTGCCCTTGTCCCAACCCTGACCCTAAATATCAATGTCTAAATATCATTCTTCAGCAGGCTAGGTCTAGGATCACGATCAAGCGGAATGCGAACGCTGGAGAATTCCAGCTCCAGTGATGAAGAGGATCGAACTGATCTTCTAGGTAGAAACTTCCAAGTTCCTCGCCCAAAAAGTCGAAGTAACAATAGTATAGCGGTAGGTCAATAACATTTCAAAGCCTGAACAGAGACCAATTCAAAAAAATACTTTCAGAATCAATCGGGTATATACTATGATGTCGATTATGACCCACCAAGAAGTAGTGGCGGCGGTGGTGGAATGGACATGTATGGTTCGCAAAGTCATATGTCACAACATATGCCCGGTCCACAGGGTATACCAATGAGCACGTACACATCTGGGAGGGCGCCGAGTAGTTATTACATGAAATGATATGATTTATGCTTCAATTTTTTCGGAAGCGTTGTATGTATGCCATTCAGGAATTAAAGGGTTAAAATCGAAACGGCGAATTAAGCGGATTAGAAGGATTGTAGTAGATTGTAAGATTATTGATATACATTAACCTGATCATTCGTGAACTTTGTGGACGGATAACTTAAAGACTTTTTTTAATATATCGTCATCATTGAAATTCAAACAAAAAGTTGTTTCTGACAGATGCAACAATAAAAATATTTGATCGCAAGCCTAATCGAAAACATGCAGTTTAGCACAAGCTAAAAGGATTTCCCAACTTGACGTTTCTCTAAAAAAAATTAGTAAGCATCTAATACTAAAAGGCGAAAATAAAGTGACAGATGTCAAAGTTAGTTATTGCTCACATTTTTGAATGGCACAGTCGTTGACTTCTGGTATAATCAGTCTGTTTCCTTACAAATAAAATAAAAACCGTAAACAAATTTGTGTATGGAAATAATTCCATGCAGTAAAAATAAAATTTGTACTGGAACAGACTTATTGACTACAAATTAAATGTCACTTTCATATAAAACTGAATTTGGTTTCAAGACTTTTAGCAAAATGTTTGATTTTTGCTTATAGAAAATTAGTACCACGAAGTTTAAATACGAAAAAGAAAAAAAAAATTGTCAGCGAAATCTAAAAGAACTAGAGTCCATGAAACCAGCGTGAACTAGACATCCAGTAGTTTTTATATGAAAAGTCAATAGACAGTGGTCAACATATATTTTATGTAAATAAATTATTTAAATTTTTTTAGTTAACGTATTTAAATAAAATAAAAATCTAATAAGAATGTAGAATCCTTTTGAAATCTTCTGTCTGGAGATTGGAAAAGTCAAGTTTAAAATATATGCAACATTCCTATTAAAAGGAAACTAACATTAATAGAATTAAGGAAGTATAATTTAAATTATTTTATTTAGACGTGTTAAGTATTGTATATATTTATTTTAATAAATGCGAATATTAATTCTATTTGATAATAAACAAATGTAACATGTTTTTCAATAACGGTATGTTATAGGAATTGCGTTTAGTCAAAAATGTTGAGAAACTTAAATAAACTCAGCATATGTTATCTATTTTTCTATTGACTAGAATGTTATCTAGTGCTGAGCGCCGTGAATTAGGACTGGTAAGATAATAGGGTCCAATAGAACAATTATGCTTGTTATTTATTTATTTATATATTAAAAAAAAACATACGAAATCCTTGACATTGGACCTGCAAACTGAAAGTAACAAAAAAGTACTACAATAACGGAATTAGGCTAATTGACTTCGCTACGGAACGAAATGCCACTATAGGTAGCACACGGTTTCCTCACCTTGATATCTATAAGGGGACATGGCGGTCTCCAGATCAACGAACAGTCAACCTAATTGATCATATTGTGATAGACAAGAGGCACGCATCCAGTATTTTGGATGTCCGAACATTCCGAGGAGCTAACATCGACTCGGACCACTACCTTGTTGCAGCCAAGGTAAGAATGTGGATAACCACCAAGCCACAACAATCCAAAAATACTGTGAAAAAATGTACCCCCAAGACCCAAGACCTTCGCGCAAAGCGTATCCCTTAATTTACACCACACCACCATCATCGAATGTCGAAGAACAATGGCAACGATGTCAACAAGCCATTAGATCAGCCGCAACTGATGTGCTAGGTTTCTCGCACCCACCAGCAAGAAACCCCTGGTTTGATGAGGTATGCCGATGCTCGCAGCCAAGAACGAGGCCTACAAGGCTAAGCTGCAGGTGAAGAAGAAGTGAAGAACACCGGCTTTTCAGAAAGAAGAAAAGAGAGCAAGAAAAGCGCGCGATATAGAGAGGTGCCACTGCAGGAACGGTGTTCGCAAGTTTTACTAAAGTGTAAAACGTCAAAGCCAAGGATACAAGACTCGAAAGGAATGCTGTCGAGATGAACAAGGAAATATCGTAGTTGAGATACAGTCGATGCTGAGGATATAGAAGAACCACTTCTGCAGACTGTAAAACGGCGATGACGAATAACATTCCGCTGTCAGGCAGAACGAACGGTTCAATATTGACGACGATAGCGAAAACTATCAACCAACCGACCTGAGTCAAGTGAGGATAGCAATACCTAAACTCAAGACTAATAAGGCTGCCGGAAATGACGGCTTTCCCGCTGAGCTTTTTAAAGCCGGCGGAGATCACTTGGCAAGTAAACTCCACCAACTTATAAGCCAAATCTGGGCGGAAGAAAGTATGCCTGAAGAATGGAATCTCAGCATCGTTTGTCCAATCCATTAAAAAAGAAGACCCTCGGATTTGACCTCACCGACATTCGATACCAAAAAAGGAAGGCTATCATGTGATGTCTTCAATTTGATTCCTGAGAGGATTGTGCAAAACTCCCAAGCCAACACTAGAGGCAAAATTTTCCAAGATCTGTGCAACAACTAGCATACGACGACTATATTGACAGCATTGGCGGGACTTAACGTGGCTATGACAAGTTTTGCAAGTATATAGAAGGAAGCGGCAAAAATGGGTTTAGCTGTAAACGAGGATTAGTATATGGTGACAACACGAAAGGGCACTCATCATCGACGAATTGGACATCTAGTTTTTGCTTTACGGTGGATTCCAGAGGAAATTTCTTCGACATACCCTCGGTTCCGTTTGCGCTCTGTATAGCGAGATGCCCCTGGCCAAAAAAATCCACATTGGACTTTTAAGATGACTAGGACATGCAGAACGAATGGACACCAATGCTCCGACCTCAACCAACTTGGAGTGCGCAACTTGAAGGCAGTTAGCTAAGGACCGGGCTAATTGGGGTGGCATGCTGGTTTAGGCCCAGGTTCTTTCCGGACTGTAGCGCAACTTTAGTAAGTACTTTATACCTGGACACATTATATCATAAATCGACACAGGATTCTGACCTCGACTGAAATCAATAAAACCTATACCATAACTGTTTAATTTTTTAATGTCCTGACCGATCTAATCGTTAAGAAAATGCCCATAAGTAAGTGCTGTGACGGGTATGACTTTATGAAGTTTCACATAAAAGTTTATTCAAATTGCACTTTACTTCGGGTACACGAACGGGCCTATAACTTGGGTATTCATGCTCAGAAAGTTATTGTAATCGTCGATAATCGCAAATCAACTGTCAAAATTGGTATTAGAAATATTTTACAATGATGTCGGAGACTTAGCACAGAAATTTGGTGTGTAATCCGATATGATAATCGTCGTAAACTTTTGTAACCCGGTTGCGACATTTAATCCGTCACATCCACAAATCAATTAAATGGAACTAAAAGGAAAACAAATGAGCAGGCTTCAATCCGTACAATTTTTTTTGAGTTCCATTACGTTTATGCCACTTTCCTCATTTGGCCTTATGTCGCTTTATCGAAATGTCATAATGCCAAGTGCTATAATTTGGTCTTATGTCACTTTTATAAAGCGACAACAAGCCAAATTTATAAATGATGACGCTTGGCCTTATGTCACGTCACCGTTGAACACTCTATCCCACTCCATCTATAAAACTAATATCCCAAGAAGTGAACGTGGGTTAAAACGTTATGGCAATGAAATATAGAAACTGATTATTCAGACAGTTTATAAAACTCTTTTGTGGTTCGACAAAAAACAAGATTTATCTCCTGCATATGCTATGGCGGGAGTTGGATAAAATAATTTATAGACAAAATGTTAATATTAATATAACCAATGATTTGGCATCAAATGGTTTTTTCAACAATTTTAAAAGTTGACCGAAAAAACTTTATTTGTTATAAAAAAAACGCAAACGCAAGGCAAAAAAAAACATTAAATATTGATGAAATATAGATATTGGGATTGTCTACATAAATGTTAACACTTTTTCCGCTTCATCGGACAGAGAGGCCATATACCAAATTTTAATACTCTAGCTCGTAATTTAATAAATCGGTAACACACAGACGGACAGGTGGACGGACAGACAGACATGGCTAGATCGACTCAGCTGGCAATTCTGAGTCGATCCATATACTTTGAGGTTTATATATCGAATACTTAAACGTAATGTCAGAACATAGCCCTATGAGATATGGTAAACAAATTCCTATTAGTAATAAAATTAATTTAATAGGATCCAACTATTCTTATTCATGTAACGTAGAAAATTTGGTGTAAATGTAAATAATTTACAACGCAGCAAAACTGCCTCTGCTGAATTTTTTTATTTAGTTGAGAATCCTCTGAATAAAAAATTTCAGCAGAAGCAGAGGAGTTTGGTGCTTAAATGTTCATTTTTCAGTTTGTGGTAATGAATTTAGAGGGAAACTTGTTATGTAAAAAAAAAAGTTTTTTATTTGCAAATTATAATAACTTACCAAATAACCATCTGAACTATTTTGGGAAAATAACCATCTAAACAAAGCAGAGATTGTGAGAGCATAATCAAAAACACATGAGAAGGGTACAATCTGCTGGGTTGTTTAATACGCCATCCTATGACGGCTTTATGGCGATGAAATATAGAAAATGTCATTGTCATTATTCAGACAGTTTATCAAAATCTTTTATGGTTCGATAAAAAAACAACGTTTAATAGAAATGGTTTTTGTATGAACATTAGACATTAGGATTGTCTAGATATGTTGTTCAGACATTTTTTAAAAAATCTCTAACGGTTTGGCCTCAAACTAGGTTTTTCTAAAAAGGAAGCGTGGTAGTCGGCGGACTTTAAAAAGTTTTACACTTGTTCTGCTGGGAGCAACAACGAACACGTGTACCTAATTTCATTATTCTAGCTCAAAATTTAAGGCCCAGAAACTGCTGACGTACGGATGGGCGGACAGACAGACGTGGCTAAATCGATTCATATCAATATGGTATAAAACGATCCACACAGTGGATTATAGCCCTTTCATAAATTTTTTTTTTGCATTGACATATAAAAATAAGTAGATTGTGTAATGTGTAAATAGGATTATCGTTGACAGACTTAAACTAATTGATAATTTTAAAAAGTATGTCATTTGGTGTCCATTCTCGTAGCACCCTCATTGGAAATGTTCGTTCACTTTTTGAGGGTATCAAACTGAATCATTGACAAGTTAGTTGCAAAATGAGGCTTATGAATTTAAAAACGTTTATAACGACGTTTCATGAACGCTCCTGCACTACCAATTAATGCTATAAGCCACTGAGTTCAATATAATTTTAGTATTGACAGCAATTGTTTCTTTAATTGTCTTTCCGTTCTCGTTTTTTTTTTTCAGTTTAGCACATTTGTTCGATATATGAAAGCGACTGATTAAATTTTAAAATAGCTTTTCAAGGTTTAATACATTTACCATCAGTTTACATACCCAATTCGGTTACCACGTCGTAAGTTTGCAACGACTTTCCGACATTGCATGAATACCTCTACTATTTTTCTTCAAAATTCAAATTTTGAAAATCAACTAATTTTTTGAATGTTCAAGATTTATTTTACTGAATTTATAATTGTAATTTTATTCAAATAAAACACATTCTTTTAAATAATAAAGGCTCAACTATTAATTTATTCCAATATGTCACTAATCTCACTGTTGTAAATTTGGTGACAATTTTTTTCAGTATTTGCTATAACTATCTTGCCAAATGACAGTACAGTTCGATCCGGTTTAGTTTAATTAATTGTTTTGCAATAATTGTGATGCAATAATAGCTTTCACTATCGCAATAAATTTTGGCATCATGGCGTTCTGCTTCTTTTTCGCGTGGATGAAAAAAATTGGAAAAAATATGCATTACATTTTCTTTTGAATAATGGCAACGATAAAGCATTTCGTTTACACAGAAACGACAACCCGTTAAAATGGGGGTTACATTTTATCCACTGGATAATTTTTGACATTTCTGCAAAGGTAAAAAAGCCAACTTTTTTCCCAAAACAATCGGAAAGAAATTCCTTTCTATATAATTTCTTGTAATAAATTAATACAGAATAGATTTCAGAAATATCATCAAAAATCCATAAAATATGAATTATTATCCGCCCTAGTTTGTTGATATATAAACATATTTCACATATAGCAAAACAAATGTAATCATATAATATTTTTGAAACCATATTATTTTTTTAAAATCCAATTTTAGTATATTTTACAACTTTTATTACATTGTCTGATATAAAATACTTGTTCTTCGATTTTTATTTAATCATCTGAATGATATACTATTTTCCCGCCACATGTAAACTTGTAACGAGGAATATTCCATGGGCGTGCTCTTCATTCCTGACAAACCTTAGTAGGTATACCAAATGTCAAAAGTTAGCCACAGGATAAATTTTACTGAGTTGTTGAGCAGATTAAAATTTTGAAGTTCCTATTTACGATACTAATGTCAAAAATTATCCACTGGATAAAATCTTAAAGCTATTAACACTCGACCTAACATACACATCTCCATTTTTATAAACTTTCAAATTTACAACTAAAGGGCCGCCCAAAATGCGCATCTGTAGCTGATGCTTGAATCTGAGTCAGAAGTTAAAAACAAGGCAACCCGTAAGCGCTTATACAATGTGTAACTTCGTGAATCTATAGCTTGAAGTTGAATGGGATGCAACTTCGTGCAAAAATGTAGTAGATATCTCTCCTCTGACAAAGATGCAAGCCATGAAAATATAACTTCCGCCTTACTAAATATTGACTCAAATCTACCACCCTCAACTAAACGCCTGAACGAGATTCTCCCAACTGACAGCCACTACCTTTGTACACAAAGTGACAAGTGTCTACGTCGTCTCACTTGGGTATTTTCTTTTTTCCTTTTGTATACTTTTGTTCTGTGAAGAAAAAAAAATATAAAAAATGGCTGATGAGAACTTGACTGTAATCTTGTTGCCACAAAATCCTACTATCCAATAGGAAAACCAATAAAATTGTGTAGTGATTGATCCGAAGGTGTTACGTGCAAAGCATATTTGTTATAAAATTTCTCTACTCGCGAAATAAACTGGTCCACAGAGTGGAGAACATTCAACAATTTATCGTGTGAACGAGAACGATTAAAGAAGAAAAATCTTAGCCGAGCAATTGAAAAAAACAACAAAAAAAATGGATGGAACCGATAGAGACTCATCATTTGGACATATGGGACCGATTTCTCCGCCGGAAATCAAACCTGACATTTCCCTTCTCAATGGCAACAGTGCTGAAGGATTCTCACCAGGTCCTGGCAGCCCAGGACAATTCGTTTCCATCAGCAGTCTGCAGGCAGTAACCGCAATGAATGAATCTCCAACGAATCAGAATCGCCTACATTCACAGCAGCATCCGCATCAGCAACAGCCACAGTATCCTCCCAATCATCCGCTCAGTGGTTCCAAGCACTTATGCTCCATATGTGGTGATCGTGCGAGTGGTAAGCACTACGGAGTGTACAGCTGTGAAGGCTGCAAGGGCTTCTTCAAACGAACTGTTCGCAAAGATCTGACCTATGCATGTCGGGAGGACAAGAACTGCATCATTGACAAGAGACAACGAAACAGATGTCAGTACTGTCGCTATCAAAAGTGTTTAACGTGCGGCATGAAGCGCGAAGCAGTACAGGAAGAGCGCCAACGCGGAGCCAAAATCGCAAATGCACGCAACGAAGACTTGAATCCGACGAGCTCTGTGCGCGACCTCACTATTGACCGAATCATCGAATCCGAACAGAAGGCCGAAACTCGGTGTGGCGACAATGCGATCCCCTACCTCCGGGTGGGTCATGCGTCAATGGTTCAGACCGATTACAAAGGAGCCGTATCTCATTTATGCCAAATGGTAAACAAGCAGCTGTTCCAGATGGTAGAATATGCTCGTCGCATGCCGCATTTTTCGCAGTTACATCGCGAAGATCAGATATTGCTGCTCAAGGCCGGATGGAATGAACTGCTCATTGCCAGTGTCGCCTGGCGCAGCATCGAGTACTTGGACATCGAATGCACAAATCCCGATGGCACCATAGATCGTCGCACACCCATAAGGCCACCGCAGCAACTGTGTCTGGCACCGAACTTCACCTATCATCGCAACAGTGCTCTGCAAGCGGGTGTGGCAACAATCTTCGATCGGATTCTCTCCGAGTTGAGCGTCAAGATGAAGCGCCTCAACATTGACCGTTCCGAGTTGTCGTGCCTGCGGGCGATTATTCTCTTCAACCCGGACATACGTGGCCTCAAGAGCCGCAACGACGTTGAGATGTGTCGCGAAAAGGTGTACGCCTGCCTGGACGAGCACTGTCGCACCGAGCATCCCAGTGACGAGAGTAGATTTGCACAGCTCTTGCTGAGACTACCCGCTCTGCGGTCGATCAGTCTCAAGTGTCTGGATCATTTGTTCTTTTTCCGCATAATCGGCGAGAAGCCGCTAGAGAATTTCGTAGCCGAAATCCTATCTACTCCATTGTCTTAGGTCTCTTAGCATATTCCACTCAGTGGTGTCGTCGCACTCTCCCCCCGTTTGCGCCTCTATAATGAAAGTATTTTCTGTTCTGTTTGTTGCTTCGTTTCGTATTCGTTTTCCTTTCAACAATTAAATTGGTTCTGAACACTCTAAAACGTACACATACACACCTATATATGCAGATATACATATAACATGAAGATAAATATATTAAATATAAATTATCGATATTTATTTTGAAGCAATTTCAAAAGTTGTTATCTCTTAAAACGCAATTTAGTATCAAATGCTTAATTTTATTATTTTTTTATTTGTTTCCTCTTTTTTTACTTATTTACTGGTATCGTAGCTTAGAGAGAAGAAAGTGGAAAATCATAAAACAAAAAAAAAACTTACTTATAGTATAAAATGTTATTATTGGTCGTTTAGACTTTCACTCAAGATTTATTAGAAATAAAAGTTAAACAAGATCTTCTCGTTTTGGTTTTTTTTTTTTTAATTGTGATGAAGGGAGGCAGCTTTGGAGTGGTGTGGGTGGTCATGTTTGTGAGTAATCATCGATCGAAATGTTGATTGCCGGGTACTGAGTGCTTGTGGCGGTCAGTTTATTGCTGGCAGGTGATTACAATTGGGTGAGCATCGGTTCTGCTGTAGCGACCAAAATGATTCATGGAATTTTGGTTAGGTAGCTGTTTGGTTGTTGCTGATGTTGGTATAACATGGAATTGTTTGCGTGTAGCTTAGGTATAGTGCGCTGGTTTAGTCATCAAGATATCTGCTTTGGATGCTTACAAACTCCGACTCCCAGCCTTTTCGTTGCGACCGCAGAATGCCGTGTCTTAACTTGTGTCTTGTCGGCCGCAGATGAGAGGGAGGGGTAAGGCGAAAAGTTATTTCCTAATAAGGCAGCGTGAGAATTCTAAAAAGAGTGAATAATCTAAATGAGCTGCTTCGACATATTCGGGCAACAGATCATTTAGAAAACTCAAGGGTTGTTTAGGCCCTTTAACAGAGATAGTGGCGGAAAAGTTGAAAGGACAACGGCAGTGCTCAATCCTGAAGTGGATAGTGATAGATACTCAAATCCGGTTGGTTGAGACCAGTATCCGGTGGTGACCACTTTAGAGGTAAAAATAATCACAATTGATGCGTAGTCAGAGTTATAAGCACTGGGCATGGCCAAGTTAAAGCCAATTAGAGTCTACCCTCGTTCTACGACATCCAGCCATCCCCGTGTCCTTGTGGTATGTTATAAATTAGAGCTGGTCCTCAGTACCGACTGAACCAAGAGCTTGGCAAAGAACTGAATTTTTTGTTGGTTTTCTTTAGCACGGTCATCAGCAAGAAATTCAGTTCTGGCGCTCAGTAACGACTCAATCAAGAGTTTGGCAAAGAAATGAATTTCTTGTTGACGACGTTTTCCTTTAGCATGGTCGTCAACAAGAAATTCAGTTCCGGCCCTCTTGTTGACGACCGTGCTAAAAGAAAACGTCGTCAACAAGAAATTCAGTTCTTTGCCAAGCTCTTTGTTGAGTCTGTATTGAGGGCCGGCTCCAAAAAGCGACGACGACGTTCGTGTCTGTACCTGGAATGCGAGAACATTAAACAGGAGAGGTGATGCTGAACAACTAGCGTAATCACTATGCGGCTTCAAATATGACATTACTGTCATCCAGGATATACGATGGAATGGATGAAAAGCTGTGACATCTACTACGGTTCGTCTTATAGTGAGCAGAAACAGTGAATATTCGGATGCGGATGTGTTACAAGGCCCGGACTTAGGCAGTAGTCATATGCTTTTAAGACATTAGCGAACGCATTGTAGCAATTCGCATCAAGGCCGAATTTGCCAACGTAAGCCTTATATGCGCTCACGCCCCGACAGAGAAAAACGACGATATAGCGAAAGACTGCTTCTACGGGCTCCTTGACAAAGCTTAAGAGCGATGACCGAAGTACGTCGTTAAAATCGTGCTGGGAGAGAAGTCACCCTTAGCAGTATAGTCGGAAAACATAGCCTGCACGAAAACCCGTCTGCAAACGAACTAATTTACTTCGCTGCCAGCACACGGTTTCCTAACCTCGATATTCCTTAGGACATGGTGATCTCCAAATCTAAAAATTTGATCACATTGCGATAGAAAACAGGCACGCATCCAGTATTTTGGATGTCCGAACGTTCCGTAACTCTAATGACTCAAACAATTACCTTGTTGCAGCCAAGGTAAGAATCCAGATAACCACCACGCTATAACTTAAAAGAAAGACTGCAAGAGACTGATCGCGTATCCGTTAACCTCTCGACCATACCATCAGCATCTACTGTCGAAGAACAATGGCAACGATGCCAACAAGCCACTAGCAGCAACTGATATGCCAGGTTTCTCGCGGTCACCAGCAAGAACCCCTTGGTTTGATGAAGTATAACGACAGATGGTTGACGCCAAGAATGAGGCCTACAAGGCTAAGAAGAAGGTAGGAGCACCGGCTTTTCAGAAAGAAGAAAAAGAGCAAGAGAAACGCTCGATCGAGGATAGAGAGAGGTACCAATCCACGAACAATGTTCGCAAGATTTACCAAAGTGTAAAACGTCCAAGCCAAGGATATTCTAGAACAGGGTCCTGTCGAGATGAACAAAGAAATATCGTAGTTGAGACGTAGTAGCGATGACGAACAACATTCCACTGTCAGGCAGAACGGACCATTAAATATTGACGACGACAGCAGAAACTACCAACCACCAGACCTAAGAAAAATGAGGATAGCAATTTCTAAACTCAAGCACCGTTTGCCCGATTCACCAAGAAGGAGACCCTCTAAACTGCGCCAACTACAGAGGCCGACAAATCCTATATGCCGTAATATGCGAACGCCTGAAACCGTTTTCCAACAACCTGATCGGCCCTATCAGTTTTATGTCAAGAAAGTCCACAACCGATACAATTTTCACACTTCGGCAGATCCTGGAAAAAATCCAGAAGTCCAAATCGATACCCACCACCTATTCATCGATTCGAAAGCCGCATGCGACAGCATATATAGAGACGAACTATACAGAGTCATGTCAAGTTTTGGTACACTGCCCAAACTTGTTCGTTTGTATAGGATGACGATGGAGAACTCTCTCTTTCAGGGTCGAAAACGACCTCACTGACACATTCGATACCAAAAAAAAAGGATTTAGGCAAGTCGATGCATTATCATGTGACTTCTTTATTCTGATTCTTGAAAGGATTGTGCAAAACTCCCTAGCCAATACCAGACGCACAATCTTCAATGAATTGGTGTTATTGACATCATTGGTCAGTCTCAACTTGATGTCTTAGCCACATTTGCTAGTAAAGCGGAGAAAGCGGCAAAAATGGGTTTAGCTGTAAGAAAGGGTAAGGCTCAGTATATGCTGCCAACGCGAAAGGACCGACAACATCTATGAATGGTGCGGGACTTTGTCTACCTCGGCTCCGCCGTTAACTCTGACAACATCTCGTCAGAAATGAAACGAAGAACGACTCTTGCCAAGCGTTGTTTCTTCGGTCTAAGAAGGCAATTCAGTTGTCAAGCCCTCACTCGAACTACTAGGAACTACTATATAAGACACTGTTCATCCAAGTCTTGCTCTACGGCGCTGAAGCATGGATCGTATCAAAAGCGGATGAAGAACGGACTATGGAGACGAAGATCCAAACCAAAACATAAGACGGCTAGGACATGTAGACCAAATGGGCTGAATTCCATCATAAAGCAGTGTGCATTTACAATGCGTTTTTTTAATACTCCGGCTCGGAGTCTTCGATTTCCAGCCAGACGTCGGACGCAGTAGAGGAAGACCTCGCCTGAAGTGGCGCGCACAAGTAGAAACCGACCTCAACCACCTTGAAGTGTGCAACTGAAGGCAGTTAGCTTCAGACCGTGCTAATTGTAGACGCATGTTGGTTGAATCTCATGTTCATTCCGTACTGTAATACCACTTACGTGAGTAAATCCGTTTGTTACAGATTGAGCTTAACCTTGCTGTCATTAATAAGATAAGACTACCGTCCTTTCCTCGTTTAAAACTGTGCCAACATCACTTAACTTTTCCACTTCTTATTTGGCTCATCAATTTCGAAGAAGCTTACCATTCCAAAGAATCCTCCTAACACTAAAGTCCATTTCGGCTGACCATAACCAAAAAAAAAAAAACGATTCACAGATAAGTTAAAAGATTTATTCGAACATCAACTCCAGGTACACTACCACTACAATACTTATTCGCTAAACATTCTTAAAGTAAACGCTGACGGCAGTTCGCTGAACCACACTGACAGTACAATACTTTCCCGGGTACAACACCTACTTCGTAGTTGTAGTTCCACGTCAGTTCAGTACCAGCTCGAATGTGGTTTGCTGCAAAGAACGCCACCCAAGGGAAGCGCAGATCATGCGTATCAACAAGTACGTTCTGCACGAAGAGATTCGGTGAACAAGAATGCTGAAATCAAAGTCAATCATTACAACAGTTACATGCGTTGAGGACCAGCCTTACATTAAAGTATCTCCCCAAGTTGCCCGTGATCTTGGCATCCATGACATAGCACGCCTCATCCTTGCCATACAATTTGCGAATAGTCCTACAAAGCAATTCACTTGGTTAGATAATTTATTACACACATTCATCTCGACATATTTACTGTTTCTCTGGAGAGGTACTCTCTGGCTGACCCATGGTCTTGTTTGGTTCAAAGCTGATCACCTGTCTTTCCTGTGAGTCATGTTCTGCACTTGTGCTGCTTTTCGTGGATCTTCTCGATGTCGAGCGAGTATTGAATGATCTGTTACTTTGCGATTCAGTCGGTCCAACAAACTCGTCATCATCTTCGCTATCTCTTTCTGGATTATACAAGTCCTAGAAGAAAATCAATTACTAGCCACACCAGATGGGATATCCGCTGTAGACCAACCTCATCTGCGAACGGATCATTGACATCAGATTCGTAGCCCTCCTTGATTTGTTCCGCTACTTCGATGTAGTCCAATTCAGCAAAGTACTCATCACCAGCATCCTTGCCACCCTAGACATATAACGGTTAACAATTGATTTATCAGACCAACAACTTACAACTCACCTCATTGGCTTTTTGTTCGGTTAGCAGGTGTCCAGCATATACGCAGATGAAGCTACCACGCGGAATGTCGTTTATACAACGCAAACCCCATCCACGATTTGAAGTTTTGAAAACTTGTAACTTTGATTGCAGAGGTTCTTGGACAACACGGTTAACGCAGTTCGCTTTACATTTGCATCTACACAGGGATATAAGGGTTCCATAAGAATCACAACGAATGATGCGCAGAACTCACCTGGAATTGCATTCATATATTCCAGTAAGCACATTGTCGTACAATCGTTTATGTTGATAGCCGACCATGTGGTTGGGAACATTCGGGGTGGAGTACTTGGCCCCCGCATATGTCAGCTCCCAGCAGGAACATTTATCTTTGTCCTATGGATGAAGGTGGTAATTGCATGGTCATGTGAGGAGGGTACAATGTGTATACTTACCGAACAATCATCTTCGCAATCGCAGCCGACCATAAACTCCGGATCGAGATTTAAATTCACACCTTCGGTTGGGATACGGCGGCTGGAGTACACACAATCGGGCGGCATTGTGTTGTCGTAATAGTTAACACAAGGTATTGGCATTTTTTCTTCGCCCATCGAGATGTCCTATAAAAGATGAGGAATGGAGTAAGTAAAAAATATTATATGACATCCATCGATTAGAAGTCGATTTCGGGACAAGCGTAGTACTAGAAGTAGTTGCTAAACATTGAGCTCGGGAACACTAGAGTGCGTTCCCGACTCAATCTTACTTACTTACTTAAGTTGCGCTACAGTCCAGAATGAACCTGGGTATTAACCAACATACCCATCCAATTAACCCGGTCCTTAGCTAACTGCCCCCAGTTGCGCACTCCAAGTTGGTTGAGGTCGGTTTCTACTTGTGCGCGCCACTTAAGGCAAGGGTTCCTCTACGCGTCCGACGTCTGGGTGAGAATCGAAGACTCTGCGAGCCGGAGTATTGGTGTCCATTCGTTCTACATGTCCTAGCCATTTTAAACGTCCAATGGGGAGTTTTTTGACCAGGAGCATGTCGCTGTATAGCTCGTTTAGTTCTTGGTTGAATCTTTGTCTCCATAGTCCGTCAACGCAAACGGGACCAAAGATTTTTCGAAGAATTTTCCTCTCGAATCGACCAATGGTTTCTTCATACGCTTTTGAGACGGTCTATGCTTCAGCGCCGTAGAGCAGGACTGGGATGATCAGGGTCTTATATAGGATCTCCTTAATGGTTCGTATGAGGGCTTTATTACTAAATTGCCTTCTCATCCCGAAGAAACTACGGTTGGCGTTCAATTTCTGTCGAGATGTTGTTGTCAGAGTTAATAGCGGTGCCGAGATACACAAAGCCCCATACTACCTCAAAGTTTTATCTGCCAAAGGTGACGTTCTGTCTAATTCGTCGATGTTGTGTGTTCTTTCGTGTTGACAGCATATACTTTGTCTTGCCCTCATTTACTGCTAAACCCACTTCCTTCTCTGTACTAGCAAACGTGGCTATGACATCTCGTTGATGTCAGCAGTTGCACCGATTTTTTGGAATTTTGTGCCTCTGGTATTGGGGCTCGTGAGTTTTTCACAATCCTCTCAAGAAACAAGGCGCCTTGCCTGAACCCTTTTTTAGTATCGAATGTGTCGGTAAGGTCGTTTCCGACCCTGATGGAGCAGCGAGAATTCTCCATCGTCATCCTACACAAACGGACGAGTTTGGGCGGTATACCAAAACTAGATATGGCTCTGTATAGTTCGTCTCTATATATGCTGTCGTATGCGGCTTTGAAATCTATGAATAGGTGGTAGGTATCGATTTGGATTCTTGGGTTTTCCAGGATCTGCCGCAACTGTGGACTTTCCTGGTCTAAAACCGCACAACTGATAAGCGCCGATCAGGTTGTTGGTTAATGGTTTCGGGCGATCTTCCCTTCCTCTCGGTCTATAGAGCTCGATGGCAGCTCTTGTCTTCACCTGCACCTTAGCCTTGTAGGCCTCGTTCTTGGCTGCGAGCATATGTCGGCATTCCTCATCAAACCAGGGGTATCTTGCAGGTGGGCTTGAGAAACGTAGCACATCAGTTGTGGCCATTGTTCTTCCACATTCGATGTTTGGTATGGTGTTAATCGAGAGGTTAAGGGAAACGCATTGCGCGAAGATCTCTTGCGATTGAAGTATTTCGACATTACATTTTTTCAGAGTATTTCCGGATTGTTGTGGCGTGGTGGATGTCCGCATTTTTACCAGCTCCTCGGAATGTTCGGACATCCAAAAAAACTGGATGCGTGTCTCTTGTCTATCGCAATGTGATCAATTCGGTTGACCGTTCGTTGAACTGGAGACCTCATGTCCCCTTAGGGATATCGGGTTGAGGAAACCGTGTGCTGGCTATAGTAGCATTTCGTTTCGTAGCAAAGTGAATTAGTCTAAGTCCGCTACCTGACGTGTTGTCGTGTAGGCCAGGTTTTCCGAAAAAACTGCAAAAGATGTCTTCTCTTCCTACCTTTTAAAATCTCCCAGAACGATTTTTACATCGTACTTGGGTAGTCGCTGATAGGTTTTGTTAAGGAGCTCTGGCTCCGAATAGTCGCTGTTTCTGCTCTCTAAAACACGGTCCGTAGTATATGTCACAGTTTTTCATCCTCTTTTTGCCCGGCCCATCCCATCGTATTTTCTGGATGGCAGTAATGTCTGCTTTGTAGAAGGTTTAGGGTTTCCGCTAGTTGTTCGCTTGCAACTCTCCTGTTTAATGTTCTCACATTCCAGGTCCAGATACGAACGTCGTTGTCCTTTTTTCGTTTAGCAGGGTCGTCAACAATAAAATCAGTTAGGTTGCTTCGTAACATACATTTTTTTCCATGGTTTGGTAGTTAACCCAAAGCACACCCCCAACCTGGGGGGCCAGCTCCAATTTGTTAGATACCCCTCTGTTCAAGGGGCTTGACTAACCCTTGAAATTCCTAGACAGCCTGTTGTCCGAATTTGTCGAAACAGCTTGTCTAGGTTCGCCTGGGACAGCAGGCCGGGTATTCTTTCCGCGCCATTCTGACCTGGCTGGTTATTGTGTTGCTGTTTTTCGTCGTGTTATTAGAATTAAATTTTTAGCGGTAAAGCCGGCTACACACACGCAGTTTTAACTGTCCAATTTGCCTTTTCAGGCCGCCTGTTCAGTTTTACCGGACCGCCATAGAGCATACGCTCCCGTTACTTTGGTGAGGCCAATCAGTTTGTGTGTTTTTGTCGTTCAACAAACATGGCGTCTACGGATGACGCTCTTGCCATAGTTGTCTTATTATTAGCCATTAATAGTTTTATGTTTTAGTTCTATGAATTCTTCGAGACACTGTTTAGCCATATTGAACGAAAACCGTCTCCGCACATGTAAATTTCACTTTAAACTGACCGCCTGAATGCCTGATGCTCCGGTTTTTCTAATAACTGGCGGACTGAACAGGCAAAACGCTTGAATTTTCGATTTTTCTCCGACTGCCTGCTCCAGCCAAAAATACTGTCAACTTTATCATACACACGTTCAGTTTTTACTGCAGAGACTGAACAGACAAACCGGACAGTTAAAACTGCGTGTTTGTAGCCGACTTAAGTTAGTTGAAAAGTAGGCTAGTTTTTCATGAATTTTTGTCAAGCATGTACATAAGTTAAAAATGTATTAAACAAAAAAAAGTTGGTCAATACAACTGGAAGCAGCGAGCCCGGGATCGTAGCGGATGAAAGGCTGCAGTGTCTCAGCCAGAGACTCTTCACGGGTCGCGCAAACCCGATAAGTTACTAGTAGTATAATTTTAATCCACGCCCACTTTTTGGAGGCGTTTTCCTACAAAAACCATTTGTATACCCATCGGCATACAGGAGAAAACGTGTTTTCCTGTCGACATTAACTATGTCAATTTCATTATTTCTTTACCATAAAGCCTACTTTTTACCATAAAGCCTACTTTTTACCATAAAGCCCACTTTTTAGGATGGGATCCAACGATTCGCACAGCAGATTGTAGCCTTCTCAAACGTTTTTACATGTATTGCACAAAACATATATACACTCATTCTCTTCTCAAAATATTTATCATTAGTTCACCACCAAGACATTTTTCATGGAATACACTATCACACGATCCGCTACAATTAAAATTTATTTCCCCGCGTGGTATTTCGTTTTTACATTTGTTGGAGTCAAATTTTTTTTTACAATTGTTTTCGATTATTCGTAAGCAATTGTTATTGTGGGTTTAGCAGTAAATGAGGGCAAGAAAAAGTATAATATGCTGTCAACACGAAAAGACACACAACATCCACGAATTAAACAGAACGTCATTATTGACAGATATAGCTTTGAGGTAGTACGGGACTTTGTCTATTTCGGCTCCGCTATTAACTCTGACAACAACATCTCGAAGAATTACTCTGTCCAACCGCTGTTTCTTCGGAAGGCAATTTAGTTGTAAAGCCCTCACTCGAACTACTAAGGAGAACCTATGTAAGACCTTATCATTCTAGTCCTGCTGTATAGCGCTGAAATGGACCGTATTAATAGCGGATGAAGAAAAAAAATTCTTCGAACAATCTCCGGTCCCGTTTGCGTTGACGGGCTATGGAGACGAAGATTCAACCAGGCACTATACGAGCTGCACAGCGCCATGCCCCTAGTAAAAAAAAACTTCGCATTGGACTTTAGAGATGGCTAGGACAGATAGAACGAATGGCCACCAATACTTCGGCTATCAGAGTTTTAGATTCCTGCCAGACGTCGGACAAAGTAGAGGAAGACCTCGCCTTAAGTGGCACACACAAGTAGAAACCGACCTCAACCAACTTGGAGTGCGCAACGGGAGGCAGCTAGCTAAGGACCGGGCTAATTGGAGAGGCATGTTGGTTGAGACCCAGGTTCAGTCCGGACTGAAGCCCTACTTAAG
The DNA here is from genome assembly GCA_949824845.1 of Rhingia rostrata. Classification (NCBI taxonomy): domain Eukaryota; kingdom Metazoa; phylum Arthropoda; class Insecta; order Diptera; family Syrphidae; genus Rhingia; species Rhingia rostrata. The sequence goes on from OX463758.1 coordinate 71,360,997, forward strand.
TAAGTAAGCAGACAAAATTACGTGTTGTTTCAACAGCAACTAACACTTCTGTTATGCCATGACTTTGCAAAGCCAAACTTTTAGTGATCATCTCAAGAAATTGAGCTGCGAATTGGATACCACCTTCGTTTGATTTGGTACTTTGGACTACTTTTGGTGGTGGTATATCAAATATCTGGTCTATGCTGATAAACCGGCAACGATTGATCACTTAGAATCCAACATTCGACGCACTATTGAGGATCTATGCTGAGTATGCTCGAAAAAGTTTTGAAAAATTGGCGCGACAGGATGGCGTTCATAAGGCGCAGTCGCGGAGAGCAGAAATTATTATTTAACATAAGATTTCATAAAATTTGAGAGCGCATAAAGCCAACTTTTTGGTCATTTCATTGAATTTTTTGTGTTTAATTAAAACAATAAAGGTTCTCCTACCTATACCTTGACCTGAGGAATTTTTAATAAAATTAAGACCATTCAATCGAATGGTAGCATTTTTTTTATTGCAGTGCTGTCAATGCGACTCTTTCATGTTTAAATTCATCATTTCCCTCTTTAACATGATTTCCATGTGGGTACTTAAAATGAAATGATATACATCCGATTTTTATGTTAATCAATCATCGCAACAAATTGGTTTTATCAGCATTTTAAGATGCACGAATATTTATAGCTCCACGCAACATGAAATCACTTCCGACCCGAATTTCATCAGTAGGTATCTATCCAAGACTACAACAATGTATTCACTGTCGATCGTGATCCTCTGCATAATATCTGCTTTTGGAAAAATCGTAAGAGTGCGTTTAAGCTATTCCAAGCTTTCTCATCAAGTTCCTTATTCCAAACAGAACGCCAATATCGTTACAATCACTTCTTTTGAATGCAATGAGGGCAAACGGCTTTGCCCAAATGTGACTTGTGCGACCACATCTCATAAAAGACAAACTTTCGCTACCGTTGGATGTTATCTGCCGTTTCCTATGTCCAATATTACTGTAATCATGACTGAATGGATTCTTTATCTTCGATATCTTAATAGTTCGGTTTACCAACAGGCACATCTACAAATGCAGCGAAAAAGAGGAGGACGATACGAAACAATGTTTAGCGCGAGGGAAAATATGTGCGAGGTCGTAATGCATATGACTCGGACGAATATCATGTCAAGGGTGTTTGCCAACGTGCATAAATATGTGAAAAACTTCAAGTGTCCTTTTCAGGTGAATATTGGTTGCTAACGTCATAAGACATTTGATCTATTGTGACAATTTTTAGGGTAATATGACTGCAAACAACCTTCCATTGATCTTGAACTTTGTTCCTGGATTCATACCACGGACGCAATATCGGGTGAAAGTCGATCTCCGAAATGCTGCGGAGCTAATTTTGGCGGTTGATGTGGGTTTTAATATCACAAAATTAAGATCGCAATAAGAATTAAACTATTTTTTCGTTGATATTGTAAGTTTGATATCAGGAGAGTGGCAAAAGTTACAGCTTTTGCAATCGCAGATTCCGCTAATGGCGTTTTTATTTGAAAAGAAGATCCTAAACGATCATTGGTTTGTATGAGATTCCATTGTGATCTCAGTGTTATTAGACGACTGAAGGATCACTTTTTTCGCGGAGAAACTGGTAAGCTTAGCACCTATATAACGAGTGGGAACCCTGATCGGCGTTAACTTGGAAATGACCCGTCGTTGTAACTTTGACTACACATCAATTGTGCTAATTTTACCTCCAAGTGGTAACCATAGGATACTGGTCTCATCCAAACGGATTTGGCTTGATAAACTTATAAATGCGAATGTTGATAACAAGTAGAAAAACAGCAAATCTGTAAAAAAAAAAAAGCCTGATGTCCTCAGGTGAACACATTGGAGTTTGGGGGTTGTGCTTTGAGCTAACTACGCTCTCACAAACTAGTGGTACGAAGCAACTAATAGCCTCTAACAATACTGATTTTCTGTACCTCGAATATGCGAACAATCTACAAAAAAGATGAAACCGAACAACTAGAGGAATCCCTAAGCTGCTACAACGCAGACATTACTTCCGTCCAGAAAATACGATGGTATGGGCCGGACAGAACGAATATGAAAATGAGTGACATCTACTACAGTTCGTGTTATACTGAGCAGAAACAGCGACTATTCGAATGTGAATTTGTTATAAGTGCCAGACTTGACAAGAAATCTTATGCTTCCAAGATATTACCGAACGTATTGGAACAATTCGCATCAAGGCAAAATTCGCCAGCAAAAGCTGCGAAAAAAAGATAGCGAAAGACCGCTTCTACGAGCGCGGCCAATGAAGTACGATGTTAAAATCGTGCTGGGAGATTTTAACGGAAAGGTAGTAAGAGAATACATCTTCAACACAGACCACCCAACAACATAGCCCGCAACGAATTTTGGCTAATTGACTTCGTTGCGGAACGAAATGCTACTATAGCCAGCACACGGTTTCATCACCTCGATACCCATAAAGCGACATGGCGGTCTCAGATCAACGAACCGTCAACCAAATTGATAACATTGCGATAGACAAATGGCACGCAATTAGAATTTTGGATGTCAGAATATTCCGAGGGGAAAACATTGACACGAACTACTATCTTGTTGCAGCCAAAGTAAGAATGCGGATATCCAATACGCCACAACAAACCAGAAATACTGTAAAGAAATGTTGGAAGACTGCAATCGCAAGAGACCGCTAAGGCCTTCGCGCAACGCATATCCCTTAAGCTCTCAATTAACACCATACCACCAGCATTGAATGTCGAAGAACAATGGCAATGATAACAACAAGCCATTAGGTCCGCCGCATTTAATGTGCTAGGTTTCTCGCGTTTACCAGCAAGAAATAGATGTTTTCACAAGGAATGCCAACAGATGCTCGTAGCTAAGAACGAGGACAACAAGGCTAAGCTGCAGGTGAAAACCATCGAGTTCTATTAACAGGGAAAAAGGGAAGAATGCCTGAAACCGTTTAACAACAACCTGATCGGCCCTATCAGTATGGTTTTAGGTCAGGAAAGTCCACAACTGATGAAATCTTCACACTTCGGTAGATTCTGGAAAAACCCAAGAAGTCCAAATCGATACCCACTACATATTCATCGACTTCAAAGCCGCATACGACAGCATTTATAGAGACGAACTATACAGAGCCATGTATAGTTCTGGTTTGCTGGCCAAACTCGTCCGTCTGAGCAGCATGACGATGGTGAGTTCTCGCTGCTCCATCAGGGTCAGAAACGATCTTGCATTCGATACCAAAAAAGGATTTAGCCAAGTCGATGCACTGTCATGTACTTCTTTAATCCGATTCTTGAGAGGATTTTGTGCAAAGCTCCCTAACCAATACCTGAAGCACTATCTTCTTAACATCATTGGTCGGACTCAACTTGATGTCTTAGCCAGGTTTATTCCGTCAACTCGAAAGGACACACAACATCCACGAATTCGACAGAACATCACTATTGACAGATATAACTTGGAGGAAGTACAGGACTTTGTCTAACTCGGCTCCGCATCTCGTCAGAAATTAAACGAAGAATTACTCTTGCCAACCACTGTTTCTTCAGGCTAAGAAGGCAATTCAGTAGTCAAGCCCTCACTCGAACTACTAAGGAGATCCTATATTATACCCTGATCATCCCAGTCTTGCTCTACGGCGCTGAAGCATGAACCATCTCAAAAGTAGATGAAGAAATCCTTGGGTGCGCAACTGGAGGCAGTTAGCTAAGGACCGGGCTATTTGGGGAGGTATGCTGGTTGAGGCCCAGGTTCATTCCGGACTGTAGCGCCACTTAAGTAAGTAAGATTGAGTCAGGAACACTATAGTGCGCGATGAGCTCAATGCTAAGCAACTACTTCTAGTAGTACACTTGTCCCGAAATTGACTTCTAAGGCGCTGAAGCATGGACCGTCTCGAAAGCAGATGAAGAAGTCCTTGGACGGTTTGAGAGAAAAATTCTTCGAAAATCTTCGGTCCTGTTTGCGTTAACCGGCTATGGGGACACAAGAATCAACTAAGAACTATACTAGCTGTACAGCGACTGTCCCTAGTAAAAACAAATCTCCGCATTGGACGTTTAAGATGGCTAGGACATGTAGAACGAGTTGACACCAATACTCCGCCTCGCAGAGTCATCGATTCCCTGCCAGTCGTCGGACGCAGTAGAGGAAGACCTCTCCTTAAGCTGCGCGCACAAGAAACCGACCTCAACCAACTTTAAGTGCGTAACTAGAGGCAGTTAGCAAAGGAACGGGCTAATTGGAGAGGCATGTTGGTTGAGAACCATTTTCATTCCGGCCACTTACATAAGTAGGTATGTCTTGCTCCAGCTACCTGGGAAAATTCCAGCCCGGCAGATTGATCATAACCCACATTTTCACGCTGAGGCAAATCTCGGAAAAGACTAACGAATTTCAAGTCGAGGCACAAGTCTTTTCATCGACTTCAAGGTCTCGCATGATAGCATCCGTCGACTATAAAACGATAACAAAATTCGTGATACCATCCAAGCCTAAATTGGAGGACATGCGATGCAACTTTCAGTTTGGAAACAGCGCATCTGAACTTTTCAAACATTTACCCGATTCTGACAAAGAGATGCGCTATCATGTGATTTCTTCAATCATGTGCTGGCACAGATAGTGCGTGGAGCGGAAAACACTGTCTTTAACAAATTCGGCCAGTTACTAAGGTACGCAGACGATAACGACATCATTGCTCCTATGTAGGGGCATTTACGGCAATTGAGGAAGAGGCAAAACGCATTGGTCTTGTAGATAACCAGGGCAAGACAACGTATATGCTATCAACAAACAAAGTCGATGACAAAATGTCATTTTTGTTAGCAAAAAGGGTTTATCTACCTCGGAATCTCAACATCAATCACACGAATGACACCTTAGTGGAGAAACGACGAAGAATGCCCTAGGAAACCGATGGTTCTTCGGTTAAGCGAGATCAAAACTCTTAACGCGAAAGTCATTAGCGCGTTAAGTAGAAAAGTCATTAAGTATGGCCACCAAATAATTTCACCGATCTACATTAGCTTATGTCAAAAAACTCATATCAATAAAAGTTGAAAAAACGCTTTTTGCAGGAGAGAGCCTACAAGGAATTTTGTATTAACATTCGCAAACAATCTCAAAAGAAAGGCAGACCTGGAGCCCAATCTGTAATTCGTTCGATCTTACAAGGCGAATAGAAATGACTTTCGGAACAAAACACAGAGTAGGACCGCTGTACACATCAACATCAGAATTTGATTCGCAAATAGATCCAACATTAGGAGTTATTTTCAGTTAAGGTATGCAGTAAAGATTAGAAAGTCTAAGATAATTTCTTTGAGGTTGATAACCCTTATGAATCTTTTAGATGGATAGATTGACCGACTTACCTTCTTGTGCACAATAGACGTCTCGATAACATACTCGGCCAGGCAGTTCGTTTCGGTGCCAAAATCAAAATTATCCACGTTCAGATTGTTCTCAGTCACCCGGAGATAGCGATGAAGTTCATCCATGTTGCGCATACGTTTGCCACACGGACCTCGATAAACAATAAATTTCCTGGATTTCTGTCGGAACACCTGTCGTTCCCACCCAGAGAGCAGAGGTTTTGCCAGCGGACTGTAGCACGATAGATTGTGTGTAATTTCAAACGGACATGACGGATCGCACACGTGTGGCTTGTATTGTCGTGGTGGTAGGCTTTTTTTGGCCGTGTAGAACACAACCTAAAAGTTCGAAAAGCAAACTTAAAATCCGCAATGTATGGCTAATTTGTATCAAAGAGCATTAGAACTACATAGAGTGCGCATTTTATATGACGAAAATTGTCTATCTCGGGTACTGATATTGGTACCCCAGTGTTCACATTGCTAACCCAGCATCAAATTTACCCTTCGCACTTACCGCCGGATTCTGAAACGGTCAATTTTTTTAGCTGTGAAGCGTACTCTATGTAGTTCTTATGGTGATATCAAGATGTTACTTCTTCTATTGGAATTACCTTTCCCTTTGGTTTGTTATCATCTTCCACAAAGATTGTGGAATTGTTTAGATGACGAACAGCAGGAACGTGTGATGTTGATGCCACTGAGCTTGCTGGTAAAGGTGTATTGTCAGCGATTTTGCTGACACTCTTTTTTGCCACCGAACGAACTTCACCTGCTTTTGATTGACTTTGCTGAGGTTCTTGTGTTTGTTGTGATGTCGATTCTTCGCCATTGGTGTAACGAATAAATGGCTCGGTGCGCTACAAATAGAAAATTTTATTTAATTTAATTTTTTTTAATAAAGCAAATATATGTAGAATGTGTGTATCCATTTGTAAAAGGAATTGGGAAACGTATAAAATTTTACATCCAACGAAAGTTGGTAGAAAGCTGCCTACGATGTGTAGGGCATCATCGTTTATTTTCTAGTTCTCTAACAACCTGGGATGATCGTTTTAATTTGGAGCTGCAACGAGCGTCTCTGGACATAACCGATATTTTTCAAATCGAAGAATTTGGAAGTTTAATTGGACAGAGTATTAGACAGCGATCAAGTAAGGAAGAAATGACAGCCCATAGAATACTATACATAGAAAGCAATGCACTGAGCAATACATAGAAATAAATTTTTCATGTAATACTATTAAAAGTCTCCACAAGCAATTTCCATAGAATGCCACGTTGCATTCTATGAAATATTGCTCGTGCAGACCCCGAGTTAGGATCCAAGAGCTCAAACATAAATGGAATCAATTTGACCTACCCGGAACGATGGAATAGGACCACAAAAGAAAACGTCAAAGATATTCACCGAATAAATCTTAATTGTGGAGAGTTTTTTCATTCCCCTCCTCTTACACATATTTACCTGCTCAGGTGAAGACGAGAGCTGCCGTTGAGCACTATAGGCAGAGAAGAAGGGAAGAACATCGGTTTTCAAAAAGAAGAAAAAAGAGCAAGATAAGCACGCGATCGTGGATATAGACAGGTGTCAATCCAGGAACGATGTTCTCAAGTTTTACCAAAGTGTAAAACGTCAAAGCCAAGGATACAAGGCAAAACAGAATCCTGTCGAGATGAACAAGGAAATATCGTAGTTGAGACACAGTCGAGGATATGGAAGAACCACTTCTGCAGACTGTAAAACGGTGATGACGTTCTGCCGCTGTCAGGCAGAACGAACCATTCAATATTGGCAACAACAGCGAAAACTGCAAACCACCCGACCTGAGTGAAGTGAGGATAGCAATATCTAAACTCAAGCTTAATAAGGCTGACGGAAATAAAGGCCTTCCCGCCGAGCTTTATAAAGCCGGCTGAGATGACTTGGTGAGAAACATTCACCAACTCATTTAACAAATCTGGTCGGAAGAAAGTATGCCTGATGAATGGAACCTCAGCATCGTTTGTCCGATCCACAATAAAGGAAACCCTCTAAACTGCGCCATCTACATAAGTCTCCTTAACATCGCATACAAGATCCTATCTACCATAATATGTGAACGCCTGAAACCGATTAACAACAACCTGATCGGCCCTTATCGGTATGGTTTTAGGCCAGGAAAGTCCACAACCGATAAAATTTTCAAACTTCGGCGGATCCTGGAAAAAACCCAAGAAGTCGAAATCGATGCCCACCACCTATTCATCGATTTCAAAACGAACAACTTGATGTCATAGCCACGTTTGCTAGTAGGACTCAGTACATGCTTTCAACACAACAGGACTCACAACATCGACTTATTGGAGAGAACGTCACCATCGACAGATATAGCTTTGAGGTAGAAAGGGTTTTTTTCTTTAATTCGGCTCCGCTATAACTGCGACAACAACATCTCGACAGAATTTAAATACCAATCGTAGTTCTTCGGGCTAAGAAGGGAATTTAGTAGTAAAGCCCTCACTCGAACTACTAAGGAGATCCTATATAAGCCCCTAATCGCCCCAGTCATGAAAAATTCTTCGAAAACCTTGGGTCCCGTTTGCGTTAACCGGCAATGGAGACAAAGATTCAACGAAGAATTATACTAAAAAAAGCTCCGCATTTAACCTTTAAGATGGCTAGCACATGTAGAACGAATGGACACCAATATTCCCGCTAGCAGTCGTCGATTCCTAGCCAGACGTCGGACACAGTAGAGGAAGACCTCGCCTTAAGTGGCGCGCACAAGTAGAAACCGACCTCAACCAACCTGGAATGCGCAACTGGTAGCAGTTAGCTAAGGACCGGGCTAATTGGAGGGGCATGTTGGTTGTGGTGCAACATGTAGCGCCACTTAAGTAAACTCAGCAGTTTTACGTACAAATCGACCCTGTAGCACGACTGGCTTTAACTTCAGTTTCAGCATTGACTTTTCCTACAGATACCCTTGATGCAGTTCAAAGAGTCCCCTGAGAAGTAGTGGCCTTTTAGAATCTTACTTTCTTTCATAGTTGTCAAGGTCCATCTGTGCACGTTTTTTTCCTGCTCATGTAAACCAACATTTTCCCCATTTTCCTGAGTTGATCACCGTTGAAGCCAGAGTATCTTTCGAAACACTAAAGTTAAACACCACTTTTCCGCTTTTCATCTATCTGAGCACAAAAGTGTCTTCCAGGATGAGATGTTTTGAAGTAGCAGAGCAGCCAAAGCGACCTTAAAATGCGGGTGATACGATACGAGATGATATCACCATCTTTATTGGAAGTCAGGCTGCAACAAAAGCGGGACGGTCAGGATGGCGCAACCTGACAATTCATACTACTCGGATGATTTGTCAGATCATTACGAAAGGAAGGCCAGTAAAAAATCATTTAGGTGTTGCTATCGCAGGGAATTAAACCCAGACCCAGGCAGTTCATCGCACTTACCATAGCGCCACTCAGCCCGTCGATAAGAGAAATAACTGCTGTCGAAAAAACATCCAAGCTTGTGAAGCGTTGTCGTGAAGAGTTTTGGCGTCCAACATAATGTAAAGTTCTGAATTTACAAATTAGTAGGAAATCTTACTGGACACAACCTACTCAAAAGCCACAAACTGAAAATGCATCTCAAAGATGATTGTAGAGGACGCGGTGATGAAGAAATACACGAGGATACCACTTTCTGTGCCACTTCCAGGCACAGTCTTTCTAATCTTTTCAGGTTTCATCATTATCTGGATGGCTGGAAATTGACTAACGAATATGAAAAGTAACGGGAGAATTGAAGGGAACAAACCAATCATATGCCCTATGAAGGAATTCCTTGACAGGCGGTAGCATAGGGACTTACAGAGGACTTTTAGCCACGTATACATACACTAGCATGGAGTTTATTATCGTAGCACGGGCCACAGAGTATCCGTAAAAGATTTCACCCGTCCAGTGCAAAAAAAAAACAACGGTCATCACAATGAGGGTATATTGACCTAATTGTGATGAGGAAAAACGTATACCGCCAACCTCATCAACCCACCAACCTAGTCTAACCTTGTCCTTGATACTCCAAACGTATCCTTATATCTCACTGCTATACGATCATGATCATCCTAGACTGTAACACAACCCTCCAAATTCATACTCTTCTACAAGATCTCGGAACTTCTTGCATAATCCACCACTCTGATCTAATTGGATAAATTCAGTGAGCTGACAATGAAGCGTAGTGCCAGTGTGTATCTTTAAGGCGTCTAGGATAATTAGACATGAACAATCCCATAACCAGGCGTATACTCGAACCCGACCGAATCTAAAATGTTACCATGTGGTCAAACAAAACTAGGACATGTCGATAAAATGTACACGAATTCCCCAGCTGGCAAAGTCTTTGAATTCTTACTAAATGATCAGCGCAAAAACTTAGTTTTGCTTGACCAAACCAACTTGCAGTTCCACCATACAATAACTAATAACATTCCAGCAGATGTTCCAACAACATTTTCAAGACAACAACTCACTTACCCTTGCTATTCTGGACGTATTGGCTGCTTCCTTGTTCATAAGCTTGTTGGATTCCTTATAAACCGGGCCCAATCGCGTTGATCCCCGATATATCCATTCGGAGCGACTTTGTCCTTCGAAGAGCATCCGCACCAAGCTGCAATCAACGTCAATGACACGTGCATAGATCCATTTGCCATTGTAATCTACCAACATGCTCTGGCCCTTTTGGGTCTGCACCATTGGCCGATTGACCGCATATTGCGTCAGATAGTTGTGTATAAATTCACGTGACTGATGATGCACATCTTCCCAGACATTATCCGATGCTTGACAAACAAGGCGAACATCTTTGTGGTACACATATTGGAAGTAACCGTCGTCATAGAAGACCAAGTATCTAGAATGGAATTTAATATAAAGGTCTCCCTATTATTTTGGATGCTTAATAAAACGAACCTAAACTTGTTGCTTTGCTTCAGTGGTTCGGCAATGATACCCGGATAGAAGGCACTTGGTATCAGCATCTTCTCCTTGCCCCTCGACAATGTTGTCGCGTCAAAGTATGCAATTACTCGAGTACCTGCAATCGAAATAAGTGAATTCCACATTCCAACGCACCTCATCCCTTACCAATTGGCAGGCGAACTCTTGGCGAATTGAAATACGCCATGTGCTTAGCCGCGACAGTCTTGAGCATGGGATACTTTGATTTCAAGAACTTAATTTTATAGTGGGGTACACTCTTTATATATGCGGCGTCTAAGGCTTCCATTACTTTACATGGCACCCAGCTGGCAATTGCTTTGTTCTTAACCGCATAGTATGTCTCGTTAACATAGATCTCTGGGCGAACAATTTCGCCCATTGGTGGTATCTGCAAGTAAGTCGTTTCTTCAATTTTATGCTCACTCACAAAGCTTGACAGAAATACTCACGCTAGTTTCACTCTCCGGATTGTACGTCCGACCACTGTTCAAATCCAACGGTGTAAGCTGACGAATTTTAATTTTTGGACACTGGTACAACGAATTGTGCATGTTATCAGCTCGCTTTTGCAACTCACGCAAATCGATGCTGGTGCGTTCGATCTCATCGCCGCATTTGTCCAGCCGCTGCTGAAACATTTGCGTAGCCCAGGTGAGTTGTTTCTGCAAATCTACACGTTTCATCACTCTCTGGATTGAAGCGTCTAGCTCTTCTTCGAACAATCGAATGGAAGACTTGGAAAATCCATTTTCATCTGTTTGCGAGATTTATCATTAGAAAAGGGATTTCCAACGGAAATACGACTTACCTATGATTTTCTCTTCATTCTCTGATTGTGTATCGGCGGTATCCTCTTCATCGCTGCTATCGATGATTTCCACAAATTCCAACGCTTTGAAGGTGGTGCCACTCAACAAGGGTTCCTTTTTCATCAGTGTTTCACACATGTTCTGCAAATAGAAAAATCAAATTAGCTCGCATGCTTAGGGTAATATCGTCGCTCACTTACCTTGTATGCATTCAACGCGCTGTCGTAGCAATCTTCACAAACGTACTGCGTCTTTTTTCGTTTCTTGGATATTTTGTAATGGCTCAGCGTAAATAGGGGCGCAACAAAGAAATTATTGCAAGCACGCTTGCACTCGTAGTGTACACATTCCTTGTTGTGGAACACCTCCAGTGGCTCCTGTGAACTTTCGCTGCTTGAATCAGTTGTCGAATGGTTAGATGTGGCAGTTTGTTCGGTTTCAGTGTCCATGTCAATATCTTCGGGTTCGGGTTCATTGTCTTCTTCGTGTGATGTGTCTATAATTAAAAGTGATTCATCCTCGTCAGGAGCAGCTGGAGTCTCTGTAGTTTTGATAGCAACAGCGTCATTGATTGATTGCACTTGATCAGCTTTCTTTTCGGGTGTGGCAGTAATGTCCATTGTTTCAACGTCATTAGAAGATTTATCCTTCCCTGCTTGCGATTGATTGGCTGTTACAGCTTTTGAGGTGTCTTTAGGAAGGTCTTTCTTATTCATTTCGGTGAGGGATGTTTTTTGTGTCTCTGAGGGCTTTACAGTGTTATCCACGGGCTTTGGTGTGGGCGCAATAAGTTTCTCCTTGGGTTCTGTAGTTTCTGTTTCTGATGGTTTGCATTCCATTGCAATATCTTTTGCGATTTTGGACTCAACAACTGAAACGGTCGTCAGTATTTTCTTGTCGCTGGAAACTGCAGTTTCCATATTTCCTTTTATCTTCTCATCAGATACCACTTCAATGTCATCGTCAATTTTAAAGACCTCACAAGTTTGTGATGGCTTCTGCAACTCTTTTTTAAGCTCTTCCGTGACACTGGCGGGTCTTGAATCTAAAATCTCCTTAACAGATTCGATTGGTGGTTGCTTAGGCTTCTCTATCGCTGGAGAAACTGAACCTTCTGTGGGAGTCTTTTGTATTTTTTTGTGTGTAGAATTTACAGATTCGGTTGATGTTTCCCTAGGCTTCACTGTCGCTGAAGGAATTTCAATTTCAGTGGAAGTCTTTCGTGGTTTCGCAGGGATTTGTGAGTCGTTGTTGTTTTTCATTGCTTCTTCTATGCTGATAGTAGATTTATCTGTTTTGACTGGATCCACCTCATCGTTTAAAGTGTTATCGGTATCACTTGAAATATTGATGGGCTGCTCATTTTCCTCAATCGATGTCAATGACTTTTCTGCGTTCCCTAGCTCCGTAGCTGTTTGTAAAGAATTTTCAGCAGTAGCAGTCTTCACATTGATTGCTAGGGATTTTTCTGGCAAAGCGTCTACCATTTCCGGCTTGTCAGCATGCGTTGTCTTATCCTCTGGAGATTCTGAAGAAATTTTGACAGATTTTGTTGATTTTTTGTTCTCCAGTGATTCCGTTGAATATTTTAGAGATTTTGTTGAATCGTCACCGTTTCCTACAGACTGTGGACTTGCAGACAAAACCTCGGTATTTACTGTGCATGTCTTAAGACTGTGCTCGGAGTCTGAGGTAATATTACTTTCTTCTTCATCCTTTCCAGATATCTCGCCAGATATTAGTTTCACATTCGCGGTCTCCGAAACGTTTGTGGGTCCCCCTTTTTGTGTTCCTTGTCCTGACTTCTTAGATGAGCTTGAACCGGCTAAGACTTTTTTTGAAGATCTCTTCTGAATAATCTCTCCGACAATTTCTTCTGCTCCCAGTACAATATCTTCACTGTAAACCTTTTCAATGGATGTTTCTAAAGCTAGCTCTACATCCGTTTCGTTACCTTCAAGTAAGGGAGAATCAGTGTCTTCACGTAACGTTATTTTTTTAGTTGGTGGTGGACTTCTAATACCTTCATCTAAAGTTGGAACTGCGGTTTTATCAAACGCATCCAGCTTAGGTTGCTTCTTAGTTGGTGGAAGGCTTTCCGTAGCTTCCTCTGTAGAGTGTTGAGCGTCGATGTTTATCGCTTTTGTATGTTGATCTGGAAACTCCTCTATCGCATGAACAGAATCAACGTTCTTCGCTTCCTTCTCTGATTTTGCAACAGTATCTGTATCTTGATCAGCGTCAACGATTATCGCTTTCTTATGCGATTCTGGAACATCCTCTGCAGCTTGATCACAGTCGATGTTCTTCTTCTTTGATTCAGCAACATCCGCTGTAGCTTGACCAGATTCTACGTTTTTAGCTTCCTTTTCCGATTCACCAACATCATCTGTAGCTTGATCAGAGCCAACATTCATTGCTTCCTTTTCTGATTCAGCAGTATCCTCTGGAGCTCGATCAGAGTCGACTTTCTTCGCTTCCTTCTCTGATTCAACAACATCATTAGAGTCGACGTTTATCGGTTTATTATCCGGTTCTGGATCATCTTTTGTAGCTTGACCAGAGTCGACATTCTTTACTTCCATTTCTGATTCAGCAACATCATCAGTAGCTTGATCAGAGTCGAGATTCTTCGCTTCATTCTCTAGCTTTGGAGGTTGTTTAGCGTCGACATCCATCGTTTCTTTTTCTGGTTCTTCAACATCCTTTGTAGCTTGATCAACGTCCATTTCAATCGATTCCATTTCTGTTGCCTCAACACCGTCTTTAGCTTGTTCAACATCTACGTCCAATGGTACCTCTGCCGGAGCTGGAATATCAATATTAGTTAATTCCAAAGTTACTTGAACAGCGTCTTGTTTACCTGACATATTTTCATCTTCTTCGGCGATTTTCGTTAAAGTGCTAGCGATATCATTACTATCTTCCTGTTCTAGACTATTCTTGAAAATTCCTGAGAGTGTATTCCCATCTTCCTCTACTAGTTGTGGAAGTGGAGATTCTTCTTCCATTTCGCTTACATTTGTAATAATTTTCGGAGAAACTTTGGTGTTGTCACTTTTTTCCTGTGCCTTACTCAACAATGACCCTTTTGTGACAACTTCTGTAGCTTGATCAGCGTCAGCATCCTCACAATTTTTTTCACTTTCCTCGTCCAACAATGCGGAAGATTGTAAGATCTCACTATCAATAACATTGGTATCCCCTCTTACCTCGCTTGGTGGCTTCTCTTCAGATAAGTTTTCCACGATCTGTGGTACCACAGAGCCGACATCATCTAATTGTGAAGAGGACTCTTCAAAATCTTCATCCGACTCAACTAGTTCCAATTCGACTTCTACACTGTCTATCACTTTAGATGTAATATCCTCCTTCACAGATTCACCTTCAATATGAGACTTTACTGAGTTATCAACCACCTTTTCTTCTTCAGCGTTTTTGCTGCCAGATTCCGGCTCATACACCTGGCTATTGTCAGAGCTCTCGATATCAGAAAAATACTTCTCATCCGTTGGGCACGTTTCTGAAATATCCTTCAGCTCAGAAGCATCTTCAACGGCATCTTCGAAAATCTCATCATCTTCTTGAGTAAAGTCATCGGCGCTAACAACATCATCTAGCGCAGATGCGTCAATTATATCGGATTCAACTATTTTGTCGCACTTGGGAGGACTTTTTTGTTCTGATTTTTCTTTATGTTGGGTAATGGTATCTTCGTTTGAAGCAGATGGAGAGATCTCTGCGGTATTCTTTTCCATTATTTTGAAATATATTTCTGTTTATATCTAATTTTAAACTAACATAAGCATCGGGATTTTATCGTCGACAAAGAGTTTTTAAAAACAAAGTTCACTTTGTGGTCTGACTCTGAAATGTGACATTTTTACTGTAACGCACGGCATATTTTGCACACCGTTTTGTTTTACAAACTTTGGAAAAAAAATTGGTACTGAACGTTCGTAGAATGCATTCAGAACAATTTAAAAGGCTGGTATTCACAAGGGAAAATCCTATTAGTAACGAACCAATTATTTCTTATTAGCTTTGGCGTAGTGAATATTTATATATAATGCGAACCAAAATTTTTTGTAGGAAAATTCGAGCTTTCACAAGGAACTTTTTATTTATTAATAAAAAGATTAATAAAAATAATTAAATTAAAAAAAGGTTATTCCAGTACTAAATAAATGTTAATAAGAAATTTGGGCATAACTATACTTTAGCTGCCTTTCACTTTTTGCACTTTTTTTTTATTAATCGATTCGTCTCTGCGCACTGATCATTTATATGCTTTAAAAAATTGTCGCTCACGTTTAGTTTAAAAGTTATTAACAAAATGAAATTGCACTTTTTGGGTTATAATCCCATACAAATTGTTTGTAGTTTGACACTTCATTTATTTTTTTTTCTGCGGCGGTGTACGCAGCATTGCCATGTTGAAAAAAACATACCAAATAAAAATATTTTAACAAAAAGAAATGTTGACTAAGGCGCCTGCCTGACGACTTTAAATACCCTGAGCGGAGCAACGAAGTTGCGTGAGCGTGGACTGTCCACAGAAAGAGAGTTGAAATCCTTTGTTCCCGCGAAGCGGGCCACGCAGAGTACCGCTTAATAGAAAAACTGTTGACTTAGGCGCCTGCCTGACGACTTTAAATACCCTGAGCGGAGCAACGAAGTTGCGTGAGCGTGGACTGTCCACAGAAAGAGAGTTGAAATCCTTTGTTCCCGCGAAGCGGGCCACGCAGAGTACCGCTTAATAGAAAAACTGTTGACTTAGGCGCCTGCCTGACGACTTTAAATACCCTGAGCGGAGCAACGAAGTTGCGTGAGCGTGGACTGTCCACAGAAAGAGAGTTGAAATCCTTTGTTCCCGCGAAGCGGGCCACGCAGAGTACCGGTTAACAGAAAAACTGTTGAGTTAGGATTTAATTTATTTATTACATTATACTAATTTATGATGAATCGTCAGAATCATTAGAACATGGTTCTGGAATTCCTTCTTGCCCGTTGTATAGTTTGCCGGCACATTTAAAAAATTCTTCGAGGGGGTCTAAATTTTCGTTACGGCATTTTTTTAAGATATTTTGTTTAGTCATTTTTTATTATTAATTAATGATTGTTAATAATTTTTTTTTAAATTTTTTACATTTTTTACATTTCTTTACATTTTGGGAAATATGTAATATTTTTTTTTTCTATCTTGCAATGCTCCATTGGAGTGTTTTTTTTTCATATTTATCATTCAGCTATGTGTGAACTGTCAAAAGTTGGTTGATTTCTATAGGGATTTTTGGAAATTTCATTGTTTAATAACTTTTGAACTAATTGAGAGCGACAAAAAAAAAAATTGCTAAATTTTTAGCTTAATTTAGTGAGTGGAACAAAAAAAAAAAAAGTGAAAAAAGTGATTGGAAGCTAAAGTAACAATGTTCCGAAATTTGAACTTATCTTTGGTTAATCTTTGGTTAATGAAAGGAAAAAGGTGTGCTTGGATTTTTTTCCATTATTAATCACCCTGTATAGTTATCCCAGATAACTCAATGGTAATTTCCCACTGCGAAACTCTCTGGCCTACCTTGGGAGATACCACTCTTCCAATCTCATCCAGACCTAGGCCCTGTATCAATTGCGTTAAAATGGATCTTAAACTTTATCCACTGACTAATTTTTGACATTTTTGCAGGAGTTAAACAAATATTGGCTCTTTGGTGTGTAAATTGGCCTGCGCACACGAGTATGCTTTAAGCGTAGTCATTATGGTTACTTTCCAAACACACGGGAATATGTTCAACCGGTTGAATATTGTGTAATATAACAAACCTTATATGTATGTGTACTGTTCTGGTTGGCTTTCAGTTTTGTTTCTTTTTGTTTTCCACGATAACATACAACACCATCAAAACTGAATGGTACCGATATATTTTGCGTGAATAAAGCCGTGTCTTAAATGCGTAAAAATTTTAGCCAGTGGGTGATTTTTGACATTAGTATGGTGCAGAAAAGTCAAAAATTAAACAGTGGATACAATTTAAACCTCTTTTTAACGCAATTGACACACGGCCTAACTAACATTTTAACGCAATCGACAACTGTATTAATAGAAAACGTAACTGCGAACTTGATATCGAAGGGTGAATAAGAAACAAGAAACATTGCTTTCAAAAGCTGCAAAAGATGGGGCTCTTCGACGAAGTTTGTGTCCTATGACTTTATTCAGTCGTAGTAAGACCAATACTAATAAAAGGACAGAACTTATAAAACCACTAATCAAAGTTCAACGGATGGCTTGTTTAATGATAAATGTAGCCATGCGTACCAGTCGAACTTTAAGTTTCGGAGGCAATACTCAACATTATACCAATAGAACTTCACACCAATGATACACCAGCAAAAATAGCTAGATTGCTAACTTACTAACTTCTCAACCTTTTGCGAATGTCTGAAAAACATTCCAAGAGTAACACTGTCATGAGATTCGCCAGTCTTATTTTGCGTCAAACAGGAGGTCCAGTTCTTTTAGGCAAAATAATAACAGAATACCATTCAGGAACGAATTATTGGATAGTAATCAACACTGATGGCTTAAAAATGAAAATAGGATTCAAAAAAATAGAGCATCAATTTCAATAGCGATAAGGATAATTTCGCCACATAATCCCTTGAATGAGCGAGCACCCTATATAGTTTAATGAAATAAAGGAGCATGTAATTTATGTATCGAATGTAGCCACTCTGTAGTAGAAGAGGATGTCTCATACTTGTTGTGTCACTGCCCTGGTGTAAGCATCAGCCGTAAATGAGTTCTTCGCAGGCCAGATCATACGCTTCTGCAAAGGATCGGGCTGCAGTGACTATCTCTCGGAGCACTCCACCATAAACCCACTTTTGTATCATTATACACTTTCATCACATTTAAATATTTTCAGAAACGAGTAGAGTTACGGGACAACGTACTCAATGCATTGCAAGTTTGACGCCTCATTCGAAAGCTAAAAACCTACCAACTGTTTATTGGTACCGGTACTACATGTTCTTCAAAAAAAAAACAAGGTAACCAACGTCCCTTCGTCAACAACTTATTGACGCTTTGACTAACTAAAATTAGAGTAAATCAAGCGTGATTTATCAAACCATGCCTTTAGAGCCTTTTTAATATATTTCATGGTATAAATAACTGCTTCACTGAACCATCCAATATTTGAAAAGTATTCTTTTTTTTAAAACGGTAGACAAGCAACGTCGTATGTTTAGATTTTGCGAACAACTATAATTTACGACGAACTTTTTATGAACGCCTCTAAAACTGCATGCGCTGTAATATTGTTGTAACAGATTTCCCATATAAATTTTGACAGTATAGTTTAAGTGATTTGTCCATGTTTTTATCCCTAATGTGTTAAATTGTAAATTGGTAATGAAACCATTATTCCATCAACATGAGTAGATAGATTCGAGATCGAAATAAATGTCGATATGTTCGAGAATTGCAATGATTGAAACACAACATGTATATGATTTGTTCTCACCTGCAAGTTGTCTCTATTTCTAAATGAACTGCAAAAACCACATAAGATGTTAAGCATCATTGAATAACGATGTTTATTTCTCATAAAAAAATTAACGCCAAAACAAAAGTGTCAACAATGAAAGAGCGACTTTTTTCCATTTCAACCTACCATGGAATTAAAACATCAATCGATAGATTACGATTAGCAACACGATTTGTAGCCCATCACGCATACGAGCCATGCGCACCCTAATCGTCTGCCATAATCGATGATATTGGGGAGATTGATCAGCCATGGATATGAGATATCTACACTGAAGTACGGCTTTCTAGTTTCACTTTGTATACGGACATGCTCTGGAGGAAAAGAATGCGTGGAAGAATAAAAGTATAATGATGATGAAAGCGAGAAAACTTCGAACGATAGCGAATAGGAAAACAATTAAACTCATTTTTCGCTGTATTTTACAAAAAAAAATTGTTTCAATATATAACAAAATAAAGAGATATTAATAAAAATAAAATAAAAGATAATAAACAGTAGCATCTTTCGGATTCCATTCCACAGTGGTTATGTGATTGGTGTGGTGTTTAAAGGTTGCAATTGTCTCAAAAACCAAATATCTTCACCGCTGGCAATGATGATATTTATTTCTAATTCTATTTCTATCGATAATATTTATTTCTTATCCGTTATCCATATAACGGATAACCACAAGTAGTGAAAAAAAACCAACTATAGCCATTGCTTGTGTTGAATGTTGAAATCAGTAAACTACACCACATTAAGCAACATGTTATGACAGGAGACACTGCACTGCGTGTATGTTAAAGAAAAAATTCTGCACGTGTGGCTTGCTTGCTAAAATACATGCAGAGCCACTGCACGTGTGTTTCGGGCATAAAGTAGAAATTACACAAACATAACAAAAAGCAGTAGACTTGGCATCACTAGGTTAAAGAAAAATAAATTTCCCAAATTCCAAAACTGTCAACAACAATTCTGGCAGCATATGTCAAAGAAAGGACGTGTTTTGGAAAATTTTTCGTTTTTGTTTGCGAAAATCGAATTTTCTTTATTTCTATTTAAAATTTAACGATGGCCGATGATTTGCAAAGTTATAAATTACAATTACAACAGGTATTTCCCCAATTGATAATATTTTAAAATGGAATTATCCAACCACGCCTCTCCTACACTTAGGTTGAGGCTGCCCTTCTCACAGATCCTGAGAATTCAGAACTTCTTAAGCTAAAAAAAGATCTCGAAGAAGTTATTGAATTAACTCGCGACCTTATCAAAACACAACTTGAAGAACAGAAAAAGTCCTCTTACGTAGAACCAGCCACCTCGACATCGTACTACGATGAAATTGAAGCTGCCCTGCTGGAGGCTGAGAAACTGGTCTGCCCGGCGAAAATCTGGAAAATCGGTGATAAATGTCAAGCAAAATGGACGGAGGATGGACAATACTATGATGCGACCATTGAAGGCATCACCGATGAGGGTGAGGTGAGTGTAATTTTCGAGGCATATCAAAATCGTTCCACGACAACTTTAAAGGAGCTCAAAGAACGAACAACCCGCAACGAAGTCTTCCCGTCTACAAAGTAAGTTGGATCAAACCGTTGGTGATTGCAAGTGTTTCTATTTTTGTTTCCGTTATTTTTAGACGGCACCGACCGAATCAAAAAGAATACCTCAAGAAGCGCAAGCAAAAAAAGCAACAACGGTTCAAAGAGCTGGAGGAGGAACGCGAGCATGACAAAAACAAGTGGCTTAACTTTACCACCAAGAATTCCAAGAAGCCCGGAATGAAGGTGAAGAGTATATTTGCATCGCCACAGAATGTGGAGGGTCGCGTTGGCATTGGTACCTGTGGTGTCGCCGGCAAGGGCATGACCGAATTCACCGTCGGCGAGAAATACCGCAAGGGCATTTAGTTGCCGGATTTTCCATTGGTGTCTTTTTGCATCATCTCCACTCCCCGATTAGGTTAATTTTTTTCACCACAAATACTGCTGTTCTGCTGAACGTTCAGACCTAGTTTACAGAATTTATCAGTTCAATGTAAGTTAACACATAAAAAATTAAAGGGCACTGTTCCGCTATTTTCGTTTATTTGACTTACAAAATATACACAAACAAAATGAGGAGGACATGCATTGGAATTGATTAGAAGAGTCGGATGTCTGTTCTCCGCTCAATAACGTCGACGCTTGTGCTGGGATTGAAGTGATCTACGCCGAGTTCCTTGAGCGCTTTTTGTTTCTCAACGAAGGGGTAGTCACCGTTTAGTGTTTCGAGCAAAAGCATGGCGGGTCCTCGAGGAATCGTCAGCAGTTTGCTGATGTCGTGGACTCTGAGGGAAGAGTAATTCAAGTTAGAAACGGTATAACAAGCGTGCGTTGGAGATTTTACTTCTTGAAGAGCAAATCTGGCCGCCTTGAGTATTGTCCAAAGAGGGCGAATAAGTTTCTTGTCATATCGTAGTTGAATTGTGCCGCCCCAGCCGAGGAGAACTTTGTATTCATCACCATGCTGTCGAGAAAGTAGTCGTCCATCTGTTTAGCAATCAAACGAAGTGCCAGGTTGAAGAGATTGCTGGACAGATCCTTGTCCAAATTGTGAAGGGTGGTAACCATGACCTAGGAACGACCGAGACACGTTGACTTGATTCTTTATACAACACGACGCTCACCTGAAACATCTCTCCCGCACTGGTGGACAGCATAAACGGTTCCCGGGAGATGTTATCTGGCAACGATTGCCAATTGTCGTGGCGATATGGCATTGATTTTGCTTTGATCTCGTTGACTGCCTTTGTAGCTAAGCTCTTCACCAACTTCTGCTGCCAGTGTTCCAGTTCCTCGACTGGCTGTTCAAACACCGAGTTGATTTCGTTTGCATTTGGTCCCACCAACGCGGTGTGCAGATGCAAATAGTGCTATAGAAAGAGTAGGAGTTGTCATTAATCAGTTATTCGACAGGAATCTCAATAAACTCACAACATTCTCACCCCATTCCCGAAGAACGGAGTTTATGTAGTTGATCGCGTTCAACACCTGAATACTGTTCACCACTGAACTGCTATGCAGCTGCACCAATCTCCGCCGAAAGTTGTCCACTAATTCGAGTTGCAGATTCAAAAACTGCAACTGGTGGCCTGGTTGGATAAGCGAATAGTAACGATCCTTGATCGCCTCCAGCAGCCGAATAAATTGATCGGCACATTTGGGAATTTTCAGATCGTCATGTGTGCCTGGATCGATGAGTGTCCATGGATCGCTGCCCTGGAGGATTTGATCCATTTTATCGGCACAAACTATGGGCAAGATGTATTAAATTGGACTCATGTGGCGGGCTGTTACACTTACACCTCTCTTCGAGGGATATCCACTTGAGGAGATATGTCGATTGGGTAACGACAGTGATTGCACTGGGAAAGCTTGCCGGATAGCCAAAGGTTTCACGAAGTTCTGCCTCGAATGACAACGTTTCGTCAAGTAGATGTGCGAACAGATTCTCATCCTGACTGATCTCGTCAATGTCGCTGGATAGCTTTTCGATGGCCAGCTGTACAAGGCCGCGGATGAACTCAAGCTTTAGAACAAAACCAGGAAATGGAGTTAGTACGTGGCATAATAAGGTTCAGTTGTACTTATCTACCCGAATATTCAAATCGATTCGTCCCGCTTTGACAACAGCAGACTGGAAGCTTCTGCCAACGAACAAATGCGTTTCCTTGACCCAGTTGAGGATTTGTGTGTAATACCACTCGGGTTTGTCCAAACGGTTGGTCTGCTTTGTTCCAGTAAAGTGGAATAGAAAACGCTGTCTGAATTGCTTCAGAAGGAGTTTGGTAACAGTGCTAATCGGCTGCAAAAGGATACTCGGCGAGATCACTTGCAAAGGTTCCAGTTCTTCTGTTGGAGATTTTATCTACAAAAACACCCAGTTAGCAGTTATTTAGCTGTTTGCGGTCCGTGGCTCACCAGAAATAGGTATTCAGCGAACAACGTCAATTTGGCCAAGTGGTCTTTTGACGGGGCGAAGGTGAGCGGGTCCTGCCCTTGATTCGCCCACCTGATGTTCTTAAGATTATTTTCAAATTCGCTAAAAGAAAACCAACATGAGTGGTTTCATCAAATTTCTATGTTTGAGTGGACCTACTTTGAGAACTTCTCCATCAACAATCCATGCCAATAGACAGCCGTACGTATAGCAAACGATTTCAAAGATGAAGCCTCGACAGCCTCCAGTCTGCCGATAACACTGTTCTCCGAATCATGTTCTCCACTTAGCGACATGTACAAGTTGACCATCTTCGTGTCATCCCTTCCGTTTATAGCCGATGTCAGCGATGTACTACAAAAAAAAAAAAAAAAAACACCTTTGTTGTCTGTGGGTGGTGGAGCTACATTCACCCTACCTTATATCCTGAATATCTCTCACCACATTCAAATACTCCACTAATCTTTGGAGTTGCCGCACCTTATCGAGGTGTGGCTTGACAGCACTTAGGATCCGTTTGGAGTCGTGGATTTTCGTTGCAAGCTTCTTTTCAAATCGATTCAGCTTCTCCATTTCGATATCGATGCTCTTGCATGCATCTTCGCCACACTGCAGAGCGGTACGAATACTTGAGACCGTCTTAACATCGTCATAGTTTAACTAGGAGGGAATTCGATTTAAATTATAGACCACCAAAGGGCACCAACATTTCACTGGTAGTTCACCTTTTCTTCGATCTCGATATAACGTTGCTTATAGCTGTCAACCAGGCAAGATGCACGATATAACTTTTTAAAATCCTTGCCGATTTCATTGTTTAACTTTTCGACGACTCGGTCGTCTATGGTAGGCATTTTAAATTTGTTTTTAGTGGAGATTAACTATTTGCAAATTGATCCATTTGGGCTTGAAACCAAAATTTTATTTTACACGTCCGAATGGGGATATGTTGACATCACACTGTCATCAATTTTCAAGTGCTGCCAAGTCGTACTGGGGTGGGAGTACATAGAAAAAAAAATCATCAACATAATTATAAACCTCATTTTAATGGGGTTTTCCATTAGTAAGAAAATAAACAATTTTTGATCTAGATATGTTAATAGACAGAAAATCCATTATTAACCAGTAAAAATGTAGAAGTTTCGATTTGAAATATATATTAAATCAAAAGATAACGTCCTGTGTTACTGGAAACTTGACATCTACTCCGACACTAACTTCACAGACACAAAATTACTTAATTACTAGGCTAGAAAGGGTTACTCGTAGCATTTACTAGGCTAGCGTGGGAGCCCTTATAGCTTAAAAACTATAAATTCATATTAGATGATCGTCTAAACTTTGAATGTCACATAGACTTCGATATTAAAAAAATGGTCGACTAAATTATATGTTATATGGAAAAAACGAAAACCCTTTCCATAAAATGTGCAATAAAAGTGTATAATGTGACAGTAAACATTTCGAATATTGTGCAAGTCTTCTGTTTCTCTGTAATTTATCCCAAAAACCAGGCTACAAAAACCCCAAAACAAAGTAATTTGAATAATACTATAGTGTAACACACATACCCCGATTATCCTTTTATTAAACCCCCTAAACTGTTTGTTTGTTTATTTGAAAATTTTCAAATGAAAGGCGAAGGTGTAGCCAGATATTCCATAACCTCCTACGCCACCGTCATCACAGTTAAGTAAAAAAAATCAACAAAACTACCAAAGAAGATCGAAAATCAACATTAATCTTCTGAAAGAAACTGTTAAAGCTTTTTGTCTCCGAAAGAGTTATCGAACGGCAAACTTCACAAACTGTCAAACTATTTAATATTTAAATAAAAGAAAAAACACTACGATTAATTTTTACTTAAAATAATAAAAACTTTTATGTTTTAAGTACAATATATAAGGGTTTATAAGTCCAACTTATGTGTTTAGGTGTAGTATTCACAAACGGACCTTTATCTTTTCACACTAAAACTAACTTTTATATTTAATTTGTTTCTTTTAAAAATTCCCGTATTAATAAACGCGGATTAGTCATGCGTGTCATAATGACTAACATGACAGTTTTTTCCAGAAGAAATACTCTCGCAAATGTCGGAAGTTAGTCACTGATTAGCTACTAAACGTTTATTAATACGGGGATAGATTTTAGATTTCTTGTATTAAAATTAGAGCACTGCCCCCCAAACGGCCGCGAATTTGCTTTATTATTCATTTGGTGTTGTTATGAGCACAACATGCAAATATGGTGGATGAATTTAAATGGACGAAGGAAATAATCAGCGAATTGATCTTCAATTACGAAATGCACCCTATCTTATATGAACCCCGCCACCCCGATTAAATAGAGTAAAAAAAATGATGCATTCGAAATAGTTTTGGCTTCACTAAAAGAAAAGGTTGTGATAGTCTCGATTGAGAGTTTAGGCTCGTTAATGATTCACCCGTCGCTAAGCATCTAAGGGTAGCTGCCAATTTTTCTGCTGCGTCTCTCATCACTGTATCCAGGCACATTTGATGTACTTACTGAGGGGTGACGAGAGATGGAAAACAACCGTAGAAATGTCAAAATTTAGCAAGTGGTTAAAGTTTAACCCCCATTTTAACGCAATTGACACACTGCCTAAGAACAAAATGCAAGTATTAAATTCAACTTTTATGGTATTTTTAGGTGTTAGTGCTTCTGTAACACGTGAGTTCTGCTCTGCTCACGTGTGCAGATACTCCAGCACATATAAGTACCATGAAAACTAAATTTAATATTTGAAAATCTAAACCCCGGCTCGTGGTAACCCGGCTATTTGGCTGCTTCTTGTGCTTTTGTACAAGTAGTTAATAATAGATGAAGGATATTCGAACACTTTCCACAGATGAACAAAATAGTATGAGTTTGGCTTCACTTAAGAAAAAAATCCATTCAACGTCAAGCTCCATCCAACTTCACTTCTATTTACTTCTGTTGACATTTAGTTCCATTTTAACGCTTGCAAAAAGCAAAGCTCCCGCTTGCAACACGATTTGTTTGTTATTTTATAAATTTGTTCTTCGAAATACAAGCGAATTAACATAATCTCCACAATGGTTGAACCAAAAACTACTAAAAGTAAAAGCATCGACACAGCCTTGCCACTAAGCCGAATCCGAACAATAATGAAGAGCTCTGTGGATACGGGAAACACCAGCAACGAAGTACTTTTTGTTGTTGAAAAGGCCGCTGTAAGTTTATAAACATAAAACAAATATTTATATGTTAACACCTTGATAAACATTAACAACCCATCTTAGGAAATGTTCATCCACCACATGGCCAAGAATGCGTTTAAAAATTGCAAACAAGGCAACACACTAAAGTACGAACATCTATCCAAGTTTGTGAGCGATGATGACTCTCTGGAGTTCCTCCTACAAATAGTTCCGAAAAAGATCACAGTAAAGGAATTCAAAGAGATTATTGCCGAAGAAGGAGAAAGTGACGAGACGTCCTCGGAAAGCGAGGAGGAACCTCCAGAGCCGGTCAAAAAGAAAGCGGCAAAGAAGTAGCCGATGGAATGTGTGATTAGTTAAGATTTTTCTATTTTTGTTTGTAGCTACGTTTGATTATGTGGAATAAATGAAAAAAAAAGCTTGAATTGTTTCTTTTGTTTTTTTTTATTTATTTTCAATTGTCTACACAGGAATGTGGAATCGTGCTGCAGAAGAACACTACTAAAAACCAAATGATTTTCTGGTGATGTGCATTTACCATTCCTGCTTAGGGTGACCAGATACATGCCCAAGAAAAAGAGGACGCTTTCAAAAATCTCAAGTGAAAAATTGAACAACAAAACTTTAAAAAAAATGTTTAACGACCCCAAAAAGTCGATGTGGGCTAAACTGATCTATTGACAAACATTTTATATTAACATTACCAATGATTTTGCATTGAAAGTTCTTTCGAATAGTTTAAAATTGGACCGAAAAAACTGATAATGCCCCAAAACTTGGGCGTGGCAACAAAACTTTATTTACACGAAATATAGATTTGCTCAATAACAAGGTTTTACCAAAAAAGTGGGCGGACAATTTTTACACTTGTTCTGCTTCGTTAGACAGATTGTCTATATACAGCAAAGTTTATCACTCTTGCTCTAAATTTTAACAATGAAAATCGGTGAAACATAGACAAACGGACGGATAGACAGACATGGCTAGATCGACTCAGCTATAGATTCTAAATTCTGAGTCGATCTATCAAAATCTAATATACTCCTATGGGATAGGGTATACAAAAATATGGCGTTGTGTTCAGAATTTAATGTGCTTAGGTACACAAATATTTTAAGTCGTGTTCATACCAGAAATATGCAGAAAATTTCTGAATTTTTAAAAAGTTTTGTTGTATTTTTGTGATATCAACATTTTTTTTATGACAAAACCTAGTAAGAAGACAAAATGCGAGTTTTTCAAAAAGACACCGGACATTTTTTCTTGACAAAAAGAGGATGTCTGGTTAGCCTATTCCTGCTTTACATTCATTTAGCAGTGTGGTAGATTAGGTTTAATTTTGTTTTGGCCTTTCTATCGTCCATCGGGCGACTTTTTTATTTCTTCTGCCAATTGTGGCCTGTGGGGAATCAAAATGGATGTAGTCAGCAATGTGAAAATGTTTGTCAAAGTAATTGAACGTGTTCAACCGTATATTTTGAAAGCAAATTATAATGCCTAAAACTCATAAAGATATAAGGGGATGAGAAAAACACAGTACGATTTTTCTTTCTGGTGAATGATCTTTCCCAAAAGGGCGATGCACTGTCACATGACTTCATAAATCTAATTTTTGTAAAAATTGTTCAAAATTCCCGATTCAACACCAAAGGCATTATCTTCCAAAAATCTGTGCAACTACCAGCATCCGCCGACGATATTAATACATTGCTCACCATTGAAAGATAAATCATTGAGGTAGTACGCGACTATGTCTACCTTGGCTCGCTACTAACACCGACAACATCATCTCGTCAGAAATAAAACGTAGCATTACTCATGCCAAACGCTATTTCTTCGGGACAAGAAGGCATTTCAGCAGGAAAGCCTTCACTCGAGCTACTAGGGAGATCCTATATAAGGCCCTGATCGTCCAAATCCTGCTCTACAGCGCTGAAGCATGAAGAAATAATTGGCTGATTTGAGAAAAAAAATCTTTTAAAAGTCGTTTCCCAGATAGACGCAATAGAGGAAAACCTCGCCTTAAGTGGCGCGCACAAGTAGAAGCAGACCCGAACCAACTTGGGCTAATTGGAGTAGCATGTTGGTTGAGGAGCATTTAGCTTATTTCCGAACTGTAGCTACACGCAATTTCCGAATTTCGTTGTAATTTTTTCGTTAAGCAGGATCGTCAACAATAAAATCAGTCCTTTCCGAGGCTATTGGTTGCTTCGTAAGAATAGTTTTTTTTCCATGGATGGGTATAGTTATTCCTTAGAAGAGAATAATTAACTGGAGGACCAGTCATAATTTATAAGATTAAGCTGTATAGACTTAGAAAAAAAAACTCCTTGAGTACCAAACGACGACTGACATCTGCCGCAAGAAGTAAAAGAACATTTCCAATGAGGGCTTCAATGATAGCTATAACTGGGCCATTAGTTCATCTTCATCTGTGATTTAATTTTTCCACTTGCAAAAAGCAAAGCTCCCGATTTCAACATATTTTGTTTGATATCTCTATCTCTGGTAAAAATGGTGCGCTATGCGAGAAAACTCGACATTTTCATTGTTGAGCAATATTTTAAGAAATAATGGAGGCTTGTCAACTACAGTCCGCAATTTTCGTACAAAATATGACCATCATGGTGATTAAAAACTATCAACTGTGAAGCGAATTATTGACAAATTAAGGGTGACGCGATGAAGGTCTGGGTTCGATTCCCAGCCGTAGCAAACCTAAAGATTTTCCACTGGCCCTCATCTCGTGGCGATCTGACAAATCATCCGAGTTGTATCAATTGTCAAGAAAAGCTTATCTGAATTTCGCCGTTCGGAGTCGACATAAAACAAGAAGTCCCGCCATCGTGCTAAAAGTACACACGCACACATGAATGGTTGTTGGGAAAGCTCGGCTCTGGGTACTAACTAGCCTTTTGCGGCAAAAATTTGTATTTTTTTTGGATTAATTATAGACACTCTGGGTGTCCTGTCACAAGTCGTTCAACAGAAAATATCGAAGCAGTTCTTAAGAGTGTTGCTGAAAGTCCAGGAACATCAATTCGCAACCGTAGTCAAGAATTGGGCTTTTCGAAAAGCTCTCTACCGCGAATTCTCAGAAAAGACTTGAAACTTCATGCTCTAGTTCTGAAAAATATCACAGTAAAGGAAAACAAAGCGGAAAACGAGAAGGAAGCCCCAGAGCCGGTCAAAATGTGGTAACGTACTGCAGAAGAACACTAGAAAAGTATTCTCTGGGGTATGATTCTTAAATTATTAAACAATTGCCGACATAGGGTGTTGCATCGTAGGTAATCCATCCAAAATAGCACCACAAACATCGGCTACCATTCCTATAAATTAATAGGTTCGTGTCTTTGCTTGCGTTTTTGTTTTGGTCGTTTTCTTGTTTTCTTGACAACACAACTGTCAACTTTCTACGAGGGTGTTTACGTCATGATGACAAGTTGGCGAAGAATTTCCAGTCCAGCCGCAAGTTCTCTAGTTTACAGCGATTCATCTAAAATCGTACGAATATCGCATTTTACATCCAAATACTCAATTATATCCGCAAGATTATAAATTTCCCACAACGGATAAACAAAAACGTATCGAAAGAAATGTACGGGTAGTGCCGAATTGAACGATTTTATGCAAAAACAGAATCGATTTACCGCACTTGTGGGAATGAGCTGATACCCAAATATATTTTTGTTCGTACACCAACAACGTTATCATCACGCAACAATAGGAATAGACACATATCTCGTTTGTTTTTCTTTTTTTTTTGTTTATTTTACTTTCTAAATCCATAACACATCGTCAGTCTGGTGTCTGGTGCATCGGACAAAAAAGTGGTTTGTTACGGGAAAGACGCTCACACAGCAGCAGAATGCCCAGCGAAAATGGTTCGAGGGCGGGTTATCGACGTGCCGAGGTCGATTGGAATCGGTAAGGAATTCTATTTTGCTTCGTATATAGTCGTTAGGGAACATACTGTTGCATGCAACCAATCTTGGAGTACAAATGGTTAAAGCGGTTGTGTACTTGAAATTGAATGCTTGTGAAGCTTATGTTTATCTTCGTATATTAATTGGTGTGTAATTTAATTTGGTTTTATTGTTGTTGTGGTTTTATTCTTACCTTGAACTTATATTACGTGGCGTAGCTCAAAAGATTGCCATAATCGCGAAATTTGTCATATGCCCATACCGGGGCGGGTTCATATCATCCGAAAACTTAAACCAATTTAGTGCCTTCAAAGCTCTGGGTTGACACCAGAACAGATCAATGTTAAGCATCAACCGTATGAAAAGCGGATAAAGAACAGTCCAAATTGCTTATCAGGTTGCCGAAATGAAAATTTTATTAAGAACAAACTTTGCCTTGCAGATTTTAAGTTGCTAAGGTATATAGAGATGGATACCAATACTCCGCCTGCAGTGTCTTCAGCCAGACGTCGGGCGCAGTAGATTAAAGCTTAGCAACAAGTTGCGGCGCGCACAAGTAGAAACCGACATTTACCAACATTAAGAGAGCAACTAAAGGCAGTAAGATAGGAAGGGGGCTAATTGGAGAGGTATGTTGGTGTAGGTCCTAGTTGACACTGAACTGGAGTGATACTTTAGTAAGTAAGTAAAATATTAAGCTTTCAACTGCTTAATGCGCACTTGTCCA
Organism: Rhingia rostrata; assembly: GCA_949824845.1. Classification (NCBI taxonomy): domain Eukaryota; kingdom Metazoa; phylum Arthropoda; class Insecta; order Diptera; family Syrphidae; genus Rhingia; species Rhingia rostrata. The sequence continues at coordinate 71,391,604 of OX463758.1, forward strand.
GGCGGGTACCTCTCTAACAGCAAGAATGCCAACAGAACGAGGCCTACAAGGATAAGCTGCAGGTGAAAACGATAGCTGCCGTTGAGCTCTATAGGCAAAGAAGAAGGGAAGAACACCGGCTTTCCAGAAAAAAGAAAAAAGAGCAAGAAAAGCGCTTGATCGAGGATACAGAGAGGTGCTACTTCAAGAACGATGTTCGCAAGTTTTACGAAAGTGTAAAACGTCACAGCCAAGGATAGGCTGGAACAGAATCCTGTCGAGATGAATAAGGAAATATCGTAGTTGAGACACAGTCGATGCTGTGGATATGGAAGATCCACTTCTGAACCATTCAATATTGGCAACGACAACGAAAACTGCCAACCACCCGACCTGAGTGAAGTGAGAATAGCAATATCTAAACTCAAGCCTTATAAGGCTGCCGGAAATGACAACCTTCCCGCCGAGCTTTATAAGCCGGCGGAGGTGACTTGGTGAGGAACAACCACCAACTCATAAAACAAATCTCTTCGGAAGAAAGTATGCCTGATGAATGGAACCTCAGCATCGTTTGTCCGATCCACAGTAAAGGAGACCCGCTAAACTGCGCCAATTACAGAGGCATAAGTCTCCTCAACATCGCCTACAAGATCCTATCTGCCGTAATATGTGAACCCCTGAAACCGTTTACCAATAACCTGATCGGCCCTTATCGGTGTGGTATAAGCCAGCAAAGTCCACAACCGATCAAATTTTTACACTTCGGCAGATCCTGGAAAAAAACCTAAGAAGTCCAAAATAGCTATACAGAGCCATGTCTAGTTTTGGTATATCACCCAAACTCGTCCGTTTGTGTAGTATGACGATGGAGAATTCTCGCTGCTCCATCAGAGTCGGAAACGACCTCACCGACACATTCGATACCAAAAAAGGATTTAGGCAAGGCGATGCGCTGCCATATGACTTATTCAATCTGATTCTTGACGAATCGACGAATTGGACAGAACGTCGCCATTGACAGATATAACTTTGAGGTAGAACAGGACTTTATCTATCTCGGCTCCGCTATTAACTCTGACAACAACATTTCGTCAGAAGTTAAACGAAGAATTACTCTTGTCAACCGCTCTTTCTTCGGGCTATGAAGGCAATTCAGCAGTAAAGCCCTCACTCGAACTACTAAGGAGATCCTATATAAGCCCCTGATCATCCCAGTCCTGCTCTACGGCGCTGAAGCATGGACCGTCTCAAAAGCGGATGAAGAAATCCTTGGTCGATTGAGAGGAAAATTCTTCGAAAAATTTTCGAACTAGTCTTCTCAGGCAAAGCAAAATACCTGGGACTTATTTTGGACTGGAGGCCAAACATAACAGAAGGAGTAAAGAAAGCTACAGTAGCACTTCATTCCTGCAAGAAAGCCATAGGCTTGAAATGGGGAATGAATCCTCTAATTATGCATTGGCTCTATATCTCGGTTATAAGACCGATAATTCATTATGCGCAAGAGTTAGCTTAAAACAGCAATACCGCTGGCTCTAAAACAAATGACGGAGTCGGTGCTGGTGTCTTCTCGGACAGGCTACATCTCAGCCTATCTTTCCGTCTTCCTGATCATCGCAGCGTGATCCATACGGAACTCATGGCGATCAAAAAAGCCTTATCTTGCCTTATAGAAAATGAAATATCTGCCAAGCATATCAGCTTTTCCTCAGACAGCCAAGCGGCCATCAAATCCCTGGAATCGGTTCTAACAAATTCAAAGGCAACCCTAGATTGCCGATCATATCTGCAGGAGATGTCAATGCATTTTAACATTTACCTATGCTGGGTGCCTGGGCATAGTGACATTGCAGGGAACTAAATTACCAGTTGTACCCGACACGGGTGCACTAGGTATACCGATCGCTACATGCAAAAGTTTACAAGCGCAGCATGCCAAAAGCAAATCAAACCTTGGAGTCTTGGCACGACGTGTCAAATAATCAAACAAATTCGGCCAAAGCTAGATTTAAGAAGATCAAAGGGACTGATTTCGATCGGTCGATCGTATATAAGCTCCACAACAGGTGTCATCACGGGATATTGTTCAGTAGGCAGGCATGCAGAAAAGCTAGGCCCCAAAGAGGAAGAAGAAAGAAACTTCATCTCGTTTGTAACTGCCCGGTCTTAGCTGTCTTACTATTTTCAAAATCTCAGTGATTTGACGAAAACGGAAGTGAAAAGCCGCCTCCGCTTCATTAAAAGTTCAGAATGGTTTTCCCACGGATAGTAGGAAGAATGGACAAGATCGTGGTATCACAATGGACCAAAATTGTCTAAGTGTGCTGGCGAACACAGCCAGCCACTCTACAGCGAATGCTCCGGATGCAAGTGGCACAACCAATCGACGAAGGAAATTTCATTTCTAATTGTTCTTTGGAGTCCCCGAAACGAAGATGGTAGGATATCGGGTAACCTATTAACCAAAAGGCGAAGCTGTTGAGCCTGATTTTGATACAAAGTGTTCACACACCCACAAATATCAGTCGACGTGTAAAAATTCCAAACCAATTGCCATAACACACCTCTCAATAATTTCAGGTACGGCCTCGGTGACGATGACGAGCCAAATTTCAGACAAAGATCCAACACGGGCGGCTTTGTAGATCTTGGAAATGAGTACACGTATGCAGCTGGTGGCCATCACGCGTCTGGAGCGAATGAAATCTTTGCAGGTGAACAAGGTGACAAGCCATGGTAAGCAACAGTCATTCTCAATCCCAGACATAATCTATCTGCTCTTCTAGGTGGCGGACAAACTTCTTTATCTCTCAACCAGTATTATTCGGCACATGGGATGGTGTGTTCACCTCCTGCCTGATCAATGTGTTCGGTGTCATTGTATTCCTCCGTTCCGGATGGATTGTTGCTCAAGCTGGCATTGTCAATGCGGTGCTAATTATTTTCTGCACGGTGGTGATTGCTCTGGTTTCTGTCCTGTCGGCGATTGGCATATGCGAACGGTGTCGTGTCGAAAGTGGAGGGGTGTACTTCTTGATTGCGCATACGTTGGGCTCGAGATTCGGTGGATCATTGGGTCTGCTCTATTGTTTCGGACAGGCGGTTGGATGCGCACTAAATGTGATGGGTTTTGGTGAATCCATGGCCGGACTGGTGGGCTTAGAGGGAAACACTTGGGCGATTCGTGGTTTCGCTGCAGCTGCTGTGCTGACGTTGGGCGTTATTAATGTTGCTGGCGTCAAGTGGGTGATTAAGGTGCAGTTTGTGTTGCTCATGATTCTGCTGATATCAGCGTTGGATTTTATGGTCGGCAGCTTTGTGGGAGAGGATCCGAGTGGGTTTGATTTTTCATTTTCTGATTGAAACGATTTTTTATGTTTTTGTGTGTTAGAAAACGGTTTCGATGGATGGGTCAGCAGTAATTTTGTTGATAATCTGTGGCAGAAGTATGAAGATGGGTACTCCTGGTTCCGGGTGTTTGGTGTTTTCTTCCCAACAGTCACCGGTGTCTTGTCTGGCATCAATATGAGTGGCGATTTGAGAGCTCCGTCTACCGATATTCCCAATGGGACACTGGCCGCTTTCGGAACTTCGTAAGGATATGCGGGGTAATTGAAAGGAGTCCGTTTTAAAGTGGGTTTTCTTTTTCAGTACCTTCCTGTACTTGGTTTTCATTCTTTTTCTTGGTTCGACGTGTAACCGTGAGACGCTTCTCACTGACTTCATGATCGCGGTTAAAGTATCTGCTGTGCAGTTTCTTTTGCTGGCTGGTATTTATGTTTCCAGTATGTCTTCATGCCTGGGTGCGATGTATGGTACTCCTAGAGTGCTTCAGAGTATCGCTAAGGAAAGTGTGATTCCTGGAATCGATATCCTCGGCAAGGGAGTAAGTATATACAGTCATGTGCCATCTGCAGCAATGTTTTATGCGTTTTATTACAGCGTGGTCCAAACAAAGTCCCTCTCTACTCCATGGCGGTAGTAGCAGCCATTACAATCACCTTTATCATGGTCGGTGACATCAACTTCCTTGCTCCTATTGTAACAATGCCATTCTTATTGACCTACGCTTGCATCGACTACTCTTACTTTGCACTTGCTCAGACGTTTGACATTCAAGAGCAGCGCGAGGAGAGATTCCGTATTCAAGCTTCCAGCCCTTCGTATGAGACTCGCCAATACGGCGCCGTTCGTGGTGACAATGACTTGGATCTTCTTTTCCCCGATCGTGTTCGACATAAGAATTTACAAGTAAGTACTTGTCCAACCGCCCTTGTTTCCAAATGAAATGTTTTCCTTCTGTAGAGCCCCACGACTTCGCAACAAAATTCACCGCTACATGTGCCTTCTACAAAAACAACCCCAGCTATAATAACAACAAGCAACATCAACGAGACTGACAGCAACAACACCAATCACATAGAACTAGAGAATTCCCCCAGCAGCAGCAGCAACAACACCGACGCAGTGATGTTCCGCGACGGAACAAATAGTACAAACATTTCCGGCCTTGGAGATGCAGACAATGAAGAGGATGCCGAGCCAATTGCACCCATCCGTCCGCCAATTCATTCAAAAACGAAGAATTGGTACTCGGGCTATTGCAATCGCTGGGCATCGCTGTTGGGAGTAAGTAAACCTTCACTCGAATTGAAATATTTTCTCTCTAACAATGCTTTCGCTAGGCTTTGACTAAACTAATTGTAATGCTCCTTGTCAACTGGTACTATGCGTTGACATGCTTTGTCGTTGTGTTTTTCGTGTGGGTCTATGTGGGCACAGCAAATCCGGCAGTGAAACCCGGTTTGACGGCCGAATTCAACCTCTTCGGATGGATAAAAAGCGTTGTATTCCGATGTTTTGGGTAGGCTTCCAATTGCAAAATGTTTCCTCCGAAGTATTTCCCAATTTAATTGCATTTCCCATTTTAGTAAACGAATACACGGTTATGAACAGATCGTGGTGACACCCTCATGCCCGGGTGTGGATCTCTCACCAACACAGCTCAACGAAGATAATGAAGACTTCTCGCAACGTCGACGATACCATCATTCGTCGCTTGTCCAAGGCCATTTAGTTGATGATATTTAATACATATAACACACAGCCACTCTAAAGCACACACAAGCACACGCTAGAAAGCTGCTGGATAGGACCAAAACCATAAAAAAAAAACATTAACAAGGATAATAATAGTTTTAGAATAAAACAACAACAAAGTGTAACTAAATGCAAACAATTTTAAGCATTTATTGTAAATTTGACATTATTAACTGTAGGAACGGTTTTTTTTTTAAAATATTACCAACTATTTTAATATTCCTTTACTAGTATTGCATTTAGAATCCTTTTCCTCACTTGATAGTAACTCCTTTCATCCTTTTTTGTTGTTGTAGATTTTGTAAAACTTGCATTTTTCGTTTTTACAAAGTTTATTTAATTAGTTAATATGTAGTTCTAAAGTGAAAACATTTTATATACACAATTGTTCGTTGGACGTCGTACTGGATATTTATATGTATATTTAATAAAAATACGTGTTATATATTATATTATACTTATATATACATAAACTTGCTTAAATGTATACAAATGTATATTAAAACTAATAAAACAGAGCCCGCTGTACTGATAAGATCAACATATAACGGAATGTAAAGACAAATGTGCATAAAATTGAATAGCAATTTACTTAACAAAAAAAAAACTAATAAAAGTGAAAACTAACATTTTTGCTAAGCGGACTGAATGCAGGGTTTTTATTTGTCTTCACTTGGATTGCCTATTACCAAAGATTATAAAGTCACACAGATGACGCATTGAGAACAAAAAAACAGAAACTTTTGCTCACCAGCTTCATGGTACTGGCGGGCGGTATGCACGTGTACACATGAGAAGCGAGATCCAAACGTATGGCGGGCTGTGCCAGTACGATCCGCCATAGAACCATTTTTCTTGTATGCAGTGCGTCATCTGTATGCCTTTATCATCTTTGCTATTACAAATCAGGGGGCAAATCACCACATCCATGAATGGATAGGTAGTCGTACGAACGGTAATTAGGTGATACATCTTTCGAACGATCGGATTTGGATCACGGGTCATTCGAATGCTCACGGAACGGAGTCAACCAACCGGATTTGACTTGCGAAGCGATAAGCGCGAGTGTTGATAACACGACGAAAAACAGCAACACTATAAACAGCCAGGTCAGAATGACACGGAAAGAATACCTGGCCTACTGTCCCTAGACAAGCTGCTTCGACATATTCGGACAACAGGTTGTCTAGGAATTTCAAGGGTTAGTCGGACCCCTTTAACAGAGATGGTGGCGGGTGAACCGAAAGACCAACGACAGCGCTCAATCCCGTAGTGGATACTGTTGGCCCCATGTCCTAGGGGTATCTAACAAATTGGAACTGGCCCTCCAGGTTGGGAGTTGTGCTTTGGGTTAACTACCCTACCATGGAAAAACTTTTTGTTACGAAGCATCGGAAAGGACTGATTTTATTGTTGACGACCCTGCTAAATGAAAAAAGGAGAACGACGTTCGTAACTGCACCTGAAATGTGAGAACATTAAACAGGAGAGGTGCAAGCGAACAACCAGCGGAAGCAGATATTACAACCATCCAGGAAATACGATGCGATGAGCCGGGTAAAAAGAGGATGAAAAACTTTGACATCTACTACGGACCGCGTTATAGTGAGCAGAAACAGGGACTATTCGGATGCGGATTTGTTATAAGTGCCACACTTAGGCAAGAAGTCTTATGTTTCCAAGACATTATCGAACGCAGTGGAGCTATCATTGACTCGGACCACTACCTTGTTGCAGCCAAGGTAAGAATGGGGATATCCATATTAATGTTGAAAGCCATATTAATGCTGAAAGCCAACAAGCCATTAGATCAGCCTCAACTGATGTGCTAGTTTCTCGCGCCCACTAGCAACAAACGCCTGGTTTGATGAGGCTGCGAGCATCTGAGAGAAACCTAGCGGCTGATCTAATGGCTTGTTGCAATAATTCTTTTGTTTTGATGTTAATCCTCTATCTCAGAGATACATGCTCCGAAAAGGCCTTGGCGGTGTCTTGCGATTGCAGTCTTTCCACATTAAATTTCTCCATAATATTACTGATTTATTGCGGCGTGTTGGATATCCGCATTCTTACCAAGGTAGCGGTATGAGTCCATGTTATTCCCTCGGAATGTTCGGAGATCCAAAATACTGGAGGCGTGCCTCTTGTCTATCGTAATGTGATCAACTTGATTGATCAATTCGTTGATCTGTCGTCACATCCCCTTATTGATATCGAGGTAAAAAAAAACGTGCTGGTTAAAGTGGCATTTCGTTCCTTAGCGAATTTTATAGGATTAAGTCCGGTGCAAAACATCTTGTCGTGTATGCTGTGTTTTCCAACAATACCGCTAAAGATGTCTTCTCTTCCTGCCTCTCCTGGCACTATTTTAACATCGTACTTCGCTAGTTGATCAAAGGTTTTGTCAAGGAGCTCGTAGAAGCAATCTCGTAGAAGCAATCTTTAGCTATATCAGAGATAAGGGAAGTACTTCCCTTATCTCTGGCTATGTCGGAGCGTGAGCCCTTATAAGGCGTAATATATTTTCGAATTTGGTCTTGATGCGAATTGTTACAATGCGTTCGCTTATATCTTGAAAACCTAAGACTTCTTGTCTAAGTCTGGCAGTTGTAATAAATCCGCACTATAACACGGTCCGAGGTAAATGTCAATGTTTTTCATTATTTTTCTGCCCGACCCATCCCATCGTATTTCCTGGATGGCAGTAATGTCCGCTTTGTAGCAGCTTCGGGCTTCTGCTATTTGGCCGCCTGCACCTCTCCTGTTTAATGTTCTCACAATCCAGGTGCAGATTCAAACAACCGGGGTTTATATTGCGGAGTACTACTAGTAGCATTTACATGTTTAGGGTAAATTTATACGAGACCAATTTACTCGCAACTTTAATGTCAAACTTTTTTTTTGCCAACGACTGGGCTGGCACCTGTATACGAGAGCAGTACAGATAAAATACTATACTGTTATAATTTCGGATTGTAGAGTACGAACCTACCCTGATTTGTGAAAATCGAACAGATCCATTTAGTTTCGATTGGAATGAATGATTGCCCACTGGAATGAAGGACTGGAATGAGGGTATCTGTCAAAACCACTTGTCGAACCATCAAGTAAATGCGGGAATCTCCGAGAATATACCATTTGTATGTGGAATGGTATAAATAGAGATGGAGCGACAGCCAGAGAGTTAGTCTAAATTGTGACCTGAACCCTGAACGTGATTTAAATAGTGTACGTGATTTGAATAGTGACGGAGTGAATTATCTGAGTGAATTTTGGAAAGTGATTAAAGGGCGCTAATTTAATCGTTGGTATTTGATTTCATGTAAGTGTAATTAAATTGTTAAGCTAGAAACCGTTTTGTAGTATAATACAGTAAGAGTGTGCTTAAATAAATTATTGTTAAACATAAAATAGAAAAGTGTTTTATCATTCGAAGCCCGGCTTCATTCAACAACACCATGAAAGTTGAATTTAATACTCGCAAATCTAAACCACAATGTGTTTTCTCTTTTACACTCGTGCATTCTGCGATTATCATACACCTGTGTTTTTTCAGTGATATGAAATTAAAAAATTTTCAGTACCAGTTAGTATTCAGTTATAGATATCATTGAAAGGGATTATACGAAATGGTCGTTTAGTTTTTGCCGCTCATTGGCGAGTTGGTGTTGAAATAAGATTACAAGTTACAAACAAATAATTTCTTCGACTTGCGTTGAAGAGCATGAGTAACCGTCGTCAGTTACCTTTCCATAGTATTGACAACAAAGGAAATGCGCCTAAGGCGCATACTTCTAGTTTCAGTTCATTATTATACCTGGTCCACTTTTAGGCGCATTCAAATCGCTTTCTTTCAATTTTGACAACTGCACTTGATGACATCATCATCATTCACCACTTGTGGTATTTCCCAACAAAAAGCAAATTCGCGACGGAAGAACACTTTAAAGAGAAGGAAGCATAACAACAAAGTGCTCTGGGAACTGGGAGTGTGATTCACTGTAGTTTTGGTCATAAGTACTTCCAAGGGCAAATCACATTATCGAACGATAACGTAATATATAAATCTAACAACTCCCAATCTTGTTTTATTTGCATTCTCATTTGACATTGGAAGCAAGACGGTCGTTTCAGAGTTTCTCGTGTGTGTGTAATTTACAAGTGGTGCGATAAGGTATTATTCGCAAAATTTTCCACTATCATGTCAAAAATTCTCGCTCCAAAAATTCAACTCAGCAATGGACAGGCAATGCCTGTTCTTGGACTCGGCACTTGGCGGTCATACGAATCTGATGCAGAACATTCGGTCAAGGCGGCCATCGACGTTGGCTATCGTCACATCGATACAGCATTTGTGTACGAAAACGAAGCAGAAGTCGGAAGAGCGGTTAAGGCGAAAATCGCCGAAGGTGTAGTGCGACGAGAGGATCTCTTCATCGTGACCAAGTTGGGTGGCATTCATCATGATCCCAAGCTTGTGGAGCATGCTTGTCGCTTGAGTATGCGTAACTTAGACATGGACTACATCGATTTATATCTAATGCACTTTCCTGTCGGTCAAGTGTACGCCGGTGATGCAGATGTCCACGGAAGTGGTAAACTCTCAGATGTTGATTATCTGGATACCTGGAAAGCGATGGAGGAACTAGTTGACTTGGGTTTGGTGCGTGGCATAGGTTTGTCGAACTTTAATAGTGCACAAGTAGAACGTGTCTTGCAGAACTGCCGAATCAAGCCGTTGGTCAATCAAGTGGAGTGTCATCCAGCTTTCAATCAGAAGAAACTGATTGAGTTCTGTCGGCAGCGAGACATTGTGATTACCGCGTATTGTCCGCTGGCTCGACCCAAGCCCGAGATGAAGTGGCCTGCATTCATTTATGACGCAACTGCTGAAGCGTTGGCGAAGAAATACAACAAAACTCCAGCGCAAGTGTGCTTAAGGTATTTAATTGACATAGGAACAGTGCCCATTCCGAAGTCAGTGTCGAAGAACAGGATCGCCGAGAACTTTAATGTTTTCGATTTTAAATTGAGCCCAGAGGATATAAAGATCATGGACGGATATAATACGACTCAACGAATGATTCCCTTTTCTGGAATGAAGGAGCATCCATATTTTCCATTTGCTATTGAGTTTTAGTGGGTAAATAAAAAGACATGCATAAAAACTAAGACATTTGGTTGTTTCTTCTGGTTCTGACTCACTTGTTTTGCAGACTTGGCAGATGGTAGGAGCATTCATTTTTAATAGATGATTGTTATGAACTGCTGAATCATTAATCAGTGGGGTAGAAAGTAAAACTGAATATAAGAATCTCTGTTCCAAACTCAGTGGTGCAGTGGTTTGTGCAAGTATCTGCTCAATGTCTAGGTTCGAGCTCCCGGCAGTTCCTCCATGGCCCTCGTCGCAAGGATCATCATTTTCATAATGAGCTTAGACGTAAGCTTTCTAGGATAAAAAATAGTTTTTTCAAGTCCTAAAATTGCATAAGAAGTACACATGTGCGTGTGAATGCTTGACCCTTAGAATAACTCGCTACGCCAAGAATTTTGTTTAAGTTTGCTAAATGGACTCATTCCCAACTATTGGGAATCATATTCCGCACGTATTTATTCTCGATGTGTGGCATTCATTGAGAATTTACTTGCGGAAACACTTTTACAGCCCTTTAAAGGGACCAAGAAAACAAAAGCTCTTCCGTAAATTCAGTTTGGTTTTCGAGAGAGACGTGTCAATATTCATGCCACAACGAAACTGGTATCCGACGTTCAATGGATAATGATGCGGGCGCATTTCTGGTTGAGTTTGTCAAGGCTTGCGTCTGCTTTTTTCCAGCTAATCATACATAAACCTATGCTATGTATGAAACAGTTCGTTATCAATGGTGGCAATGCACTTCGTGTATAGCTTTTGAAATTACCAACTACGGAACGGTAGACTACCAGATAGATACTATTTCAATTGTATCATGTGATCTTCTAGGTTCCCTCAGAAAACCTTAAGCAGACGATCTTGTTCGGCCTTCACTGGATACCATGGCCAATCGCTGGCGAGAATAACTATTATAGGGCTCAGTTGAATAGATGTAAATGACAATTTTTCAAACAAGATGTTTTGAAGGCAATGGCTAGCGAGAACAGCATGATCTTCTTAACTTATCTTGCTCCGTATAGGAGGTAGGGGCAATTTTAGAAAAATATGACTTAAAATGAAAAAAAAAAAACACATATGAGAAGGCTACAAACCACTGTGTGGATCGTGATATACCTTAAATGTGGGTTTTATGGCAAAGAAATATTAAAATTGAAATTGTCGCAACATATGTATTGTTCAGACAGTTCATCAAAAACTTGTATGTTCGACCAAAAACATCGTTTTTCTCCTGCATATGGTATGGATTAGGGTATACAATTGGTTTTTGTATGAAAACGCCTCCAAAAAGTGGGTTGGGCGTGGATTGTAATGATATATAGAAGAAATGTTTATATTAACAGAACCAATGATTTTGCATCAAATTTATTTATTTATTTTTATAACTTATCCCCTAGGGGTATATTAGTTTTGACATTAAGGTTGTAACATAGTGAACGTGACATGTTTACTTTTGAGTTCCAACAATAAAAAAATAAAAGAAACAAGCAACCAAACCGCGTTCACAGTTTTGACAAGTCGTTCATTTTAACATGTCTGTCATTATGTCTTGCTCTTTAAAAGTCACAAGAAACTGGTATTACATGCTATACTGACGTGACATGTTTACTTTTGAGTTCCAACAATAAAAAATAAAAGAAACAAGCAACCAAACCGGGTTCACAGTTTTATTTGAGTTTCTCATGACTTTCTACAATAAAAGAGTCGATTTTACTTTAAGCTATTCTTGGCTTAAATTTAATAAAAATTCCATTCAGACTCGATGTGAGAAAAGTTGTCGGGGATATCTCTAATGGTTTAGAATTGGCTGACAACTCAACCCTATACTTGGAGAGCATTGTGACAAGACCCGCCTTACTCATTGCTAGCCCAAAACGCATTCCTTTGCAAAGTGACAGTTTTATTAAGTTCTTATGTTTACTTTATTAATTATTCACTCACCAGGACACATACGAGGACCCTCACCAAAGCCTAAAAAGGAGCAATTGACTCGCTGACGTTTATGTTCCTCACTAAAACGAGTCGGATCGAACTTGTAGGGTTCTGGAAATAATTCTGAATCACTGAAAGAAAGGTTTTTGTTAGAAGACTTGGCGTTCCCCATTTCTAAAAAGACATGTTATTGGAAGAAATTGAGAACTGTCAAAGCGTTGCATCTGAATTTCATTTCAGAAGAGAAAATATGCTTCCGATATAGTTTTGTTGGCGTATCAAATACGCCGGTGTCAATAAAAAAACCCTTAGAAGAGAATTTGTTTTTTTTTTGATTCTATTCTAGAGCAAAACGCTTTCGATTACACACTTTACTAATGAAAAACTTTATAAGGCCAGCGGTATTAAGTGGTAGATAGTTTCTATAAAAATAAGCGTTTGTTATTGACGAGACCACTATATCGCTGCGTCCGTTTAATTTTAATCGTCTATTAAGCTTTAATCGTTAATCGTTAATTATATCCAGAAGCAAAGTGTTCTTCTGAGAACTGTCAGAATATAAATGTTGACGGTTCTCATATGTTTTTGGTAACTAAACCTCGCAAAACTTTTCCCATAACTTTCTTATCAGCAAAAGAAAATGCCATTGGCAATTGAAAATGTTTGTATTCGCTTCAGTGGCGATTAACATGACGTTGATGAATGTACGTAACATTCGTAAAAGTTGCGATTGACCTGTGATCGGCTGTCAAAATGTAATCTTTAGAATACTAAATGTTTCATCGTGGCGCCGCAGTCGTTGCTTTCAATCCTCAATAAGGCGGTTGTCTCAAGTGACAGTTGTCAAATTATTTGTATAATGTAACTGTTACCGATGACATCGTTACATTGTCAAATATTTTAAATGGTGTTTTTCATAGCTTTAAAAAAAGTTATCGGAAGTATTCCGTCTCTTTTAATGGTTTTTCATTGGTGAAAAAAATAGATTCGGAAGCATTTTATCATTTAAAATTAAATTTAAATTCGAAATTCTACCATCGGAGAAAAGTTATAATTTACGTTTTGACAGTTCTCACATCCTTCCGGTGAACATTTTTTTTACGAACGCAAAACAACATGCGCCTTGTGCGAATGAACGTTGTAACAGTTTTCGCATGTTTTCGGTAACTACGTAAAATTATTACGATAACTTCAAAGTCATCAATGAAAATCGCCATAGTTAAAGGTGAACCTTAACTTACTAATGAACCGCCTTGACAGGAACAACAAAAACGGTTCCCTCCTTAACGGTGACGTTTTTTTTTAGAGGAATATCGCCAAATTGTGATGGCAGCTGGAATTGTTTCGAGCAATGTTTCAGCAAAGATAACATGGGAGGAAATAGCCGTAGAGTTTCTATAAAAAAAGGTAACTAAACATATATATGTTTTACCTATTTTACGAACCATATAAAGCCGATTCTAAGTAAGTCATCTCTAAAATAGCCTCGTAGCTAAGTTCGCCATTATAACTGAGCAAAACCCGATCGATTTCACTGTGAACTTGATTTTGAATCTCCGGATTGACTGCAAACTAAAGGTAAAAGCATTACGTTTTGGGATGAAACTGACATTTTACCATTTGGTACCTCATACAGAGCAAACGACATCAGCGCTGCGGATGTCTCAAAGCCCTCCAAAATGAACGTACTACAATGTCCGAGTATGACAAACTCATCAACTTTTTCTCCAGCCTTTATTTTTGCATCGATAAGCCACTGAATGAAATCATTATGCCTCTTCGTTGACTGTCCTCGTTGAGTTAAGACTCGTCTTATAATTGTAGACAACCAATGTTGAACTTTTAGCGGAATATACCTAAAAAAAAAAGTTGAAACTTACACCTACAGATATCTTAAACTACATTACCGGTATTTCATAAGGTCTCCAAGTTTTGGTAGAAACAACAAAGCCGTAGTTTCAAGTAAACTCAATGGATTCGGCATGAAGAGATTCTCCACCAACTGGGTAAAATCAGAGTTTGAGTTTGTAAAAGATTCTCCATCTAAACCACAAGCAGCTGAAGCCACAACGTCTAAGGCGTACTTGGAACATAGCTACAATGGAAATTTTGATTATTTATCCTTGAAAATAAGTGTAAATATTTGTACATTCTTTGCCTCAAAGGTTTTGCTATCGCAGTATTCCGCAAGATATGCCTCCAGTTTCTTACAAACTGCAGCAATGTGAGGAAATGAGAGTCTTACCTAAAAGTTAAAAGTCAAGGTGATTTTTAGTTCAAATGCCACCTACCTTATTGGGTGTGAAATTCGGCACAAGTTCATTTCGTACAGATTTCCAACTATCCCCTTTGGCAACGAAGGGGTCGATCATTATAATATCATCACGATCCTTGTCTATGTACAAAACATTGTCATGAAAACTGGGAAAATTCCTGACCATAATATCTTTAATCATTTCGGGAGTACGCAGTAAAATCGCGGGCTCATTTAACACACGATATATTCCGACATACGATGCTGTTGGGTATAACCTGCAAATAGAAGTCCTTGAGATTACTATGTGAACAAAACGACTGCAATTCACTTGTAGATATCTTCATAGACCAATCCGTGCTGCTTTTTGCCAATCATGTAGTTGAACATATTTCCAAAAATTGGTATCCCTGCTGGTCCAACGATACCACGACGAGACCAATACGTTGACGTCCATGTCCAGTGGTATATAAAAAGGATTATAAATGAGAATAGAAGGATAACGAGTAGCATCGCTGTGATATGAACTCTTTCCAGTGAATTGTGTTTTGCAACTAAAGATCTGTAGAGATTGAAAAATATGTCTCCGTTATCTCGTAATGTAATCTCGGTGTGCATGTCGGTAATGTGTTTCTCATCTGTCAAAATGCATTGCGGGATTTAATTGAATAATTACCTCTGGCAACGTTTAACTTGGTTGCGTGATGATGTATTTAATGAAATATATTCAATGCAAACAATTTAAACGCGAATGGGCTTGATCAAATTGAAAACCCTCTTAAAAATAACAAGTAAGTGTAACTGGGAAATGTGCAATAATTCTGTTATTCGAAAAAAAAAATCAAATATGTTTGAGTGTCAAAAGATCAGAAATTCAAGCTACTCGGACGTATACTTGTCATTTATTGAGTGACCCTAATTGCAAAACGACTTTGAATGAGAAATGATAAATAAAAACAAATTCAACTCCACGCATGTTCCTTGGGTCATCTATACAAGGTTGACGCAGTCCCTTCGCACTATTTATAACTTTTATGTTGGGCAGGTGCTTAAAGCACCGGCACATATACATCTAAAGGTGAATGTTCTATTTTACTGAAAATCTTCTACAAATTATGGTTAGGTATACTACTTACTTACTTAAATGGGGCTACAGACCGGAATGAACCTTGGCTTTAACCAACATGCCTGTCCTTAGACAGCTGCCTCCAGTTGCGCACTCCAAGTTGGTTGCGGTCGGTTTCTACTTGTGCGCGCCACTTAAAGCGAGGTCTTAATCTACTCCGTCGGAAGTCTGACTGGGAAACGAAGACTCTGCCGGAGTATTGGCATCCATTCGTTCAACATGTCTTAGCCATCTTAAACGTCCAATTCGGAGTTTTTTGACCCAGGGCATGTCGCTGTACAGCTCGTATAACAGGTCTTGGATGAATCTTCGTCTCCATAGCCAGTCAACGCAAACGGGACCGAAGATTTTTGAAGAATTTTCCTCTCAAATCGACCAAGGATTTCTCCATCCGCTTTTGACACGCTCCATGCTTCAGCGCCGTAGAGCAGAACTGGGATGATCAGGGTCTTATATAGGATCTCCTTGGTAGTTCGAGTGAGGGCTTTACTACTAAATTGCCTTCTTAGCCCGAAGAAACAGCGGTTGGCAAGAGTAGTTCTACTTTCAATTTCTGAAGAGATGTTGTTGTCAGAGTTAAAAGTGGAGCGCCGAGATAGACAAAGTCCAGTACTACCTCATAGTTATATCTATCAATGGTGATGCTCTGTCCAATTCGTCGATGTTGTGTGTCCTTTCGTTTTGATAGCATATACTTCGCCTTGTCCTCATTTACTGCTAAACCCATTTTTGCCGTTTCCTTCTCCATACTAGAAAACGTGGCTATGACATCATGTTGGGTCCTAACAATGATGTCAATATCGTCAGCGTATTATAGTAGTTGTACCGATTTTTGGAAAGTTGTGCCTCTGGTGTTGGCACGTGAGTTTTGCGCAATACTCTCAAGGATAAAATTGAAGAAGTCACATGACAGCGCATGGCCTTGCCTAAATCCTTTTTTGGTATCGATTGAGTCGGTGAGATCGTTTCCGACCCTGATGGAGCAGCGAGAATTCTCCATCGTCTTCCTACACAAGCAGACGAGTTTGGGCGGTATACCAAAACTAGACATGGCTCTGCATAGTTCGTCTCTATAAATGCTGTCGTATGCGGTTTTGAAATCGATGAATAGGTGGTGGCTATCGATTTGGACATCTTGGTTTTTTCCAGGATCTGCCGAAGTGTGGAAATTTGATAGGTTGTGGACTTTCCTGGCCTAAAACCACACTGATATGGGCCAATCAGGTTGTTGGTAAACGTTTTCAGGCGTTCACATATTATTGCAGATATGATCTTGTAGACGATGTTGAGGAGATGTATGCCTCTGTAGTTAAGTCTCAGCTTAGACGGTCTACTTTTTGTGGATCGATGATTTGGTCAGCGCAAAAGGTAGATGAACAACTACCAAAATTTACTACGAACATTTCCATAGTTAGCAGAATAAGTGATAATTCGGATGCTGATTTAAAATGAGCAACAGACTTTCGACGGGCTCAGTGGCGCGATGGTTAGTGCGCTGAACTGCCGCACAGAAGGTCTGGGTTCGATTCCTAGCCGTAGCAACACCTAAATGATTTTTCACAGGCTCTCCTCTCGTGACGATCTGACAAATAATCCGAGTACTAATATGTGTCAAGAAAAGTTTATCACAAATTCGCCGTTCGGAGTCGGCATAAAAAAGGAGGTCCCAACGCCGTGCAAGAAGTACACACGCACACATGAATGGTTGTGAGAAATCTCGGTCTTGTGTACTAACAAGCGTGTTGCGCCAAAAATTTGTTTTTGTAAGAGCAAGGCCAAACATTTAGTGTCGTCAGAAAGTCACAATCGACAGCTACATCTTTGACGTTGTAAGGGACTGTGACATCTGGACAAAAACAAACGAAGAATTAATATTGCCGACCACTGTTTCTTCGGGCTTAGAAGGCTACTAAGTAATAAAGCCCCGAATCGAACTGATATGGAGATCCTGCTCTATGGCGATAAAGAATGCGCGTAACAAGAAATCGCTGGCCATTTTGAGTGAAAAATTACATGGAAAGTCTTCGGTTCCATTCGCGTTTCCGGACTATTGAGATTAAGAATCAATCAGAAATATTACGAGCTGAAGAAACACGGATATGTAGATGACATCCAAATTCAAACCCAAAGATTCTATGAGTTTCAGACAGACGGTAGATCCATTACGTGGCACTCATAATTGGAAGTCGACCTTAAAAAAAGGAATTTTTCAAATGGAGGCTGCCCAAATTTACCCTTGGCTCTGTGATTCAGTAAGTTATAATCACTTCGGAAAAAGACCCACGAGCTGGTTCTTTTTGAATAAGGCGGATTTTTTTTTCTTTTCTGGTCAGATTAGTAAAATCGAAAATGTCTTCCAAACTATAAGGTCTACTTGAACTAAATATCTTAATTAATATTACGGTTTGCAGAAAGGCCTTAAGACTTCGAGGTAGTAGGACTTTGCAAGAAAGTATTCAGTGCCAATTAAATCCATTATTGGTATAGCATGTCTACGTTCGAAATTCCGGCTTCAAAATTATTTCCTTTTGAATATATTTGCAGACTAAAACATCTGCAAACATTGTTAGCAAGGAATTCAATGTCAATCCTTAACAATGTTCAACTATCTCCATCTAATGGTCACGTCCATATCTTAAAATCTCCAATTAGTCCTTGTCCTGATTCACCTATATAACACCAAACTTTCAAAACATTCCCTGTCAGAGTTGGCAAACGCTTAACCTGCGTGTAAACATATCCAACCCTCACATAGCCCCCCATAGTTACATCAACAATAACAAGACCTTCGTGTCTAACTATTGTTTTCTACCATCTGACTAATTTGTAAGTCTTCCCCACGAACGTAGCTCTTCGTAAAAATATTCGCCAACACATTTCCTTTGTATTCAGTTTGAGGTTCACGTCACATCGATAAAGGTAGGAAAAAAACTTTCACAGAGATGGCATTAGGTACGTTAGACGAAATGAATGATGACGACAACAAGGACGGGGTGTCTTTGAATACTTTGACGTACCAATTTCTGACTTTGATTCGCTTCGTTGTTCGTGATGAATTATAGGTCAAATGCAGATGGGAGAAAAGATAATGACAATGCGTCTTGTTCTTGTGAGGGACGACTTTGTTGTGCCCTACTTTGATTCCAAGGAAATCGATTTCAATTGGGGTGGGTGAGAAACCGATGGGACTCAGATATTCCGAAGGGCATTCAAGTGCTAATTCGTGAAGATTATGTGAGATTAATCGTTTGCTTGCGATGTATATGGTTGTAGGGAAGTTTTTGCCCAGACATCTGATTTCGTCTTTTACGATTTATGTTTGATGAATAATTAGATCATCAAGCCTATCAGACTATCACCCGTTTTGGATATATTTGGTGTCCCAGTTTTATAAAACAAGATGGGAAAGAAAAGAAGAGGGGAGTCGTTTTTTTTATAATTTATGGGCGCTAAAGACGGATTCAGTGGCGGGATGGTTAGTGCTATGAACTGCCGCGCAGAAGGTCTGGGTTCGATTCCCAAACATAGCGACACCCAAAATGTTTTTTTTCTGGCCCTCCTCTCGTGATAATCGGACAAATCATCCGAGTAGTAGATATCAATTGTCAAGAAGCTTATCTCAACTTCGCCGTTCGGAGTGGGCTTAAAACTGGAGATCGTGTAAGAAGTACACACGCACAAATGGATGCTTGTGAGAAAGCTAGGCTCTGGGTACTAACGAGCCTGTTGCGCCAAAAAATTGTATTTGTATTTTAAGGGGCTTGAAGCGCTAAATATAACCAATCAACAGAAGGGTGTTCTCACCAATGCCCTCTTCTATTTATATGCGGACGACTTAATAAAATGGACGGTTTTATTCTTGTAGGACGAAACAGATTTTACTACTATCCAGGAAATACGATGAGATGTGATTTGATGTGATTCACCAAATGTCTAATAGGTAGGAATTCTCATACCTCAATGACATCAGGGAATGGCTTAGGCCATTGAAGATCTGCCACGAATATTTTTTTATTTAAAGGGTGTTCTCTATCTGTAAAGTTAAATAAAACAAACGGAGTGTGTTTTTTTGAAAGACCTATTGATACCATTATGCATGGAATCTTACATCGTTCAAATGGCCGTCGCGACTTCTCTGTGTGGCGCGCATACGAAAGGTATAAGTTTTCCTATAGTATAATTCAAGCTGAATATGATGGATAGCATGAATTTTGGTTTTGAGGGCCGCAGTGATTTGTGATTTATTTGCATAGACCTGCGACTTCAGAAACCTCCACGAGGGAAAGTTCTGAAGGGGTTAAATCACACGATTACATCACCATGACCATGCCCTCGAATCGCTCAAGCTGAATGTGGCGTGAGCTGTGTGGCACATATTGCCGAGTCGTCCTATTGAAACCGCACATGTCGTTGGTGTCCATATCATCCAATTCAAGCCAAAAGACCGATAGCGCTCGCCGTTGACGGTGATGGCCTGGCTAACATCGTTCTCAAAGAAATATGGACCGATGACGCAGCCCAAAATCCACAACAAACCTTGGCTTTTCGGCTGCATTGGACGCTTTTATAGATTGGTATGTATCGTCCCGAATTCGACACTTTTGTTTGTTGACATAGCAGTTCATCCAGAAATGGGGCTCATCGCTGAAGACGATCAAAAGTTCTGTTGGAAGATCATTTATATTATATATGTTATATGGCTTTCATTCTATGTGTCTATATGTCTCTCTCTGTTGTATTAATGTCTTGCTCTGTTCCAGCCGATGGCCTCAGTCACCAGTGCTGTTATGTGTCTGCAGTTCGTTGCCTTCCTGAGCGAAGTATTGTGATGTCAATGTCAATGTCACCTGTTCAACAAACTGTCAATCAAATTCAACACATTACGCAGATAGGCAAGGAGCCAATGTAGTAATCCAAGCAAAAACGAAATACTATCAGAAAATTCAGAGACAAAAGACTACAATCGCAAGAAACCATTTACGCCCTTACAGAACGCGAATTTCACATGGCCAGTAT
Organism: Rhingia rostrata; assembly: GCA_949824845.1. NCBI lineage: Eukaryota > Metazoa > Arthropoda > Insecta > Diptera > Syrphidae > Rhingia > Rhingia rostrata. The sequence goes on from OX463758.1 coordinate 71,412,163, forward strand.
CAAATGTCAAAAAGCAATTGCTACCATTACCAATAAGCTATCAGAAGGCTGCAATAACACTCGATACCTATTCAAGAATGAAGCCATCAATATTAGTTCTGCTGCGGGCAGTGGCGTAGCGTGGATTGTGGCCGCCTGGGGCAGGCCAAGTTTATGCCCTTTATTCACACACTAAAAAAAAAAAACGTTGTCTACGGTCATTCATTTTTCAGTTCGAAAGTAAAACTAAATAAAACATTAAGCGATACAATTTTGATGTTGTGAATGGTCAGCAAAAAACCAGTAATACTGTGAAAAAATTTAATATCGAAAGACTGCAATCGAAAGAGGCCGCCAAGACCTTGCGCAACGTGTATCCCTTAACCTCTCGATTAACACCATATTCAATATTTGCAACGACAGTGAAAACTGCCAACCACCCGACCTGAGTTAAGTGAGGATAGCAATATCTAAACTCAAGGTTTATGAGGCTGCCGGATATGACAGCCTTCCCGCCGAGCATTATAAAGCCGGCGAAAATGACTTGGTAAGAAACAACCACCAACGCATAAGCCAAATCTGGTCGGAAGAAAGTATGCCTGAGGAATGGAATCTCAGCGTTGCTTGCCCGATCCACAAAAAAGGAGACCCTCTAAACTGCGCCAACTGCAGAGGCATAAGTCTCTTCAACATCGCCTTCAAGATCTTATCTGCCGTAATATGTGAACGCCTGATCGACCCTTAGCAGTGTGGTTTTAGGCCAGGAAAGTCCACAACCGAGCAAATTTTCACACTTCGGCAGATCCTGGAAAAAACCAAGAAGTCCAAATCGATACCCTCCACCTATTCAGCATACGACAGCATTTATAGAGAAGAACTATACAGAGCCATGTCTAGTTTTGGTATACCGGCCAAACTCTTCCTTTTGTGTAGGATGACGATGAAGAATTCTCGGTGCTCCATCAGGGTCGGAAACGACCTCACCGACTCATTCGATAACAAAAATTGATTTAGGCAAGGCGATACGCTGTCATCTGACTTCTTCAATTTGTTTCATCAAAGGTTTGTGCAAAAGTCACGATTCAACACCAGAGGCACAGTTTTTTTAAAAATCGTCACAACTAGAAGCATACGCCGACAATATTGACATCATTGGTAGGACTCAACGTGATGTCATAGCCACGTTTGCTAGTATAGAGTGGGAAGCAGCAAAAATGCGTTTAGCAGTAAAAAAGGGTAAGACCATGTATATGCTGTCAACATGGTAGAACACGACGAATTGGGCAGAACGTTACCATTGACAGATATATCTTTGAGATAGTATAGGACTTTGTCTACCTCGGCTCCGCTATTAACTTTGACAACAACATCGCGTCAGAAATTAAACGAAGAATTTCTCTTGCCAACTGCTGTTTCTTTGGGCTAAGAAGTAGTAAAGCTCTCATTCGAACTACTAAGAAGATCCTATATAAGACCCTGATCATCCCAGCTCTGCTCTACGACGCTGAAGCATGGACCGTATCAAAAGCTGATTAAAAAATTCTTGGACGATTCGAGAGGGAAATTCTTTGAAAAATCTTCGGTCCCATTTGCGTTGACGGGCCATGAAGACGAAAATTCAACCAAGAACTATACGAGCAAAATATTAACAAGAAAACATTTTTATGGGAAAACATCGTTTGCCGGGTCAGCTAGATTGTGGCTACAAAATTTTTGTCTGTGATGCGTACTCTATGAAGTTCTTTACTCTTTGCACACCATCTATGTCCTGCCACGTGATAAGCAACAGGCGACGACAAATTCTTGACAGATACTTCATCTATGAAGACCTACACTACTTATCACGTAGCCCTATAGTCCATATCGTCTGCAAATGATCGAGCTGCAGTAACTATCTCCTCCAGACACCCGGTGCCCCATACCATAAAGTGAAGTATCACAAAATTAATCCTCCTACATCCTTAATTAAGTGCTTCATGTAATATAAAACATTTTAAGTTTATCACTAAGGAACCTAGCAGGCCTATGCGAGCTTGATTTCAGTTCCGACATCTCAGATAATAGCCGCAACAATCCACTTAAGAAAGTTGGTAGTTAAGTTCGAAACCATTAACCAACCAATTCCTGATTTGTAACCGCATAAATTAATGACATGCCTTACGTACCCCTTACCAAAGTCACTCAACTAATTACGCATACCACACAAAACCTTGAAAAAAAAAACGAAAAGATAACCAGCACAGGCTCAAGCCTAAACCGCTTTCTTTATCACAAATAATCTCATCTGTCCAAAGACCCTCTTTGAAAAGCATTTTCTCCCGTTTTATTTCAGTAATCCTGCCGTCAGGACACCTGTGTACAAAATCATTACGATATTGCAACGGATGATGATAAAATCAAATTTTTAATGAAATTAATCCTCGTAATCCTATTAGGAGAGCGTACGAGAGTCAAGTGCCATTAACCTTTGGGGGATTTAAACAGCAAACGGAGGACAATGCACAGTAGTGGTGGCACAATATTGTCCTTTGTGCACAGGTATGGGGGTGGGGTCTTTCCGCGTGAGTGATTTAAAGATCAAATTAGCTATCCAAGGCGTGGAATTTTAACGAATTTGTAGCACGTCGGTGTTGTTGTCACGCTCTTGATTCGCTTACGGGTCAATGTTAACGTTGGTGATAGGGATCTTATGCTCCGCGGTCTCCATTAGGACTTGAGCACGATTCTTCCATTAATATCGTCAGAGTAGTAAATATAGTCGCGGGCTGTAAAAACTTTGGCACGTTGGATTATTTTTAAGTCGAAATCACCGTTTCGGCTGTCTAAGGTGGAATGGACTTGTGACTTTTATAGCCTTTTGAAAGTTCAAGCTAGAGCCATTAAATTACAAGGTTATTCGGTCATGTCAGCGGTGCGAAAAAATATGCTAAACTTTCAGGGATATTGGCGTTTTATTGAGGTTATGTCTTTTTTTTTGTTGTGTGCACGAATGAAAGGATTAAGTTAACGACCTTCCTATGACCATGATCACCATGTTGGTCGATATCCAAATCTTAGTACTATTCCTTTCATTAACCAAGAAAAGTCCTTCGGATTATTCTCATCTTAAGAACTGGGATAGCAGCTCTGTGATAAAAAAAACTTAATTTTGCGGAAGTTTTTCAAATTGTCCCATAGAATCACATAGCTAGGCGGACTCACATAGCTCGTACGTAATATATATAAACAGTAAGATGAAATTTCTAAAAATGAAAAATCTGGAAAAACGGCCTGTTACAAGGCCTGCTACATAGCTTTTAACATCTCTTATGTTTGGCAATTTGTTTGACGCCGACGGTAGATTTAAGAAGCTTCATGTGACAGCGTTATGCTCGTGGATGTTTGTCAGGCTTTCCAAGAGGCTTAGGTGTGGAAAAAACGTAGGTGTTGTCTCTTTCGAGATTTTAGGAGTCCAACGAACTCACCACTAGGCCACTGCACTTATTGATGTATTGCTCTTGAATTTCTCTAGATTATTCCTGGGTGGAAATAAGTATCCCGGAGGTTGTTAGCTTGTTGTGTTTCATTGATAACGTTTTCTGTACTTTGTTGTGTAAAAAGTTAAGGCCTACAACTTTGTGACTCGTAGCCTGTTTAAATGTCACAAGTCTAGAAATGAAATCGCTAAGCTCTTCTGAACATCTGCCCTTACATGCAGTAAATAGAGAGATCTCTCACAATTCCTTGCTGAGCTTGGTGGTTGAGAGGTTGGAGATTGTCGTAAGGGAGGACTCCTCTATAAAGAAGATTACTCGCCCTTGAATAGAAAATAGTATTGCCAAAGCACTTTGTGGATGTGAACTTTATAGACGAAGACATTACTCAAGACCTGGTTTTACTTGTGTTATGTGGAGAAGAAGCAGCTGGACTTACATCGCTTTGATCTGCAAGATAACAATAATGATTCCATGTGATTACTAACTGAGATGATATTATGAATGAAGCCTCATGAAGAGATTTCCTTCAAACGGTACCCTGACCAGAAATTCCGGGCATTGATCCTATCAGGATTGATTTATCTGATAAGGCCAAGCAAGCTAATGGAACCTAGAATCTCTGAATTGGACAAGCCAGTTTTCCATCCTCTCTTGCTCTCAGTTATTCAGTTCAGGGGCATTGGCATCCGTGGTTGGTTTATCTTTTAACCAGAGGCTTTGAAGAATCTTTCAACAAGAGCATAACTGTTTATTTGGTTTATGTTTTCGAGCCAATGCAGTCCCCTTTTTTCTTGAGGACTACACCTAATTCTAGGTACAGCTGGTTGTATTTTTCCACCAACTACCTGCCTCGGAATAATTTTTCATTATCGGACTTTCCTGCTCACTGTGCAACACTCACTTACTTACTTAAGTAACGATACAGTCCGGAATAAACCTGGGGCTCAACCAACATGCCTCTCCATGCCCGGCCCTTAGCTGACTGTCTCTAGTTGCGCACTCCAAGTTGGTTGGGGTAAGTTTCTACTTGTGCGCGCCACTTAAGGCGATGTCTTCCTCTACTGCGTCCAACGTCTGTTTGGGAATCGAAGGCTCTGCGAGCCGGAGTATTGGTGTCACTTCGTTCTACATGTCCTAGCCATTTTAAACGTCAAATGCGGAGTTTTGTTGAGCTGTACAGCTCGTATGGTTCTTGGTTGAATCTTTGTCTCTATAGCCCGTCAACGCAAACAGGACCGAAGATTTTTCGAAGAATTTTCCTCTCGAATCGACCAAGGATTTCTTCATCTTAAACGTCAAATGCGGAGTTTTGTTGACCATGGGCATGTCGCTGTACAGCTCATATAGTTCCAAGTACCAAGGATTTCTTCATAATGCTTTTGAGACGGTCGTAGAGCAGGACTGGGATGATCAGGGTCTTATATAGGATCTCCTGAGTAGTTCGAGTGATATCCGCATCTTACCTAGGCTGCAACAAGGTAGTGGTCCGTGTCGATGTTAGCTCCTCGGAATGTTCGGATATCCAAAATACTGGATGCGTGCCTCTTGTCTACCGCAATGTGATCAATTCGCTTGACCGTTCATTGATCTGGAGACCGCTATGTCCCTTTATGGATATCGGGGTAAGGAAACCGTGTGCTGGCTGTAGTGGCATTTCGTTCCGTAGCGAAGTCAATTAGCCTAAGTCCATTACCAGACGTGTTGTCGTGCAGGCAATGTTTTCCGACAATACTGCTAAAGATGTCTTCTCTTCTTACCTTTGCGTTAAAATCTCCCAGTACGATCTTAACATCGCACATAGAGCTCATAAAAGCAGTCCTTGGCTATATCATATTTTTCCTCCGTTGGGGCGTGAGCGCATATAAGGCTTGTGTTGGCGACTTTGGCCTTGATGCGGATAGTTACACTGCGTTCGCTAATGTCTTGGAAACATAATACTTATTTCCTAAGTCTGGCACTTATAACAAATCCGCATCCGAAAAGTCGATGTTTCTGCTCACTATAACACGGTCCGTAGTAGATGGCATAGTTTTTCATCCTCTTGTTGCCCGGCCCATCCTTTCGTATTTCCTGGATGGCAGTAATGTCTGCTTTGTAGCAGTTTAGGGCTTCCGATAGTTGTTCGCTTGCACCTCTCCTATTTTATTTTCGTTTAGCCGGGTCATCAACAATAAAATCAGTCCTTTCCGAGGCTTCGTAACATTTTAGTTTTTCCATGGTTGGGTAGTTTATCCAAAGCACAACCCCCAACCTGGATGGCCATTTCCAATTTATTAGATATCCCTAGGACACGGGACCATCAGTATCCACTACGGGCTTGAGCCCTGTCGTTGGCCTTTCGGTTAATCCGCCACCATCTCTGTTCAAGAGGCCTGACTAACCCTTGAAATTCCTAGACAACCTGTTGTCCGTATATGTCGAAGCAGCTTGTCTAGGTTCGCCTGGGACAGCAGTGTTTTCATTCCGTGCCATTCTGACCTGGCTGTTTATAGTTTTGCTGTATTTCTTCGTGTTCTCAACACTCGCGCTTATCGCTTAGCAAGTCAAATCCGGTTGGATGAGACCAGTACCCGATGGTTACCAATTGGAGGTTAAAAATAAGCACTTGATATGTAGTCAGAGTTACAACCACTGGGCATCATATGAGGTCTCCTTAATTTTATTACTAACTCAGGGAGATGTGAATAAATGTGGGAAATTTCCTTCGTCCACGTGCTATCACAGTGAACGAAACCTTGTCTTAATATGCTGGCATTCCGCTGGCAGCCGTTGTTACTAATCCTAGCCTTCACTTTACTACCTAAAAGCCGTCTCTAAAAAACTTTTTTTTAATGCGATGAGCTTAATCAAAACTGCGAAGAAAAACATCACTAGTCACGACTTTAAAAAGTAATTTCCATCTGAAAACTTTCTCTCAACTCCTGACAAGCATTAAAAAAAAACTCTTAACCACTTACTAAGGAGTCACGCTGCCGTTCACTTAGTGGAAAATAGCTGTAAATTATGTACTTTTCCCATTTAAGAACTTCTGACAGCAGGATAACTATAATTAACCCAAATTGAGGAAGTAAATAGAGTTAGGGTCAATAAACCACCGCCAGGTGGTGTGTGCTGTGCATACCACACAAGTCGATCCAAGTGACTCCTTTAATTATACAAAATGAAGACGAAGACAGGACAGTACTGGGAAATGAAAAACTTTTCATCCACCCACACATACCTATACCCCTTTCACCTGTTTGTGCAACTTGTACACAAGCTATAAATAAACATCCTGACGTCCGGTCGGCTGAATTCCAGCAAGCGATTTGTATTACACTAATTCGATAAGACACGGTCTCATGATCATGCAATGTGTGAGCACCCTTAACACTTGCATTATCTACGACGAAAAGTTGCATCCGCCATTTCTATTTTTTTTTTTCGTTCGCGAGGCCCTACACAGAAAATCTGGGTTACATCCGTGAATGTGCGAAGTGTGGAATGCCTTGCGTGATGGCATGCATCAATATCCTTGAAACTTGAACCGTAAAAAGCAAAAAAAAAAAAAATGGATTCGCACCTACACACGAGGCACAGAGAGAGTCCTTGACGGGCAATTGACGAAAAACCAGGAGAACCACCCCATCAGCAGTACGGACACGTCCATTGTGCGAGTGTAGTTTCGTGTATAATTCGATTTCTTATCTACTTATAGATACAATTATCCTGTTGGCACTATGACAGCGGCTGACCTACTAAGTCCCCACATCAATGGACTTTTCCGCTTCCCATTTGCCTAGTGTCCATCTCCAACTACTCCAGTAAATTAAAAGCCGCGGCTATCGCGAGTGTAAGGACAATGAAAAATATCGTAAGGCACCTGCTGCTACTGCTACCGCCGCTCAAGACTCGAGCAACCATCGTGCAGTCAATTGGACAAGAATTTCTTCCTTGTTCAGCAGTTCGGTTTAGGATCTAGACGGGCGCACACGTGTGAAAATCCTCGAAACAGAAAAAAACATTTTTGTTGTTAGTACGTGCTTAGCTCGAGACGGGTGGATAGTAAAAAGGACGAAAACTTTTGATATACTTGTGTGATTGTGTGTGTGTGTGGTTGGTAAACATCAAATGGTTCGTGTGTATTGTTTAGTCGCGTGGTGGTAGGTGGGTGGATTTTATCCGATTGGATGATTTACAGTGCTGGCATTTGATATAGAATCACGAGGAAGCAGGTTCTCCTTCTTATACGAGCGGAGTGACGTTGCGGAAGAGCTCTGCTCATTCATTTGAAATGGCAAACAACTGGAAGACGGGAAAAAATGTTCCAAGGTAAGTGTGTCTCTGCATATCAATTTAGTTGTGATCAAACGGGATTGGTGAGTTTTAGTGCACAGAAATCCTTTAATCTGTAGGGGGAAGTGTTGTTTGCAGATATAAATTCTCCATTCTCCATCAGCTCAAGTTCAGAATCAAAGAAATTTTATCCAAACGTGTGTCCTTCATCAAAGGATTGTTAAAAGCTTTGTCGGTCTAATAAAATATGATGAATGTATCGGATTTCACTTGGAATTTTCAATCACTTAGCTAATGCTCAGGTATGCCACGTGAGATCATGTATACGGACGAGAAAACAAGTGGGTGAATGGCCTTTTATCCGGTTTGGTAAATTGTCGTTCAATCAAATTGGTAGCTTGTTTGAATATCAAAAGTTGGTCGTCATTGAGTGGGTTGTATGTTCTAGATAAACTCGTTAAGCATGCAGGTACACATAGCTATTCACGCAACGTATTCAATTATTTTCGTAATATCCTGTGGCAATCGGTCCAATATCGGATAGCAGTGTTTTTCAGGCAACACACATACACATTGAGACGCAAGGCGATATTAGCTATTTTGACTATTTCTGCTATTTCGTCAGAATCCAGCCAACAAATAATATCGGAGTTAATATTTTTTGAACAAAGCTGAGACAGGAAATGGAAATGTTCTGTCGGCCGGCCGGCGGTACATTGCGTTTCTCATAATGCCCACCGATATCTACTTCGAGACCGGTACTGGAGAATAATCTATCCATCCATTTTCCTAAATGCAAAAAAAATTGTTTTCAAGCCCTTTTAACTCATCACAAGCTTCTCAATCTTACCTCAACTTCAATTTGGAAGACCAAGGGAGAGGGATCCCTTCCACTTAAACAGTAAATGAAATAATGCTCTTCCCAGCTCTCGGGAATCATTGTGTCATTCAAGGAGCAATCACTCAATTTGGCATCGTTTTCTTGAACAAAAAAAAAAAATTTCAAGCCCTTTTAACACATCACAAGCTTCTCAATCTTACCTCAACTTCAATGTGGAAGACCAAGGGAGAGGGATCCCTTCACTTAAACAGTAAATGAAATAATGCTCTTCCCAGCTTTCGGGAATCATTGTGTCATTCAAGGAGCAATCACTCAAATTGGCATCGTTTTCTTGAATAAAAAAAAAAATACGCCAAGTCCTCTTAATCTCAAGCTACCCAATCATACCTCAACTTAAATGTGGAAGACCAACGGAGAGGAGTCTGTGAATATGAAAAGTAATTGAAATAAGTCTGTTCCAAGATTTCCCAAATCATGGTGACATCGTTCATTCTCATACCAATGGAGAGCCTCATGTGATCGGTACCGGCGAGCATGAAGTCGAATCGAGCATTGGTCGCGCTTTTCACTTCCTTTGGGAGTAGTTCCAGAGTATCTCAGGTTGGGAATGCTAAATTGTATCGAGTAGCTGGGAGCTCTATCAATGGAACTGGATCTTTGGTTATAACGCATGAATAAGAAGCCAGATTGGTGACGTTTCTTCCATCGAACGATCAATGATTATACAGCCGCAGTAAGTTTCCGCAACAGAAGCTCATAAAACGAAGACCTTAGGACACCGCGCATCGCAGCAGAGCATTTCCATATCAGAAGCTTATTAAATAAAATACTTAAGGATGTGTGATTTTTCAAGGCCGATAATTGTTATAACTAGGAATTCCAGAGTTTGGTATTGTAGAACGAGGGTAGACTCTGATTAGCCTTAACTTGGCAATGCTCAGTGATTGTAACTCTGACTACACATCAAGTGCTTATTTTTAACCTCCAAGTGGTAACCATCGGGTACTGGTCTCATCCAACCGGATTTGACTTGCTAAACGATAAGCGCGAGTGTTGATAACACGACGAAAAACAGCAATGAATACCTGGACTGTTGTCCCAGGCGAATTTAGACAAGCTGCTTTGACACATTCGGACAACATGTTGTCTAGGAATTTCAAGTGATAGTAGGGCCCATTGAACAGATTTGGTGGTAGATAAACTGAAAGGCCAATGCCAGCACTCAATCCCGTAGTGGATACTGATGGCCCCGTGTCCTAGGGGTAGCTAATAAATTGGAACTGGCCCTCCAGGTTGGGGGTTGTGCTTTGGTGTTAACTACCTAACCATAGAAAAAAAAACCTTGTTACGAAGTTACCAATAGCCTCGGAAAGGACTGATTTTATTGTTGACGACCCTGCTAAATGAAAAAAGGACAACGACGTTCGTATCTGCACCTGGAATGCGAGAACATTAAACAGGAGAGGTACAAGCGAACAACTAGCGGAGGCCCTAAACTGCCACAAAGCAGATATAACTGCCATCCAGGAAATACGATGGGATTGGCCGGACAAAAAGAGGATGAAAAACTGGGACATCTACTATGGACCTATGGACCTATGGAGCCAGACAATGAAGGAAAAATATGACATAGCTAAGGATTGCTTCTACGAGCTCCTAGACAAAACCAGTCCAGAAATACTGTGAAAAAATTTGATATCGAAGAACTGCAATCGCAAGAGACCGCCAAGACCTTCGCGCAACGCGTATTCCTTAAGCTTTCGATTAATACTATCAGCATCCAATGTCGAAGAAAAATAGCAACGATGCCAACAAGCCATTAGATCCGCAGCAACTGATGTGCTAGGTTTCCCGCGCTCTCTAACAATAAACCTCTGGTTTGATGAGGAATGCCAACTGATGCTAACAGCCAAGAACGAGGACTACAAGGCTAAGCTGCAGGTCAAGACTAGAGCTGCCGTTGAGCTCTATAGGCAGAGAAGAAGGGAAGAACACCTGATTTTCAGAGAAGTGTCTCAACGAACATGCCTCTCCAATTAGCCAGATCCTTAGCTAACTACCTGCAGTTGCGTGCTTAAGGAGGGATCTTTCTCTACTCCGTCCGACGTCTGGCTGGGAATCAAAGACTCTGCGAACCGGAGTATTGGTGTCCATTCGCTCTACATGTCTTAAATGTCCAATAGGGGTATGTCTAGCCTCTAGCGTTGGCTCGGGAGTTTTGCACAATGATCTTGCAGAAGTGACATGACAGTGTATCGTGCATAGACGGACGAGTTTGGGCGGTATACCAAAACTAGACATGGCTCTGTATAGTTCGTCTCTATAAATGCTGTCGTATGGGGCCTTGAAATCGATGAACAGGTGGTGGGTATCGATTTGGACTCTTTTGGGTTTTCCTAGGATGTGGAATTTCCGGGCCTAAAACCACACTGTTGTTAGTTTGTTGGTAAACGGTTTCAGTGGTTCATATATTGCAGCAGATTGGATCTTGTACATCTATAGTTAGTTCAGTTCGGAGGGTTTCCTTTCTTTTGGATCGGGCAAAGGAAGCTGAGGTTCCATTCTTTTGGCATACTATCATCCGACCATATTTGGGTATTGAGTTGTTGGATGTTACTTACCAAGTCATCTCCACCGGCTTCGTAAAACTCAGCGAAAAGGCATCCGGAAGCCTTCTTAAGCTTAAGCTTAGATATTGCTATCGCCGTTGAACAGACTTCATAAGTGGTTCTTCCATATCCTTGGCATTGACTGTGTCAGAGTTATTCAATCCGTTTGCCCGGTATATTCAATCATATTTCCTGGGTAGCAGTAATGTCAGTTTTTAAGCAGCATATTGGCTTCTGCTAGCACCTCTCCTGTTTAATGTTCGCACATTCCAGTTGCATGTACGAACGTCGCTGTCCGTTTTTCCTTTACATATGTATCGAAAGGGATAAAACACAATTACATATTCAACACACTTTTATCATATATCTTCATACATACAAACATGTTCTGTTAAGTCATACATACCCAACATTTGGTGTCATTAAAATGATAATCGATTGTCACCTTAAAACACCAACCAATCGAGTGCAATTAAAAGTTATCCAACATTTATAAGGCATAATTACTCCCATAAATTTGGTCCCTAATAGGTCCAGACAGGACTTTGGTTTTCCATTTTATACCAGGTAAAAGTAGTACCCTTACAAAATACAAAGGTAAGTACCTTTTTGGACCAGAAAATTGAATGCAATTAGGACTAATTGCGACCACTATTTCCGATTACATAAATGTCCTATTAGTCCTTAACTAACTGAATGCTGCAATTGAATGTGGTATTCACAGCAAATATATTGAAATAGGTATTCGCAAGGAAGTGTAGGTCTTCATGGCACGTATATGGTGAGCATTTTCAATACAGATTTTCAATCTGAAAGGTGACCATTCCTGGAACGATGTTAAACGTTTTGATAGTTGTTAACCTATGTTTAGGATGCAAAGCTCTAATGGCTAAAATTCTCTCTGTCACCTGGATTGTATACTATTATTGCACATGGACTGGATATGAATTGAGCTCCAATGAATATCTGCAAAGTGAAAAGTCTGCAAATATCAAATCCTGTCAGATACGGAGTTCCTAAAGAGCGTTTTAGATTAATGTCACCATAACAAACAGAGAAATAGTTCAACTGCCAATAGACCTGTTCGTTTATTTAACAGGTTATGGGCTCAGCATATATCAAACAAACCTCCTATTTAGATATCAAGGATTGGATTTCTAATCGAGAATATATTGCTGTTGGTTTCTCTCATCGATTCCACACACGCCATAACCTCAACATGAGCACGAACATTGCAGGCTGTATCCAACTTTTTCTTTTAGAAACCACAAATCGAAGCAATTCATCATGAGGCAAGGCTAACTGAAACAGAAAATGGGAGTGACATTAAGGATTTATCAATATTCTTGCACTCCTTGATGGGTGGTCCGAAGAACTCAAAGACTTGCATTTGTTGTCCAAAGTGAGTAACCAGCGGTTGGACCGATGGCATAAGTTATGTTGGCTTTAACAGCCACTGTGGTTAACGGCTTATTCTTCAGAAAACCCACATAAAAAATTTCTAAAGGGTCGAATCGCATCCACGAAGAGAAGACCGTGCTCTCGAACAGCTCGTGCGAAATTTCCAATTTGGCGTGAGCTGTATGGTAAGTAGCGCCGTACTATTGAAACCACATATTATTACTGTTCATATCTTCAAATCCAGGATAAAAGAAGCTGGCCGTTGAGGATGATGTCCTAACCAACGTCGTTCTCAAAGAAATAAGAACCAACGACGCCGCCAGCCCAAAATCAACACCAAACAGTGACTTCTTCGGGACCAAAGCATCACGAAGTCACTGTTTGGTGTGGATCTTGGATCTCATTAGGGGTAATTACCGTCAGTTTTGATTATTGAAGTAACCATCCATTCAGAAATGGCGATCATCGCTGAGGATGATTTTTCGATGAAATTTGCTGTCAGTTTCCAACTGCTCCAGAGCCCATTCAGCAAACACGCGTCGTTGTCTAATTGTCGTTTACCTTCAGCTCCTAGGTCAGTTAAACTTTGTACTGGTGCAGGCTCAAGCCACAATGCAAAACTTGCTAAGTTGTGGTATGAGAAAAACCGAGTGTTAGTGAGCTACGCGAAATCGACTGCCTCGGATTCTCCTGCAGTGAACTCAAGTTGACTCAAGTTTATCCACTACACTGCGAATAGTCCTTTCTGTAGAACGATAACAGAACACCCATTTCGACAAAACAATTTCCTCATTTGCACATGTGTTGAACTTTGCGCAGTACACAGTTTCAAGCCTTCTTAGTCCGTGGGACCGTGAGTGGAAGCTAACGTGGGTGGAAACGACCGTAGGTGGAAGGTATCCTTGAGGTTTGTATCGAGCTAGGTCACATTCCAGGAGGGATGCGAATGTAGTATTCCTACACAAATACGATAAAAGTTCTGACGTCAATCCGAAAGTTCTGAGACTGATGATCTTATCATCATTCCTTCTGAACATCTTGGACAGATCAGTTTATACTCATCTCCGCAGTAGCTTTGATGTAAATCAGCTATCAGCATGAACTCAGGCGCGATCATTAAGGCCCCTCATTCAATATTCAATTCGAAACGAACATACAAATCTTCCGATTACACCCTTACCGTGATAAATGTTAATAAGAGTTTGCAGGTCACAATCTCAGGCCTAAACTACCAGTCTTACCCGACACAGGTACACTGAATACCAAGTGCACCTGTGTCTATCGCTAGATGCAAAAGCCTATTAGCGCAGCATGCTAACTGCAAATCAAATCTCAGATGGAGTCTAGGCATGTCTCGACGCGACGGAGAAAATAACCAAACATAGCTGGATTTAAATAGGTTTAATGGACTGATCTCGCTCGCTAGACCATACAATAGCGCCACCATAAATCTCATCCCTGGACCCGTTCTAATAGGTAGGCACACAGAAATTATACGCCTTTATTCAAACGACTTCTGCAGGAGCTGCATAGACGAAGAGCAAGAAGAACCAGTACTTCATCTTCTTTGTAACTGCCTGGCCCTATCAAACAAAAATGCAAGTTTTACCTTGGAGCTTAGGTTAGGTTGGTGTGCGTCTTCCCAATACAATATAACCCCATTGTGATGCCCGTTTGGTCCCTTCATTATCCCATTAGTACTGTCCATTGTTTTTAGTGCCTTTCCAACCATCCAGATGTAGTTGCAAACCTGTAAAGATTAGAGAGAGAGAGAGAGATTTCGGATAGATCCGTGAGGTCATGGAGAAAGTTTTTTCCTAAGGTCCTCATTCTTAATTGGCTGAAGAATGGGCAGTGGCACAGAAAGTGGAGGGTATCATCGTGTATTTCTTTATAACAGCAGCCTCTACCAAGGTCGTCATCTATAAGATGCATTTTCAGTTTGTGTCTTTTAATCAGGCCTAGCCTGGTATCCGTCGGAGCGGAAAATTCTCCGATTTTGTACGATTAGGATAATTTTAGCTTCGAGGTATTCTTCCGACAAGATTTTTGGAATATATATCCGACATCTTGTAACGCGTCCCGGCGAATTGAGTTGAAGTGCATTCAGGTGCATTTTTCGTTAAATCTTTGACAGCTAAGTGCAGATCTTCTTCCGGTTTCCTTCGACATAATTTCTTCGCTGAAATTATTTACGAATTGTAGTGAAGTGATTTTGTTCCGATGACACATACCTTGAATGGAATTTCAAACTCCGGCGAAGTATGCGTTGCGGAAAATTGTCCGCTCCGACGGATACCCCACTAGCGCAGAATAAGTTGTATCCAGTTAGAACCCCTACTAGTATCTAAACAGATTTCCAGTTTATTTGTAGTAGTTTTTGCGTTCTGGAGTTGTCATACTCAGGCCACATCCTTTTGGATGTTTCATAGGTGCCCTCCCCACCTTTGTTTTTGGCAATATTCCGTGTTTTCTGTCCCACCCGTGATTTGAGGTCACATAGTGGCGGCTTGACGGACTGGTCTGCCTGATTATTGCTGGAAGCAGATCCTTTCTCGCCAGTTCATCAGCAATTTCATTACATCTGTGTCTGGGGAACCAGCAGAGCCAAGCATTTAGTTGGACGCCAAGAACATTTAACTCTTCACTTAAACGCTTCACAAGCTTAGATTTTATTTTGACAGCAGAGATTGCATTTATTGCAGCCTGACTTTCAATAAAGATTATGATATCATCTGGTGGTAAGGTAACCCCAGCACTGAGGTCGCTTTGTCTGCCTCTGCTACTGCCAATATCTCAGGCTGTAAGATACTGCTGTGCCCAGGGAGACGAAAAGTGCTGCTTAGCCTTAGTGAAAACGCATGCGTCAACCAACAAGGCTCTCCAATTAGCCCGGTCCTTAGCTAAATGCCTCAATTTGCGCACTCCAAGTTGGTTGAAGTCGGTTTCTACTTGTACGCGCCACTTAAAAAGAGGTCTTCCTCTACTATGTCCGACGGCGGGCTGGGAATCGAAGACTCTGCGAGCCGGAGTATTGGTGTTCATTCGTTCTACATGTCCTAGCCATCTTAAAAGTCCAATGCGGAGCTTTTTGACCACGGGCATGTCGCAGTATAGCTCGTATAGTTCTTGGTCGAATCTATAGCCCATTGACCGAAGATTTTTCGAACATTTTCCTTTGGAATCGTCCAAGGATTTCTTCAGTCGGTCCATGCTTCAGAGCCGTTGAGCTTTACTACTGAATTGCCTTCATAGCCTGAAGAAACAGCGGGTGGCAAGAGTAATTCTTCGTTTAATTTCTGACGAGATGTTGTTGTCAGAGTTAGTAGCGGACACGAGATGGATAAAGTCCCGTACTACCTCAAAGTTATATCTGTCAATGATGAACTTCTGTCCAATTTTTAGCAACAGGAAACAAGGAAAATAGACAAGACCCCCGTGGTATCCAATAAACTAAAAACTGGTCTAGGTGTGCAGGCGATTTGCTTTCAGCCACTCTAACCTAACCTAACCAAATCCACAATAGTGTACCAGCCACACCCCAAAAAGATGCTCTTGATATAAAGATATTTTCCAGACTGACTTGTCGCTTAATATTGGAAGACAGCTTACCTGAAATTTTCCAAGCATGTCACATATCCCGACAATGAGACGCACTTCTATGCGATTTATTCAATATCGTGCTGGAACATGCGTATATTGTGTTGGGCAGGTGTAAATATGGAAGGCAATATCTTCAACAAATTTGTCCAGCTCTTGGGGTACGCAGACGATACCGACACCATTGATCGCTTCCATCGTGCCAGGACTGTCGAATTTCTTGAGACGGATTTTTTATCAGCAAAATCGTTACGCCGGGCTCAGTAGTGCGATGGTTTGTGCAATGAACGGCCGCGCAGAAGTTCTGGATTCAACACCTAAATGATTTTTAACTGGCCCTTCACTCGTGATGATTCGATAAATCATTCAAGTAGTATCAACTGTCATGAAAAGCTTAGGAGCTCCAAGAACAATTCAAGTGTGTCTGTGTACACTTGAATTGTTGTCAGAAAAGCCGGGCCCTGGGTTCTAACGAGTATGTTGCGCCAAAAGTTTGTATTTATAAAATCGTTTGCCTTGGATAAGAACAGATGGTAAGGGCTTGGTGCTAGGTCCGGATTATATGGTGAACCAAGCCGGGTCCGGGCCATCCCCGAATTTCAAGCGAATCATCTATTGATGTGTTTGGCATGGCGTTGTCTTTATGGAACACCATTCTTCTTACATGGGCCTAAGCCGGCCGCTTTCGGACGTTTTCTTCTTTTAGACGGTTTAATTTTTGACAGAACAGGATTGAAATATAAGTCCATCCCCGAATTTCTCTTCTCCTCTTAGACGGTCCAAATTTTCACAGAACAGGACTGAATTATAAGTCTATCTCCGAATTTCTTTCTTCTTTTTCAATTTTTGACAGAACAGGACTGAAGTATAAGTCCACCCCTGAATTTCTGGCGAATCACCTATTGATGTGTGTGGCCTGGCGTTGTACTTATGAAACACCATTCCTATCATATTTGTCTAAGCCGGCCGCTTTCGGACGTTTTCTTCTTTTAGACGGTTTAATTTTTGACAGAACGGAACTGAATTATAAGTTTTGCTTGCCGGCTAGCCGCGATTTGCTTTGTGTTGTCGTAAGTGCTTAAATTTTCATCAATAGTCACCATCCACTTCAGAATTGATCTATTCAGCAAATCAGCATCGTTTGACTGGTAAGGTGTAGTACATGAGGTTATTTTATGTCACCCATACATCGAGCATCTTTTTCTATGCAGCCTTCAAAAGGTTTCAAAACTGTTTTCTGTGCAATATATAGCTCCTGAGCAAGCGGAACAGTGCTAACATGACGGCCAGACTCGACGACAGTACAAACAGAGCCAGGTAATAAAATCTAAAGGTCAAATTCAAAATAATTTGTCCAGTAACGGTAGCTCTTGATGTTGAGAGAGGATTCAACGGTGGAGACATTATTTGCGGACTGTGTCACACTTCCGTCCTGCATTTCTAGAAGTGGCGGAAAAAGGTTCCAACGATAGAGACATCATTTGTATACAAAACAATGCTACAGCTTCCGTCCTGCATCTCCAGAAGCTATTATCTCAGACCACCAAGAAGACCAGGCGTAGAAAAGAAGAGATTCAATACCTTTATGATCTGTGGCCCTATATGGCTTCTTCATACCTCAGCTGATGCTACAGATGGTGATAGACTGACATTAAGAACGAACTAAATTAGGTACTAAGTACTGGTAAACAGCCAACTTAGAGGATTCTTTCCAAAGGTTCCAACGTTCCCGAAGACTTATTCAATTTCAAGAGACCTGTAAAATTTAACAAGCTGAACAAAGTTACATTGCACAACACAACCTCATATTTGATATCCTCTACACGAACTCATCCATATGAATTTTTTACAGCAGGCACTCGTGTGCATTATGTCCTGCATCATGGGTTCATATCCTCTAAAGTTAAAGTTTTCAAATACCTTTGCAACATTTACGACCAGGGTTAACATGAGCATCAATACAAAAAAACTGTAATGGAGAGTTATCAGCTTAAACTCAACGAGTTTTTAAGTGCTCCCTGCTCAGGTACCTTGTATGGTCTATTGAAACCACTCAACCCCCGTCAACCACCCAACGAAGCGTAAAGCTGAAAGTAAAGCAAATATTTTCAATAAATTTCAAAATCCATAAAGGCACATTCCATCTGCCAGGCACATCCATAACAAGTTAATCGAACATGATACTTCCATCCGTTCGATCCTGCAGAACTATTTTTATCGCAAACATGAGTTCATCATTTCATTTTATCGTCCCAAACGCCATCTGTGCTATTTCCTGCCTCGTCCGCAAGTTACTCATAAATGTTTTTACACGTTCTTTCCTTGTTTCCCTTTCTTTTGCTCCTTCTTCGTCTATGGGCTTTGTGATTTATGAACACGTCCAAGAGGTTTACATTCAAACGTCGAATATATAGAAGCAGTACCAAGGAGTCCTTGTCTCAAGTCCAAATACGTTGACAGGGTGAATGTCAAGACAATGTGTACTGCATGCTGACCTTTTTCAATTGTTTTCCAGTCGAATGAAAATGGCTGGCGCTTTGTTGACTTTCCGACCTTTCGCAAGGCGGTGGCATCTTGACATACTTATGGAATATGGGGGAGGGGGGATATTTGCATATTCTATTCATGTGTGTGTGCACTCTCTCGCTCTGTGCGTTTACGAGGGAGCAAGATATCACGGAAGTGATAAAGCTTGTATTAGATGTTAGAGGCTCATATATCAAATTCTATGGTGTTTGGAATCGCATGTAGAAGATACCATGATAGGTGATTTCACCATAACCCCAACTACACTGATATTGATTTTACATTCGTTTTATGGTAGTGGGGTATAAAAGGAAATGGAACATCTTGACGTCCATAACCATAGTCATTACCCTGTCAGATAAAGCGCTCCCAGGATGAAGGTCTACGGTGATTTCAAAAGGAAAATGTCAAATGCAGTTGGGATCGGATGGGAATACTGTCAATTCCACGCAACTGGAATGTTTATCTGGATGCAGTTCAAATCGCTTTTTATACATACTTCCTATGACAGGGAATAAATCCTTCTTGTCGGCGACGGATTATGAGTCTGCTTCCCTGATAGGTAGAGCTAAGTGATTGCATAGCGTGGTTTTGTTAAAGTTCCTTTCATCGACCAACAAAAGAATGTTTCCTGTATCGCACTTTATAAGCCCGTAGGACAGACGATTTATTTCCAGAAACAAATTAGAGTCGGACCAACAGTTATAGTTACGCCGAACATTTAGTTTGAGAGCTCGTTTCCATTGTTTGGTTTTTCGCTAAGGACTTGATTTTATGTCCCTCTCCGGCAAACTTATCCATGATTAGCATTTGCCTCAGAGTTGGGTACTAGTCTTTGGGGCAGCTACTTGCTTGCCGGGGTAAACCTAGGCCTCCAAAGCCGGGTTAATAAGACTCGTTTCAAACTGCCTACCTTTGTCGACATCAAGTTGGTTGAGATCGGCTTCTAAATGATTTTCCAATAGGGACGAATGGATTATAATACTCTGTGGCGGCCATGTTGTTTAAGGGCGCACCTCTGTCAAATGTATTTTGAACATTCAATCACTGATGCCGAAATACCGTTGCAAGTTACACTACTGAAAGTCCAAGTCCAAATGATAAACCTCAGGGTCTTATATAAGATCTCCTGAGTAGTTCGAGTGAGGGCCTTACTACTGAATTGCCTTCTTAGCCCGATGAAACAGCGGTTGGCAAGAGTAATTCTTCGTTTAATTTCTGACGAGATGAAATAAATAAAGTGCCGTACTACTTCAAAATTATATCTGTCAATGGTGACATTCTGATCAATTTGTCGATGTTGTGTGTCCTTTCGTGTTGACAGCATATACTTCGTCTTGCACTCGTTTACTGCTAAACACATTTTTAAAGCTTCTTTCTCTATACCAGCAAACGTGGCTATGACATCACGTTTGGTCCTACCAATGATGTCAATATCGTCGGCGTATGCTAGTAGTTGTACCGATTTTTGGAAAATTGCGCGTCTGGTGTTGGCTCGTGAGTCTTGCACAATCCTCTCGGGAATCAGATTGAAGAAGTCACATGAGAGCGCATCGCCTTGCCTAAATCCTGTTTTTGGTATCGAATGTGTCGGTGAGGTCTTCTTCTCCATCGTTATCCTACCCATACGGACGAGTTAGGGCGGTCTACCAAAACTAGATATGGCTCTGTATACTTCGTCTCTATAAATGCTGTCGTATGCGGCTTTGAAATCGATGAATAGGTGGTGGGTATCGATTTGGACTTCTTGGATATTTTCAAGGATCTGCCGGGGTGTGAAAATTTGATCGCTTGCGGACTTTCCTGCCCTAAAACCACACTGATAAGGGCCGGTCAGGTTGCTGGTAAACGGTTTCAGGCGTTCATATATTACAGCAGATAGTATCTTGTAGGCGATGTTGAGGAGACTTGTGCCTCTGTAGTTGGCGCAGTTCAGACGATCTCCTTATTTTTGGATCGGGCAAACGATGCTGATGTTCCATTCTTCAGGCATACTTTCATCCGACCTGATTTGGTGGAAGTTGCTTACCCAATCTTCTCCGCCGGATCTATATAGCTCAACGGGAAGGCCGTCATTTCCGGCAGCCTTATTAAGCTTCAGTTTAGATATTGCTTTCCTCACTTCACTCAGGTCGGGTGTTTGGCAGCTTTCGCTGTCGTTGCCAATATTGAATGGTTCGTTCTGCCTGACAACGGAATGTTGATCGTCATCACCGTTCAACAGTCTGCAGAAGTGGTTCTTCCATATCCTCAGCATCGACTGTGTCTCAACTACGATTTTGCCTTGTTCATCTCGACAGGATTCTGTTCGAGCCTTTTATCCTTGGCTTTGACGTTTTACACTTTGGAAAAACTTGCAAACGCCTTTCCTGGAGTGGCACCTCTCTATATCCTCGACCGTGCACTTTTCTTGCTCTCTTGTCTGAACATCCGCTGTTCTTCCCTTCTTCTCTGCCTATATAGCTGAACGGCAGCTCTCGTCTTCACCTGCAGCTTAGCCTTATAGGCGTCGTTCTTGGCTGCGAATATCTGTAACCATTCTTGCTGGTGAGCGCGAAAAACCTAGCACATCAGTTGCAGCTGCTTTAATGGCTTGTTGGCATCGTTGCCATAGTTCTTCGACATTCGTTGCTGGTGGTATGGTGTTAATCGAGAGGCATATGGATACGCTTTGCACGAAGGTCTTGGCGGTCTCTTGCGATTGCAGTCTTTCGACATTAATTTTTTTCACAGTATTTCTGGATTGTTGTGGCGTGGTGGATATCCGCGTTCTAACATTGGCTGCAACAAGATAGTGGTCCGAGTCGATGTTAGCTCCTAGGAATGTTCGGACATCCAAAATACTGGATGCGTGTCTCTTGACTATCGCAATGTGATCAATTTGGTTGACCGTTCGTTGATCTGGAGACCGCCATGTCCACTTATGGATATCGAGGTGAGGAAACCGTTTGCTGGCTAACATCGTACTTAGGTAGTCGCTCATTGGTTTTGTCAAGGAGCTCATATAAGCAGTCCTTAGCTATATCATCTTTTTCCTCCGCTGGGGCGTGAGCGCATCTAAGGGTAATGTTGGCGAATTTGGCCTTGATGCGGATCGTTACAATGCGTTCACAATGTCTTGGAAACATAAGACTTCTTGCCTAAGTCTGGCACTTATAACAAATCCGCATCCGAATAGTCGCTGTTTCTGCTCACTATAACACGGTCCGTAGTAGATGTCACAGTTTTTCATCCTCTTTTTGCCCGGTCCATCCATCGTTTTTCCTGGATGGCAGTAATATCTGCTTTGTGGCATTTAAGTGCTTCCGCTAGTTGTTCCCCGGCACCTCTCCTGTTTAATGTTCTCACATTCCAGCTGCAGATACGAACGTCGTTGTCGTTTTTTCATTTGGTAGGGTCATCAACAATAAAAGCAGTCCTTTCCGGGCTATTGGTTGCTTCGTAACATATATTTTTTAAATGGTTGGGTATTTAACCCAAAGCACAACCCCCAACCTGGAGGGCCATTTCCAATTTATTAGATACCCCTAGGACACGGGACCATGAGTATCCACTACGGGATTGAGCGCTGCCGTTGGCCTTTCGGTTCATCCGCCACCAGCTTTGTTCAAGGGGCCTGACTAACCCTTCAAATTTCTAGACAACCTGTTGTCCGAATATGTCGAAGCAGCTTGTCAAGGCTCGCGCGGGACAGCAGGCCGGGTATTCTTTCTGTGCCATTCTGATCTGGCTGTTTATAGTTTTGCTGTTTTTCGTCGTGTTATCAACACTCGCGCTTATTTTTAGTTTAGTAAGCCAAATCCGGTTGGATGAGACCAGTACACGATGGTTATCACTTGGAGGTTAAAAATAAGCACTTGAAGTTTAGTCAGAGTTACAACCACGGGGAATTGCCAAGTTAAAGCCAATCAGAGTCTACCCTCGTTCTACAACACCCAACCCTTTCGAGCAGCTTAGGGTTTCTAATAATTCTCCGGTTGCATTATTTCTCTTTAGTTTATTCACATTCCAGTTGTAGATACCAGAGTCGTTTTATTATTTTCATTTGGCAGGGTCTTCAGAAATCAGTCGTTCCCTAGGCTTACCAAAATCGTAAAATTAAAATTTGTTGAGGTCATTCACTGTATGACTCTACCCTGAGTGCTTCTCGCCGTGCCTTATTCCATGCTGTTAAACCAATTGCGGTTACATTGCTGCTGCCAGCTAAATGCCTAAGCCATTAGCCCAATCACTTAACCCTAAAACGTTTTACCAACTGCGGTGCACTCCGAAGAAATAAATTTTCAATTTTCAACTTATCTTGGGTGTGGCTTGCAGCCTAGCTCCCACTAATGCCTTCAAAATTACGGCAGCGTTCCCCTAAACAATTCGCGGTATAGTTCCTTCAAGGGTGGGTTCTGTTCGAATGGTAAATTGTCATTCAATTTGTAGACATCCTTTTTCCAGCAGGTTTTCCCTAAACGCCATAGCAATTAAAGCACCATCCACCGTAACAACAGAACAAGGCATGAAACTCCCTAATTTGTTTTAGTTCT
The DNA here is from genome assembly GCA_949824845.1 of Rhingia rostrata. NCBI lineage: Eukaryota > Metazoa > Arthropoda > Insecta > Diptera > Syrphidae > Rhingia > Rhingia rostrata. The sequence continues at coordinate 71,435,405 of OX463758.1, forward strand.
TTGTTTTTCGAATATCCTGACCCTAAATTGACCTTAATTTGGTGTTTATTGTTTTGTTAACCTCCGGGTTACCGCGGAATAATCAATGGTTGAGCATTTTTCTGTCAATTAGTGGGCTACCCACAGATGTTTACCCAATCCCAAGTTAAGGCTAGGAAGTACAGAGTGCAGTGACTTGAAAGTTGAAAGCCAGCAAAAGGATAAAAAGAAAACATTTACCATGAAAAATTCATCGTCCTTTCTTGTGTGCTTGAGAATTCATTCGCACCCCAAAACAGTACTGTTTATGGATAAAAGGGTCATGAACACCAGTCAGTTCTCGGAACAAACAAGGATTCGTTGTCTTTTCAAGTTGTGACGAGGTCAGCTACTTTTCTGGAGTGGAGTGGAATAACGTGCGTTATGACCCATAAAATGGATGAAGTCAAGAATTGAGGCACGATTATGATTGAATGATTAAGTGCGAAATCCTTGAGTTTTCTTGCATGCTGTGAAGGTGAGTAATCCCATCGAGTATGTGCGATTTTTTTTTACGACCCATCGATTGGTGTCTAGGACTTTGTTGGTCCTTATCAATGTTTTATGGCGATTTATAGGGATTGGGTGGAAGTAAAGGGATGAACGCTGAATTGGAATTTTGTATCGATGATAAGGATGTATAGGAAGTTTGATTTGACATCAGATATGCGACGAAATTAGGGTCGTTTTGAAAATGGTAGACAATTTGAATATTATTGTTATCCTACCTTAGGGCTTTGTAAGATGTCCCGTTGTTTGCATAGCCGAGACATGTGAACAGTTCGTTGAATTTAGGAGGATTCAGGTTTCCAGACAGAGTCTGGTATGGGTAGCAGAGACTTTTTCAAACAACAACCGGGTGTTTTTTTTTTTTTGAATTATGATAGGATAGGGGCGACTTATATAGGTTGTATCCTTTCAGATCAGGGGTGAACCAGTTGTGAGTTTATCATACAATAACGAACAAGTGTGTAATTTATTTAAGGGGTAATAATATAGTTAAAGTGAAACAATTTTTTTATGGCCTTCAGCAGTCAGACAACGTTATTTGCTTTTGAAGACCCTCACTGATTTTAGAAACCTGCCAGAGAATTGCAAAAAAAGTTTTTGAGATTTTTTTTTGCGAGTTTATGGGGTTAAAGGTTTATAGTTGTATTGTGTTGGGGGCAAACAATTGCGGGACGAGCAATACCGTAGCGCGATCATCTTCATATTTCTCTATTGTCTCATCTGTTGTCACCAAGTACTGGATATACAGTCATCGAAACGTATATGCTTACAGCTGGCTCTCTCAAGAATGAGATTAAGAAGTCACCTGGCAGTGTATCGCCTTCCTTGAATCCTGTTTTGGTATCGAATTTGTCGGTGAGTTCCTTCATGGGTGGGTTCGTTTCCGGCCCTCATCCTGCACAGAAGGGCGAGTTTCTCTTCATTTCCGGCCCTCATCCTGCACAGGAGGGCCAGTTTCTCTCCGGTCTCATCTGCTGTCGCCAAGTACTGGATATACAGTCATCGAAAAGTATAGGCTAACATCTGGCTCCCTCTAGAATGAGATTACGAAGTCATCTGACAGTGCATCGCCTTCCGTAAATCTTGTTTTGTTATCGAATGTGTCGGTGAGGTCGTTTCTGGCCCTCATCTTGGATAGAAGGGCGAGTTCCTCTCCGGTCTCATCTGCTATCGCCAAGTACTGGATATACAGTCATCGAAAGGTATAGGCTAACAGCTGGCTCTCTCATGAATGAGAATAAGAAGTCACCTGGCAGTGTATCGCCTTCCTTTAATCCTGTTTTGGTATCGAATGTGTCGGTGAGGTCGTTTCTGGCCCTCATCTTCGACAGAAGGGCGAGTTCCTCTCCGGTCTCATCTGCTGTCGCCAAGTACTGGATATACAGCCATTGAAAAGTAAAGGCTAACAGCTGGTCCTCTCAAGAATGAGATTAAAGAAGTCCCATGACAGTGCATCGCCTTCTCTAAGTCCCGTTTTGGTATCGAATGTATCGGTGAGGTCGTTTCCGACCCTCATCCTGCACGGAAGGGCGAGTTCCTCTCCGGTCTCATCTGTTGTCGCCAAGTACTGGATATACAGTCATCGAAAAGTATAGGCTTACAGCTAGCTATCTCGAGATTGAGATTAAAGAAGTCAAATAACAGTGGATCGCCTTCCCTAAATTTCGTTTTGGTATCGAATGTGTCGGTGAGGTCGTTTCCGACCCTCATCCTGCACGGAAGGGTGAGTTTCTCTCCGGTCTCATCTGCTATCGGAAGTACTGGATACACAGTCATCGAAAAGTATAGGCTAACATCTGGCTCCCTCAAGAATGAGATTAAGAAGTCCCATGACAGTGCATCGCCTTCTCTAAATCCCGTTTTGGTATCGAATGTGTCGGTGAGGCCGTTTCCGACCCTTATCCCGCACAGGCGGGGAAATTCCGACGGTATACCCAAACTTTGAAATCGATGAACATGTGGTGGGTATCGATTTGGACTAAGGTCCGATCAGGTTTTTTTGTAATCGGTTTCCAGCGTTCAAACTTTACGGCAGATAGTATCTTGTAGGCGACATTGAGAAGACTAATGCCTCTGTAATTGGCGCAGTTCAAAGGATATCCTTGTGTGACTTGAGCTGCGAAAAAGCTATCAAGCTTTCGATTCTACAACAGCAACCCATCAGAGGAAAACCGAACAAAATTCAAACAAGCCAGACATGATTGTAATGCCCTGTTAAAGCGTGTCAAATTCTTCGACGACCAAAAGTTGAGGCAAAAAAAACCTCTAATGTCCCAGTGGTTATAAACAAAATCGGCCTCATCATCAGTTCCGACGCTCATTCACAATAACATTCCAGCTGTCCGCTCTTTGGGTAAAGCCAATCTACTTGCTGCGCATCTAGTAACCAGTCTTACGTTGTCAGATTGTGCCCAGTCTCCTCCTGTATTTGAGAAAGTAGAGAATTCTATTGGAAATTCAAATTCAAAAATTCACTTTCGTACTAGCATAGTTGCAAGAGTTTTATTCGACATTCATAAATCCGCTAGTCTAGAAGGGGTATACCCACTATTCTGAAGAAGTGTTCTCCTTGTCTTGCGAAACCACTGCTTGAGTCTTTTTTTGTCCTACTCATCATTTGTCCAGCCCGGTCCCTAAAAAATGCGAATCTTCTTCCCTGTCCAACTACCGAACAATTGCACTCAAGTCCCTTCTTTCCAAGGTCCAAAGAAACGCTGACAAAACGTCAGCTTATGAAATATTCCGAAACATGAAAACTTCTCAATGACCGGCAGTATGGTTTCGCAGCAACAGTTAGATTGATGATTTGATGACATATCTCACCGAAAAGTGGAACCAACCAAAGCAGGATTGTCGCAATAGATATTTCAAAGGCATTTGACAGGGTTTGGCATCAAGCTCTTTAGCCGAAAATGCGTGCATTTGGAATCTATGAAATCCTTTTTCTTGGATTAGAAATTTTCTTTCGAAACGCTCAATGCAATTCGTTAGAGACAGTTTCAAGTCTGCAACTCACCAAATAAATACTGGTGTCCCTCAAGGCTCAGTTTTGTGTTCGATTCTCTTTCTTGTTTTGATAAATGATCTCCTGCAACTTGTAATCCAATTCATTCCTTCGTTGATGACAGTACTCTCATCTTCCCATATTAGTTTAAGGGTCAACGTCTTTCATCTTCGAACGTGGACTCTAAACGACAACATATGTTAAGCTCATTGAATTCCGACCTTGACAGCATCATCAAATTTACCCCATTTGATGATGCTAACAGAGTAGAATTCAACGCTTCCAAAACACAATGCTGCCTTCTGTCGTTAAACCGAAACCAAAATCTAGAGTCATTATCCATGATGGATACCTTGAAGAAACTGAAAAGATTTCCATGCTTGGTAAGTGTGTTTTCTAAAGAGTCACGTTGTAAAGACCATGTCTGGCTTTCCTAAATCGGTGTAAGAAATATTTTACCCTCTCTGAAGTCTGAACTATCAAGCATTTATACGCCCTAGGCTTGAGTTCAACGCCCACATTGTGTCGGGTGCACCTCCTAGATAGGGTTCAAAAGCGTGCGAAAAAAAACGTATAGGAGACCTAGCAATAGTGAACTCTTAAGTTTCGCGTTAGTTTAACAACCAATAAAATAAATAAAAAATAAATTTATGGCGCACCAGGCTCGTTAGTACTCAGGGCCTAGCTTTTTTCTCACAACCATTCATGTGTGCGTGTGTACTTCTTTGCACTATGGCGGGACCTCCTGTTTTATGCTAAATCCGAACGGCTAAGTTGAGAAAAGCTTTCGTTACAATTGATACTACTCGGATGATTTGTCAGATCATCACGAGAGGAGGGCCAGTGAAAAATAATTTTGGTGTTGCTACGGCTGGGAATCAAACCCAGACCTTCCACGCTGCAGTTCATCGCACTAACCTTCGCGCCACTGAGCAATGAAATAGCCAGCTGCATTATTCCCATTCAACAATTCAGCCGCAATACTCCTTAAGCATTGAATGCAAATCGGTTTACCCTCAAGCATAACTTCCGACGAACAATGGAATACAGAGGTTCGTACATAAACCGAACAACACGAATTTGCAAGGCTTTACCAAACACTGTTTTTCCTTTCCGTTATAACTGACAGGAATTTACAAACAATTTGCATCGGTATTTCCTTTTTTTTTTCATCCCGATTTTTCATAACTCCCAACTGTGCTAAAACAGATAGAGGGTATTCATAACCCCTTGAAAGCGGGCAGATTATTACAAAAAAAAAAAACTTCACTTAGGGCGGGTGGTTGGTAGTTTTTGCTGTCCTCACCAGTATTGATTGATGTGTTCTGCCCGACAGCGGGAGATTGTTCGTCATCGCCGTTCGACAGTCTGCAGAAGTGGTTCTTCCATATCCTCAACATTGACTGTGTGTTAACTGCGATATTTCCTAGTTCATCTCTACAAGATTTTGGTCGTAACTTATGTCCCTCGATTTGATGTTTCGCACTTTGGTAAAACTTGCGAAAATCATCCCTGGAGTGACACCTCTCTATATCCTCGATAGCGCATTTTCTTGCACTTTTTCTGAAAAGCCGGTGTTCTTCACGTCTTCTTTGCCTATAGTGCTCAAAGGCAGCTCTCGTCTTCACCTGCTGCTTAGCCTTGAAGTCCTCGTTCTTGGCTGCCATCTATAGGCATTCTTCATGAAACCAAAGTATCTTGCTGGTGTGCGCAAGAAACCTCGCACATCAGTTACGGCTGATCTTCGACATTAGATGCTGATCGTGTGGTGTTCATCGATAGGTCTAGACGGACTTTTGCGATTGCAGTCAGTATTTCTGATTCGTTGTGACTTGGAAGGTTTCCCCATTCATACCTTGGCTGCAACAAAATAGCGGTCCGTGTCAATTTTAGCCCCTCGGAATGTTCGGACATCCATAACACTGGATTCCTCCCTCTTGTCTTGCACAATAGTCGCTGTTTCTGCTCATTATAACACGGTCTGTAGTAAATGTCACAGTTTTTCATTCTCTTTTTGCCAGATCGATCCCATTGAATTTCCTGAATGGCAGTAATGTCTTCTTTGTAGGAGCTTTAGGCTTCTGCTAGTTGTTCATACCTCGGCCTCAACAAGGTAGTGATCGGAGTCAATTTATCACCTCGGAACGTTTCGACATCCAAAAAACTGGATTCGTGCCTCTTGCCTATCGCAATGTGATCAATTTGATTGATCGTTCGTTGATCTGGAGTCCACAATGTCCCCTTATTTACATAGAGTTGATGACAACGTGGGCATTTCGTGCCGCAGCGCAGTCAGTTAGCCTAAGTAACTTGCCAGACGTGTTGTTGTGTAGGCTGTGTTTTTCGACAATACTGCTAAAGTTGTCTTCTCATCCTAGCTTTGTGTTATAATCCCCCAGCATGATCTTAACATCGTACTTCAGTAGTCGCTCATAGATGTTGTCTAGGAGCTCGTAGAAGCAGTCTTTCGCTGTTTCATAGTTTTCCACCTTCGGAGCATTAGCGCTTATAAACCTTGTATTGTTGAGCTTGGCTTTGATGCGGATTGATACAATGCGTTTGCTAATGTCTTGAAAACATAAGACTTCTTGCCCACGACTGGTACTAACAAATCCACATCCGAATAGTCAATGTGTCTCCTCAGCTATAACAAGGTCCGTAGTAGGTGTCACAGTTTTTCATCCTCTTTTTGTCAGATCGATCCCATCGAATTTCCTGGATGGCAGTAATGTCTTCGTTGTAGCAGCTAAAGGCTTCTTCTAGTTGTTCGCCGGTCCCTCTCCTTTTTAATGTTCCTACATTCCTACGAATGTTGTCCTTTTTTTCGGAAAGGACTGATTTTATTGTTTGCGACCGTACATTTTATTGTTTGCGACCATACATTAACATTAAAATCAGTCCTTTCCGAGGCTTTTGATAGCTTCATAACAGAAGGTTTTTTCATCGGTGGGTAGTTTACCCAAAGCAAATCACCCAACCTGGAGGGCCAGATTAATTTTTTTGGATTTCCCTAGTAAACGAGGTCATCAGTATCCACTACGGGATTGAGCGCTGCCGTTGGCCTTTTGTTTTATCCATCACAATCTCTGTTCATGGGGCCTGACTTACCCTTTAGTCACCTAAGTCACCTATTGTCTGGATAAGTGGAAGTAGCGCAGCTCATAGAGGCTTTTCACTGTGTCCATCTTAACTGCGACTGTAGATGCCACCGTTGACTCCATCTTTGGAGAATAAGTGTGTTAGTGCGAGTATACGTCTTCCCCCGCTCTCATCTGCTGCCGTCAGGACTTTACATAGGTGTTGGACCCTATCTACGTGAGGGCTGAGAGTCGAAGTTAGTAGACATCAGATAGTTGAATTTGACCGCATTTTCTCTATTTCTACATCGAACTTATCGCAGTTAGCTTTCTTGCGGTTTTGGTGCTGTAGAGGGAGTTTTTTAACGTCTTAAATCTAAAATTCAATTGTTTTGATATCAGAGTATGAGGTTTCTGATGAAACTTTTCTGTGGCACACACTGAATTTCTTAGAATTATTGAAGAGGACAATTCCAAGAACCTCTTGCTTATTTTTAATGGAAAAATTCGGGTCATTACCCCTGTTCGCTATTAACAGATTATCGTCTATTAAAAATTGAGCCCCAAATATTTAATTCATGTTGCCAGGTATTCGTTTTCACAAGAAACGGATCCACTCAGGCCAATCCGAGTTTGAAGTCTTATACGCCAATAAAACCAAACCTTAACCTGCACAAGTTCTTAAAAGTTTAATTACATTTCCACCCTCATGGTCCCCAAGATAAACGTATTAAATCATCAGAATAATATCCTGTCGTCAGATTGTAACAACTTCCTACTTATTTACCTACTTATATAAGTCCATCACTCCACATTCAGTCTAATCTGGCGTGAACGAAAAAAAAAAACAAGTTCAACCGTCCACGCAACTCAAGTCTAAAAGGTCAATACTGGTTCCATTGCAGAACAAGCACTTTGCTGGTCATAAAAGAGGAGGCACTCATAGGTCAGCAAGCCGCCATCCATAGGAGGAGAAACCTCAAGTTGCCACAGTGGAATGCAAGAACCTGAAATAGAATTCCACAACTGGGTCAAACACCATTCAAACGGTCTATAGGGATGACTTTCCTCTTCACCAGCCAGCTCTTTCAGCACACTGACCTTGGTCAATTCCATGTTTGCCTGGCTTGATCCTCTTACCCCCACATTCACAAACAGAAACCACCATTTAACACAACGACAACTGCCGTCAACAGGAGGTCAATAGTTACAATAAATCGGATTGCGTGCCGGCTTTAGAGTCTGAAATTAATTTCAATTTCCATGGCGCACTTTATTTCCCCTATGTTGACAGGCCAACCTCTTTATTGGACAGAGGTTAATGAACTAACATTTGATTTGTGAGCTTCGGAGGGTGGGGCTTTAATTGATTGATTGTCCATTATGGTATTTCATCCATGCTATCTCCCCAATGAGATGCAAAGTGAATCATTTAATCCAGCACTTCATCTTAATTCTGAAAGAATGATGAATGTTTGCATTGGCTTGAGTAATATATCAACTTGACGTGGAATAGGGATAATAAAAAACGTAATCCACTGAGAAACAATTAGGATGGTGGACATGGAGTCCTTTTCTGTGAGGCGGTAATTAAAAATCCATTAAAATTTTCAGAAGTGTTTTTTTTTTTTTAAGTAAAATGTGAAGTAAGGTAGGTGAGGTCATATGCGTGCTACTGCCAAGAGATTGGTTTGGTCTTACAGGAAACGGATAAAGCTTTCTGTGTACGGTATCCTTAACTATTGCATGTTTAAAGGGTTTTCTTTATTATCTAACCGCATTGTTGGGAAGAAGGTCGAATGTTGAGTTTATTTTTGGCGAATTCCATTGGCTCAAGGTTTTTTTTTAAATTCCTTTGCTTATGGGGATTTTTTTAAGGTAAAGGCTTTAATGTCTGGTGCTTTGTCAGACTAGTCATCCAGCATAAGGTAGCTTTGAGTTGGGTTTAGTTGGGTTTAGTTCAGAACTTCTATTTCGATTTCTTGAGCAGGGTGTAGATTACTTCATTCTTATAGGTCGCTAGCTGGAATTGGTTGCGCCATCCGATATCAGTATCCTAAGAGACTCTGCCACTGATACACTGCTCGCAATGGCCCCCCGTTTAAGGAGCATCCATTTGCTGTAGCCAATATTTTATTGCATACAGAAGGAAGATCTGGCCAAGTTATAGGAGTCCTTAAAGTTTTGCGGAACTGTACTATTTTGGTTTCTAACGTGTTTGTCTCGTGCAACGGCATGTCCCGTATATTGGCTAAGAAGATAGAAATTGGCGTTGCAAAAAAAAATGTATGGACGAAATATAGATATGTGTTGGGATTATTTACATATGATGTTCAGACACTTTTTCAAACGCTTGGCCAAAGACAACGATTTTCTAAACAATGGGCGTGTTTTACTTAATAATTTTCATAACTGGCGCTATAGTCCAGAATGAACCTGGGCCTCAACCAACATGCCTCTCCATTTAGCCCGGTCCTTAGCTAACTGCCTCCAGTTGCGCACTCTAAGTTGTTTGAGATCGGTTTCGACTTGTACGCGCCACTTAGGGCGAGGTCTTCCTCTACTGCGTCCGACGTCTGGCTGGGAATCTAAGACTCCGCGATCCGGAGTATTGTTATAGAATTCGTTCTACATGTCCTTGTCATCTTAAGCGTGTAATGCGGAGTTTTTTGACCATGGGCATGTCGCTGTACAGCTCGTATAGTTCTTGGTTGAATCTTCGTCTCCATAGCCGGTCAACGCAAGCGACAAGCTAACGAATTAAAAAAAATAACAGATTTGGCATTTAGTTGCAACCTTGAGTATACACAATTCATGTGTATACTCAAACCTCCGCCATCTGATTTCAATACTCGAATCCTCCGGGGATTCTTAAAACTGGTAAGCCAAGTGAGATTTTCTGAAAACGTTTCCCTCATCGATATTTGTTTGACAGCTTTCTTTCATAGAAACACGTATATTACAACAAAACTTCCGCCAAACATATTTTATTTAGTTGTACCACCCAAAGCGCCTTAAAGGATAACCAAATCCATCAACCCCTTCTGACATAAATGCTAAATTCTGAAGAAAATCTGGAGCTTACAATTCGAAGCGCTGTATAGATACATACCTACTGACTTTCCAGAGAGTACATTTGACAGCCTGAAAGTTCAATTATGTAAGCCCTTTTCATATTCATCCATCCCACCGGAAGTAAATTTGACGCATAAGCAGTGGTAAGCACGCACAACGTCCGTCAACAGTCTAACAATGAATTCTATTTAAGAATTCCAATTAAAGACGGTTCCTGTATCCCTGTCACTTTTCGTATCCTCGCATAGCCCTATTGCATCTACCTCCCTCACATTCGAAAACAGATAACGATGATGTCAGATACAGGCCGGTGGCCCATCCGATAAACACACATTCAATTCGCTCGGGAATACCCAGTAAGACTATTCCCAATCGAGGAACTAAAAGCTGTGAGGATGAGAAGGTACACCCACGATGCCATACCACCCACAAAATAACATGGACTTGCAACGTAAATGAAATTGGCGTCATGTCGTACCAGGAGCGGCTTCTTTAACAATTCCTGCCTAGCAAAAAAAAAAAAGAAGAACAAGGAAACAGACCTGGAGAGAGAGAGAGAAAAATAAACACAATTCCTGGCACGTAAGCCGACTGTAAAAGGAATTTTCTTTCAGTTTTTGCTTCCCGTCACGTGAACAATAAAATCAACTATATCCAGGATAAGGGGCGGTGGAAGGCTAAATCTGAATAGACCGTTATTTCCTCGGAATTCACAGCAAAGATGGAGACACGAACAAAGTGCCATCGATTGGGTTAAATGAAAATAAATTCCTCGAAAGTTTTTTTTTTCTCCCAACAGAACGATGATGACACTCTGTGGGCTACTTATACCCCCGAACGGGACGTGTTTTGCATTTGAGAATGCCTCAGGTTTGTCGCCTGATGGAGCACGACAATTGTCCTGTTGTGACTTCATTCGTCGGTCGAATGACCAAGCGTTTTGTCATCATTTGCAAAGATAATGATAACACCGAAAACAGACTCTCTGAGTGGTTAGCTAAGGGCTTAGCCTGTGGGTCGGGTCGGGTCGGTTAGGGTCGGGTGTGAGGTTAAAATCTTTGTGACTACGTTGTCAAGTAACCCCTGGCCTTATAATGATTTTCCTTTGTTCGAGTTTTTGATGGATTCGATGGACTGGAATTGGTTGTTGCTTTGAGAGTTATGTAAATGGCTACCAGGACTATCCTTTATCAAAATTAAGAAAAGGAAACTTCAGGGCAGAAAGGAGAAACGGCACAAAATGGAATGAAATAAAGGCCCAATTACATGGGTTTAATCATCAGTCCATAGCCTCAATCTTAAATGATTGATTTTGAAAGACTCTGAACAATGAAAACGTCTTTTGCTGTGCAACATCGAGGGGTCCCGTTTGTGTGTTTGGGGCTATAGACTGTTTTTCATTCACCTTGACCTTCTATTGGAGTCTGATGATTTGATGGTGGTTATAGTGTTATGGGTTCCTTTGTGTCAGAGTGATGGAATATTTCTGAAAATGAAAAGCAAGGTATTCTCGGACTTTGAAAGTCCACGTAATTGATTTACAAGGTGCACCGTCATGACGAGGAGAAGACGTCAAAAGATGCCTTGGGAATTGCCACTAGCCGATGACTAAGCTGTAAGAGGAGCGTTGTTTTTGTGTAGGTGTAGCAAAGGGATGGGGGTGCGTTCGACTTCTTTGATATTGTCTGTAAACTCAGATCATACTTCTTGGTTTGTTATAACACGTGGATCTGAGGATTTGTTCAATCTGCCAAAGTTGCCAATCTACTCATTTCAAACAGAGCTGCGATAATAGAGGCTTTTCCCTTGCTATGTTAAGCGAATGGCAAGGATTTTCAAGGATGTGTTTGTCAGAGCTTTCACAAAGGTGTTCAAGATAGGTTTCGATGTCTTAGTCACGGCTTAACGTTTTTTTAGAATGGGAATAAAACAGATAACACTTTTCACATCCATGTTGGACAAATTACGTAGATTTTGAAAGGCATGATTGTCAAAAAGATCACAAAGCTTGTCGAAGAGAAGGTTTGTGTTTGGTTTGAAGTCTTGCCGATTACATGGCTGGACATTCCCTTAGAATAATCACACAGATTTTACAAGATGTGATTAACAGAAGGATTAAGACTTTGTCTCTGCCATATTGCAAGACTCGCAGAGTTTTCGAAAGGCATATTTCCTGAGCTGGAAACAAAGCGCAGAAGGCTTTAATTTTTATGTTAGAAGTTGTCTTTATCTGAGAGATTAGAGAAGTTGTCGGCGAACAGTTTGCCATATCTTCGATCTTGCTCCGCATTTGCACTATCGATAGGCTAGCGTTTTCCTTTCCTCCCCTAACTTACAATGTTGTGAGGCATACCCAGTCTTACAGTTATAGGCCTATGTGCTTGTGAGATTTTAAGTACTGAGCCTATCTTGGACAGACCGTCAGCTTGCCTATTGACTACCAACAAAACCAGAGATATTTCTTTCGAAGGGTACTGTAGCGTCTTACCGCCCTACTAACTAGAGTTTCGCTTGAAACAGTTTGGTTCATTTCAAAGCCGTAGGGTGTATAATTGTGCCAAAATATTTCTTAACCTCTGGTTATGGAAAGTCAGTAAACAAAACCTGCCGGCATAGAATCGAGGGCGCTACTGTAACTATAGAGCTTAGTGATTCAAGAAGATGATCTACCCCTTGTACCATATACCAAAAAGTAATCGTAGCTTCTATAAAGACTTTGGTCGGAAGATCCATACAGTTTTACTAGTTCGGGTGACACATTTTAGTACTATTACTGCTATTAGTACTAAAGGAAATTTTACAGAGGCTAAACTATTCCAGAAGCTTAAATGAAATTCTACTGAGGTTAAACTTCAGGTCAACTCTATAGCCTGTAGGTTTACCTGCACAAGGTCTTAAACAGGCACCAGATAGAGTACTATATAAACTCTATAGAAGCCATTGCTTCGAAAAATTTTCAAATTTGAACCTTATAGAGAAAAAAACTATTAGCGGGGTTGGAATGTTTTCAATTATGCAAGCCCAATGGTTCTTAATTCCGCAAAGATATGAAATAGGCCCGTGACAGTAAAACCCGCTGGTGTAATTGCCATTTATTGGCATTCTATTCAAGTTTGGTGTATGCCAAGTTTGAATGTGAGTGTCGGCATGCTGCCAACATGCAACCCCCCTGATTGGGCATACTCTTGGATTTAGGATGTGTGCGAGTTGGTCATGAAAAGGAAACAAACAGCACAGGCAAAAGGGTTATGGGACTTATTTCCATTTCCAAAATGAAATAAGCCCATCGGGGACAATTTCCTTTTTGTTCGGAGTTATTTCCTTGTGGTTTATTTCACTGCACCACCATAAACCTATCTGAGGTTAGTTTAACCCTCGTTCCTGCATTCAAAGAGCAGTTTGTAAATAAAGTGCACCCACACCACGACTGAAATCAACATTCTAGTCATATGGTCTGAAGATATAAATGAGGACTGAGGTACTATCCTTAAAATGCTCCTTGACCTCCGTTAAACACAGTTTTGCCAATGAACACAAACAATGAGTAGGACTTTGGATAAGGAGTTCTTGGGTGCCTTAAAGCGATGATGCGAAAGTAGATGCAGAAAAATAAACTATTCCTCGTGTTTTCATTGGTCGATCTGGATATATTCGCAGAAATGTTTCTTAGTGGAGCATTGTATGCTTTTAAAATTTTCTCACAGTTCTTAGACCAAACTTTCTCGTGGCATGTCTAGCTTAAAGCACGTTCCTCCAACATCATAGTCTAACGTCAATTCATTCGTGTTGAATTTCGCACTACGATTTCGCATAAATTTGAAATCTTCATGCAAATTGACCTGAGGGAAAATTCATCCTCCGCATAATACTGCCTACTTCAACACCCCTCCACAATCAAAAAGCACAATCATCTACCACTCTCCACAACAGTGCAACAAGTTCCTCAAAAAGATTCATTTGCATAATTGCAGGCTTAAAATAAAAATTATAAACCCATTCGGCTAAAAGAGTCGTGCCGCCATTCGTGGCGCCATAAGCCGAACATGATCCCCCACACATGAGGTTTCCCATACGCCAATGCGCATAAATGAAGCGGAAAACTATCTCGAGCAATAGTTCCCTATCCTGAGGAATTTCGTCTTCCGTGCCTAGAGGGAGTTAGTCTATTATTTTTGCATTTCTGAGTTTTAAATTTTTGCCACCCTTACGAAGCACGTGCTGGCTCTAACCCTAACCAATGTTTTGAGTTGTTTGTTGGGTGCGCATACCTCACAGTTGGACGTTCTATTACAGAATGACTGTTCTCAGTCCTGGAGCATTCTTCGGCATGCGAATACCATGTGTGGAATTTATCGATTAACAAACGATTGGAAATTCCGTTGAAACGGATATTCATCTGACAGGTTATCCTTAGAATGCACTGTGATTCTTCCGTTTTTCTGTTGTGAATGTCTGAGGACGGTACATACCAACTTGAGGTTGGGTTTGTTTACATGGGTTTCCATAGATTTGCACAATGTTTTCCAAGAAAAACTGTTGTTAGCATGCAATTTTTTTGTTCGTTCCTTTTTTATATTAAACCAATCCATGGTAAGCTGGGTGAGGAATGGCTTTAGTTGTAGCTGGGAGTTTATGGGAATAAAACGTGAATATCATATGGAAGTGGGATAAACAAAGACAGTGGTGAACTAGAAATAGGGTTGTGAGAATATAATTATGAAGTTATAGTGTTGAAGTATTATTGAGCGAAGTGAAAGACTAACAGTTTTAGAACGAGTATTACGCTGCCTTGTGAATTATTGGGTAAAGTTGTGTGGATATTCTGGATATTTAAAAAAAAAAAAAAAGTGTGGTGAGTTTTGGAGCTTTGAATTATTTCTATATCCAAGGATGATATATCTCTGAAGAATGCCATTCATTTCTACATCGTGCCCTACTCAAGGATTATTTCCTGTTCCTTGGACATGCAATTTTATTTCTTGTTTTAAATATTAAAAGGTTTTTCTTAAAAATGGAATAAAATGGCATTTCAAATGAATGGACAAAAATATTAAGAAAACATACAAGTGCGACTTTTTTTTGTTTATTTTTTCCACCATAAAATATATTCAGACTGACCTTTGAAAGAGGCCATTCTTTCAAGAAGTATTTTAGTTCGTAGATACAATATTTGAAGGACATTCTTAAGAGCTTATAAATTATGGAAACTTTCTTCGGCGAATTGTTGCAATTTGAGGACCTGCCAAGAAGTGGTGTGTAGTAAAAGCAATGAGCAAACGAATCCGTAGAAATCCCCTTCTTAAGCAGCAGGCCATGTCCAGGGAGTTGAACATATCAAACAGATAATTGTTTTGGCTGATTTGGGATGATTTTCATACGAAAGCCTTTCATAGAAAAACGAGTTATCTTTTAACTCCTCAATTCAAGAAAAAAAAAAAACATATGAGAAGACTACGATCCACTGTGTGGATTGCCTTATAACCTATACCATCCTATCCTTAAAGTTAATATCCTTAAAATGTGGGTTTTATGGCAAAGAAATACTAAAATATTGACATTGTCGCGACATATTGGTCAGACAGTTTATCAAAATCTTGTATGGTTCGACAAAAAAAAGTTTTTCTCTTGCATATTGTATGGCGTAGGGTATTTTTTAAGTTTTTAGGGTTTTTGTAGGAAAACGCCTCCAAAAAGTGGGCGTGGGTTTCAATTATGCATCGATGAAATATTTGTTTTATGATTTTGCAATTTACAAATAAATTTAAAAATTATTTCTGTAAGGCATCAGGGCAACAAGGCCATAAGCAATGCCGTTTTTTTTTTGAACGTATAAGATTGATATAAAAAAAAAACGAAAATTAATTAAATTCCAGAAATCAATTAATATTTAGCTTTAAAATCAAATTTAGTACAATCGTGGACAAAATTTTTTTGACATAAATAAAAATGCACATTTTGTGTAACAAACTGTAATTTATTTATCCAAAAAATATTAAAGAAATTTATTTATAGCAATAGTGGAATAAGGTAATAAAAAACAAAAAAAAAATATTAAATTTCATATTAAATCTTATAAAAAAAAAAATTCATTAAAGTGGGAGGCCAAAAGTATTTTGACGAAACAGAATTTCCTACAAATTTGATATGAATTGCCAAAACTTTTAAAAACAAAAAAGAAATTAATAAAAAATAAACCCCTTCTTTGGCATCGATCACCTTTTGCAAACGTGAAGGAACAGATTTTATTAAGTTCTGAAGCGTTTCAATGGAAATTTCCTTCCAAAGTCCTGCGACTTCAGCAATTGCCTCCTCACGCGTTCTTGTCAAATTTGCACTCCTCTTGCGTTTTATGTAAGCCCACACATTCTCGATGATGTTGAGATCGGGACTTTGGGGTGGCCAATCTAATGATTTTACTTCCAAATCTCTCAAAAACTTCATAATCATTTTTGCTTTATGGCGTAGAGCATTATCCTGTTGCAGGATAAAGTCTTGCCCAATAAGTCTGTCGCCGGCAAGCAATGCATGGTTATTCAGGATATGTAAATATTGTCTTTGATTCATCGTACCATTGATGGGTACCAAATCACCGATCCCGTTAAAACAAACACATCCCCAAAACATGACACTACCGCCACCATGTGGTATGCGTTGGGATACGGGTCTCATTTTCTTTCGAATATTTTTGGGTAATCTGCAGTAAATTTTATTTTTTTAACCATGGTACTCAAAAGAACTCTCATCGGTCCACAAGATCTGTTCCCAAAAAGATTGAGGCTTGTGAACAAATGATTTGGCAAATGCTAATCGTTTCAACTTATTTTTAGGTGAAATAAAAGGTATCGGACGGGCCACATAAGTAGCAAAGTTAGCCTCTTTCAATCGTCTTTCAACTCTTTTTCTACTAATTGAAATATCGTAATCTTTTTTTACGTCCATTGATGCTGCTTTTGGTGTAATTAATACCATCATCTCTAAATTTTCCTAAGATTAGACGATCCTGTCTTGGCGTAGTTTTGCGTGGTCGTCCCGCTCTGACTAAATTATCCGTGGAATTTGTCAGTTTATGCTTGTTAATTTGATAATAAATTGTTTGCCGGGGTACTTTATAAAATTTGCTGAGGCTTTGAACCGAAATACCTGCGTGGTACTTTATTGTGCGCGCCACTTAGGGCGATGTCTTCCTCTACTGCGTCCGACGTCTGGCTGGGAATCGAAGACTGCGAGTATTGGTGTCCATTCGTTCTACATGTCCTAGCCATCTTAAACGTCCAATGCGGATTTTTTTTTGACCAGGGGCATGTCGCTGTACAGCTCGTATAGTTCTTGTTTGAATCTTCGTCTCCATAGCCCGTCAACGCAAACGGGACCGAAGATTTTTCGAAGAAATTTCCTCTCAAATCTACCAAGGATTTTTTCATCCGCTTTTGAGACGTTCCAGAGCAGGACTGGGATGATCAGGGTCTTATATAAGATCTCCTTAGTAGTTCGAGAGAGGGTTTTACTACTGAATTGCCTTCTTAGCCCAAAGAAACAGCGGTTGGCAAGAGTAATTCTTCGTTTAATTTCTGACGAGATGTTGTTGTCAGAGTTCATAGCGGAGCCGAGATAGATAAAGTCTCGTACTACCTCAAAGTTATGTCTGTCAATGATGCCTTCTGTCCAATTCGTCGATGTTGTGTGTCCATTCGTGTTGACAGCATATACTTCTTCTTGCCCTCGTTTACTGCTAAACCCATTTTTACCGCTTCCTTCTCTATACTAGCAAACGTGGCTATGACATCACGTTGGGTCCTACCAATGACGTCAATATCGTCGGCGTATGCTAGTAGTTGTACAGATTTTTGGAAAATTGTGCCTCTGGTGTTGCTCGTGAGTTTTGCACAATCCCCTCAAGAATCAGATTCAAGAAGTCACATGACAGCGCATCACCTTGCCTTGGTCAGTGAGGTCGTTTCCGCACCTGATGGAGCAGCAAGAATTCTCCAGCGTCGTCCTACACAAACCGACGAGTTTGCGCGGTATACCAAAACTAGACATGGCTCTGTATACTTCGTCTCTATAAATGCTGTCGTATGCGGCTTTGAAATCGATGAATAGGTTTAGGGTATCGATTTGGACTTCTTGGGTTTTTTTTCCAGGATCTGCCGAAGTGTGAAAATTTGACCGGTTGTGGACTTTCCTGGCCTAAAACCACACTGACGATTGCCGATCCGGTTGTTGGTAAACGGTTTCAGGCGTTCACATATTACGGCAGATAGAATTTTGTATGCGATGTTGAGGAGACTTTTGCCTCTATAGTCGGCGCAGTTCAGAGGGTCTCCGTTTTTGTCGATCGTGCAAACGATGCTGAGGTTCCATTCTTCAGGCAAACTTTCTTCCGACCAGATTCGGCTTATGAGTTGGTGGATTATACTTACCAAGTCATCTCCGCCGGCTTTATAAAGCTCGGCGGGAAGGCCGTCATTTCCGTCAGCCTTATTAAGCTTCAGTTTAGATATTGCTATCCTCACTTCACTCAGGTTGGGTGGTTGGCAGTTTTCGATGTCGTTGCCAATATTGAATGGCTCGTTATGCCTGACAGCGGTATGTTGTTCGTCATCGCCGTTAAACAGTCTGCAGAATTGGTTCTTCCATATCCTTAGCATCGACTGTGTCTCAACTATGATATTTCCTTGTTCATCTCGACTTTGACGTTTTACACTTTGGTAAAACTTGCGAACATCGTTCCTGGAGTGGCACCTCTTTATATCCTCGATCTCGCGCTTTTCTTGCTCTTTTTTCTTCTTTATGAAAAGCCGGTGTTCTTCCCTTATTCTCTGTCTATAGAGCTCAATTGCAGCTCTCGTCGTCACTTGCAGCATAGCCTTGTAGGTCTCGTTCTTGGCTGCGAGCAGCTGTCGGCATTCCTCATCAAACCAGGGGTTTCTTGCTATTGGGCGCGAGAAACCTAGCACCTAGGTTTCCCATTATTGCTGACAGACATTTAAAAGCAACGCCCATCGATACCTCCTTTGTGCAAAAACATGTAAAGATTCTTCATGCCCTAGAGTAGGCGTAAATTATAGAAAAATACGTTTTTCCTAAAGCACGTTTAAATCTTTTTCTATACTTTTTTTATTCCCGTTTATTTGAAAATATTTATCAAAATTTATTTATCCGAATGGGATAGGGTATTAGCACACTG
The DNA here is from genome assembly GCA_949824845.1 of Rhingia rostrata. Taxonomy (NCBI): domain Eukaryota; kingdom Metazoa; phylum Arthropoda; class Insecta; order Diptera; family Syrphidae; genus Rhingia; species Rhingia rostrata. The sequence continues at coordinate 71,454,276 of OX463758.1, forward strand.
ACATATTGACACATTCCCACACTCCGGAAATATCATTACTGAAGATAATTTTGTACCTACAATTCCAATTACATTTTTATAGACCCCTGCTGAGGCGAAACCACAACCCAAATATCTATTTCCTGCTTGATGGTTGTCAATTTATAGCCTCCAGCTATTTATAATAATAAAATGTAAATATTCAATCCTCTTCCTAAACAAACAGTTTGCATATATTCTTCGCGTATCCAAAGTTGACTCACAAAAATGAGATTCGTTTGGAAATTAACTTGTCGTATGAAAATTATCAAAACAACCATCTTCATCATTCCCTCATAAATAAAGTTTGACAACAATTCATATTACGAGAAAGTAGCCGCCTTGATCTGTTCCCACATTAATGCCATTGGCGATTATCTACCCCTAATGTATGGTCGTGGTCATATTTACTTAGTGACCTAAAAAAACCCTCCAGCGAAAGTTCATCAAACTTTCGGATTGGTTTTGGGATGACAATAGAAATTTTCCGCAATGTCGCTGTATATCATTTCCTGGGTCATGATTCCAAATTTATTCATTAAGGACGAATCTATTAGGATTTACAGTAATGCTATCTCTCTTTTCAGAACAAAAGAAAACGCACTGTCCGACTTTGATTGGAACCGTTCCATTTCTGAACCGGATTTGACAGGTAAAGTGTCAGTAGTTGTAGAAGCATGGTATTCTATTACATTTTTTGTTTTGTTTTACAGAACCTTCAAATCTTCTTGATCGATTTGTTATACGTCATCTTCATGAGCATGTGTCAGTGGATGACTTGAAGTTTTACCGCCGTAAGAGACCACCGGGTAAGATTTTAACAATATTTGGCAGACAGGGAAGTGGTTGCGAATGGGTAACAATATCAATTCGGAGTCAGAGTTAACTACAACGTGAAACAAATCGCCGAAATCATAGAAATGTCAAATTGCGTGACATTCCACAAAAACGCTTATCTAATCAAATGTCAACAAGTGACAAGTGAAATGTCGCAATGTGACATTTCTCTCCATAAAGTACTGTTTGGTATCTAAATGGTCAAAAACTCTAAAAAAATAAAAAAAACAATAAAAAATTATTTGACAAACATTTTTGGGCAATTTTACACAATGACACATTGAAGAAGTTATTTATATGTCAAAAAGTCCTAAGAAGAATTCACAATTGTGACATTGTTCAAGGTGCGCCATCTTGTATGTCGGTGTGTAAATATCAAATAACTTTAGACAAGAGCCACCAATTTACATAGCTGAGCAAGTTTTATTTAACTCGGTTCTTTTCAATTTATTTGGACTATTTTGCAAAACCAATATTTTTCGAATGGCATCCTTTATTGACTAAAGCAAAATGTGTCATTTTTTCTCGATTTTCCGTAACTTTATCAAACATCTCCGGCGGTATAGCTATATGGTTTCGGCACGACTGTTTGCCTAAAGTTCGTCAGTTATCTGAGGCTTGCTGGAGTACACATTGCTTTTCAAATAGCGACCAGAAAAAAAGTGTGGGCCCGATGGCAATAAGACACTTGCGGGTTCTCGCAACACTCTCTCACTGAACGCTTCAACGTTTATTGTGCATCAATGCTTGGCATGTTGAAAATCTCCCACTGTCCCGTGCTCGGTAAAATTCGACACAGAACGCAATATCAAACGGTGTCTGTTGTCCACGATTTTTTTGGATGTTATACATGTTGATCTAAGATATCTGAGTCGCTATTTTGAACGTTCCCTAGCGTTACTTCGATAAGAATCAGTTTATGGTTACTGAATTGAGGTTTCAAAAAAATGTTCCTTAAGTCAGTCGGTTGATAAATTTCAAAAAATTTTCAATGTTGACATTTCGACATTAAAGACGACGCAAACGTACATATCCCGGATATCAGCCTGATGCAAGTCTAGCAGTCTTATGAGCAGTAAAATCAAGAGTTGAAAGGCTGAGGTCAACCAATGAGTGACGGATTGGCAGAGCGGTAAGGTGACAAAAAGCTGAGCGGCAACAAAAATTAAACATTGGGGCCATGCACTCGCTGAGCAGCAAGCAAAGCTTCTGAGCGGCAAAGCGACGTCATTCTGCCGCTTGCTTAGGTCGTGGTCATAGCCTTAGACGAATATAGCGAGCGACACGTATGCTCTAGGTCCTTAGATGGTTTAAAGATAGGTTCGCTACATTCTAGCTAAGGTATTTCAACCCTTCATTTGACAGCTACTGGGTAAGACGAATGACAGATTTGAGCGACTGGGTACATGCCCAATGCATACATTTGAAACAAAAAAAGTTCACGAAACCACGCCGTTAAAACACTAGACCATGCGCATCATGTCATCATAATCTTTCAAAGCTTCAAATACCTCTGTCTACAAATTAGATTTCCTTCCAGATACCTACACTCGTAGCACCTTCTGTTTGTACAATGAAGACGAACCAGTGCTTCCATTTGGTTCCCTTAAAACTGAATACACAACGCGATTCCGTAATCCAGAGCAAACACCTCGTCGAGGCTTGCTAAGAAGATCCACATCACTCCACCTAGAAGGTTCAATGGTCGCTCAGACCGAAACTCAATCACAGTATCTTCCATATTCACAAGAAGACATCCAAAGGTAAATCAAGACCCAAAACCAGTCCACCTACTAACTCCCTGTTTTTTTTTTCAGCTGCCGAACATATCCCATACACAATCCGGAATCCCTTCAGCTGATTGGTGAAACCGAAATGAGCGGAGAGTATCGATCCTCATTCATTTCCTATCCGATGGTTGATCGAACTGCGTCCATTTTGCCACGGGAAGCTTTTAAGGTTTCCGAATCAGAAGCTCCCATTGCAGATGATCGCTTCAAGAGAGATCTCACAACCCAGCCGCGAACAACCCAGCTGCACTTTGAAGGCGACATGACATCTGCTCCTTCAGAGTATAGACGTCAATACATTCAGTTCCCCATCGAGAAGGCTCACTCTATTCCTCAGCTGAGTCACATTAAGATACACGGCGACTTCACTGGTGTGGCTGAGTACCGTGACAACTACAAGATGTATGACAACTACTCCAAGAGTGCTCCAATTAAGAAAAACGACAACCTAACCATATCCGGAGGAGTTTCTGGCGTCAAAGAGATACATGAATATAGAGAAAAGTTCCAGGAACCGCCAAAGATTGAAAAGGATAAACCACTCGTTACAGAAGATCACCTTCATCCAAGGGGTGAATTCACAAAGGATGTCCCTGAGTATTTTGAGAGTTTCCGTGATCCGCAAGTAAAGGAAAAACCTGAACGTGGTAAATGCCGTGAACCCTATCTTCGTCTGAAGGGAAAACTCGAATTCAACCCGGAGTACCGCAGTACATACTTAGACTACCCACGATCCCGCCCGGTTGTGAAGAAAGCAACTTCTTCGATACGTCTATCGAACGCCACATCACCGCGCCGTAAATTCAAGTCGAGTTCACCAAATCGATACGTGGACACTGATCCGACACTGCCATTGACCCACCAACCGGAGTATCGTCGAGCGCAGTACAACTACCAGATTCGAGAACGAACACCACCGCGACGAATTGTCGACACCTTGCCGTCGGAACAGGCCAAAGCCAGGGGTAGGGAGAACATTAATTTGAATGGGAAAACACAAAAACGTCGAACATCCAGACATCGACAGATCTCATCTATTGGGGAGCTTAAGGCGAAGCAGGAGAGCTTTGATAGTGTTGGCTCCTCTAAGAAGCTGGCCAAGTTCGGAAGAAGAGCTTCCATTGTACCAAATACAAGGGACAAGACATCGATTATCGAAGGAAATCCAAAGTATGCACCCAAAAGGACGAATGAAGTGGTCCCGCCTGGCAGGAAAGAGAATAAGGATTCGTTTGTTGTGTTGAAGGAACCGTGCAAGAAGAGCGCTTGGATGAAGAAGTCCTGGTATGAGTCATAAGTTGTAAAGAGATTGCAATGGGAGGGTAGGATGTGTTGCATTAGAATTAAAACATGTAAGGACATTTTAATGGGGTGTTGGGTTTTATTTTTGATGAAGGAATTCGGTCGCAAAGTAAGTTCGTTAGGGTGACCAGGTTTTTTTTTTTTTTCAGTTTCGTGATGAAAAATATTTCAGTTTGGCAGTCAATAACACTTTTTCGGACGTTCGTTCGTCGCACGACGAAATTTGGTTACAAAGCAGATATTACTGAAATTCGGGAAATGCGATCGGATGAGCCGGGCAAGAAGAGGATGCAAACCTGGGACATCTACCATTCGGATGTGAAGCCTTATGCTTTGAAGATGTAAGCAATGTAACAATCCAAATCAAGGTCGAATTCGCCAAAGTAAGACTTCTCTGCGCTTAAGCTCCAACGGAAGAAAATGCTGATATTGCGAAAGACTGCTCTACAAGCTCCTTCATAAAAGTTATAAGCGACTATCAAAGTACGGACTTACATCGATTCGGACCACAAATGTCGAAAAACTAAAATCGCAAGAGACAGTCAAACCCTTTGCAGAACGCGTATCCCTTGAACTATCCATTAACCCTATATCACCAGCATCTAATGTCGGAGAACAAGGACAACGATGCCAACAAGCCTATAGGTCAGCCGCAACTGATGTGCCAGGATTCTCGTATCCAGCAGCAAGAAACACTTGGTTAGATGAAAAATGCCAACAGATGCAAGCAGCAAGGAACTAGGCCTACTGCAGGTGAAGAACAAAGCTGCCATTGAGCTTTAAAGGTAAAGGAGGAGGGAAGAACACCGGCTTTTCATAAAGAACATCAAATCGAAGATATAAGCACCTCTTAATGTCTTCAATATTTTGTTCTTTTTGAAAAGCTGGTGTTCTTCCCTCCTCCTTTACCTTTACAGCTCAATGGCAGTTGTCTGCATAAAAGATGTTCGCAAGTTTTACCAAAGCGTAATATGTCAAAGTCAGGGATTTATGAACAAAACAGAGTCCTGTCGAGCTGAATACGTAATGATCACTGTTGAGTCACAGCCAACGGCGAGAATATCTCTTCAGACTGTTTAACGGCGGTGACGAAAATTCACCCGCTATCAGGCAGAACGGCCAATTCAATATTGACGACGACAGCGAAGACTACCAACTACCTGTTCTAAGTGAAGTGAGGATAGCAATGTCTAAACTCAGGGTTAAAAAGGCTGCTACGAACGACGGCCTTCCTGTCCTGCTTTATAAAGCTGGTGGAGATGCCTTGGTAAGTAACATTCACCAACTCATAACCAACATTTTGTCGGATGACAGAATGTCAGACGAATTGAACGAATCCGTCCTCTTCCATCGACTTTTTATTTTCCAAAGATATCCATGTGCATGCAGTGCAATAGAGGTTAGCGCGTTGGACTACTTAGCGCGGTGTCTCTGTCTCAAATTCGAAAGAGACAGCGCCTACGTTTTTTACTGCATCATCTCCTGCGAAAGTCTGACAAACGTCCAGGAGAAATAAACTGGAGAAGCTTCACAAATTGTCTTTTCGGTGTTGGCGTTTGTTACAAAAATAAAACTTCGCACTAAAGATGCTAATAGGCTCTGCCTTAAGCATGCTTGATTCGCACCTGACTTATCAAGATGGGAATGCGCCTACATATTCAATCAGATCCGTGCACTAGGCAGCTATAGTCTTCCACTTTCCCCTTGGGATTTACAATATTTTAGAGGCTATACACTCCGGTATGAACCTGGATCTCAACGAACATGCTTCACCAATTATCCCGGTCCTTACCTGACTGTCTTTACTTCGCATTTCAAGTTGGTTGAGGTCATATTATACTTATGGGCGCCAGTTAAGGCGAGATCTTCCGCTACAGCGTCCGCCGTCTGGATGAGAATTGAATAGTCTCCGAGCCGGAATATTGGTGTCCGTTCGCCCTACATGTTGTGACATTCGCAACATGTTGTTGCATTCGCAACGCAACATATGAAGGTGGTGAAAGGTCTTGACATGAAAACAGCAGCTGGCACGCTTGCGGTTGCACAGAATCAGCTCGTCTGTAGGGTCGGATCTTGCTTATTTACTTACTTAAGTGGCGTCCGGAATGAAGCAGTGCCTCAACCAATATTGGTGACCATTCGCTCTACTTGTCCTAGCCATCTTAAACGTCCAATGCGGAGTTTTTTCACCAGGGGCATGTCGCTGTACAGCTCGTATAGTTCTTGGTTGAATCTTCGTCTCCATAGCCCGTCAACGCAAACGGAACCGAAGATTTTTCCTCTCGAATTCACCAAGGATTTCTTCACTCGTTTTGATACGGTCCATGCTTCAGCGCCGTAGAGCAGGACTGGGATAATCAGGGTCTCATATAAGATCTCCTTAGTAGTACGAGTGAGGGCTTTACTACTGAATTGCCTTCTTAGCCCGAAGATGCAGTGGTTGGCAAGAGTAATTCTTCGTTTAATTTCCGACGGGATGTTGATCTCAGGAGAGCCGAGGTAGACAAAGTCCCGTACTAACTCAAAGTGATATCTGTCAATGGTGACGTTCTGTCCACTTCGTCGATGTTGTGTGTCCTTTCGTGTTGACAGCACATACTTCGTCTTGCCCTCATTTACTGCTAAGCCCATTTTTGCCGCTTCCTTCTCTATACTAGCAAGCGTATCTATGACATCATGTTGGATCCGACAAATGATGTCAATATCGTCGACGTATGCTAGTAGTTGCACCGATTTATGGAAGCTTGTGTCTCTGGTGTTAGCTCGGATGTTTTGCACAATACTCTCAAGAATCAAATTGAAGAAAGCACATGACAGCGCATCGCCTTGCCTTAATCCTTCGTTGGTATCGAATGTTTCGGAGCTCGATTCCCACCCTGATGGAGAAGTGAGATTTCTCCATCGTCATCCTACACAAACGGTCGGGTTTGGGCGGTATACCAAAACTAGACATCGCTCTGTATAATTCCTCATTACAAATGCTGTATGCTGCTTTAAAATCGATGAATAGGTGGTGGGTATCGGTTTGGACTTCTTGAGTTTTTATCCAGGATCTGACAAAGTGTGAAAATTTGGTCGCTTGTGGCCTTTCCTGGCCTAAAACCACACTGATAAGGCCGAACAGGTTGTTGGTTAACGGTTTCAGGCGTTCACATATTACGGCAGATAGGATCTTGTAGGCGATGTTGAGGAGACTGATGCCTCTTTAGTTGCCGCAGTTCAGAAGCTGATCTTTAAGATCAAACTGATCCTGAGGAACCATTCTTCAGGCATACTTTCGTCAGACCAAATTTTTTTTTATGAATTGGTGGTTGTTACTTAAAAAGTCATCTCCGCTGGCCTTATAAAGCTCGGCACAAAGGGCGTCATTTCCGTCAAAATTTAATTTTTTCGCAGTATTTCTGGATTGTTGTGACGTGGTGGATATCCGCATTCTTACCTTATCTGCAACAAGGTAGTGGTCCGAGTCAATGTTAGCCCTTCGGAATGTTCGGACATCAAAAATACATGATCGCACCTCTTTAAAATCGAAATTCGATCAATTGGATCGACTGTTCGTTGATCTGGAGAGCGCAATGTCCCCTAATGTATATCGAGGTGAAGAATCCGTGTGCTGTCTATAGTGGCATTTCATTCCGCAGCGAAGGCGATTAGCCAAAGTCCGTTTCTAATCGTATTATCGTGTGGACAGTGTTTTTCGACAATATTGCTTAAGATGTCTTCTCTTCTTAAATTTGTGATAAAATCTCCCAGCACGATACTAGCATCGTACTTCGGTAGTCCCTTAAGGGTTTTGTTAAGGAGCTCATAGAAGCAATCTTTAGCTTTATAATCTTTTCCCTTCTTCGGAGCATGAGTGCATTCAAGGCTTATGTAGCCTAATTTTCTCTTGATGCGGATTGTTGCATTGGGTTCGCTTGTATTTTCGAAAGTTAGGATTTCTCGCCTATGTCTGGAATTTATAGCTAATCCACATCCGGAATGTCGTTGTTCTACTCACTATAACAAGATCCGTAGTATATGTCACAGTTTTTCATCCTCTTTGTGCCCTGCCCATCCTATCGTATTTCCAGGTTGGCAGTAATGTCTGCTTTGGTTTTCCGCTAGGTGCTGGTTTAATGTTCTAACATTCCAGATGCAGATGCGAACGTCGTTGTAATATTTTTGTTTAGCATGGTTGTCAGCATGCTCCCATGCTCTTGGCTTCTTCGTGACGATAATTTTTTTCTGCGGGTGAGTAAGTAACCCAAAGCACAACCCCCAAATTTGGAGGCCCGATTCCAGCTTATAGGATCCGCCTTGGGTACGGGGCCACGACGGGATTGAGCACTGCTCTTGGCCTTTCGCCTCTGTTCAAGGGGCTTGACGACTGTCAAGCAGCTGTCGCAGCAGCTCATTTAGGTTTTTTTACTTTGTCCATCCAATTTGGTACTTTAGACGACACCGTCGAAAGAACTCCATCATGGGAGTTCTTCTGCTGGTGCCTGGACATCGAATATGTGCATCAATGTGAGTACACGTCTTCATCCCGGTCTCATCTGCTGGCGCCAAGACTTTACGCGTGAATTCAGACCCTACTTACGGTCATGGTAATAGCAGAGAGTATAGTACGCGTCACAGCTAAAAATGTTGTAGCCGTTTCAGACGCAAGCGGTAAGTGCGAAGGGGAAATTTCGTAGAGCGTATGCGTCAGCAAGGCTGTTGCTTGATGCTGGGGTAGCAATGTGAACACTGGGGTGTCAATATCAGTGCCCCACATAGAAAATGTTCGTAGTATGAGATTCGCACTATATGTAGTTCTATACTCTTTGGTACTTGGTACTCAGTGATTGGCTTGGGAAGGCTGAGAGTCAGCTTAGTGAAAACCCGATGTTTGATATAATTACATTGCCTACTATTTGGCCGCCTAATTGGGTAAAATCGTAATCCTCCGGTCATCATTTTAGTGCGCAGTCGACACTTTCTGGACTTATACCGACAGCTACGAGTGTTTGTCAATTTTCCGGAGTCTGGAGAACTCAGAGAGAAGTAATATCGTTGAGATCCTGGATTTATTTTATTTATGTATTACTGTTTCTTATGTAGGCTTAATCTTATCAATTTCAAGACATTAATCCATCACCCTAGCCACTGGACCATTGCATTGGCTCTTATCGTGTCTGCGGCCACTAAAAGCCCGTTCCACCTTTGCATACTTTGGTATTTCTACAGAATTTTCTTGTGCATTATCTCTGGCAAATATTGCTCATACTTAAATCCTGCTTCCATATTTTTTTAAATATAAAATAAAATATTTTGTTCTCCTTACAATTATAATAAATTATTCACCATATCCTTTCAGTCACCGCACAACTTTTCCATCTTGAGTGCGAAATTTGCAAATTCAATTCCAAGCGAAACGCACAATTTTGCTCCTGTATTGACGAGAATTTCACTCATGACCGCAGAATTCCGCAGGATAATAATTAGCATCAGCTTTTGCAATTAAAAAAAAAAAACAACAACAACAACTTTCCATTTTGCATTTAATTAAGCTCCTGGCCACAGGATTGTTGATACTTGTTAATGATATCAGATGTTGTTGTTGGCTGGTGTACAGCATCAACGGAGCATCCCATAATCTGGTTGGTGGGCTCAATTTATTCATTCGATAGGAGACTGCAGATAAAACCCGGCGGTCTGGGCAAGGTGGTTGCATTAATTAAGGCCTCACGGTATGTGAATGTGTATACAAAATCGTAGACCAAGTACCATGTTCTTCAACATGGAGGATATAAAGAATGTTGTGGAAGGTGTTGCCTTAACCTCGATGGAGGATGGTCCTTTTTTTGCCATATTTTTCGGCATGTCCTTCGTGTGGCTTAATAGCAAAAAAGCATACAAAAACCATAGTAAACCAAGTGATTTTGTTAATTTGTGTGGAGCTTGTGTGGCCTTCCTTTATTTTTGTGGGGTGGGAAATAAATCGGATAATTTATTCAGAACGAATTGTCGAGCGTGTATCTTTGTATGATATATGCCAGAGAAATGTCCTGGAAAATGGTTCATATGGTTATTAAACATTTTATATTCGATTAGGGATGCGTAGATACTTAAAAGAGCTTCCATTATTCTGTTCAGTGCCTATAACCATAAAACTCTTATCTTAACTTTAACGACGGCAATCACATCTTTTATACGCGATTTTATTCGGAACAATACGGTGCACGAATCATGTCCTGTGTTGTGGACATGACTTATAACGGTAATACAGGTAATATTTGTACATTTAAATACGTCGTCAAATATTACTCTGACATCGAATTTTATTACATCATCCTTCGGGGAGGGTTGCATTTGTTTTTTTTTTTTCCATCTGACCTTAAAGGAGTGGAATGTGGACTTTGGCTTTAAATACTTTTCTGTTACCAGGTTATTGCCGAAAACCGTACTCAACAAACGTGTGCGCAAAAAATCACCAATTAAAAGTTCGCCCTCACAGTTTGATGTTCGACATCAAGGAGCAATGATGGCCACATGCGGTGCTCGTCCTCCTTACGTTATCCTATTAACCGATTTCATTTGAGAGCCAAAGAGTAAGTGCAGGCTGTTGCAGGGATTATTTCGTTCGTCGATATTGGAGGAGCGCAAATATACCCAAATGAGTTTATGCGCCCATAAATGACGATGATCGGGGAGGAGAGTGTCCGCCTGTAAGCAGAGGCTTGTGACCGTAGGTGTAAGCGAGTGATTTCCAAATGGGGGTGTTCACCTACGTTTTAATGTGCGAACCTATATCCAGCTAATAGTGTGGCGGTTAATGCCAATGTAGGGGGGATTTAAAGGTTAAGCACACAAGGGATATCGAGCTGGCTGAAATGTTTAATAAAATTAAGTGGTCAAAAGTTATGTGTATATGTGGGAGAGGAGTACGTCTATTGAAGGTTTTAACTACTTAGAGGTCCGGTTAGCTCGCAAGTCATTTGTGAAACTACCGGAGTCTATAGGCGAAGTACCTCTGTGGCAATTGGCCGTATATACATTTTTTTATGAGACACAATCTCGTTTGAGTCCAGGATTTTTCTCTTTGACTAACATTTTTTCATCCGTGCTTACTCGCAACTAACAATTATTCCTCTATAGGGCAGTAAAATTTAATTTCCACAAGCAATTATTTCTGTAGGACTTATATAGTACTTGTGCGCTGAGCTTCAGCATTTAAGCGGCCGATTGTTTCGGTAGAACTCTGTTTAAGACATTATGCAGGAAATTTCACAAGCATAACCAAATTTATGATGGTATAACCTCTGTAGGGTTGTTCTTAAGCTTCTGGAGATGTGTGTTCGTGTACCTTAAGATATGTCGGTAGAAATTCGCACGAAGATAATAAGCAAGCAATCCAAAACATAGCATGTGTAAAGCTTACGAATGAAGGCTTAAATTAGCTAAGGTGCAAAGATCGGGAAAAGGTGAAAAGATCGGGAAAACGTGAAAAGATCGGAAAAAGGTGAAAAGATCGGGAAAACGTGAAAAGATCGGGAAAAGTTGAAAAGATCGGGAATTTACTGGAGAATGAGTCAACATGGTTCAGCTAGTTACATCGTTGTACTTACTGGTCTTTCATGTTCCAGAGTACAGCCTGGTGGATATCGTGTTGCACTGCAACACCTTACTAAAAGTGCGCCAAATACTTTTCCATAAGACTTCATACAGGTAATATTGCTAATGGGGAAATAGATTCGATAGTGCTTTATCAAAGCGAAATTGTTGGTTAGGGCTTCTTGCACGATGCTGGGACCTATAGTTTTCCGCCTTATCCAAACGTCAGAGTTATATTATTATCATCCCCAAATGGTGTACTTAACACCGAAATTATTTAGAGTTGATTACATCCAGAGCAATTTTTTATTAATCTAGGCGATTCCAAGCAGAGCAACGTGGTCCTTCAACTGTCTGTGAATACCTGTAGCCTTGCAATGTCACGGGAGCTATCGCCTGTGAAGCCCCTCTTTTTTTTTACCACTTTTTTTGAAGACCACAGTGGGACTTGAATTCATCGACAATATGGGTTCACCATAGATCCATCCCATGCCTACTGACAGTTTGCAGTCAATATTACGAATGAAGGCTTTAAAAAGCTAAGGCGCAAAGATCGGGTAAAGCTGAAAAAATCGGGAAAAGGTGAAAAGATCGGGAAAAGCTGAAAAAATGGGGAACCTACCGGAGAATGAGTCAACACGATTCAACTAGTTACATCGTTGTACTTACTGGTCTTTCATGTTCCAGAGTCTCGCAAGGTAGTGCAACACGATATCTGTCGCACTACCTTGCGAGAGAACGTTAGTTCTTATCCCAGTAAGATAAGGCGTGCAAGAAATATGCTGTTCTTAGCATCGAGCTATTTCTGAGCAGGTTGGCATTGGACTGATAATACCAACAGTTTTTGACCAAGTTGCACCGCTGCCAAGACAGGGGTTTCTACTTTGAATGGAAGATGTACAACGAATGCCGACTATGTTGCCGAGATAGCAACGCAATTTACCTATTCTCGGTGCCAGGACCTATAGTTATCCCATGGAACTGTAAGGCTGAACAGTAAACAAAACGTCGAGGTTGGAAATATTACAACGAATGCCGACTATGTTGCCGACATAGCAACGCACTTTACCTATTCTGGGTGCCAGGACCTATAGTTACCCCAGGGAACTGTAAGGCTGGACAGTAGGCAAAACCTCGAGGTTGGAAATATTAGGTTTGCTCTCCGTATATGTAAACTCTAAATCAAATTTGATGTGATCATGAAATCCTTACTGTAAATGGAGTAATGATACAGGGTGTCAATTATACAGTCAATGCTGGGCCAACTTGTACTAGAAACGCTCTTTTAATTCGACATGTCAGTACCATCATCGGTGTCCCTAGAAGGCATTGACATAAACTAATGTTTTCAGTGTCTTCGCAAAGTAGTAAATTTACAAGCCTTGGTTTGGCATAGTTGGACTTCCCACCATGCCTGCTTTTCATTAATTTTTTTGTTTGGGTTATTCATTGCGTACGAGTGATCACAACTGGTGAAATGTTGCTTCCATCGCAGAACGCGTTTCCCTTGACAACAAGAAGTCAGAAGTCAAGTAACATCATACCACCAAAATCAATTGTCGAAGAACAATGGCAATGACACCAAGCAGCCAGGAGACTAGCCGCAACCAGCAAGAAACACTTGATTCGAAGTATAATTCCAATAAATGATAATAGCTACAAGGCGAAGCTGCAAGTGAAGACGAGGGCTGCCATTGAGATCAATAGGCAAAGAAGGAGGGAAGAGCACCAGTTTTGCATAGAGAAAGTTTTAAGTGTAAAACTTCATAGCAAGAGTTACAAGGCTTAAGCAGAGACCTGTTGACTGTCGTTGCTGACAGTAAGGAAGAATCGCTACTGCAGAGGAACAATATTCCGCTGTCAAGCAAAGCCAGCCATTTAATATCGAAGAAGACAGCGAAAACTACCAACCACAACCAATGTCTAAACTTAAGCCCAACAAGGTTGACGGCCATGACAGCCTTCCTGACGAGCTTAATAAAGCATCTGGAGATGATTTGGTAATAAACATTCATCAAGTCATAATATAAATTTGGTCGGATGAAAGAACGATAGATGAATGGAACCTCAGTATCGTCTGATCGATCCACAAAAAAGAAGACCCTCTCAACTGTGCCAACTACAGAGGCATAAATCTTCTCAAAATCGAATACAAGATCCCAGCTGCCGTATTATGTGAATGCCTGAAACCATTTACCAACAAAATGGTCGCCCCTAATCAGTATGGTCTTAGGCTAGGAAAGTCCATAACTGCTAAAATCTTTCACACCTTGGCAGATTGTTGAAAAAACCTAAGAAGTCCAAATCGATAACCACCACCTACTCATCACTTTCTAAGCCGCATACGACAGCATTTATGGGGACGAACTAAATAGAGGAGCCATGTCTAGTTTTGGCATACCGCCCAAACTTGTCCGTCTGTACAGGATGTACGGCTGTCCATGCGCTCCTCCATCAGCATCGGAAACAAACTCACCCATACATTTGGTACCAAAAAAGGATTTAAGCAAGGCGACGCGATGTCAAATGACTGCTTTAACCTCAGTCTTGAGAAATTTGTGCAAAATTTCTGAGCCAACACCAGAGGCAAAATTTTCCATAAATAGGTGTGACTACTAGCATCTGCCGATGATATTGACATCATTAGTCGGACCCAACGTGATGTCATAGCCAAGTTTGCTGGTATAGAGAAGGAAGCGGCAAAAGGCGGCTGTTAATGAGGGTCAACACGAAAGGATAACACAACATCGACGAATTGGACAGATCGTCACCATTGGCAGATTTAACACTGAGGTAGTACGGGATTTCATCTACCTCGGCCCCGCTATTAACTCTGACAACAACATCTCGTCAAAAGTTTAACGGAAATTTACTCTTACCAACCGCTGTTTCTTCGGGCTAAGCAGGCAATTGAGTAGTAAAGCCCTCACTCGACTACTATGGAGATCCTATATAAGACCATGATCATCCCAGTCCTGCTCTATGGCGCAGAAGCACGGACCTTCTCAAAAGCGAATTAAGAAATCCTTGGTCGATTTGAGAGGAAAAATCTTCGAAAAGTCTTCGATCCCGTTTGCGTTCATGGGCTATGGAGACGAAGATTCAACCAAGAACTATACGAGCTGTACAGCGACATGCCCCTGGTCAAAAAACTCCGCATTGGACATTTGAGATGGGTAGGACATGTAGAACGAATGGACAGCAATACTCCGGCTCGAAGAGTCTTTGATTCCCAGGCAGGCATAGGACGCAGTACAGGAAGACCTCGCCTGAAGAAACCGACCTCAACCATCATGGAGTGCGAAACTGGAAGCATCTAAGGATCGATCTAATTTGAGAGGCATGTTGGCTGAGGTCCTGGTTCATGGACTGTAGCCAACTTAATTAGGTATCCCAACACTCAACTTAGTTCTGATGAATTCCAAAAATGAGTATCACACTGTGGCGGAGGTTAAGATTTTTTTTTAAAGGGAAACCGTGGGCCGTGGCGGTTCGGCATCAACCCAAGTAGCACTTATGTGCCTTTTTGTTACCACGACTCGTGTGACCTTTATTATGATTGTTATTGTGGATGTGATACAGGCAGTCTCTAGATCCAGGCTGTGAGGCTTAGAAAGCGGATAACATCTTGTATCCTTTAACCCGAAATGTCGCTTAGGTTGTCGAAGAATGGTTGGTATAATGCACGCAATCTGGCTCTTGCTAGTGCCTGACATTTGCAGATAAAATGGGGGAGGGTTTCTCTCTTATTTCTGTTCCCGCAACTGTGGCATTGTGGGTTGTATAATGCCATAATATAATATAATAACCATAGTTTGGACGCATGGTCTCCAATTGGCCAGTGCCCCGTGACAATCGCCGTAATTCTTGCGATATCTGGTCGGGTTCTATTTAGTATACCGTTTGCTCTGTTTTTGTCGTTGGAGGGCCATATCGTCCTCGATGTGACGCGATTTGTTAATCTTCTTCATTTGGAGTCTGCCTTTTTCAGGAAGTATGAGTGTATTTGTCCCTAAACCGCACCTAGCGGAATACGGACCACTGCCGCAAGTGAGCCGTGAAGAGCTGAGCTTTGCCTGGCTAGCTCGCCTGTATGCTCGTTCCCTTCAATGTCATTGTGCCCTGGAACCCAGAGAACTGTGGCTCTGAAGCGTTCGCCAAGGTGGGAAAGTTTATTCCGGCATTCCTGCACGAGTTTGGGGGATATGGTAGCCGAGTTGATGGTCATTATGGCCGCTTGGCTATCTATGAGAAGAGGAATTTTTTTTCCATATTGTCACGCCTCAGTAGCGTACAAGTCTCTCGGATAGCCAATAGTTCCGCCTGAAATAGGCTGGCAAAATCCGGTAGGCGATATGAAACTGAAATTTTGTGGTGATTCCGAGTAGACTCCGGACCCCACAAAACTGTTCATCTTCGATCCGTCGGTGTAAACAACCGCGTCGAAATCTGTTAATACTTCGTTTCTTATGTGGAAGATCTTGTTGAGGCTTAGTATAGGTGTTATGTTGTCTGTTGGAAACGTGACACACCATTTTTAAACGAGTCTAGGATATTACTGTGGCCGTTCGGCCTCGAATTCCAGCATACTGATTCCTTGAGTCGTACTTTAATAGGTAAACGTGGATCAATTATAATCAGAGCCAAATAGGGGTAAGTCCCTCGCATTCACTAAAGTCAAGTAATGCGCAACAACCACATGGACAAATTCTGAGGATCTGTAGCTACCCATAAATTTGAATCTAGCTAAAGGCTGAATTCCACAACACATTACTTCTGCATTAATGCTTAATCAAGCGTTCCTACATGCAAACGAATTACTATGGTGCAGAGCATTGTGAATGATTATGATGCGATGACATTTGACATTTAAGTTTGAACTGAAAGAATATGTTGGCATTGTTTATTCTCCTGTTGAAGGGTATGGTTGTTACTAATTGTTTAACTGTTTTTTTTTTTATAATTTTACTACAGCTCGCATCAAAATCGTTCCTAAAACGTGAAAAACCGCAAAGCATAACAAATGCAAAGCAGCGCAAAGGCATTTATTTCATTCACCTGGCATCAGAAGATCAGGGTGCATTCACAATGCGCTTTTTTTGAGTTTTGCAATTCAGCCATTTTACGACATTTTACAAAAAATAAATGAAAATTTGCATAATGGAATCGATCCTCAAATATTTATGTTGTATCAAAACTGATTAACACGAGGTAAGCATTACGGAATCGGCGTGTATGGACCCCACGCCAATGGTACCGCATGGCATCAGAAATATTGAGGAAACGCAAAATCGAATGTGGGGGAAATTTAATGCATGGACGGACTTAAAGCAGGCTGTACTTTATAGCGTATATATCCTTAATGTTAGGACTTAACGAAGCAAACTCTGTAATCCAAATTTATATGACCCTTTAGCGCGTGGTGGTTACAAAAATAAACCGAAGAAAAGTGCAGAAACACCCAGAGACTATTATTTACTTACATAAAAATTTCCTTAGCCAACATGAATCATCCTGAAAATCCTGAATTTTGAATTTTCAAGAAATTCCCGTTCAAGTACGACTCATGAAATTCACATGTACCACCAATTCACCAGTGGATACTGTTAAGTATAAAATGGATGTCCTTCCAATACCATCCTTTTCATATACACCACATTCCCATCTAATTCCCAATTAAAAACGAAAACCTAATCCGCTCTGTCATATGCACGCAATCCCATCCAACATATGTGTCATTTGGCTAATCGTCTACTTAACCTTTTCCTGCTTGTGTCCTACCTTCCAAGGAAATCCCAATAAAATCCCAATTCATCAAGTCAACACTTTATTTGGCATCCTCGAGCAGGTAAATGACATCCTTCGGCTTCAAAATATAGTAGTAAACAATTAAAGTGACGGAGAAGATGGCTCCACAGTAGAGCACCCCATCGTACATAAATCCATACCACCAGGACTCAAACTCGGCATGGAACCACCAGGTAAATGTCATGACAAGATTCTCTGCCATTGTGAGGGCAAAGAAGCCAACGTACCACAGTCTTATGTGCTTGAACTTAATGCGAAACTCAAGAATGACAAAGATATACACATACGCCAGAACTAGGTAGAACAGAGTCCTGTTGATTTTGTCCTGAAATTTCGACTCAATTGCCAGGCAAAGGAGCATTAGCACGTAGTGTACCCCAACGAGGATGAAGAACGCTCGTGTATAGAAGATACAAAATGTAGACAGCGCCACCATCCGCATGCAGATAAATGCCAGCCATCCAAGAAAGGCGACAGCTTTAGCCGCAAAATCGTCCTGTTCAATGCCGTTCACGATTATACGTGGCCGGGGGATGAAAAAGTCAATTTCGTCCTTTGGCGATGGCATCGCCGCCATCGGTGTGGTGTTGGGACTGGGTGGCACATCTCTGCCATCTGTTGGGGGATTTTCCTCCAGGCGATTGGTTAAAATTTTTGGCGGTCGAGGCACGTTCTCTTTGATGTACATCTGTGCATTTAGCCACAACATGTCCTTGAAAGTTGATATCCTATTTGCAGTTGTCGAGAATCGATTTCTTCCTACCCCGGCTGCTGTCGTCGAGGTGTTGGATGCCTGAGTCCGGAGTTCCGGGATGGGATGCCCACCGGGAAGTGGTGGTGCAGGTGACTCTGGCACCATGTCACATTGTTCGATGGCGTTTAAGTGGTCGTGGTTTGACAGCTTTGGGCTCGATTGGATTTTTTCATCATCTGTTGAGTTGTTGGGTGTTTTAGTTGCTGGCGATGACAACGAATGTTGTGTATAGAGGGGTTGGGTGGGATCGGATGCTGTATCGTTGTCAACTTCATCATAACCATGTACCTGCACTGTGATGTCATGGTCTGTGGTGCCAGTTCGTCTGTTTGTATCGGGGTCACTGTGTCGCAATTTAAAGTTCTCCATGATTTTATTGCTCTCTGGGAAGTCGGAGATTTTACGTTCGGATTCACGTCGTTTGCGTTCGGCTTCATCGCGCAAACGATCAGCGGCGATGAGTCGTTGCTTTTGGCTTTCGATTTGATTTGGTACTGACCACGGGTATGGGCGACCAGCAAGTTTTTGGCTCTCGAAACGTTGATAGGAGACGGTGACGCCTGCCAAGTGGATGCTGGAAAAAACCAAACAAATCGCCTGAATGGTAGCTGGAATGATATGGAAACAAAGGATTTTATTAGTGTATGGGTTATGGAGATGTTGAGAGGTTTGGAAATGTCGTAAAAATGTTGGTTCAAGGATACGCTGTTTCCTTCCTTTTTTGAATGGTAATTGGGATGGCGATGCTACTCCTAACGATCCTTAAGCCAAATAAATGCTTAACTCGGAATGGCTGAAAGTATTCGTTTATTCGTATTCGGAGCTATGATCTACACAGGATGCCCACAATCCTTCTACTTTGCTACATCCTACTGGCTCGTCTCTATGACTTGCCGATTTGAACTCTAAATATACCACCAGGAGAACTTATTTTGTAACTGAAATGAAGCACCAGTCGTGACTAAAAGCGGAAGACGACGGAAGAAGCGACGTTTTACTTCCTCATCATTTATCGATCGAGCTATGATCTGAACAGAATGGCTGCAATCCTCCTACTTTACTACACCCTACTGGCCCATCTCTATGACTTACCGATTTGAACTCAAAATATACCACCAAGGACTCCTTTTTTGAAGTGAAGCACCATAATCGTGACTCAAATATTGCTCTTGCTCTTGTGATCATTTGCGTTACATTTTGTCGGAGAAAGCTTTCCGAAATGCTTGTCGGAACGGATAGCTGGATATGGGTGAATGTCTAGCAAGCATTTCAGTTTGATTAAGTGGCGCTACAGTCCGAAACGAACCTGCGCCTACACCAACATGACTCTCCAATTAGCCCGGTCCTTAGCTAACTGCCTCAGTTGCGCACTCCAAGTTGGTTGAGATTGGTTTCTGCATTAAGGCGAGGTCTTCCTCTACTGTGTCCGACGTCTGGCTGGGAATCGAAGACTCTGCGAGCCGGAGTATTGGTGTCTATTCGCACTACATGTCGTAGCCATCTTAAACGTTCAATGCGGAGTTTGTTTTACCAGGGGCATGTCGCTGTATAGCTTGTACAGTTGTTGAATCGTCGTCTCCATACCCCGTCAACGCAAACGGTACCGAAGATTTTTTGAAGAATTTTCCTCTCAAATTGATTTTTACATCCGCTTTTGAGACGGTCTATGCTACAGTGCCGTAGGGCAGGCCTTGGATGATCAGCATTTTCCCCCCAAGTTAAAAAATGTGGATATCGTATCAATGATTGATTGCTCTCGAGATGGGAGCTATAGAGAATCTCACTAGTATGTACCTCAGGAGTCAGGATTGGAAGACAAGTATCTATTTTAGAATCTTCAGTAAGTTGCTTGTTCATCCAGAGAAGTTTAATGTGTAACTTCTCTGGATGAACCAGCAAAAAAGCACTGACTGTATTTTGACTATCGCATCAGAATCTTCGCCATTACTTGGAGTCTCTAGCCAAAAATGATTCTAAAGATTGATTTTTTAACAGTTGAGTATTTCAGTTTGGCAGCACTGGTTAGTAATGGCGTCCAAACGTCATCTGTCAAAGTGAAATTCAGAATATCGGTTGTGAATCGCGCAATGTGTGCCGTTGCTCTGTCTTGTTGGAACCACATATCCTCCAGTCCTAAATCGTCCAATTGTGGTAAAAAACTAGGTTAACATGGCCCTACAGAGCGCACCGTCTACTGTTGTCGTTTGACCAGCGGCGTTCTCGAAAGAAAAGGCCCGATGACTCCTTCAGCGTGAACAGTGCACTATGCAGTAACTTTCGAGCTGGGGTTATGGCTCCTCGTGCATTACTCGTGGATTTTCGGCGCCCCAGAAGCGATAGTTTTGCTTGTTCACTTACCCGCTGAGGTGGAAATGAGCCTCATTATGATTTTGGTCAAAAATTCGTCCACTTCAATTATTCCGCGTTCTTGGGGGAGTGTATCGCTCCATTGCTTATTCACATGTATTCTACATCTGTCTAGTCCACAGATGTCAAAACAGATTTGACATTGGCGGCCATTTGCAAAAATAAGAGCATCTCCAATAGGGTGATCTCTTTTGACCCACCTTGCATATCAACTAACAAAACGCGACAAGGACATACAAGCAATGACGATGTAGATAAAAAAAAACTCAAAGTGTCAAAGTGCACAAATAAACCGAAGGTACATACACATGAAACATCTGAATCAGATCAAGAAGTACAGATTAAACGTATAGACGAGACAGGAACAGACATACAATGAATACAACGACGCAAAGGCATAGATCAGCTGACGAAACCTGACAAGGTAACATACCGACATAGTATCTTACAGCCATTACAGCATATAACACTAATGAGTAGACACCAAGTCGAGAGAATACGTCAAGACGAGAGAATACTGCAAGTCAAGAGAATACACCAAGTCAAGATGTATCATCACGAAGTCGAAGTAAGACACCACCAAGAAAAAGTCGAAAAAGATCAGCAACAAGACCAACTCCAAATGAGTCGCCAATTGTTGAAACATCATCAGGCTCCAAATAACAGCAAGACCGCAACAAAAAAAAGTCTGTCTGAAAAAAGTCTGAAAGTGTTAGTAAAACGCACTTTTGCTAAAAGTGTTCTCAAAAAAATGTCGTGATTTTAAAAATGAACGCAACGAATTGCAAAGGTGTAAACGACAACGATAAAGGTTTTGTCATCCTTCGAGTTAGGAGTTTTGAACCCAGTTGTTTCGCCAAACCGAAGTAGCAACGATTTCCTAGGGTAATTCTTCACCCAATCCTCACTAGAGTGTCATTCGTGATGATTATGTTTACTTCGAGGAAGGTGAACTTCTTAACCAACTCGAAATTGCTGCTATCAACAGTGACGTTCTTTCCTAGCCGGTGAAAAGATGCTTTTGTTTGTTTGTTGATAGCATGTTCCTATTCTTGTGCTCGTTTACTTCAAGGCCAACGGATTTTGCCTGTTCTTCAATCGCCGTGAACCCTTCTATCACAGCATGCTGGGAGCGATCGATGATGTCAATATCGTCCGCATAGCCCAGCAGCTGGACGGACCTGTTGAAAATAGGGCCTTCAGTGTTGACATTTCCCCTTCATTCTATCTGATCCAGTACGAGATTGAAGAAGTCACATGATAGCGCGTCTCCTTGCTGAAATCCGGTGCATGATTGGAATATTTCGGAGGAGCTACTTCCAAACTGCATGTTGCAGCGCGTGTTTTCCAGCGTCACGCGACACAGCTGCAACAGTTTTTCCGGGATTCCGAATTCAGCCATCGCCATATAGAGCTCCTGACGATGTTTGCTATCATACGCGCTTTCATGCCAATCAATAAATGTTGAGTTTCTTCTTGAAATTCGTTGGTCCTTTCTAGGATTTGCCTCGGTGTAAGAATTTGGTCTATAGTCGATCTGCCAGGCCGGAAGCCGTACTGGTACGTACTAGTACGTGCCGATTAGTGTGTTGCAGAAAGGTTTAAGACGTTCACACAGTTTGTTGGATAGGATCTTGTATGCGACATTTAGCTGGAATATTCCTTGATAGTTCTTACAAGACATAGGATCGCCTTTTTTGGTAGATGGGGCATATGGAGCTGACAGCCTAGTCATCGGACATGTTTTCTTCCACCATATTTGGTTGATGATTCGGTGCATGCTCCCTACCAAATCATCACCAACGTATTTAGCCAGCACCGTATTTTTACCAGCTCCGCTGGTAAGCTGTCAGAGCTTGCGGCCCTGCTGTTCTTAAGCTTTTTTTTTTATAGATAAGCCAACTTCTTGTATACAAGGTGGTGGAACTAGTTCTTAATAAACTGGATGTAGGTTCTCTTCTTGCCCTATCACCCCCTCTATACGATGCTCATTAAGCAGCTGCTGAAAATGGTGCTTAAACACATCTAACATTCCCTGCGCTTCGGTGACTAGGTTTCCTTCGCTGTCTCGAAGAGTCTGCGTTCCAGTTTTGTAGCCAGCAGCCAGTTGCTTGGCTTTTTTATGAAACCTCCGGATCTTGTTAACTCTACTCCACTGACCTTCTAATCAAACCTAAGCTCTAAAATTTGAAATTAATTCAAGAAAGAATGCTCTGAACAAAACGCAACGAGGGTGTTCTGTTCGGGTAAGAGCCGGCTGAGAGGCTGCGCGTTTAATCCAGTTAAAATCCGTGCAACTTTTATTCAAAAGAAAAAAATACAACGGTTGGTTGTTGTACCTTAAAGTATGCACCATCTTGAAATTTCTTCAAATTTAACGAACACAACAAACAAAGACTTCCAGAATTTAGTTCGGACACCACCCATGGGTTAAGTCTCCACTACACCCAAAATCGTTCCTATTACTCTCTTTCTTCCCCTTCTCTAACGCTCGTACTGTGGTAAAACATTTTAAGGATCACACTGCCATCCGAGGAAGGATGATATTGATTGGGTTTATCAATAAAGGCACACAGAGCTTAAACCTGTGTCCCAAGTTGGGCGCAATTGTCAGCTAAGCCCATCCGACGATCTTAGCTGAGCTACCGCTTTGCTTTTGATCACTTGTGGGATTACAAATACAACCATAGATGTCGTGACTCTCTTGAATTTTATTATAAGGCGAACCTATAGCGAATTCCCTCTGATGATAAGCCCCCAGACGATAGCAGATGTCTGTTAACTTAACTGTCAAATTGATCAATACTCATGAAAAAATGCATGCCTCCTGGTTGTTCGTTTACACCTTTTTTTAGGTTTTTTCATCTAAAGTGAAGAAACAAATGTGAACTGAGTGGGAGCGAGAATTGAGCCTTGAGGCACTCCATTAATAGTGAATTTGGCTAAAAATGTGTCATCTACGACACATTTTAGAGATCTGTTGGTTAAATCACTGTAAATGGCGGTATCTTTGGCAGAAAAATCCAATACCAGAGAAGTCTTGGAATATACAGGACTCCCAACAAAAATCCCCCTTAAAAGAAGTCCGAAGAACTTCGAAAACAAAGAAAGCCAAACATGACAAACTGACGTACAAAGCAGTATCATATGGTCCATTCTCGAATACTTATGAAAACCACCTTATCATGGTTACCGTCTTTGCAATAAATCCACCCCCTATATGGCCGTACACCCATTGTTATAATTTTAATTGGAAATACATCGCTTTCAAGCCCACAAACATACCCGAGGCGATTAATTTTTTGGATTTATTGAGCCCACCCGCAAATTCCATTTTCCGCCTGACCTTACGGAATTCATGCGATATCTGCTCATCGACCAACAACTAATTAACAAAAGATCCAATTAATTTCCTCTGGAGCAGTTAACCCCGGACAGACTAAATCAAAACGGGATGGGCGACCGTCCCCCTTATCGGTTTTATTAAGTACGTATTCCAGTTGAGTGACGGCCATTAGTCCGGCACGAACATGGATAACTGGAAGAGAATGAAAACCCATTTATAGTCAAACTCTGTCTAACCAGAGTTCCTGGAGTATTAACATCCACCCGGACCCTGAAGCAAACGTTTATTTTAGGCAGCAATCAGTGAAATTGAGACCTTGACAAACTTCCTGAGTAATAAATAAGTTTCCACAAGGACACGTCCTTACTCAACCACATATATTGGTGTGTCCAAAGTCGGTTTTATCCGAGGCACTGACATATCAGATTTCCAGTTATAAACGGCCCACTCATAAATCAGCTGGCAGGGCTTCACACCAAAAATTCGATAAAACCCGGGGGTATGATGCGAGAACATGTCCGGGTATCATAAAGTCATTCGCAACTTACATGTGTTGTAATCCCGGAAGAGATCCTGCGTTAGCATATGGTACAGCTGGAGTATGATTTGTGGCGCTGATTGTGCATACGCCTGGATGAGATGGTATAGCTCGCATGTTGAGCATTCACCTGACTTGGCCAAGCAGTACATGCGTTCGCTGTCGTCGTCGTCATGGAAGAGAGCCTCTATTGACCAGAATATACGCCTGGCGAATCTGCAAGAGATGATTACATATGATTAGGTAAACGTGTGTACTAAATAATCGAAGTAATGATGAGGATTAGGTCGATAAGTCGTCTTTAGCTTGGCGGGGAAAACCATTAACAAGGTCTATGAAAGGTTTGAGTCGAATGTACACGTCGTCGTTGCTGACTTATGGCGTTTGGTGTAACCAAAAAAAAAACTTGGGAACCACCTACCAGAGATTAAGGGTTTACCAAGTGGAATTATGATAATTTGGTTGCTGTAGAACACATTGAAACTTCAGTTAAGAAATGCCATAGAATGCATTAACAGATGCTGGGATACAAGCTGCACGGGAGGATTAACCTTTACTGGTTGTTGATAGCGCTGCTGTATCCATTTTAATGCGATTGAGAACTTGATTTGTGAGAATTGCAAGCAAATGACTTTCAAAATATTTGACACAATAAAAAAGCTATATCGCGGAATCTACTGAATTCACGGAATCAAAATTATTGGCAACAATTTAAGTGCAGTCCATATAGAGTAGCCACAGTCAGGAATAAACCTGAGCATCTCAGTTCAGCCTTATCGATATTGAGTGTTCTTTCTTGTTGACAGCCTTTATTTAGTCTTGCCATCATAAATTGCAAAGGCCACTGTGGCCACGTACTCGAAAATGTGGCTGTGACAACACGTTGAGTCCGAGTAGTGGTGCCAATATCGTAGGTGTGTGCTAGCAATTGGACAGATTCATGGTGGATTGTTCCTCCTTCTTCGCGAAAACGAAAAAAATTACATGACAGCCTTGCCTAACTATTTTTTTGGTTTCGAATGTTTCTATCGGGTAAAACATGCACAAATGGACAAGTTTGGGCGGTATACCGACACTAGACATGGCTGTGTATAGTTCGTCTCTATAAATGATGTCGTAAGCGCCATATTCCATTCCAGGCTGCAGCGGGATAACTCTGAAGATGAAATCTACGGTGTTAGTCTACAGTCCCAGTTTTAGGAAATGAAAAGCAGACCAGCTTGCCAGACTAGGATCGTCCAGCTGCATTTTCTTATGCGATACCAGGGTTAGACCCCCACTTGCTTCTAAAAAACAGGCAATAGCTAGATACACGCAAAGGGAAATAGAATCTAGGTGGCAAAACATTAACACATGCAAACACACCAAGGAGCTTTGGCCGGTAATAAGCGGTAGCAAATCGAACAATCTGAGCTTCCACTTCTATAGCGATGAGAGCGATAACAGGTCACAACCTGTTGGGGATAGCTTACCCATAGAATTGGACTAGCTGACTCATACCAACTATGCAGGAAACGCGACGGCCCAGAAGTCGAGGAGAATATCTCACACCTACTCTGTCACTGTCCCGCGATCTGCAACAGCAGCAACAAACTCCTTGGTAGCTCCTACTACGAGGATCTAATGGAGCTAGCAACAGAACCTATAGCACAGATCTTCCGTTTCTGCTGCAAATCGGAATGGAGCAAACATGTATTTAAAGTGGATGGAACAACGCAGATAACAACTTAATATGCTTTAAAAAGTCTTTTCAGGTACTCATCTTTCAACGAAGGCTATCGCTATGGTCCCACGTAGGCCTATGCGAGTTTGACGACTCATTTGAGTAGCAAGAGCCCATTAAGCCCAACCTAACCTTGGATGGATAAAGTCAAAAACCTAGATGTGATGCTTCGACATATTCGGCCAAAATGTCCTCTAGGAGTCTTAAAGGTGAGTCAGGCCCCTTAAACAGAGATCGTGGCGGATCACTTACGGCTCATCCGCTGCCAACGGCAGCGCTCAATCCGTAGTAGATACTGATGGCCACGTGCAATATGGTATCTAATCATTTGGAGCTAACCTTTCAGGTCCAAGGAGCTCGGAAAGGACTGATTTTATTGTTGACCCTGCTAAGTGAAAAAAACGGACAACGACGTTAGTATCTGTACCTGCAATTTGAGAACATTAAACAGGACAGGTGCAGACGAACAACTAGCGGAATGCGGAAGCCCTAAACTGCTACAAAGCAGCAATTAGTGCCATCCAGGAAATATGATGGGATGGGATGGACATAAATGGGATGAAAACTGAGACATCTACAACGGACCTTGTTACAGTGAGCAGAAACAGCGACTATTTGGATGCGGATTTGTTATAAGTGCCTGACCTAGGCAAGAAATCTCATGCTTTGAAGACATTAGCGAACGCATTGTAACGATCCGCATTAAACCCTTCGAGGCACGCGTATCCCTTAACCTCTCGATTAACACCATATCATCGAATTTCGAAGAACAGAGCAAAGATACCAACAGGCAATCATGCGCCCACCAGCATGATACCTTTGGTTTGATGAGAAGTACCAACAGACTCTCGCAGCCAGAAAGAGGTCTAGAAATCAAAGGTGCAGTTTAAGATAAGAGCTGCCATTGAGCAATAAAGGCAAATAAGAAGGGAAGAGCATCGTCTTATATAAAATGAAAAAAAGCCAGAAAAGTGCGTGGTCGAGGATATAGAGAGGTGCCACTCCATGAACAATGTTCTCAACTTTAACCATCGTGGAAAATGTCAAAGCCAAGGATATAACGCTCCAACAGAATCTTGTCGAGATGAACAAGGAATAATCAACGTTGAGACACAGTCGAGGATATGAAAGAACCACTTCTGCAGAAGTGCAGAAGACCTAAGCGAAGTCAGGACAGCAATATATAAACTCAAGCTTAACAAGTCTGCCGAACAACAGTCGAGGATATGAAAGAACCACTTCTGCAGACTGTTAGACAGCGATGACGAACAATATTCCGCTGCAAGATCGAGAAATATTCAGTATTGGCGACGACATCAGCGAAAACTTCCAACCACCCGACCTAAGTGAAGTCAGGACAGCAATATATAAACTCAAGCTTAACCGCCGAACAAAGCCGGCGGACATGACCTGGTAAGTAACATCCACCAACTATTAAGCCAAATCTAGTCGGATGAAAGTATGCCTGAAGCATCGTTTACCCGATCGCCAAAAAAGCAGATCCTCTGAACTGCGCCAACTACAGAAGCATAAGTCTCCTCAACATCGCCTACAAGATCCGCTCTGCCGTAAATTGTGAACGTCTGAAAATGTTTACCAACAACCTGACCAGCCCTTATTAGTGTGGTTTTAGGCGCGAAAAGTCCACAACCGATCAAATTTTAACATTTCGTCAGATCTTGAAAAATATCGCAAGAAGTCCAAATCGATACCCACCACCCATTCATCGATTTCGAAGCCACATATGACAGAATTTATAGAGACGAACTAAATAGAGGAGCCATGTCTAGTTGTGGTATACCGCCCAAACTCGTCCGTCTGTGCAGGTTGCCGATGGGGAATTCTCGCTGCTCCATTAAGGTCGGAAACGACATCACTGACACATTCGATACCAAAAAAGGATTTAGGCAAGGCGATGCGCTGTCATGTGACTTCTTCAATCTGATTCTTGAAAGGATTGTGCAAAACCCAAGAGCCAACACCAGATGCACAATTTTCCAAAAATCGGTGCAACTACTAGCACACGCCGACGATATTGACATCATTGGTAGGACCCAACGTGATGTCATAGCCACGTTTGCTGGTATAGAGAAGGAAGTGGCAAAAATGGGTTTAGCAGTAAATCATGGCAAGACGAAGTATATGCTGTCAACACGAAAGGACACACAACATCGACAAATTGGACAGAATGTCACCATTGACAGATATAACTTTGAGGTAGTACGGGACTTTATCTATCTCGGTTCTGCTATTAACTCTTGCAACAACATCTCGTCAGAAATTAAACGAAGAATTACTCTTGCCAACCGCTGTTTCTTCGGGCTAAGAAGGCAATTCAGTAGTAAAGCCCTCACTCGAACTACTAAGGACATCTTATATAAGACTCTGATCATCCCAGTCCTAATCTACGTAGCTGAAGCATGGACCGTTTCAAAAGTGAATAAAGAAATCCTTAGTCGATTTGAGAGAAAAATTCTTCGAAAATCTTCGGTCCCGCTTGCGTAACGGGCTATGGAGACGAAGATTCAACCAAGAACTATACGAGCTGTACAGCGACATGCCCCTGGTCAAAAAAAAAACTCCGCATCGGACGTTCAAGATGGCTAGAACATGTAGAACGAATGGACACCAATACTCGCAGTCTTCGATTCCCAGCCAGACGTCGGACGCAGTAGAGGAAGACCTCGCCTTAAGTGGCGCGAATTAAAACACTTGTTTCTTACTTTTAAAATTAAACAATATTTATTTGGAACTATGTCCTTTATTATTGAAATACTTTTTACTAATTCTAAAAGGAGCTTAAGGCTACTATGTAGTTACAATAAGACTATTGATAAATTCATCATACAGTCGTATTTATATACTTTTCTTATCTATCTACAAGGAGACCCAAGCGTACAATCGTCTTGCTTGATAATGAAGAAGAGATAATATTCCAACATTGTATACAAACGATATTATCTCTTTTACATATGTTATCATTGTAGCGTTGTGTGCAAGACTGTACTAGAGACTAAAGATATCATTGAATACAAATAATGTTATCTTTTTTCTCAATATGTCTTGCTATGGATACTTAACTCCCCCCCTTGTTAAACGAAATCGTCCCGATTTTTCGACGCTATTTTTAACATTTCTCTTTCATAAGTTTTGTTATATGCGTCAATCTTTTTTTGTTTTTGACGATCTGTTATACATTGTATAGTTTTTATCATTACGTACGTAAATGCTAGAATAACAATCAGTGTTACAATTGTGTATATAGTTGATAATATCGGTTTTTCTTCAAAAGGAATAATTAGTTTTTTTAAAGTATCTATGTTATCGAATTTGTACATTGTATCTTCTTTAATTATTTGGTCGATGTAAGATTCTGAATTATGATTTCTTAATATAACTTCTTTAATTTGCTTATGCATGTTTTTGTATATTTTATCGTCTAGATTTATAGTATTTTCATAAGTAACTAAGTTTATACCATTAATTGTTTGATTATTTAACTTATGCTTACCGCTTAATAACATAACACCGGATTCAATTTCCAAGTCGTAATCGTATTCTTGTTTAATGTTGCATTTTGAAGTTATATTCTTTAAAAGTGGAATAAGACAATTTTCTTCTTCAAAGTTAATTTCACAAATGTTTTTACTTAGATGATTTTGACAATTTCTTGTTCTTAAATAAGTTTGGTTACATAAGGCAATTGTTTTATCTGTAATGATTTTTCCATGTTTTGAATTTAAAGGTGTTACTTTATACAATTTACATGATTTAATTAGAACTGGATATTTATATATTGTGATGAAGAATTCATCAGTTCTAGCTAATAATATTTTAGAGTACTCAAGTATATTTATTATGGGTACTTGAATTATTTCATGTTGAATAATATTTTTAATGTCATCTAAGTCTAGGCTTTCTGATAAATATTCATTATTTTTTGCTGCATTAATTGTTCTGGTCAATAATAATAATTGTTCGTACACTTGTTCTATTACTAAATGTTCTTTAAGGCTCTGACCTTCGAATTGTTGCAAAATTTGTTCAAATCTAGAATTTATAGTTTTTTGTTTATTATTGTTTTCTATGAGATTATTTATACTCGTTTCTATGTTAACTAAGTCATAATGGTCAGGATTACCAAACACATATTTGAAAGCTGTTCCTAAAAAGTTAATTGATCTAGTATGCCTAGTATGTTCTTGTAATTGGTCTGCTAAATTCTTAATTTTACTTAACCAAATTTTTTCTTCTTGTGTAGGTTGATATTTACTAGTTACGATATTTACGTAAGGTTGAAATATCGAAGTCAGGTTGGTGGCATGTAACAAATAAGTTTGTTCTTTGAATAAATACACGTCATCTGTTTGCGTAAGTATAAACTTCTTGTTTAGTAACTCAGTTATTTGAACGTTTCCTTGCCCTTCTTGACTCTGTACAATTCCTAGTAATGTTAGGAATATTAATATTTTCGTCATCTGAAAAATGATAATTCTTTATGTTATCCTTGTGAATTTTTGTTCCTTCTTTAGAGATTACAGTGTCTCCTTTATCTTCTTCTACTATTCTTGTTATGTATCTGGCGTTAGATTTCTTTCTAAGACCTGTGATTCTTACCATTATCTTATCTCCTTTTTTATACTCTCTGTGTC
The DNA here is from genome assembly GCA_949824845.1 of Rhingia rostrata. NCBI lineage: Eukaryota > Metazoa > Arthropoda > Insecta > Diptera > Syrphidae > Rhingia > Rhingia rostrata. The sequence continues at coordinate 71,484,989 of OX463758.1, forward strand.
GAGTTCCTTTATTTAGACGTTCGATCACTTTTTTGGATGCTGAGTTTAGTTTATTTATTATAATTTCACTATTGCTATATTTATTTTGATTAAAGAAAATGTCTCTAGGTTTCAAACCGGTAACTGAGTGTATAGAATTATTTAATTCACGCACTGTTCTAAATATTTCTTCGATAAGTCTTGTTTTATTCTGAATTGTGAATATTCTAGACAGTTCAGTTATTGTACCGTTTACACGTTCTACCTGACCGTTCGCTGTCGATCTGTATACTGGAGTTTCTACTTTAGTTATGTTGTATTTCAAACACATTTGGTTCACCATTTCTGTTTTGAATCCCTTCTCGTTATCTGTCATGAGTCGTTCACATTTTGGGAAATAATTAGATAAGACCTCTTCCATAACGTCGTACAGTCTGTTTCGAGTTTCGATTTCCCGAAGGATTGTATATTTAGAATACTTATCTACTGTTACAAGGAAAGTATACTTGTCGTTGAAGTATATGTCCATATGAATGTGTGTTCCCACATGTGTTGGTATTTCTGAATTATTCAGAGGTTCTCTGATAGGTTTTCTTTCATATTTTCCAAATAGACATGCTATGCATTTTCTGTTGAAACTCTTTGCTTGTTTATTTAGATCGGGCCAGTAATATTTCTCTGAGATTTCTTGTATATTGTTACGTAACCCTCGGTGTGCTCTTTCGTGAGTTACCCTTACAAGTTTTAGTTGTTCCTCCAAATTTGTCACGTCTTGAAGTTTTCTTGGTGTGAATATAAATCTTACTAGTGGGAATTCTTTTTTTATGTTTTCACCATATTTGTATATGTTTTCAAATTTCGTATGCAAAGCTACAATCTTTTGGGGTTGTATAACTTCTTTCATCTGCCTTAGTAAAGAGTCTTTGTCCTTAAACTTTATTATGAGTCTTATTTTGTTACTAAAATAGATTTGTGTTTCGATATTATTTGTTATATCTTCAATAAGTTCGAACTGTGCAGTGTATGCATTAAAAGGCTGATTCACGGTTTTTATTATATCATTAGAAGAACTTTCAGCTGAATGTGCTGTTTCTATGGTAGAAGCATTTATGCGTTGACGTGATAATGCGTCAGCTACAAGATTTAGGTTTCCTGGTTTATAAACTAATTTTGCTCCAAAGTCTTCAATGATTCCCTTCCAACGTTTCAGCTTTGTGTTGGGATTTTTTTCTGATACAGAATATATAAGGCTCTGGTGATCGGTATATATGGTTAAGTCTGCTATACCATATATGTAGTTTCTGAGTTTTTGTAAGGACCATATGATCGCTAATAGCTCTTTCTCGTTTGTGCTATAGTTCTCTTCTGTCTTACTCAGTGTTCTTGACAAGAAGTGTATAGGTTGCTTATTCTGACTTAGTACGGCTCCAATAGCTATGTTGGATGCATCAGTAGTAAGCTCGAATGGTTTACTATAATCCGGTTGAAAAAGTTCGACTTGTTCTTTCAAATAATTTTTTAAAATTCTAATCGCTTCTAATGCTGAATCATTCAGATTTAACTTAATATTTTTACTTTGTTTTTTGTTTACTTTACCGTTATCTCCTCGTAAATATAATGTCAGGGGCTTGGCTATGCTTGCGTATCCTTTTATAAACTTACGATAGTAACCTGTAAGACCTAAAAATCCTCTCAAATCCTTTACCGTTTGTGGGACTGGAAAATTTTCTATAGCTGCTATTTTCTCAGGGTTCGTAGTGATTCTACCATGTCTGATTATGTGACCTAAGTATTCTACTTCTTCTTGAAAAAACTTACTTTTCTCATCAGATATTTTTAATGTGGCTTTATTGAGTACGTCGAATACTTGACTTATGTGCTGTATATGTTCTTCCTCAGATGAGGAATATATCAATACGTCATCAATGTAAACGTGTACGAATTTACCTACAAAGTCTCTCAAAATGTCGTCCACGCATCTCTGAAATATGCTTGGTGCATTTTTGAGCCCGAAAGGCATTCGTTTAAAATGATATTTTGCGCCATTTATAGCAAAAGCTGTTTTTTCTTTATCATCTGTTTTGATTTTAATTTGGTGGAAACCTGACTCCAAATCTAATGTTGTAAAGTACTTGGCTTTACCTAAATTTTGAATTGTCATGTTGACATCCGGAATGGGGTATCTGTCTGTTACAGTGTGAACGTTAAGTTTTTGGAAATCAACAACCATGCGCCGTTTTGGTTTTCCTTTTTCGTCCAAACCTTTTTTAGGTACTGTCCATATGGGACTGTTATAAGGACTATGGCTTTTTTCTATTATATCGTCATGTAAGAGTTTCTGTATTTCTTTGTTTACGAATTCGTTATCTGCTATGGGATATGGATATTGTTTAACATAAACCGGATTATCATTGGTCGTCCTAATGCTTGCTTCTATAGTATCTGTAAAGGGTAACGGTCCTATGCTGTTATTAATCTTCATCAGTCTATCTATGTCTGCTTTATAAATATTATTTTCCCCAATTATGTAATTAATTTTCTGAATAGATTCGACACTGCTTATGGTAGTTAGAGTCATATTACTGAAATTTATTTCCGCGTTTAGAACTTTAAGTCCTTCATATCCTAATATCATATCAAAAGACTGAATATCCTCTAATTCAAAAAATGTTATATTTTTCTTTAATATCCTAACTACTTTCTTTGTATCTACCATAGAATAACCATGCATTGTTTTTATTTTTATAGGTTTAATTTTAATTTTTTCGCTAGAATCGCATTTTCTATTAATGTAATTATGGGTTGCACCAGTATCAATAAGAATTTTATAAATTTCCTTAGAAATAGTACTAGTTAAATTTAAGCAGGGCAACCCGTCTACTAGTTTAAATGATCTATTCTTATGTTATTATTTACCATACATTCCGTTTCATCTGCTTCTGCATATGTACTGCTGACATCGTCTCTGCGTTGTTGTCGGGAGTTATTTACTCTCTGCTGCTTGAAGTTCTGCTGATAAGATCGTTGCGGTCTGTTGTGTGTGTTGAAACTCCCGCTGTGTTCACGTTTCGCTGGTGGATTATATACATCGGGTTTGTATTGATTCCAATTTTGTCGCTGTGCATGTACAATTTGTCTCGAGTTTATCTCCATCGGCTGTGGTCCTTGATTGTGTTGCTGCATATTATCGTATTGCTTCTGGGGTTGATAATTCGTTGTTTGGCTCGAATAATTTGGTCTTCTTTCGTTTCTGCGTTCATGTGGCATATTTTTGTGGTGCTTATCTTGAGTGAGATGTAAATGCCTGTGCACATTATCATGTTCTATTCTGCGAGCAATTGCGAATGCGTGTTCTAGATCATTTATTGTAGCTGAATATAATGATCCTCTTGTAAAGTTGTCACTCATACCATCAATGAATATACGAACTGCGTCGTCGTTAGCATTTTTAATTAGTCTGTCGATTATATTCGGCGGATCACCTGACATAGTGATTTTTGATATTATTAAATTGAGATTTTTATTTATCTCGTCGTGGTATTCAGACAGTGTGCTTCTTTTTTGCGTGATGGCTTTCATCATGTCTTGTAGCACGTATAGAGGTTCTTGATTAGAGTACGTATAATCTAATCTGTTACGTATCGCCTCAAAATTAAAAATTGTGTTATAATTAGTTAACACATTCGCGGCTGCACCCTGTATTTTACTTTTCACTATAGTCAATGCTGCTGCGTACTTACTGTGTGTTTTGAAGTTTTTAATGCTGTCCATTAATCTGGATGCTTCTTCGCGCCACGACCGATAATTTGATTGATCGCCGTTGAAAATAGGTAGGCTTTTAAATGCGTCTAACTGTATTTCACTACCATCTGTATATGTGGTTCTTATTTCCTCTAGCACAGGTATGTTTGGTACTATGCCTAATCCAGATTTTACTTCATTTAGTTTTGTTTCTAAATTAGTGTTTATTTGATTTTGGTTAGTTATTATTGCTGCTAACCTTGCATTCTCTGTGCGTGTGTGCTCTAGGGTTTGTGTTACTGTGTTGCTCCTGGTTTCTAAAGCTTCTAATCTTGCCATTAATACTGCGAGTTGTTCCATTTTGAACTCGTGTCTGTTGTCGTCGAATTTGTGTGTTTTTTTTCCTCCACATATACACTTTCACTGAATTGCTTTGCTGCTTCGTACGAAGAAGCTATATTTGTACCTGCTATGCTAGGTAATTCTTGTAACCGGTAACGCGAGTGTTCTGTTTATACTAGATTTCACTACTTGTTCCCGAGGTCCGCTCGATTGAAGTTAAAAAGTATATTTAACCTCCTGGCAGGATCGCCAATTAAAACACTTGTTTCTTACTTTTAAAATTAAACAATATTTATTTGGAACTATGTCCTTTATTATTGAAATACTTTTTACTAATTCTAAAAGGAGCTTAAGGCTACTATGTAGTTACAATAAGACTATTGATAAATTCATCATACAGTCGTATTTATATACTTTTCTTATCTATCTACAAGGAGACCCAAGCGTACAATCGTCTTGCTTGATAATGAAGAAGAGATAATATTCCAACATTGTATACAAACGATATTATCTCTTTTACATATGTTATCATTGTAGCGTTGTGTGCAAGACTGTACTAGAGACTAAAGATATCATTGAATACAAATAATGTTATCTTTTTTCTCAATATGTCTTGCTATGGATACTTAACTCGCGCACAAGTAGAAACCGACCTCAACCAACTTGGAGTGCGGGACTGGAGACAGTTAGCTAAGTACCGGGTTAATTGGAGAGGCATGTTGGTTGAGGCCCATGTTCATATCGGACTGTAGCGCCACTTAAGTACGTAAGTAAGTCTTCAAAGAACTAAGCCCGTAGATTTGGCCCGATAAGATCAAACCGCGCTATTAATTGCGGAAAAAGCAGGAACTCTCACAGGAAAGTTACCTGCCAAACATTCATTACTCGTGATAAAATAACTGCTAGATAAGTCGCATACTTAGTTGCTATAAAAATCCAAAAAGGGTGGTGGTTTTATTGGTCTTCAAGTCCCACACTTACTTTGGGCACGTGCTCATCGTGTTTTATGAGATTTCCACCTCCTAAGGCAAAAAAAAATATTTACTAGCTCAAAATTTAAGGCCGAAAAAACTAGTAAGTCAAGCTAAATCATTTCTCTCTGTTACAAACTGTGTAACAAAATTGTTAGGTGACGTGAAATAAAGCCAAATGAAAAAAAAGGATCCGGTGGATAAGTGTGATAGTATTATAGTTTTGAATGATCATTCATCAATCACTTCGATATTAGATTTCTAAAAAAAAAACAATTTTCACGACTTTTATCTCTATGACACAGTTTTTGAATTAAAAAATACAACCAAAGGCTTTGGAAGACCTTTGTTTTGAAATTTGCCATTAGACAAAGATATAAAAGATATCGACCTTCAGTGATAAGATTTTTTGTCCCCAGTGTCGCAAAATCGCATGAAAATAAATTTCAATTCACAGATATTGATGCGAGGAATAAATATTGTATCATCCACTCCGCGCACGTAAAAGAGCGACTTTAGCCTTCTTATCTCACGTCAAAACCACCCATTTCGTCATAAAATAACAAAAAAAAAAAAAAATTACCTGTATATAGCGAAAAACGGAAACAACAACAAATTTAACACTTGATAACCGATGAATCGTTTTCTATTGCCATACATCGGGTTAGACCACTGCTCAGCTGATGTTATTATAAAGATGAAACACAACACTGGTGGGGCTAGAATCAGCATCAACGTTAAACCCCCGAACAGTGGTTGATGGGAATGGAAATGCTGGTAGGACACTGCCGTATCCGTGATGAATTGCACAATGTAAACAATCACCTCCAGGCACGATGGTATAAGGTACGATACGTAAATTCGCGTATGGCTTCGAATTGGTAATCCGAGAACGTGCTTGGGACTGCCATCACGGGCATCCATAGTATCGGGACTTTCTAAATGTAGAGTCACTTGTCTAAGGGTGCTACCTTTTTTCTTCTCAGACGACAATTTAAATTTTTAAAACAAGAAAGAGCCGCCTAAGGGCTTAATGTTGCGCGAGAATCGATAATGTACTGAGGTTTGATTCACGTAAAACTTTGGGTGACTAAACCATCGTATCTCAAAAATGTTTTTTTTTTTTTTTTTTTAATGATAAGATAAGGGTTTGGGTGTGCGAGGCACCCCTTTAAGAGTGCGAGTGAGTGTATCTTTCGCATATTGTCGAGGTCGCTTTGTTGTGTAAAGAGATATTTATTCGAGTTGGAAAAAAAAAAAATCTCTTCCAGTGTAGACAAGACGAGAACCACTCAACGGGAAGTAATTGGTGTTTGGGTGGATATATTTTTGGAAATTTAATTTTTGGCAGTCGGTTAATGTTGTGACGAAGTTTTGGGTATTTGTTGGCATTGGCACGATGATAATGCTAGGGCAATGAGAGCTTTGATGGAATTTTTATTTACTAATATGTTGGGTCGATGGTATCTTTGTGGTGATAAGTCTTGCTCGGTACATGGACTTTTAATGATGAAATAAAGAGTTGACCAGTAGATAATATTGGGAATTTTCAAAATATGTGTTTTACGTTATTTGTTGCTGTTTAATTGATATGCACAATATTTATTCAAGCAAAATTTGACTTTGGTAATAAAAGTTAAATGTTGCGAACGAGCATTCTGGAGAAATTTGTCTGGGATATTTTTTAAGGGAATTATTGAGGGTTAACAACTCTTTAGTAAAGCTTTGAAAATATTTCTAATATTACTGTTGTTGAGTTTATTCAACTGAAATAACGAGTTTTGCAAAAATTTAGGTTTTCTTTTGAATTTACCGTCAGTCAAAATGATGGTGCAGTGGCGTAGTGTTGAGTTATTTTATAATCAGCCCTCGCTAGAGAGTTTATTAAAACCCTTATCATGTTTAGCCGCTGTGTGAGACAGCATTAAGGAAATTGAGGTGGAGAAAAAGAAAAGATACCGTTTTTTGGTTTTGAGTGTCTTAACATTTTAAATGGTAGGAAACTGAGTTTGTGAAGAAACTCTTTATTTCACAATATTCTACCAAAGATAGGTACAACTGATTAGGATTAGGAGCGTTACTACAACCTATATGGGAATGAAATGTAGAAAATTATATAAAGTTCAGACTGTTTATCAGAATCTTTTATACTTACTTACTTAAGTGGCGGCAACAGTCCGGAATGAACCAGGGCCTCAACCAACATGCCTCTCCAATTGGCCCGGTCCTTAGGTAACTGCCTCCAGTTGCGCACTCCACGTTGGTTGAGGTCGGTTTCTACTTGTGCGCGCCACTTAAAACGAGGTCTTCCTCTACTGCATCCGACCTCTGGCAACGAACGAAACGAAGAATCTGCGAGCCGGAGTACATATTGGTTTCCATTCGTCCTACATGTCGACAGCATATACTACGTCTTGCCCTTATTTACTGCTAAACCCATTTTTGCCGCTTCCTCCTCTAAAACGTGGCCATGACATCACGTTGGGTCCAACCAATGATGTCACTATCGTCGGCGTATGCTAGTAGTTGTACAGATTTTTGGAAAATTGTGCCTCTGGTGTTGGCTCGTGAGTTTTGCACAATCCTCTCAAGAATCAGATTGAAGAAGTCACATGAGAGCGCATCGCCTTGCCTAAATCCTGTTTTGGTATCGAATGTGTCAGTGATGTCGTTTCCGACTTTTATGGAGCAGCGAGAATTCCCCATCGTCAACCTACACAAACGGACTAGTTAGGGCGGTCTACCAAAACTAGACATGGCTCTGTATACTTCGTCTCTATAAATGCTGTCGTATGCGGCTTCGAAAACGATGGATAGGTGGTAAGTATCGATTTGGACTTCTTGAGGTTTTTCCAGGATCTGCCGAAGTTTGAAAATTTGATCGGTCGTGGATTTTATTGGCATAAAACCACACTAATAAGGGCCGATCAGGTTGTTGGTTATCGTTTTCAGGCGTTCACGTATTATGGCAGATAGGAACTTGTAGGCGATGTTAAGGAGATTTATGCCTCTGTAGTTGGCGCAGTTAAGAGGGTCTCCTACTTGGTGGATCGGGCAAACGATGCTGAGATTCCATTCTTCAGACGTACTTTCTTCCGACCAGAATTGGCTTATGAGTTGGTGGATGTTTCTTACCAAGTCATCTCCGTCGGCTCTATAAAGCTCGGTTAGAAGGCCGTCATTTCCGGCAGCCTTATTAAGCTTGAGTTTAGATATTGCTATCCTCGCTTCACTCAGGTCGGGTGGTTGGCAGTTTTTGCTGGCGCTGCCGATCTTAAATGGTTCGTTCTGCCTGACAGCGGAATATTGTTCGTCGTCGCCGTTTAACAGTCTGCAGACGTGGTTCTTCAACATTCTCAGCATCGAATGTGTCTCAACTATAATATTTCCTTGTTCATCTCGACAGAATTCTGTTCGAGCCTTGTATCCTTGGCTTTGACTTTTTAAACTTTGGTAAAACTTGCGAACATCTTTCCTGGAGTGGCATCTCTCTATATCCTCGACCGCGCGCTTTACTTGCTCTTTTTTCTTCTTTCTGAAAAGCCACTGTTCTTTCCTTCTGCTCTGCTTTTAGAGCTCAACAGCAGCCTTATAGGCGTCGTTCTTGGCTGCGAGCATCTGTCGGCATTGCTCTTCAAAGCAAGGTGATGTTGGCGCTACAGTCCGGAATGAACCTGGGCCTCAACCAACATGTTTCTCCAATTAACCAGGTCCTTAGCTAACTGCCTCCAATTGCGCACTCCAAGTTGGTTGAGATCGGTACCTACTTGTGCGCGCCACTTCAGGCGAGGTCTTCCTCTACTGTGTCTGACGTCTGGCTGGCAATCGAAAACTCTGCGAACCGGAGTATTGGTGTCCATTCGTTCTACATGTCCTAGCGATATTAATCGTACAATGCGGAGTTTTTTGACCAGGGGCATGTCGCTGTACAGCCCGTATAGTTCTTGGTTGAATCTTCGTCTTCTTCTTCGTTGACCCAGGATTTCCTTATCCTCTTTTGAAACGGTCAATGCTTCAGCGACGTAGAGCGGGACTGGTATGATTAGGGTCTTGTATAGGATCTCCTTAGTAGTTCGAGTGATATCCGCATTCTTACCTAGGCTGCAACAAGGTAGTGGTCCTTGTCGATGTTAGCTCCTCGGAATGTTCGGACATCCAAAATACTGGATGCGCGCCTCTTGTCTAACGCAGTGTGATCAATCCGCTTGACCGTTCATTGATCTGGAGATCGCTATGTCCCTTTATGGATATCGCGGTGAGGAAACCGTGTGCTGGCTATAGTGGCATTTCGTTCTGTAGAGAAGTCAATTAGCCTTAGTCCGTTACCAGATGTGTTGTCGTGTAGGCTATATTTTCCGAAAATACTGCTTAAGATGTCTTCTCTTCCTGTCTTTGCATTAAAATCTCCCAGCACGATTTTAACATCGTAATTTGGTAGCCGCTCATAGGTTTTGTCAAGGAGCTCATAGAAGCAATCCTTAGCTATCTCATCTTTTTCCTCCGTTAGGGCATGAGCGCATGTAAGGCTTATTTTGGTGAATTTGGCCTTGATGCGGATAGTTACAATGCATTCGCTAATGTCTTGAAAATATAAGACTTCTTTCCTAAGTCTGGCACTTATAACAAATCCGCATCCGAAAAGTCGCTGTTTTGCTGCTCACTATTACACTGTCCGTAGTAGATGGCATAGTTTTTCATCCTCTTTTTGCCCGGCCCATCCTATCGTATTTCCTGGATTGCAGTAATGTAAGTAATATGGATGTGGACGAAATGTTATTTCAACAGGATGGTGCCACTTGCCACACAGCTAACGAAACGATGAATCTTTTGCGCGACAAATTCAATGGCCGTGTTATCTCACGTGGTGGCGATGTCAATTTGCCCCCAAGATCATGTGATTTGACACCGATGAACTTCTTTCTTTGAGGTTATTTGAAAGAAAAGGTGTACGTCAATAAGCCGGCAACAATTCCAGAGCTGAAGGATGATATATTTCGGAACATTAGCGGCATAGAACGTCAATTATGCCTCAGCGTCTTTGATAGTTTGGACCATCGGATGGAGGTGTGCTGCCGAGGTCGTGGCTGTCAGTTGGTTGATATTTTGTTCCATGCATAATTGAATGATACCAATGTTATCAGAATAAAAGAAAATGACAATAATTTTTGAAATAATTTGTGTTTTATTCAAAATCAACATCAGCCCTTAGAATTTAACCACCCATTACATACAGAACATTTCTGCACAAGTACAAAAGAGCTTAACAGAAGAAATTGCTTCTTGAAATTGGAAATTTGTTCCTTATAGAAGAAATATTTTTATTTGCTGTAACTGAGTGGTTCATCACCTTGTTCGTGATCTGGAACATCCTGGAACCCAGCATTGTTTTACATTTGGCAAGAAACTTAATCTCTTCGCAACATTGGTTAACAGGATTCGATTTTGTTGTTACGTTTTATGTAACAACTCTGCAGGGTATTTCAAAAAAGATTTATTTTTACCCTTCCTGGAATCGCTGACTACATAAACAAATGCGTTACTATGGGCCTTTTGGTATTGGCTTGGCGTTGACGTTAATATTACGTTGTAGCAACAAGCAACCTGCCAGCACGTTTGTTGTAGCAACTCACATTTGATTTCAAAAATTTAATTTGTCAATCGCAGTTTTTCTCATATTTCTGCTGATAAAAATGTTTCAAAGTAATCCTAGTAAAATTAATCCAATAAATGATCCCAACACCATCAGCCAATCTCTGCAAAGTGAAATGCAACACAACTATAAACGTCCGCAGTTAAAGAAGCCCCCCGGTGAGTTGTCATTAAATAAAATTAGAAAAACATAATCGATCCCTGCTTATCCTGTTTCCCTGAAAGTAGATATCTATCACGTTCTTCCATTCCCAGCTATTTAAAGGCCACCCTTCAGATCAAATCCGGATATCTACCTTCTAACCTCAAAATAAAACAACTCATTCCAAAGTTGTAGATAAACCCTTTAAAACGACACACACACACAGATAGAAAGTCCCTTTAAATATTTTTATACATTCTAACATAAGAAACCTCTCACATCTTGTTTTCAGTCACCCGAGCCAAAAGGATGGAACAATTTCTTTGGCATGAATTCTACGACGAGTATATCCGTTCAAAGGAACGATTTGAAGCGATACCACCAGCCAAATCAACTACGGAATACTTCGACGAGTTCGGACGTTCGACGCCACATCTGATCGAAAAACGAAAGGAAATCGAAGCGAGCCGTGAGGAGTTAAGAAATAAGTTTCCACTCTATTCGACAGCAGCTATTTCCGTTTGGAATCCGAAGGGAGAATCTTCGTGTAACTTTCGAAAATCCGCATCTATTACAATACCAACGTCAGAGCAACGTGGACAATTCGATGGGTAACCGACGAGGATGGAGAAGGAGGTGTTGAGTTGGAGAATAATTTTTGTACGGTTCGGACAATAAAGGAGTGGAGTTTGAGTCAAGATGGTTGTCGTAACTTATATTTGGAGAAGGTATCCTTTGAATTTTTTTAGGATTTTTTTTTAATTGTATGACTTAAACTACACAAATAATTAAATTTAAGTTTAAAACAAACATAACCAAGGATTTTTCTGTACCGGACTCCCCCATACCCTAGGACCATGTTTTGAGATTGAGTTTGTTTACATTTTCCGTGCATGTCCTTTGCTAGCAGAACATTGGTAGGAGCGGGCGGTCAAGACATTATTGTCGTAAAATTTTGTTTGATAATGAAAATTTATTTGAAGGAAAATGTTGATTTCTTGGAAATTCAGGACGGCCCAATCGGTAGTCGTTGCGGGCTAGTGTAAATCGGCAAAATGCCACATCAGACGAAAGAAAATTCCAGCTTTAGAAAGACGATTGCATCTTGTGTTGTGCAGATCCGGCCGTCGCTATAATGAGTAGGTTAGGTAAAGTTGTAGTGGCTGCACGCGATGCGCGTGCATACTTAGACCATAAAGGTCCGTTGTGGTACCTCATGGATCTATCGACTTTCTTATAGTTGTTCGCCTAATTGAACCATTCAGAGCTAACTATATAGCAAAGGAGGTTTCTGACATTAATGTAAGCCTGCTTACCTAGATTGTCGAAGGAGTACTCAACCCAGGTGAAGTTTCCTTTTCCTTGAGAGAGCAGGGCAAGAGCATAGAACTTACTTACTTAAGTGGTACTACAGTGCGGAATGAACCTGGGCCTCAACCAAGATGCCTCTCCAATTAGCCCGGTCTTTAGCTAAATGTCTCTAGTTGGGCACTCCCAGTTGGTTGAGGTCGGTTTCTACTTGTGCGAGCCACTTACGGCGAGGTCTTCCTCTACTGCGTCCGACGTCTGGCTGGGAATCGAAGACTCTGCGAGTATTGGTGTCCATTCGTTCTACATGTCCTAGCCATATTAAACGTCCAATGCGGAGTTTTTTGACCATGGGCATGTCGCTGTACAGCTCGTATATTTCTTGTTTGAATCTTCGTGTCCATAGCCCGTCAACGCAAACGGGACCGAAGATTTTTCGAAGAAATTTCCTCTCAAATCTACCAAGGATTTTTTCATCCGCATCGATGAATAGGTTTAGGGTATCGATTTGGACTTCTTGGGGTTTTTCCAGGATCTGCCGAAGTGTGAAAATTTGATCGGTTGTGGATTTTCCTGGCATAAAACCACACTAATAAGGGCCGATCAGGTTGTTGGTTATCGTTTTCAGGCGTTCACGTACTATGGCCGATAGGAACTTGTAGGCGATGTTAAGGAGATTTATGCCTCTGTAGTTGGTGCAGTTAAGAGGGTCTCCTATTTGGTGGATCGGGCAAACGATGCTGAGGTTCCATTCTTCAGACGTACTTTCTTCCGACCATATTTGGCTTATGAGTTGGTGGATGTATTTTACCAAGTCGTCTCCGTCAGCTGTATAAAGCTCGGTGAGAAGGCCGTTATTTCCGGCAGCCTTATTAAGCTTGAGTTTAGATATTGCTATCCTCGCTTCACTCAGGTCGTGTGGTTGGCAGTTTCTGCTGTCGCTGCTGATCTTAAATGGTTCGTTCTGCCTGACAGCGGAATATTGGTTGTCGTCGCCATTTAACAGTCTGTAGACGTGGTTCTTCAACATTCTCAACATCGAGTGTGTCTCAACTACAATATTTCCTTGTTCATCTCGACAGAATTCTGTTCGAACCTTGTATCCTTGTTTTACACTTTGGTAAAACTTGCGGACATCGTTCCTGGAGTGGCCCCTCTCTATAACCTCGATCGCGCGCTTTTCTTGCTCGTGTCTTGCTAGGACACTGGGCCATCAGCATTGAGCGCTGCCGTTGGTCTTTCGGTTCATCCGCCACCATCTCTATTCAAGGGACCTGACTGACCCTTCAAATTCGTGGACAACCTGTTGTCCGAATATGTCGAAGCAGCTTATCTAGGTTCGCTTGGGACAGCAGGCCGAGTATTCATTGCTGTTTTTCGTTGTGTTATCAACACTCGCGCTTATCGTTTAGCATGTAAAATCCGCTTGGATGAGACCAGTATCCGATGGTTACCATTTGGAGGTTAAAAAGAAGCTCTTGACGTGTAGTCAGAGTTACAAACACTGGGCATTGCCAAGTTAAAGCCAATCAGAGTCTACCCTCTTTCTACAACACCCTCTCCTTTCCTCCTCTTCTTCGGCGTAGCAACTTCAGCAGAAATCATTGCTGAAGAGGCCTAGTCCTCTTGCGTGTAGGCCTATCAGACAGTATCCTGTAAAGACACCGATAATGCTGCTGATGTTTGATCTGCTCAGCATTGTCAAGCAGATGGAGCGCTTTTGGTTAAAGTTAGGCCAGAGTTGTCTGTATATTTGTCACGTTGTGCCGCTTATCCAAATTACATGCAGCCCATCGCTGCATCATTATGTCTACTGGCGGTAGAATGTCGAGGGTTGTGCCCTGTCTGGCAAGCTCATCTGCCTTGCAATTCCCTGGTATGTCTCTGTGGAACGGCCCCCAAAAGAAATCGGCTGGCTAAACTCGTAAGTCTGAGTGTTGATAACAAGACGAAACAGTAACACTGGTCAAAAAGACTGTCACGTTATATCCAGCATGCCGTTCTCAGGCGAAAACTTGGGTTACAAAGAGCCTTGCAAAGGACTGATTTTATTGTTGACAACCATGGACCATGGAATGTGAGAACATTAAACAGGAGAGGTGCAGACGAACAACAAGCGAAAGACCTAAGATAATTAAAAACAGACATTACTGCCATCCAGGAAATACGATAGGATGGGCCGCTCAGAAAGAGGATGAAAAACTGTGCCATCTACTACGGAACGTGTCATAGTGATTCGGATGCAAATTCGTTATAAGTGGCAGACTTAGGCCGAGGTAACGACCAACGCTAGCAAGCGTTGGTGCTAAATCCAATGTATGGATCATCCATAACGTGGTAGCAGATTACGCTTTTTGCGTTCGCGCTAGTCCAAGCTGTTGCACTATAGTCCACGCTTCTTAGTCTGTATATCAAAAATCATTTGATTTTGAAGCTTACTAGCTGGAACTAGCGTGAACAATCGTCCACGGTGTTTTTACTAGCGCACTAGCGCGTACTAGTGCTGACTAGCGCAGTCGCTTACTAGCATTGGCCGTAGCAGCAAGTAGTCTTTAGTTTCCAATACACTAGCGAACGCATTGTAACAATTCGGATCAAGACCGATTTTGCTAACCTGAGAAAGAATAGCTCTCGATCGGAGATATAGAGAGGTGCTACTCCAGGAACTATGTTCGCAGATTTTACCATAGCGTAAGACGTCAAAGCCAAGACAAGCGAAGGATACAAGCTAGAAGAGAATCCTGTCGAGATGAACAAGCAAATATCGTAGTTGAGAATCAGGTGATGTGGAGGATATGGAAGAAACCCTGCTGCAGACTGTTAAACGGCGAGGACGAACAACCCAACTCTCTTTGGCAGAAGCAACTATTCAATTTGGCGACGTCAGCGAAAACTACCAACCACCTGACCTAAGTGAAGTAAAGACAACTATATCTGAACTCAAGAGGAAATGACGGCCTTCCTGGCGAGCCCTATACAGCCGGCGGAGATGACTTCGCTAAGTAACATTCACCAACTCAGAAGCAAGACTCGGATGAAAGAATACCAGAAGAATGGAACCTCAGCATTGTATGCCCGATCCCCAAAAAGGACACCCTCTGAACTGTGTCAACTAGAGAGGTAGCATCACCTGCAATATCGCAATTGCCATAATATGTGAACACCTGAAACCATTCACAAATAACCTGATCGGTCCTGACCAGTGTGGTTGAAGGACAGGAAAGTCCACAACCGATCAAATTCTTACACTTCGACAGATCCTGGAAAAAAACCCAAGAAGTCCAAATCGATATCCACCACCGATTCATCGATGTCAAAGCCGCATACGACAGCATTTATAGAGACGAACTATACAGAGACGTATCTAGTTTTGGTATAATGCCCAAACTTGTCCGTTTGCTCCAGCTTCGCTATCAACTTTGAAAACAACATCTCGTCAGACATTAAACGATGAAATACTCTTGGCAACCGCTGATTCAGGCTATGAAAGCAATTCAGAAGTAAGGTACTCACTCGAACTACTAGGGATATCCGACGTAAGACCCTGATCATCCCAGTCGTGCTCTACGGCGCTGAAGCATGGGCCATATCAAAAGTGGATGAAGAAGTCCTTGGTCGATTTTAGGGTAAAATACTTCGAAAATTCTGCGGTCACTTTTGCGTTGACGGGCTATATAGACGAAGATTCAACCAAGAACTATACGAGCTGTACAGCGACATGCCCCTTGTCAAAAAAAAAACTCCGCATTGGACGTTTGAGATGCCTAGGACATGTAGAACGAATGGACCCCCATACTCCGGCTCGCAGAGTCTTCGATTCCTAGCCAGACGTCAGATGGGGAAGAGGAAGACCGCACCTTAAGTGGCGCGCTTAAGTAGAAACCGACCTCAACCAGCTTGAAGCCCGAAATTGGAGGCAGTTATCTCAGTACCGTGCCAATAAAGTATTTAAATAAAGTTTCCCATGCCAAATGCTGTTCTTCCTATTTGCATAGATATTTTCAAATGTCCTTTTAAAAATTTTCAATGATTATTTCAACAAAACTTTAAGTCTGTCCGAGTTTTACACAATTTTTCAATTCATTAAAACCCGAGTTGGCCAGGCACTAAATTTTGAAACGTTTCCTGAGGTAAGTTTAATAAGTTGGAAGCATATCCAGATAATAAAATCAAAGGTTCAGTAAATTAAAATGTGAAGTATAGTTAATGACTCAAAATATTTCATTAAACTTAAACCATATAAAATATTGCATGACTGGGTTGCATTTTTTCCTCTCCACATGAAATTCTGATGTTTAAATTACTGGCATTTAATATTTTCAATATTTATATTCAGATTATTCGTGCCCTTTTATTATTTTCCAATTAATTTACATAAATACCTGCAGAATTTTTTAAAACCGGCTTTTCCAGAGGAGAATTTTGTAAAATAAACTGTTAACGCAACACTATGCACATGTGCGATATAAATTGCTCCAACAGCTGGTCAAGCTATATGCTGTGGTGGGTTGGATGGAATTTCTGGAAGTATTCTCGTACGTGGATGATATTAAAGTTCACGGAATTGAAATCAAATGCGGGAGGTCTGTGTTAATAACCAACGTTATCATGTTCTATCAAATGAACCCTCCCTTCCTCTTATTGCGGTTAAAAATGACGACCGGTGCTTAAATAGACTTGATTTCACAGAACTTAAATTCATGCGATTAATTTTAAAGAAAAAAACCAAAAACCAAGCGCACTTAAAGTCTTCAATTCCATGGAGGGAACACTTTCCAGGCAATCTGCTATGCAATCATCATCAAATAAACATCCTTTTCACACAATCCATATGACTGCCACAATAAAGAACAGGGACACCCTATCCACAATGTTTAAAAAAAAAAAAAACAGTTCGATGGAGCGTAATAATTGCTAACCCAAACAGAAGCACTCACAAAGAGTACAATTTTGCCCAGGAGGAGTTTTAATTTTACAAGTACCTTCCTCACAAAACCATTTGATGTTTCCCTTGTGCCTTAAGTCCAGCTACGGGGTTGGGAAATATTGCTTCTGCCCGAAGCTCGACTGGGTACAGCATTAAGAAGACATGGATGTCCACCTTGTAACATCAGAAAAAGGACCTCAAATCAGACTTTAATCTTAGTCCTTATTTGTGTAACAGTATTAAAGAAAATTGAATTGCTATGGTGTCGTGAGCGCTCGCATCCCCAAGCAGTGTATACGCAAAGTGTTTTCTAAGACACAGGTGTACCATGTAAACAGCCTGTTGCTTTCTTAATGAATTTGAATCCTGCGCAGAACATTTGTGGAACAAGTACTAAAGCAAACCATACATTGGCAATACTGACGCTTATTCCAGGACTCTCTTTTCCAGCACGAAAAACTTGTTTGCAGTCGGAGAGCTTAAAATTGAATCACTTCTGGTTCTGGATGGTGAGAACACGGCACAGGCACAGCGACAGCACAGCTGTTGTGGCTGTTATCCTTGTGAACACTTATTTTTCTATGAATAATATCCTGCGATGAATTGCAGATTTTACGTTAGTTACAAGGTTTGTGATGTTGCACGTTGTGTCCTGCATTAGGCTGGGTGTATTTTATTTGCATTCTAATTTGTCACAGGATGACTAGGATGTCAGTGTCTTAGCCACTACAGAAAGTGCCGCAATTTAATAAATTTTTCAAATCAAAAATTCATGTAATGGCTAGAGGTTTAGCTTTTTTGTTAAAAGTCTCATATATAGCGAGATATTATTAAGCAGGCTTCGTTGTAAACGTACCTTAGATCAAAGATTATAAAGCCATACAGATGACGCACCCCATACAAGAAAAATTGTTGTATGACAGGTTGTACTGGTACAGCTCGCCTTATATTTTTATCTCGTTGGTAAGCAACATTTTTTGTTCTTTTCTTCGCAATGCGTCATCTGTGTGGCTTTATAATCTTTGCTTAGATATAATTAGTCAGAATACTTTTAAGGAAAAGTTCAACTTTAAGTGTTTCGAACGAAAAGTACTTTCAATATATTTTAGGATTTTGATGCCTTTCATCGGCTTACGACAGGAAAGCTTTCACGGTACTTACTTCTAATTTACTTCAATATAGATAGCTCATCCTCTTCGGAGTCAACCACCTGGTTAGGAACGACAGGGTTCATTCATTAAGACATCATTTCTTTATTCCCAGACGGCGCGGCAGCGGAAGAATTCCCAAGATGGTATCATTAACGGAATCTACAGTCCCAATTAAGCTTGACGAAGTGAAAAACTGGTATGAACTGCTCTGACATCCTGGATAACAGATCATAATGGAATTGCAAGCATCAGTGACCTCCATTACATAGATTTGGTGACTGGTAAGCGTCAGGTCTCATTACGTAGTGGATACTGACGGCCCCATGTACCATAGTAAGCTGGAATTAATAAATCATGTTGGACGTTGTGATTTGTAATAACTTCCCAACCACGTACGTTAAGACTATTTGTTACCAAGCCACCAAAAAGTCGTGATACTGGAATCCCCAAAGTTGATAAGCCGACATTACATCATATGGATGGACCGGGAAAAAGGACAATAAAAACATCAATAACGTTCCATGTCGTAGTGATCGGAATCAATGGCTATTCGCAAGAAGACCGAATTCGTAAGCACAAGCCTTATGTGATTGTTTTGAAAAAAAAAATTAAGACCGCTCACATTTCTATCTTAGTGGGCCTTTGGTGCCTCTGCAACCTCTTCAAGAAACTTAGTTGGTGGAGGAATTTTTTATATTCTGTTTCTGGAGTATCGTACATCTTCTCCTCCTTTGGCTCGACAACGGAAACCTTGTTTGGGAATGGCTTCATGGGGTCACTTTAATTTTTTGGATCGTATGGCAACATAATCTTCACCTTGATACCCAACAATCCTTGAATTAACAACACATGACGGGTGGCAGTCTCCAAGTACTCATTGCATGGATCACCAAAGTGGATCATGGTACCATCGACAAACTTCATTGACTTTGCACGCTGGCCACGCAATTTGTCGGATACAACAACTTTGCAACTTCGGGCACCAGACTCCATGATGAAACGGAGATCACCATAGCAAGCACGACGAACAGCAAATCCTCCGGTCAACTTGGCGAGCTACGGCGCAAAGACCACGATTAGCAACCTTATCGGCGTATAGTTCAATACGGCCAGGCATCAAAGTTGAAACGATTCTGTACAATGGCGGTCAATTCACGAATACGACGTCCCTTCTCGCCCAAGACTTGTTGGGTCTTGGTGGCCATGATGATGATTTCTGTACGGGCTGGGGTGAAACGCACCTCAACACCAGAATAACCATCCTCGGCGAGTAAGGAACTGCTTAAGTTCAGCCTTGAACATGCCATCGGCAACAAACTTGCGTTTTTTAGGAAATATTTAAGCTCTTAAAAAAAAAAAGAAAAAAAATTGAGCTCATGTTCCGACGGAGGAAAAAAAAGATGCTACCGAAGACTGGATTAACGAGCTCCAAGAAAAACTTTTGATAGACTACTGAAATTTAGAGATAAAATCATGCTGAGATATTATACGGCAGAGGAACGAAGAGAGGACATCTTTAGCAACATCTTGTCTGGAAACGGACTCAGGCTACTTGAATTCGCTGCAGTATTAAACGCCACTATAGTCCCAGTACAATATTTACTTGCATTGATACCCATAAGGGGACATTCTGCGATAGACAAGAGGGACGCATCAAGTATTTTGGATGTCCGAACCTTTCGAGGGACTAACATCGACTCGGACCGCTAGTGTGTTACAACAAAATCGAAATAGTACAACAAAAAATCAATATCGAAAGAATGTAAACACAAAAGACCGGCTAAGCCTTTGCAGGACGTGTATTCTTATACCATACCATCAGCATTTCTTATCAAAGACTATTGGCGATGATACTATGTCTAGGTTTATCATGGTCAACAGGAAGTCAGCCTTGTCTTGACGAGGAATGCATGCCGACACAAAATCACAGCTAAAATGGAGAGCAACAAGCTGTAGTCATTGGCCGTATTCCGGAGTTCAGA
This sequence comes from Rhingia rostrata, assembly GCA_949824845.1. Lineage (NCBI taxonomy): Eukaryota > Metazoa > Arthropoda > Insecta > Diptera > Syrphidae > Rhingia > Rhingia rostrata. The sequence continues at coordinate 71,505,181 of OX463758.1, forward strand.
TTTTATAAGAAATCTTAGACGACAGGACAGAGGTCCTCATTTGTAACTCGACCATTTTGAGCAATGAAAACGCAGCTTCATCTAAATAACAAAAAACATTTTTTTCTTGGAGTAACAGGCTTTTTAGGTCGCAGAGCCGAGCGTTCTCACAACCATCATTTATGAGTTTGTAATTCTTGCACGAAGGCGGGACCTCCTGTTTTATGCCAACCCCGAACGGCGAATTCCGGACAAGCTTTCTTGCAATTGATACTACTCGGGTGATTTGTCAGATCATCACGAAAGGGAGGGCCAGTAAAAAATCAGTTAGATGTTGCTACGACTGGGAATTGAGCCCGGCGTTCTGCGCGGCAGTTCATCGCATGTTTAGGCCCAACTGAACAGCTTCATCTTAGATATCTTAATGAATCTGAAATTCAGAACACGGCCATTGAGAGCTATATGCAACGAAGGACGCTGTTTATGAAGAAGAAAAAAGAGCAAGAAAAACGCGGAAAGACATCAAAGAGGAGCGACTCCAGACAGAGGCATAAGTCTCCCCAACGTGTCGTCTACAAGATCCTATCAACCGTTATATGAGAACGCCTGAAACTGTTTACTAACAACCTGATCGGCACTCGTCAGGGTGGTTTTAGGCCAGGAATGTTTCCAATTGGTCAAATCTTCTTCGGCAGATCCTTGCAACAACTCAAGATTTCCAAATCGATACGCATCACAACTCATCGAACGAGACGAACTATGCAGAGTCATGTCTAGTGATGGTATACCGCGTTAACTCGACCGTCTGTGTAGGATGAAGAAGGAGAATTTTCGCTGCATTCGACACACTCGATACCAAAAGGGGTTTTGGAATGGCGATGTGACTTCTTTAACCTGGTTCTTGAGAGGACTGTGAAAACTCCTGAGCCAACACCAGAGGTACAGTCTTCCAATAATCTATACTCCCATACATCTCCCAGTTAACTAATACCATAAGCGGACGATATTGACATTCAGGCAAGACTCAACAGGGTGTCATAACCACACTTGCTAGTATAGATTAAGAAGCGGAATATGTCAATTTTGGATTGGATAGAACGTCACCATCGACAGATACATCAGTTTGTAAGAAATTTTGTCTACCTCATCATCCCTTGACCATCCCCGTCCTGTTCTACGGCGCTGAGGCATGGACCATGTTTTGAGCGAAAAATTCTTAGGAAAACCTTGCGTCCATTTTGTAATGACAGACTATAGAGACGAAGATCCAACTTCATGAGCTATACATGGACATAGACCTTTGCAAAAAAAGCATTCAACGTTTAAGAAGACTAGGACCTCTCTTCGAATCTTAGCGAGACGTCGGAGTGGTGCGCAAAAATAAATAGAAATCAACCTCAACCAACTTAAAGTGCCTAACTGAAGGCATTAAGCTAGGGATCGTTCGAATTTGAAAGGTATCTTGTGGTTGAGGGCGATGTGCATTCCGGTCGCAACATTCCAAAAGGAACAGAGGCTATAACAAAACTACGTTGTGTTCTTAGCTTACAGACGTTTAAAACCAACGCATGTCGGAATCTTCTTCAACGAAAGTCGGTATCTTCTCCTCGATTTGCTTAATTTCCACGATTTACTCAAGGTAATGTTATGCAGCTATGAAGACTATTGTTATCAACTCGGAGGTCTTCAGAAGTTTTGTCTGGCCGTATCGACACGGGTTCTATTGAGCTTTCCACAGCCTTTGCCTAAGAAAATCTGCAATTCGCTGTTAAATTTTTATAGCACTTTGTTAAACGACTTCACCCTCCCCCGTCTTAATGACCAACCACTGACACTATCTTCCAGCGCTAGGTATATTTGGGTATCATGCTGGACGCAAAACTTTACTGGAAACACAACATCGAACATAGAGTAAGGAAGGCGTGTGTTGCCTTCTATGCTTGTAGCAAAGCCTTTGGGACATAAGTGGGGACTTATCAAACCGCGTGGTCACGTTTCCAACAGACTACATAATACCTCTACTAAGCTGCAAGAAAAGCTTCCAAGTAGGATTTTCTATGCTAATCTTCTCTGTATCGTTCCAATTTTAGTATATGTCCTGCCGAAGCAAGAAGTCAGAAATTAAACGAAGAACTACTCTTGCCAACCGCTGTTTCTTCGGGCTAAGAAGGCAATTCAGTAGTAAAGCCCTCACTCGAACTCTGTCTGTCTCTGTTGTATAAATGTCTTGATCTGTCCCAGCCGATGGCCTCAGTCGCCAGTGCTGTTACGTGTCTGTAGTTCGTTGCATTCATGTGCGAAGTACTGTGATGTCCAATGTCCAGGATTTTCTACCATAGCTCAGTGGAAGAGAAACGAAGAAGTAAGAGATTTCGACAAGGTCGTCTGCAGTGACGGATCTAAGATGAACTGTGGTGTGGGGTCCGGAGTCTACTCGAAATCACCAAATAAAGTTTTTTTTTAGAGGTTGGTTATTTCGAAATGAGATAAAACAAACATTTTGAGGTCAAATCGGGCTCTAATGCCATTTACCGCCACCTACCGGATTTCGCCAGCGTATTCCAGGCGGAATTACTGGCTATCCGAGAGGAAAAGCAAAATTTAGCTATTCTGACAGATAGCTAAGCGGCGATAAAGGCCACCAACTCGGTAACCATATCCTGCGAACTGGTACAGGAATGCCGGAACGAACCTGCTCACCTTGGCGAACGCTTCGGGTCACAATTCTGTGGGTTCCAGGACACAGTGACATTGAAGGAAACGAGCGTGCAGACGAGCTGATCAGGTAAGGCTCAGCTCTTCGCGGCTCACTTGCGGCAAGGGTCCGTATCCCGCTATGTGTGGTTAAGGGACAAATACACTCATACTTCCTGAAGAAGGCAGACTCATCAATTTTTAACATGCGATCATTGACATTTATGGCACCTGAATTTATATTGAAAATAATTTTGGGGGTCGTATGTCAGCAATAACTCGGCCAAGGTTGACTTTCAATTCAAGACCAAGACTTCACATGCCCCTAAGAAGGTTATCTTAAGTTGTGAGATCACAGCATCGTGAAGGCCAGCTCACAGGTATGTTACGCAAAATTAAAATTAATGGAGTAGCGTGCGCCGGGTTTTTGGCATGTTGCGCCATCTTGTTGAAGCCGAAACTCGGTCACGTCAATGCCATTCAACTGAGGAACGTGGAAGTCAGAAGTATTGTTTGTGTACAGCGCTCTCCATTGACGGTAACATTCTTACTTACTTACTTAAGTGGCGCTACAGTCCGCAGTGAACCTGGGCCTCAACCAACATGCCTCTCCAAATTAGCCCGGTCCTTAGCTAACTGCCTCCAGTTGCGCACTCAAAGTTGGTTGAGGTCGTTTTCTACTTGTGCGCGCCACTTAAGGCGAGGTCTTCCTCTACTGCGTCCGACGTCTGGCTGGAAATCGAAGACTCTGTGAGCCGAAGTATTGGTGTCCATTCGTTCTACATATCCTAGCCATCTCAAACGTCCAATGCGAAGTTTTTTTGACCAGGGGCATGTCGCTCTACAGCTCGTATAGTTCTTGGTTGAATCTTCGTCTCCATAGCCCGTCAACGCAACGGGACCGAAGATTTTTCAAAGAATTTTCCTCTCGAATCGACCAAGGATTTCTTCATCCGTTTTTGAGACTGGGATCATCAGGGTCTTATATAGGATCTCCTTAGTAGTTCGAGTGAGGACTTTACCACTGAATTGCCTTCTTAGCCCGAAGAAACAGTGGTTGGCAAGCGTAATTCTTCGTTTAATTTCTGACGAAATGCTGTTGTCCGAGTTAATAGCGGAGCCGAGATAGATAAAGCCCCGTACTACCTCAAAGTTATATCTGCCAATGATGACGTTCTGTCCAATTCATCGATGTTGTGTGTCCTTTCGTGTTGACAGCATATACTTCGTCTTGCCCTCATTTACTGCTAAACCCATTTTTGCCGCTTCCTTCTCTATACTAGCAAACGTGGCTATGACATCACGTTAGGTCCTACCAATGATGTCAATATCGTCGGCGTATGTTAGTAGTTGTACCGATTTTTGGAAAATTGTGCGTCTGGTGTTGGCTCGTGAGTTTTGCACAATCCTCTCAAGAATCAGATTGAAGAAGTAGCATGACAGCGCATCGCTTTGCCTAAATCCTTTTTTGGTATCGAATGTGTCAGTGAGGTAATTTCCGACCCTGATGGAGCAGCGAGAATTCTCCATCATCATCCTACACAAACAGACGAGTTTGGGTGGTATACCAAAACTAGACATGGCTCTGTATACTTCGTCTCTATAAATGTTGTCGTATGCGGCTTTGAAATCGATGAATAGGTGGTGGGTATCGATTTGAACTTCTTGGGTTTTTTCCAGAATCTGCCGAAGTGTGAACATTTTATCGGTTGTGGACTTTCCTGGCCTAAAACCACACTGATAAGGGCCGATCAGGTTGTTGGTAAACGGTTTCAGGCGTTCACATACTACGGCATATAGAATTTCGTAGGCGATGTTGAGGAGACTTATGCCTCTGTAGTTGGCGAAGTTGAGAGGGTCTCCGTTTTTGTGGACGGTAACATTCTGGACATAAGAAATATGGGCCGATGATTTCACACTTAAAAGTTAGATGTCATGTAAGGGCGACCCGACAGAGGCTTCTGCATTTTTTTCCACTCCAAATTCTGCAAATTTGCTTGTTTACATATCCATTTAACCAAAAATGAGTCTCATCGGAGGACGCAATTTTATATTGAAAATGAGGATCTAGCTGAATCATATTTTCGGTCCATTCACCTACGACGCGTAAAATACCCACGCGGTTTCTACTCCTGAACTAGCCGGATCTTATAAGCTTTTAAGACAAGACTTCCATAAAATCTTCCACAAAGATGGATGGGCATTGCTCCAATTGCTGTGTTCTGATGATGAATCGAGTTAGTCGATTCGCACAACGGCAATAACTTCTTCTCTTCGCACCATTAGTCGCTGTTGGGGATGCGTAGAGTTTACGTGATGCGCAAACGTTTCATCGTGCTCCGAATAACTTCCTCAGATGGACGATCGGCCGTAAAATGGACGTAGCGTACTTATTTGACGCCTCCTAGGAGTATCCGAGGAGGTAGCATGTGAATCGCTTTCTATAAATGCAAATCTATCGTAAGTCCTTGTCGACGATGATTTTACGAATTTTGTGAGTGAGCATAGTTGTCGACGAAAACTCTTTGCTTTTATATTGCACTTTGCACTATATGTACCTTTGAAATAGCCGGCTAAATTCCTTTTAACAATTCGACTCAATAGGAAGCGCCGTAAAATACCACGTTATAGTGCTATAAAGGGACGTTCATCTTTAGCCCTTGCGCAAATGCCTTTTCACATTTTCGTAAAGCATTATGTCCTCTTCCATAAAAAAGCCTTGATACTCAGTTTGTTGATTGCCTTGCCATATGACCTGTTAGCGAATTGACAGAGATAATAAAGTTCATTACCCTCTGAAAGAAATTCGTCCTTGAGCCGGTGTTGATAAAAAAAATTACCTTCATCATTAAACTTTATCTGTACATGTCCTTGTTTTTCCTGTATGCCATCTTGATTTTCGCTCGTTAGCAGTATCATTAGGAAATGCGATTACTCGTAGGGTACATAATCTAACATATTATACACATGTCCTTATCCAGAACAAAAACACTCGTCTAAAAGTTAACATCCCGATTGATAATGGTTAAGTAGATGGCATACGTATGTGTGATTGCAAATGAAATCATCAACAACATTCTCTTAATCACCTCAATCATCATGCTATGCATTGTCCCTTTTCCTCACGCAATGCGACTTAAAACCCTCCCTCATGTTCTCTATTTATTCCTTAATCCTATCATTGTCATTGAGGCATGCAAAACATCCTCTATCATCCTTTTGCAATTAACACTCCACTCAAGTACCAATTCAACTTCAATAACCTCCTCCATCCATTAGCTAAATGTACCATGGATACATTGGACAATTTCCTTATGGCAAAACAGTAATGGTTGAGAGCTTCTGAAAAGGATGTTGTTTACCATATTAAAATTCAATTTTAGTAAGAGAGTTCTTCTCAGAAAACATTCCAATAAGGATTAAAATTTAATCATTTCCAAGCAGACTGAGCTTGCATGCATATTGGATCCAATTTACATGCAATTGCCATTCCAAGTACAAAGACGTTTTCTGAAAACGGCTGCTAAGGCGGTACTGAAAAAAGTTCAAAGTCTAAGCCAGTAAAATATTTTTGTTTCATAAACGAAAAATGCTTTCAAATGGATAAAAATCTGTGGAGAGCTAGTAGGATAACAGCTATTTTTAAAGAAAAAAAAAATAAACCTTTCGATTTGACCAAAAAGGACATTTGACAGTGAAGGTGGCACTAAGCGAATTTTGAATTTTGCATACTTTTGTACAGATTTATCGTTTTCATGTGGCGAATTTTATCATTCGAATTTAAAATTCAATGCCCACTGACACATGGACAGACTTTGGATTTTAATTCCATCCGTATATATCTATCTAAGGATATGTACTTGCATTACATTCTACAGAAAAACGAATTGAGCAGAAATTTTGCAAAACACTGATTTGTAGAATGTGTCCAGCACTTCCTAGAACTATGAAAGATTTCCGCAAAAATCCTTAGCTACAATGGTTTTTAGGGATATCTGTCTCTCACAAACTGACTGAATTAAGCACCGACAGGATTAACCATCAACCTCCTGTTTTAGAATTTTTTTTAGTAAATTCTTCGCAGTTAAGAGCATTACTTGAGGTGCTTAAGGGTCGCTGATTTGAAAGCGACTTATGATGAGATTGGCGAAATACAAATTTTGGATGCGTGGATTGCATTGATAAGTTGCCTGGTGAGTGGCTGAACGTTAATGTCAAAGCCAATGACCTTTGAAGTGGGAGCATAGCTGCATCAGATAATGCTGCTAACATCTATGTTTAGAAATATCTTAGAGGTTTTACCAAAGATGGAGACAATTCATTTGTATCTTTGGTATACACCACACATGAATAACGGAAATCCTTTTTGAAGAGTAGTGTCGGCTAAGGCGATGCGAATCTGCACCTTAAATTGAGCATTGGCGGGTTAATTACATACTCGTTTGGGAATTCACTGTTATGACCACAAAAGAGGTTGTCCCTCAATTCAAACTGTTTTTTGTCAGCGAGATGACTAATAACGTCGAAGGGATATTGAGCACTTCCCTCGAAACTATCCATTGACAGACGTTAGAGAGTTTAAAAGTTTCACTACACCTCGAAATGAACCTGAGTCAACCAACATGTCTCACAAAGCAGCCCGGTCCCTAGCTTACTGCCTCCGGTTACGAAGTAACGAAGTTTATTGAAGTTGCGCACCACTCAAGGCGTCTGACTGGGATATGAAGATCGGAGAATTAGTATCTGTTTGCTCTAGATTTCCTAGCTATTGTAAACGTCCAATTGGGAGTTTAGGGATCAGATCTGTGCCGCTGTACAGTTCGTATAGTATTTCGTTAAATCTTTGTTTACATAGCTTTAAGATTTTTCGAAACATTTTGCTGTCAAAACACCGGGGATTACTTCATTCGCTTTTGAGAAGATCCATTCTTCGGCTCTTTAGAGCCTGACTGGAATGATCAGGGTCTTGTAGAGTATCTTCTTAGTAGCTCCAGTGAGAGATTTACCAAACAGGCCGAAGAAAAAGCCGTTGGCAAGAGCAATTCTTTGTTTTATTCGGGATGAGATGTCTTCGTCAGAGTTAATAGCGGAGTCCAAGTATTTAGGCAAAGTCCCACCAACTTTTGCCGCTTTCATTTTGATATTAGCATACGTGGCTATGACACCATGACTATGAGTCACGGTGACTCCTAACACTGATGTCAATATCGTCGGCGTATGCTAGTCGTTGCACTGATTTATGGAAGATTGTGCTTCTGGTTTTTGGCTACTTTCAAGAATCAAATCAAAGAAATCACATGACAGTGCCACGCCTTGCTGAAATTCATTTTTGGTATCGAACGTGCCGGAGAGGTCGTTTATGGCCCTAATGGAGCAGCGACGGACGAGTTTGGTTGGTTTGATCACAGACGGACGAGTTTGGGCGGTAAACCAAAACTAGACATGACTCTGTAAAGTTCGTCTCTATAAATGGGGCTTTGAAGTCGATTAATAGGCGGTGGGCATCGATTTGGACTTCTTCTTGTTCTTTTTTCCAGGATCAGTCGAAGTGTGAAGTTTCGGACTTTCCTGGCCCAAAGCCACGCTAATAAAGATCGACAGGTTGTTGGCAATAACTTCCCAATCTTAAAGAAAGTTACCATCGAAATTATTGTACGGCCATCAACCTAGTATTATATTTTCAGCCATGTTTCCAGGAGTCCAATGAAAGAGTCAACCACCCAACAGATTCGGTATCGGACAAAAAGTCTATCCGAAGTCCTACGCTATAGGAAAAAATTGAATCACACGGTTGTTATTTAAGGTTGCAGGCCATGTAATCTACATCGTTCGGATTCGGCATATAACAAGAAATTTCACACGAACACGATGGCTGGGTGTTGTAGAACGAGGGTAGACTCTTATTGGCTTTAACTTGGCAATGCCCAGTGTTGTAATTCTGAATACACATCAAGTGCTTATTTTTACCTCCAAGTGGTAACCATCCGGTACTGGTCTCATCTCATCGGAATCCTGTCGAGAAGAATAAGGAAATATCGTAGTTGAGACACAGTCGATGCTGTGGATATGGAAGAACCACTTCTGCAGACTGTTAAACGGAGATGACGAACAATATTCCGCTGTCAGGCAGAACGAACCATCAATATTGCCAACGATAGAGAAAACTGTCAACCATTCGATCTGAGTGATGTGAGGATGGCAATATAGAAATTCAAGCTTAATAAGGCTGCAGGAAATGTCGGCCTTCCCGTTGAGCTATATAGAGAGGATTGGGTAAGCAACTTCCACCAAATCAGGTCGGATGAAAGTATGCCTGAAAAATGGAACCATGGAGGCACAAGTCTCCACAACATCGCCTACAAGATCCTATCTAACGTAATATGTGAACGCCTGAAACCGTTTACCAGCAACCTGATCGGCCCATATCAGTGTGGTTTTAGGGCAGGAAAGTCCGCAAGCGATCAAATTTTCACACCCCGGCAGATCCTTGAAAAAATCCAAGAAGTCCCAATCGATACCCACCACCTATCCATCGATTTCAAAGCCGCATACGACAGCATTTATAGAGACGAACTATACAGATCCATGTCTAGTTTTGGTATACCTTCCAAACTCGTCCGTTTGTGTAGGAAGACGATGGAGAATTCTCGCTGCTCCACCAGGATCGGAAACGACCTCACCGACACATTCGATACCAAAGAAGCATTTAGGCAAGGCGATGGGCTATCGTGTGACTTCTTTAATTTATTTTTTAGAGGATTTTGAGAGGAACACCAGAGGCATAATTTTCCAAAAATCGGTAAAACTACTAGCATATGCCGACGATATTGACATCATTGGTAGTACCCAACGTGATGTCATAGCCACGTTTGCTAGTACAGAGAAGGAAGAGGCAAAAATGTGTTTAGCAGTAAATGAGGGCAAGACGAAGTATATGCTGTCAACACGAAAGGACCCACAACATAGACGAATTGGACATAACGTCATCATTGACAGATATAACTTTGAGGTAGTACGGGACTTTATCTATCTCTCTTCCGCTATTAACTCTGACAACAACATGTCGTCAGAAATTAAACTATTTCTTCGGGCTAAGAAGGCAATTCAGTAGTAAAGCCCTCACTCGAACTACTAAGGAGATCTTATATAGGACCCTGATCATCCCAGTCCTGCTCTACGGCGCTGAAGCATGGACCGTCTCAAAAGCGGATGAAGAAGTCCTTGGTCGATTTGAGAGGACAATTCTTCGAAAAATCTTCGGTCCCGTTTGCGTTGACGGGAGACGAAGATAGACTCAACCAAGAACTATACGAGCTGTACAGCGACATGCGCCTGGTCAAAAAACTCCGCATTACACGCTTAAGATAACAAGGACATGTAGAACGAATGGACAGCAATATTCCGGCTCGCAGAATCTTCGATTTCCAGCCAGACGTCGGACGCAGTAGAGGAAGACCTCGCCTTAAGTGGCGCACACAAGTAGAAACCGACCTCAACCAACTTGGAGTGCGCAACTGGAGGCAGTTAGCTAAGGACCGGGCTAATTGGAGAGGCATGTTGGTTGAGGCCCAGGTTCTTTCCGGACTGTAGCGCTACTTAAGTATGTAAGTAAGTAAGCCACACGAGCACATGAATTGATGTAAAAAAAAGAGGTCGTAGTATGCTACGAGGTTGAAGTAGAACTTCAGTCATCGACGTTTCTGATATAACAGAATCCACCCCCTCAAATCAAAAACATATGATAAGGCTACAATCGTTTGATACCCTATCCCATCCCGAAAAAAATGTATATACCTCCGAAATGTGGCATTGCCACAACATATTGTTCAGACAGTTTATCAAAATCTTATGGTTCGACAACAGATAACGTTTTTCTCTTTTTTTGGGGGAACCGCCTCCAAAAAGGGGGCATGGATTAAACTGATGTAAGGACAAAATGTTCATATTAACTTTATTAATATTTGTGCACAGAGAGTTTTATCAAATTGAGTTTTTTTTTTCAAATTTCCTTAAAAAACTTAACGAAAACAGTTTGTTTTAAGTAAAAGTTTCAAAAAAATGACAAAAATCTCTTTATAGACGAAATATATAGATATTACCATTGTCTGAATATCTTTTTCAGATTTTTTTCCTAAATTCATGACGGTCTAGCAGAAAAAAAGCATTTTTTCTTAAAAGTGGGCATGGCACTGGGCAGATTTTGAAATTTGTTACATTTGAACTGAAGGCACGGACAAGGATCCTATATACCAGATTTCAATATCCCAGTTCACAATTTAAGGCCTACAAATCGGTGTCTAAATTTCGTTTCATATTTGTTTAAACAAACGAATCCAAAGAAGTTTCACTTCAAAAAAGGTAGGCCCTGGATACTATTTCGAGCATATTGCGACAAAAGTTTGTATTTTTGTAACTACGATATATCCTTACACACGGTGTCAGCCGGGAAGGTATGCTACTTTTTTTGTTTATAATTTTTAATTAAATGCAAGATAATGGGTAAAAAAAGTTCACAGTCTGAATCTGTAAAATAGTTTTGTTCATATTACACATCGCCCACACATCGGTGACACATGTACAGACTTTCGATTTTAATTCCATCCGTATATACATATCTATCTAAGGATATGCATTACATTCTACAGAAAAATGAATTGAGCAGAGATTTTGCGAAATACTAATTTGCCTAATTTTTAATTAAATGCAAGAGAATGGATCTTATATTGATGAATTTTTTATTAATGTCGGCAATTATGTATTGAATACAATATCAGGTAAATGTCCGTCTCTTTCATTCTCACAAATGCGAGCCCTTTTGAGAACATTTTTCATTACATTCTCTTACATTTCAAACGATAATTCATTAATTTCATCAACAATATTTTGCTGGAGTTGCTCAACGGTTGCTGGTTTGTTTGCATAAACCTTGTTTTCAGATATCCGCACAGAAATAAGGCCGGAGCAGTCAAATCAGGCGACCGTGGAGGCCAATCCACATCACCATTTCTTGAAATTACTTGTTGTGGAAAGAGGTCTCGCAGTAATTCCATTGTAATCCTGGCTGTATGCGATGTGGCACCGTCTTGTTGATACCACATGTTAATCAAGCCCAAAGCATGCAGGTGTGGCGTTAAAAAGTTTTCAATCATATCACGATATCGCTCCCCATTCACAGTTACCGTTACACTGTTTTCATTTTCAAAGAAGTAAGGTCCAATGATTCCTCCTGACCAAATTGCACACCAGACTGTAACTTTTAATAGATGCAAAGTTGACTGATGAATAATTTTAGGGTTTTCCAATGCTCAGAACCCACTATTCTCATATACACATATCCATTCAAATGAAAATATGCCTCGTCACTCGTTATGATTTTTTCATGAAAACCGGGGTTGTCATGGGCTAGCTGTAACATCCTATTGGCATATGTACGGCGGCATAAATGGTCTTATGGAAGAAGCACTTCTGTCAACTGAATCTTAAATGGAAACAAATGCAAATCCTTGTGCAAAATTGTAGCCAAAGTTGTTCTTTGAAGACCGAGCTCCTGAGCACGGCGTCAAATAGAGATTGGTGGATTGTTTTGAACACTTCCTTGAGCAGCAGCAATGTATTCAACCGATCTTGCAGTACGTTGTGGTCCAATACTTACAGACTTTCTTTCTTTGAAATCATTCACTACACGATAAATAGTGCGTTTTGTTGTCACGTTATTTTTCCCAAAAAATTCACATAACTTCCTCATCGTCACAGTAATCGATGATTGATTTCCATAAAATATTTTAACGATTAAAACACGTTAGCTTATCGGATATTTTTTCATAATAAATTTGCCACATGTCTACCTCACGACTGCCAAATATGAACTGTCAAAACTAATGTTTACCAAAATGGCGGCAAAACGGAGTTGTATACCTTCCGGGCGGACACCCTGTACATCTCGACAGGATTTTGTTCCCCGGATTTGATGTTATACACTTTCCTACATCATTCCTGGAATGACACCACTATACATCTTCGATCGCATACTTTTTTCTTGATTCTGAAAATCCAGTGTGCGTCCCTCCTTCTTTCCATATAAAGCTCAGTAGAGCTAAACGTCTTCACCTGCAACTATTGCTTGTGGGTCTAATTTTTGGCTATGGGTACCTGTCCTGTTGGTATACTTCGTCAAAAAAGGAATTTGTTAGACGAAAATGCTTAGCACATCAGTTGCTGCTGATCGTATGGCTTGTTGAGACCGTCGCCATTTTTCTTCGACATAAGATGGAGGTGTTTTGCTATTAGTCGAGGATTAAGGGTTTTGTAAATGACTTGATGGTCTCATGGGATTACAGTCATTTCTTAAATCATTATTCACAGTATTTGGCAGTTATTGTGACGTGGGGTACATCCGCATTCTTACATTGGCTATGGATGGCTAGTGGTCCAAATCGATGTAAGCCCCTCCAAATCCAAAATACTCGATACGAATTGACCGTTTGTTGACATGGGAACCCCTTATCGATATAAAACGAGAACGAGAAATCGTGTGTTGGTTTGACATATCGTGGTACTTAGGTCCTCTGTCAGTAAATGTCATAAAAAAAGTTGAAAATTTATTTTAAAAACCTCCCACAGCAATTGTTATGCTCTGTTATTCGAACACACATACCTTTTCTACAATTTTTTACTTTTTTTTAAACTTATTTGTATACTTTTCTGGAAAATATTTTTCAACTCAACTTTTTCATTGGAAAAAGTCTTAATCCACATAAGGCCACACATGACATTTCATAGAAACCGATACAGATACACGGTCCAAATGAATCCTTTTAACGATAAACATTCCATTTGGTACAGCTAACAATGGAGGGAAAGATCATTTTGTATGTTAAGCCAAAATCCGTAGCATTGTAATCGTATAATTCTCAACATTGACAAACATTGTCTGAAAATAGACTGACAAACTTGAATAAAATAAATATAAGCCCTTAGCTGGTCGCTGTTATTGAAAAACAGTGAGTTGTCATCATATTCTCGAATGCTTGCCTCACATCCCAGGCTTATGGCTTTCGTGCAGTTCAAAACCTTTGAGTTGGCGTTCGTTTTAAATGAAAAATAACGGTGATATCCTCATTCATGACATATGTATTGTGTAATCAGTTATATGATTTATGACTATTTCCTCGTCATTATGATGAAAATTCCATCAAGGGTGAGAATGTAAGCCCTGGGGCTTTAAAATATTTTCTCCAACTAGTTCGCCAGTCATTAATACATTTTCTGTAAATTTGAATAAATTCACATCAGTCAACCGTGGTTTAATTAAATTTTAATTAGAATTAATGACGAAAACTGGTTTCCAATTAGGTTTGATGTGAAACTCGCGGATTTCCGGTAAAACGATTTTATTACGGAAATGATTGTGTAAAAAAACGTAACGCCACCTTTGTAGCTGGTTTTAGTGTGTGGAAAACATGACCAGATATATGTATCTATTAGCAGTTCTGGTCATTGGTATGGATGGCCAAGCCTTTATGATGACCACTAGACAAAGGCAATTATCGCATATTACCCAGATTGAAAAATCATGAAACCCTTTTGTGCTAGACATGAGGAATGAAGATTCTATTAGCAGAACTGGTCATGGGAAAGCAAAGATACTTCTTTCTGACGAACAGATAAAGACGGCGCTCAGATGCTACTAAGCTTGATAAATCATTACACCCTTAGATGGCAGGTCTGTAGGGCAAAATGTCGTTTCGCAGTTTCATCAACAGATACAAGGGAAACTACTTTATGCCACAAGATAAAAACGGTCCACCGATTGTAACAGGCTTAATAAATCCTAACACCTTTTGATGCCAATACTGAAGAGTCTATTAGCTGTTCTGGTCATTGACAAGCACCTACTTGTGAAGACGGGAAGACGAAATACCAACACAAGTTTTAAGCGCATCCGGCTCGATAGTACCCAGGGCCTAGCTTTTTCACACAACAAATCATGTGTGCATGTGTAGTTCTTGCGGAACATCCTATTTAATGCCGAATTCGAACGACTTAGTTGAGATAAGCTTTTCTTGACAAATAATATTAATCGAGTGTTTTGTCAGATCATCACGAGAGGAGGGCCAGAAGATCTTCGACGCGGCAGTTCATATAGTACTAACCATCGCGCCACTGCACAGTGCCTATCTGTAAGACGAAGACAATCCCTCTATATTACAAGCGTGATAATTCATGACACCCATCATTATTCTGTGGGCAGTTCCGGTCTTAAGATACGAAGAACAGTCCTCTCCATTGATAATTAGTCGAAGTCAGTCCTCGGATATTACCAAGCTTGATAAGTCGTGCTATGATTTGCAGTTCTAAACAGTAGCAAGTTAATTAAAATTGACAGTTCTGGACAAACGACCTACACACATTTTTGATGATGGCAAGACAAAAGCGGTCCTCGGATACAACCAACCTTGATAAGTCATGAAAGCATTTGGTGTGTCCTCTGGTGACGGATATATGAATCCTCTGCAGATATGCGGGGTATAAGGGAAATGAGAAACCACTCGCAGACCAAAACTTAGCTTGGGGTAAGGCCCCAGACAAAAAAAAAACTCCAATGACGAAATCGAAAAAAATCCTAACATGGACTGAATGGTGGCGTTCCATCGTACATTGACAGATGGACAACGTAAACAACCTCATTGAGCTGTTCCGACATTCGAAAAGGTAACCTACCAACTTCAAATATTCGTCAGGCAACTCGAGCAGAGAATAGTGCCGGAAAATTTGAAAGCCCAACAGAAGCGTTAAATAACGCAAAGGATAATGATGGCCCCATCAGTCTTATAAATTATAAGACTACATGTGAGAGGGAAAAGGATTTGGAAAGGAGTTTTTTTTATTGTTGACAACCACCAGAACGAAAAATGGACAACTACGTTCGTATCTGCACTTGGAATGTGAGATCATTAAACACGAGAGGTGCAAGCGAACAACCAGCGGAAGCCCTAACCTGCTAAAAACCAGACGTTGATGCCATCCAGGAAATACCATGGGATGAGTCGGGCAAAAAGAGGATGAAAATTTGTGACTACGGACCGTATTATAGTGAGCAGAAACAACGATAATTCGGATGAGGATTTGTTACAAGACCCAGACCTAAGCAAGACATTGGCGAAACCATTTTAACCATTGGCATTAAGGCCGAATTTGGAAACATAGGCCTTAGATGATATAGCGAAGGACTGCTTCGAAGAGCACTTTGACACATCCTATGAGCGACTTCCGAAGTACGACGTTAAATCGTGGTGGAAGATTCTAACGAAAAGGTACGATGAGATGACATTCCTATTGTCTGAAAACACAGACTACGGGTAAACCGGTCTAGCAACGGACGTAGGCTAATTGACTTCATTACGAATGAAATGCCTTATTATTCAGAAGGAGAAATATAGGTTGGGTGTTGTAGAACGAGGGTAGGCTCTGATTGGCTTTAACTTGGCAATGCCCAGTTTTGTAACTCTGACTATACATCAACTGCGATTATTTTGACCTCCAAGTGGTAACCATCGGGTACTGGTCTCATCCAACCGAATTTGACTTGCTTAAAGATAAGCGCGAGTTTTGATAACACGACGAAAAACAGAAACACAATAAACAGCCAGATCAGAATGGCACGGAATGAATACCCGGCCTGCTGCTCCAGGCGAACCTAGACAAGCTGCTTCGACATATTCGGACAACAGGTTGTCTAGGAATTTCAAGGGTTAGTCAGGCCCCTTGAAAAGAGCTGGTGGCGGATGAACCGAAAGGCCAACGGCAGCGCTCAATCCCGTAGTGGATACTGATGGAACCTTGTCCTAGGGGTATCTAATAAATTGGAACTGGCCCTCCAGGTTGGCGGTTGTGCTTTGGGTTAACTACCCAATCATGGAAAAATCTAACGGTTACGAAGCAACCAAAAGCCTCGGAAAGGACTGATTTTATTGTTGACGACACTGCTAAACGAAAAAAAAGGACAACGACGTTCGTATCTGCACCTGGAATGTGAGAACATTAAACACGAGAGGTGCAAGCGAACAACTAGCGGAAGCCCTAAACTGCTACAAATCAGACATTACTGACATCCAGGAAATATGATGGGATGGGCCGGGCAAAACGAGGATGAAAAACTGTGACATCTACTACAGTCCTTTTAATAGCGAGCAGAAACAGCGGCTATTCGGATGCGGATTTGTTATAAATGCCAGACTTAGGCAAGAAGTCTTATGTTTCCAAGACATTAACGAACGCATTGTAAAGATCCGCATCAAGGTCAAATTCGCCAAAAAATTAGTTAAAAAAAGAAAGAAAAGCTCGTAAGAGACGGCACCAAACTCGTGCCCCCGCTAGATACAACACATCTGAATCGGTTGAGTAACTTGCTATCAATTTCGATTAAAAATTTTAAGAACCATGCAGTAGAAACTTATCTACAAAGCCCAACCGCTGGATAAAAAAAAAATTATGGCGCAACTGGCTCGTTAGTACCCAGGGCCTAGCTTTCTTCTCACAACCATTCAAGTGTGCGTGTGTACTTCTTAGCACGATGGCGGGACCTCCTGTTTTATGCCGACTCCGAACGGCTAAGTTGAGATAAGCTTTCATGTCAATTGATACTACTCGGGTGAATTGTCAGATCATCACAAGAGGAGGGCCAGTGAAAAATCATTTAGGTGTTGCTACGGCTGGGAATCGAACCCAGACCTTCTGCGCGGCAGTTCATCGCACTAACCATCGCGCCATTTTTTTATCCCACAAACAAACGATACAATAGTCGCCACGTACGCTGACGATACAGCTATACTAGCAGTTGGCACAACAATTGAGGAAACATATATAAAACTACAAAAACGCTCTTAACGAGGTTAATGAATGGACAAAGTCCTGGCACTGACCGAGAGCAAATCGATTCATGTAGATTTTTTGTATAAACGGACATACAGTTTGCCTGTATTTCTCAATATGGTTCGAGTCCCTTTTGCAAATGAAGCGAAATATCTCGCAATGTAACTCGATGCAAACTTAAAATGGAAGTCTCATGAAGAAAAGAAATGCGAAGAACTTAAAAATAAAAACAGAGAACTGTCCTGGATACTCGGAAAATATTCGAAGCTTAACCTTGATATCAAGCTGCTATTATACAAGCAAGTGCTAAAGCCGGTCTGCACATTTGGTATACAACTATGGGGTTGTTCTAGTGAAACGAATTTAAAGATTTTACAAACTTTTGAAAACAAAATGTTAAGATCATTCGTCAATGCGCCGTGGTATATCAGGAATGAAGATCTACGCAGAGATCTGGGTATTCCTGCGGTTAAATATGAAACGAAAAATTTTGCACGCAAACATAAAAAACGTTTATTGGGACACGATAACACAACGTTCCTCCAAATTCTTGACCAAACTAATTTATTGCGGCGTCTTGAAAGAACTAAGCCTTTAGATTTGGGCCGATAACAACAAACCGCGGTATAAATTGCGGAAAAAGCAGGAATTCTCAAAGGAAAGTTACCTGCCAAACATTTATTACTCGTGATAAAAAAAAATTGCTAGATAAGTCGCATACATAGTTGGATTACAAATACAAAAAGCGTGGTGGTTTTAGTGGGTTAAGGTCCCACACTAATTTTGGCACGTGCTCATCGTGACTTTTAAAATTTCCACCAGCCCACGAAAAAAGAAAAAAGAAACAAACATTTTGCGAAGCCTGTAGTTTGCTTCTTTTACAGCAAACAAATTTTTTTTTCTAAGGTTTTTTAAAAGTATTTATAGAAGTCTTATAGAAGTAAATAGCTTCCTAAAAGTGCGCCAATTTTTTTCCATAAGACTTCTTACATATATCGGGTTTTTCAACAGGGGCGCTACAAAAGTTGAGCGACAGGGACAGCAAACGACGCCATATTTCTTGCCGCTCTTTTGACATTTCTCTTCAGTAAGGTTTGCCATTTCATGATGGAAAGATATACGACCCAACAACGAGTCGAAATTATTAAAATTTACAACCGTAGTTCGGAGTCAGTGGCCTCAACGTTAAGAGCGCTACGTCCAATTTATGGTCGTCATATATGCATTAAAATTTCAAAAATATTAAAGATAATTTCGTAAATAGCTAAAGCAAAAGTAGATTTCCACACGTTTCCACACGGAGATATTTATTTGTCAATATAGCTTGACTTCTTGTGTATACAATACAAAATAAAACGGGTGCTCATATGTACACCATTTTTTTAAATTCAGTTTTTCCTAATCCACCACTTCAACAAATGTGGTGTATTAATTCACACATATTCTTAAAAAGTTCTTATTTTCGTGTAGGTTAGCTCAAAAAGATGTAATATTTTCTTTGAAAGATGAGTAATTAAGCAATTTGTGTTTGATTTCTAAGTGGGGCTTTGATGGTAGTTCTGGGCACAGTTCATACAAGCAGAAATATGTTGGAAAGGGTGCTGATGATTCTAGTGTATTTATAAGTTCTGTGGTACCCCTCCAATTGGTTTGTGAGAGCTCAGAAGAAAAAGCTGTAATATGGCAAAATCCTAGACCTTCTTCAACCAGGAACTGCCGTCCAATAAAATTTGTATATACGAAAGAATCAGCTCAAGTTTCGGTATCTAAAAAGCTCAGAATAGATGCTCAAATTCAGAGTCTTTGCCATTCAAAAGTTAGCGTTGAAGAAAAGGTTGTTGAAGTGGCACATAAACTCGCCTTTACAATGGTGGACGGAAAAGTTTGTAACGCTTTGACAGATACCGTCTCATCTCAGCGTTGTTATATGTATATGCATTTTCCAAGGACTTTAATAATATTGAAGAGCTGCTGTTAAAACCCTACAATCCCAGTGCATTGCAGTTTGGCTTGTTAGTGCTGCACTGTTGGATTCGAGTTTTTGAGTGCCTTTTGCATGTGGGCTATAAGCTTCCAGTAAAAAGATGGAGAGTTCGTCAAGAGGATAAAGATGTTGTAGCATCAAATGAGGCTCGAATGCAAAAAAAGTTCAGAGATCGAATGGGTCTCATTGTTGATCAACCTAAGCCTGGTTTTGGGAACTCCAATGATGGCAACACTGCTAGGCGATTTTTTAGCAACGCAGATGTGGCGTCTGAAATCTTGGGTGTCGATAAGACATTGATTGAAAAACTGCATGTTGTACTGGTAGCCATTTCAAGTGGCTATTATATAAATACTGAAAAGTTCAGAGTATTTGCACTGGATACTGCCAAATACTTTGTCAATATTTATCCGTGGTATTATATGCCTCCAACTGTACATAAGCTACTAATCCATGGTCCAGATGTTATTTCTGCTGCTCTTCTTCCAATAGGCCAACTCTCTGAAGAAGCGCAGGAAGGCAGGAACAAATACTTCAAAAAATATCGAGAGAGCTTTTCAAGGAAATGTTCCCGGCAAAAATGCAATGAAGATATTTTTAATTTAATGTTTATAACATCAGATCCGCTAATAACAAGCTACAGGCAATTGCCTAAAAAACAGGTTAAATCATTTCCTAAAGAAGTTTTCGATTTAATCATTGCTCCTAATGTTTTTTATTCTGAGAACAGCGATGAAAGTGAGAGTGATTGTCTATCAGAAGAATCTGAATTTTAGTTATTTCTTGGTGTGTGTATTTACTTGTTGTAATATTAATTATAATTTATAATTTAAAAATATGAATAACAAAAAAAAAAATCGGAACTATTTTTTTTTTCAATTTAAAAAAAAATCATAAGCTAAACAATAAAAATAACTTTAAAAAGTCAAATATGGTCTTAATAAAAGATTCTTACATAAAAAAATATTTTTCAGTATAGCTAGCCCATCACATGAATTGTTTCCGGTTTTTGGGGTATCTTGCCCCACTGTGCGTCGTTCTCAAGCGTTGGGCATCTCTGTGACATCGTTGTGGCGAATTTTGCGAAAAGATCTTGGCCTACATCCTTACAAGATTAAATTAACGCAAGAACTGAAGCCGCTCGACCACTAGAAGCGTCGTATGTTCGTGAATTGGGCTGAGCAACAACTTGAAAATGATTCGGATTTTCATCGAAAAATCATCTTCAGCGATGAGGCTTATTTCTGGCTGAATGGCTTCGTCAATAAACAAAATATACGGCATTGGTCCGGCAGCAATCCACACGTACTCCATGATTCATCATTGCATCCCGAAAAATTTTCGGTTTGGTGTGGTTTATGGGCCGGCGGCGTCATTGGGCCGTACTTCTGCCGTTATGATCAAGACCGGCACGTTACTGTGAATGGGAATAGCTGCCGCTCAATGATAACCGAATATTTTTGGCCCCATTTGGATGATATGGACTTGGAGGACATGTGGTTCTAACAGGACGGCGCCACAAGCCACACTGCAAATGCCACAATCAATTTATTGGAAACCAAGTTTGGAGAATGTGTTACCTCACGAAATGGCCCAGTCGCTTGGCCGCCTCGGTCGTGCGATTTGACGCCGTAAGACTATTTCCTGTGAGGCTACGTCAAGTCTATGGTCTATGCCAACAAGCTAGCGACGATTGGTAAACTTCGCAGGAATATCGAACGTGAAATTGCAGCAGTACCGGCCGATTTATGCTTGAAAAGCGTCGAAAATTGGGTTCATCGTCTGGACTTCTGCAAGCGTGCCCGTGGTGGTCATGCAAAAGAAATTGAGTTCCATACATAATGGCGTCGAACGTACTTTCACAGGAATAAAGAATTTCATTGATATCCAAAACTGTTTATGTTTTATTTAAAAAAAAAACTTTTGTAGCTCTCTTATTGAAAAATCCTTTAGTATTGCTGGGAGGGAAATAACTTCGATAGTGCTTTATCGAAGCGAAATTGTTAGTTGCCGGACCGAACACTATCGTCCTTGAAAAACTAAAGCCAATACATGCAACTTTTTCATATGTCGATCTGCCTCATTTATCTATTCACGCCTTTCGATCATCATAATTTCGATTACGCTTGTGAACTTTCCTGCATAATGTCTTAAACTGGCTTCGACTGCAAAAATTCTCAACCTCCGCACACAAGTACTATATTAGGCCTACAGAAATAACTGCTTGTGAAAATTAAATTTTATTGCCTTAGGGAGGATAATTGTTAGTTGAATAAAGGAGCCTACAATATAAAGCCGCTTCCGAATGACATATTTATAAAGGCCCTCATGACAGCTATGTTTATGATCTTCAAAGTTTGACAGACTTTCGTTAAATATAAAGTTCTTCAGAATCTATAGTTTTTACTTTCGCGATGTGAACCAGGGATCTGGCTCTTAAAAGTCTAACGTACCAATGCTATGGTCCACTGCAGCTTTACAAGATGTTTTTCTTCTTAAATTTTTCACCTGGGCGGCTGCTTTTTACCCATCTTGGTATAAATAACACTTGCGATTTTTTATTTTTTAACTTCTCACAGATCTAAAAGGTGAACGCTTAAATCATACTCCAAAGAACAAGCCAAATATTTAACCCACATCTCCGATATCTGTAGGAGTAGACACCGCTCTATATATCTCTCCACCGTTTAACCAATTTAACACCCCCCTAGCATTCACCTAAGGTGCAAAATATAGGGGAACTATGTTCATTCAGTCACTTAGGCACGCGTGTCTGAACTCTCAAGTAATCTACTGCAAAATAATGTCGCCATTCGAGGCCATCATTAGCTTTGATCATCCAGACGAAAAGGTATGCAAATAAACGGTGTTGGCTTGTCTTGTCTGGCACATCCATGCAGAGGAATCGTAATAAGGGCTAACGAGCATAGTGTGCTGTTAAAGCCTATTAAACGTCCCATTAGCAATGTCAAGTGCAAACAATAAGCATGCCCGTGTTTGAAGTCGATTATCGCAATCGAATTAAAATGTCACCACGTAAAACAAGGCTGTGGTCTTGTTGTGAAGGCCGTGTTAACCTTCCCAACTGATAATCGCGTGTCTGTTTTTGATTAACTGTTAATTAATATCACTGATAAGGAATCGCCTGGTGAATTACGGAATACAAATTCAGGTGTCCTCGAAAGCATTTAATACATGACTTGATACAACGTGATGGCTTCCACTTATTGGAGACATTTTTTTTGAACGACCAGTTGACACATAGAAAATGAAAATCAGTTGGAGACAAATGTGAAAATTCAAGCGGATAAGCTGGTCTTTAGGATACCCTTCCCATGAATAATCCTTTAGTTTAATTTGTCAGAATCCAACAGCCCTATTTGTGATTTGCAAAACTGGTGTTTTTTCTTAGAAGGGCACTGGATGGTTGACAAGTTCAATAAATAATCTACAGAAGGATAAAAAAGGAAAAGGAAGGAAAAAAAAACACAATTGCGCTCACAGTTCTAGTTGGAAAATTTATGCCGACTGAGATAAGCTTTTCTTGAAATCCTGATCTTATTTGCCAGATCATCACGGGAGGAGGGCCAGTGAAAAATCATTTAGGTGTTGCTACGGCTGGGAATCGAAAACCTTTAGTGGGTACCTTTACCACCTTTAGTGGGCTATAACTTCACAAAAAACAAATGAAGTTATTGCCCATGTGAAGTTATTGCCTGTGAATTTATTTCCGTGCGCCGTTTCTACCAGGCTGTTCAGTTCTTTTTTATTGGCCGTCTATTGGTGATTAGACAAAGACCTAACATGACATCTAACAAACTTCGACATGACAAAATATAAACCTACTGACTTACTTACTTAAGTCGCGCTACTGCCCGGAATGAACTTGAGCCTCAACCAACATGCCTCTCCAATTAGCCCGGTCCCTAGCTAACTGCCTCTAGTTGCGCACTCCAAGTTGGTTGAGTTCGGTTTCTTCTCGTAAGTGCCACTCAAGACGGGGTCTTCCTCTACTGCGATCAACGTATGGTATAGTTCTCGTATAGTTTTTGGTTGAATCTTCGTCTCCTTAGCCCGTCAACGCAAACGGGACCGAAGATTTTTCGAAGAATTTTCTTCTCAAACAGATCCATGCTTCAGCGCCTTAGAGCAGGACCGGGATGATCAGGGTCTTGTATAGGATGTCCTTAGTAGTTCGAGTGAGGGCTTTACTACTGATTTGTCTTCCTAAAACGAAGAAACAGCGGTTGGCACGAGTAATTCTTCGATTAATTTCTTACAAGATGTTGTTCAGAGGTAATAGCGGAGCCGAGATAGAAAAAGTCCCGTACTACCTCAAAGTTATATCTGTCAATGCTGACATTCTGTCCAATTCGTCGATGTTGTGTGTCCGTTCGTGTTGACAGCATATACTTCGTCTTGCTCTCATTTACTGCTAAACCCATTTTTGCCGCTTCCTTCCCTATACTAGCAAACGTGGCTATGACATCATGTTGAGCCCTACCAATGATGGCAATATCGTCGGCGTATGCTAGTAGTTGCACCGAATTTTGGAAAATTGTGCATCCAGTGTTGGCTCTGGAGTTTCGAACAAACCTCTCAAGAATCAAATTACAGAAGCCACACGATAGCCCATCGCCTTGCCTAAATCGTTTTTTTGGTATCCAATGTGTCGGCTAAGTCGTTTCCGACCCTGATGGAGCAGCGAGAATTCTCCATCACCATCCTACACAAAAGGATGTGTTTACGCGGTATACCAAAACTGGACACGGCTCTGTATAGTTCGTCTCTGTAAATGCTTTCGTATGTCGCTTGAGTTTAGATATTGCTATCCTCACTTCACACCAGTCGGTGGGTGGCAGTTTTCGCTGTTGTTGCATATATTGAATGGTTGGTTCCGCCTGACAGCGGGATATTGTTCGTCATCTCCGTTTAACAGTCTGCAGAAGTGGTTCTTCCATATTCTCAGCATCGAATATGTCTCAACTACAATATTTCCTTGTTCATCTCGACAGAATTCTGTTCGAGCCTTGTATCCTTGGCTTTGACGTTTTACACTTTGATAAAACTTGCGAACATCGTTCCTGGAGTGGCACCTCTTTATATCCTCGATCTCGCGCTTTTCTTGCTCTTTTTTCCTCTTTCTGAAAAGCCGGTGTTCTTCCCTTCTTCTCTGTCTATAGAGCTCAACGGCAGCTCTCGTCTTCACCTGCAGCTTAGCCTTGTAGGCCTGGTTCTTGGCTGCGAGCACCTATCGGTATTCCTCATCAAACCAGGGGTTTCTTGCTGGTGGGCGCGAGAAACCTAGCACATCAGTTGCGGCTGATCTAATGGCATGTTGGCATCGTTGCCATAGTTCTTCGACATTCGATGCTGGTGGTATGGTATGTTTCGAGAGGTTAAGGGATACGTGTTGCACGAAGGTCTTGGCGGTCTCTTGCGATTGCAGTCCTTCGAGATTAAATTTTTTCACAGTATTTCTGGATTGTTGTGGCGTGGTCGATATCCGCATTCTATCCTTGGCTGCAGCAAGGTAGTGGTCCGAGTCGATGTTAGCTGCTCGGAATGTTCGGACATCCAAAATACTGGATGCGTGCCACTTGTCTATCGCAATGTGATCAATTTGGTTGACTGTTAGTTGATCTGGAGACCGACATGTTCCCTTATGGATATCGAGGTGAGGAAACCATGCGCTGGCTGTAGTGTCATTTTGTTCCGTAGCAAAGTCAATTCTCCTAAGTGCGTTACCAGATGTGTTTTCGCGTAGGCTATGTTTTCCGACAATACTGCTAAAGATGCGTTCTCGTCCTACTTTTGCGTTAAAATACTTAGGTAGTCGCTCATAGGTTTAGTCAAGGAGCTCGTAAGAAGCAAGCCGCAGTTTTATCATCGTTTTCCCCCATCGGTCGTGAGCGCATATTATTCTGATGTTAGCTAATTCTGCCTTGAAGCGGATTGTTACAATGCGTTCGCTAATTTCCTGAAGACATAAGACTTCTTGCCCTAGTCTGTCACTTATAACAAATGCGCATTCGAATGTGCTCTATATAGCGCTGTCACAGTTTTTCATCATTTTTTTGCCCGGCCCATCCCATCCGTATTTGTTCGCTTGCACTAATTCTCGTGATTAATGTTTTCGCATTCCAGGCACAGATATGAACGTTGTTTTCTCTTTTTTAATTAGCAGGGTCGTCAATTATAAAATCTGTCCTTTCCGAGGCTTTTGGTTGCTTCATAAGATTTTTTTTAATCTGTAGGCAGTTCCCAATCTATAAGATACCCCTAGGAAACGGGGCCATCAGTATCCACTACGGGATTGAGCGCTGCCGTTTGCCTTTTATTTCATCCACTTTCAAATTCCAATTTTTAGGACTTTCTGACTCGGTGGTGAATAAGGGGCCATCTCTTATAGATGTGGCCATAGGGATAGCCATAGGAAGTTTCTTGGGACTTGAAGAATGTTAAAGCCAGCCTTTGCCACGAAAAAACCGGCATGTTTTGGGATCGAATATATACTACTGACGAACATTGTAAACAAATTACAGGTGTTAAGACCAGCACTCTCAAGCGTGCAGTTCCTTTTTCTCCAGCGTCAAGGATGCCTCCGTGGCCTACCCTGACACACAAAAATGGACGAATTCCTGAGAACCTCAGGTCTGCGGGAGTATCGTTCAAAGCGCATTGAATGTTTCTGTGATCAGAGAAGGAGTGCTCGTTATAGAATTTCCAGTTCCTTATCAGGTTGAGTATGTTGTGGGAGGCAAGGGTAATACCTAGCACTCCTTGTCTAATTCTATTTTTGAAAGTAGGGACGAAGCTCAAGTTACAGAGGAAAAGGTTTGTCTCTCAAAATATAATCAAAGAGTAACTCAACTCGTTCTTTAAGATTGGAGATGCCCCAGATAGTGTGATTTGCATTTGCATTGGAACCAATGATGAGGGCAGTCGTCAATCTAATCCCACAACCAGATTTATTTCTTATGTTGGCCTGAGGTATTGGTATCACATGGTCTTAAGCCAGCGAGACCAGCCAACAGTTGCTGTTTTTTATTTCAATATATAGGTTTCGATGGTGTCCTGATTGCTATAATACGAGGGTCTAGATCTAGTTTTAGCTTCGTTTCTTACGTAGAGCAGTTTGTAATCTGGAGTTCTGAGTTCGTACACTCACTAACTTACTAATGGGATCCCAACCCGTGAAGAGTCTCTGTCTAGGACACTGCAGCCTTCCATTCTATACGATCCCGGGCTCGCTGCTTCCAGTTGGCTAGACCAAGCGCTCTGGCATCCGTGATGGTTTGGTCTTTGAAACGCAGGTTCGGCCTTCCTTGCATTCTCGAACTTGGGGGCTGTCATTCGAAGATGCTCTTAGCTGGAGCATTTTTGTCAATTTGCTCGATGTGGCCGAGCCCATATAGTCGAAGTGTTCTGGCTTTTTGGACTACATCCACCTGTTGCAACAGCTCATAGTTCACGGTTGTATCTTCTCCTCCATTCGCCCTCCTCGCACACAGGACCTAAAGTCCGCTGAAGTAATTTTCTATCGAAGGGGCCCATTATCAGCTCTCCCTTCTTCTTTATCAACTATTCCAGCGCTCGGTGCCATAAAGCAGAACTGGCAGGATAAAGGTTTTGTAGAGCACACATTTCGTCCTTCGCGTAAGGAGTGTTGAGCCAGTTATTTCGCTAAACCGAAGTAGCATTAGTTTCCTAGGGTAATTCTTCGCCGGATCTCCAATAGGGTGTCATTCGTGAAGTCGATGGCTACTCCGAGGTAGGTGAACTCCTTAACTAGCTCGAGACTGCGCTATGCCTTAGGCTTGCTTATTTATTGATAGCATGTACTTTCATTTACTTCAAGGCCAACAGATTTCACCTGTTCTTCCATCGCCGTGAACCCTTCTATTACGGCACGCTGCAAGCGATCGATAATGTCAATATCGTACGCATAGCCCAGCAGCTGGACGGATCTGTTGAAAATAGCACCATCAGGGTTGACACCTTCTCTTTGTACTATCTGCTCCAGTTCGAGATTGAAGAAGTCACATGATAGCGCGTCTGCTTGCCGAAATCCGGTGCATGTTTGGAATAGTTCAGAGGAGCTATTTCCTTCCACTCATCCGTCTGATAGATCAGACTGATGATCTTGCACTGTTTTGAGCTCGTAAGAAGGCTTCCACCGGTACAGGGAAATAACTTCACAGGCAATAGCTTCACATGGGAAATAACTTCACCTCGATTGGGCAAGAACTTCACTATTTTTGTGAAGTAATTACCCACCACAGGTAAGCAATATCTTCACTTTTTTGTGGGAATTAATTCAACACTTTATGATAATTCAAGAACCTTCGATAATTGGGACTAATTACAGAGGCCACTGTATTGTTAGCATCGTCTTAATCGGACCTTAGGAGGGTCTGCTAGCCTATAGGTAACACTAACCAACTTTATGTCTGTTGACATATTGTCACCAAATAAGGTAGCGTCTTGGGGTCTTGGATGTGTATCCAGGTTTGATAGGGTTTCCGCCATCCCCGTGTTTGTCGGTTTTGGGTCGACCTGCGCTGGTGATGACGGAAAACTGTGTTGTGAGTGGGGTGCACGTACAAACTCTATGTCCGCCAACTTGTCTTCGACGTCCGTGTTAAGTGTTAATATGGGTCTGAGGTAAATGACAGTCTTACTCTCAGATGATTGTTAGAACAGAGGTAGGACAGTGGGTTGGGTTCTCTATTTCTATTAGAACTGGGGTCCTTACTCAGTAATCCCACGCACTGAGTACCTAAACCACTGCACTCGCCGCACGTCGTTTCTGTTTTTTGTTAGACATAATCGTCCAAAACGAAATTCTCCCTTTCCAAGACTTGTGGTTGCTTCGTAAGATTGATTGATTTGTATACGCAAAGCCTAACCCATAACCTGGTAGGCGAGCCCTTTTTTGCTCCTAGAAAACCGGATATTTGGATGCCAACCAGGTTTCATATTTTTTCTTTCTTTCTTTATCGTTTGCGCTTAAAGGTTTATCAAGTTATATCCGATTGGATGAGACCAGTACCACTGACAGCTAATATAAGCACAATTGACGTTTATTCAGTGCTACAAGACTGGGCATTTCCATGTTAATGCTGTTCATTATCTACCCTCAATCCAACCATCCCATGAACTATTTATTGCGTTATAATATTCACACGTCTCGCCACATTTGCGTGCTTCAAGCCATCCCACCTGTAAAATGGATAACAACCACTCACTTGCCATGGTAACTTGATATGACCGTTGGAAATTTCTTCCGTCCCAGGATACCACAACAGTTAAGTCAATCAATCACGCACACCTCCTTAAGCGCCCCAGCACACCAACACTGCTCCTGATTTTCCTGCAGAAAAGTAACAGAACCCCCGAATAAATTTAGAGTGGCTCTGCAGAAGCGATACCTGTACAATATTTCATTTTTTTTACCTCAAATCTATTTTTAATGGATCCGTTTTCATCTCAACACCCTGCGGCACATGACAGGATTTCCTAATATTTTCCTGTCCAAGGGTGGAGACATACTCGTCAATTTCGTAAATTGCTCGCGATTCCGAATGGCTGGGGAATTTATTCGATTAAAAGTAAAACAACACCAAAGCGATAGATTCACCTAGGACGAGCTTGAATTGGATTAGTTTCGCCCGAATGGAGATGTTGACATCAAGTTCAGGTTGACTGACATGAGCTTTTTGTCAAGATGGTTTTTGCTGTACAATTACGCAGGTGAATGTGGTCGAGATTAATTTGCCAATCAAAAATTTCCCATATGGCTTCACAAAGCCATAAGAATTGTTGATCCTTCGGTTAGTAAGCAATTTAATTCGAAGGCTCTTGGAGGGACTATTGTTTGTGGAACACCCGTAGGCGATACATTAACCCGCATTATCACATATGTGATGGTCGACAATAAAACGTTTATTGATATAACTAACGGCGAAAACAATTCATTTATCTTAGCAGAAAGGATCCTTGCGATGTTGGGAAGAACTCAATCTCTTCGATGACGAGTGCGTGTGGCAGTTCCAATATGTCTTCGTATTGATGGAATGGTAACCATTTTTATTTCTTTGGGTAGCCCGTGGGTAATAGGTTTAGGAATTCAAAGTTCAATTATACGATTCGGGAAGAGGACTGTGGTGTTCATTCATTCATTTTGGTAGTTTATGTTATTTTTATCCTGCAAATGCGTGCTGCTTTTCTTTGAGGGAAAATTTATTTTATTGAGTCGTTAAGTTTTATTGACATTGAACAAATGGCTTCAAACAACTATTAGTCCTGTTGATTCTGCGAAGCATTTTTTCTGCTCTCCATTTCCAATTGATATCTGATGTCCTTGATTCCCATTGTTTTGAGACACGTTTCAGCTGCATGTAACGCAATGTCATGCAGCTGACATGGCACACGCAGCAACTTAATGTGCTCAGATCGTCTAGACAATTCTTAACCCCTGAGCTATGGTTCCTCCACACAAACACAAACTGCTGGTGAGGTGTTATTTTTCAATGTGAGGTTGTTAAGACATTTTTGGGAGGCTATGTTCCTGCACGTCAAGGGGTGGTAGTTGTTCATCAGCAATATGTGAATGTGAACTTTTGCAGGTAGAGAAGTTCGCTGCAGGAACCCTATAAATAAATTATTTGGTTGAGTGTCCTTTTTTTATTATTTGGTTGAGTGCCCTTTTTTTAGCTTTCTGTGAGATATAACTTCTAACCCCTTAGTTGGCCTTTAATGAAGCTGGGTACATAGCCCTTTTAGTTTCGCGAAAGATGTATGATTTTCCATTTGCACACCCTTTCTCACATATTACATACGGTAGCCATCTGTGATGCATGAGCTGGAGTCTATCAAGCATCAGCTCTGTTAATTCAGTGAAGGATAACGCAGCATACTTATATTATAGAGCTGCAGCCATTTATCTTCATGTTGACTATGTGAACCAACTTCAGATTTTTACGGATCATGGTACCAAGCGATGTTTTCACTTCCAGGTTGACATTATTTTCAAAGATTAAAATAGAGGATGGAAGTTATTTTTCTTAGCTATCAAAGAGTTATTCCCGAAACGAGGCGTATCAATCTTACGCACAGGCTCATGGAACAGATCTATCTGTCAGAAATCATTTACTGCGGCTTATTTTTCTGGCACGGAGGCCTATGAGCTGTGACAACATTAAATAGGAGAGGAGCAAGCTACAAAGCAGACATTACTGCCATCCAGGAAATACGATGGGATGGGCTGGGAAAAAAGAGGATGGAAAACTGGGACATCTACTACGGACCGTGTTATAGTGAGCAGAAACAACGACTATTCGGATGCGGATTTGTTGTAAGTGCCAGACAGAAGTCTTATGTTTCCAAGACATAAGCGAACGCAACTAGCTGCATCAAAGCCAAATTCGCTAACATAAGCCTTATATTCGCTCACGACCCAACGAAGGAAAAAGATGATATAGCTAAGGATTGCTTCGATAAGCTCCGTGACAAAACCTATGAGCGACTACCGAAGTACAATTTTAAAATCGTGCTGGGAGATTTTAACGCAAAGGTAGGAGGAGAAGACATCTTTAGCAGTATTGTCGGAAAAAATAGCCTACACGACAACACGTCTGGCAACGGACTTAGGCTAATAGACTTCGCTATTGAATAAAATGCCTCTATAGCCAGCACACGGTTTCTCCACCTCGATATCCATAAGGGGACATGGCAGTCTCCAGACCAACGAACGGTCAACCAAATCCAGTATCCAATGTCCGACCATTCCGAGGAGCTAAAATCGACTCGAACTCTACCTAGTTGCAGCCATGGTAAGAATGCAGATATCCACCACGCCACAACAATCCCAAAATACTGTGAAAATTTTAATGTCGAAAGATGGAAATCACAATAGACCGCCAAGACCTTCGCGCAACGCGTTTCCCTTAACCTCTCGATTAACACCATACCACCAGCATCGAATGTCGAAGAACAATGGCAACGGTGTCAACAAGCCATTAGATCAGCCGCGACTGATGTGCTAGGTTTCTCGCGCCCACCAGCAAGAAACCCCTAGTTTGATGAGGAATGCCGACAGATGCTCGCAGTCAAGAACGAGGCTTACCAGGAACGATGTTCGCAAGTCTTACCAAAGTGTAAAACGTCAAAGCCCCTGCTTGAACAGAATCCTGTCGAGATGAAGTAGGAAATATCGTAGTTGAGACACAGTTGATGCTGAGGATATGGAAGAACCACTTCTGCAGACTGTTAAACGGAGATGACGAACAATGTTCCGCTGTCAGGGAGAACAAACAAACATTGGCAACGGCAGCGAAAACTGCCAACCACCCGACCTGAGTGAAGGGAGGATAGCAACATCTAAACTGAAGCTTAATAAGGCTGCCGGAAATGACAGCCTTCCCGCCGAGCTTTATAAAGCCGGCGGAGATGACTTGGTAAGTAACATCCACCAACTCATAAGCCGAATCTGGTCGGAAGAAAGTATGCCTGAAGAATGGAACCTCAGCATCGTTTGGCTGATCCACAAAAAAGGAGATTTTCTGAACTGCGTCGACTATAGAGGCATAAGTCTCCTAAGCATCGCCAACAAGATACTATCTGCCGTAATACGTGAACGCCTGAAACCATTTACCAACAACCTGATCGGCCCTTATCAGTGTGGTTTTAGGCCAGGAAAGTCCACAACCGATCAAATCTTTACACTTCGGCAGATCCTGGAAAAAACCCAAGAAGTCCAAATCGATATCCACCACCTATTCATCGATTTCAAAGCCGCATACGACAGTATTTATAGAGACGAACTTTACCGAGCCATGTCTAGTTTTGCTGTACCGCCCAAACTAGTCCGTTTGTGCAGGATGACGATGGAGAATTCTCACTGCTCCATCAGGTCGAAAACGACATCACCGACACAGTCGAGACCAAAAAAGGATTTACTCAAGGTGACGTGCTGTCATGTGACTCCTTCAATTTAATTCTAGAGAGGATTATGCAAAACTCCAGAGCCAACACCAGAGGCACAATTTAAAAAAAAACCGGTGCAACTACTAGCTTACGCCGACGATATTGACATCATTTGTAGGACCCAACGTGATGTCTTAGCCACGTTTGCTAGTATAGAGAAGGAAGCGGCAAAAATGGGTTTAGCAGTAAATGAGGGCAAGACGAAGTATATGCTGTCAAGACGAAGGGACACACAACATCGACGAATTGGACAGAACGTCACCATTGAAAGACATAACTTTGAGGTAATACGGGACTTTATCTATCTCGGCTCCGCTATGAACTCTGACAACAACATCTCGTCAGAAATTAAACTTCTTCAGGCTCAGAAGGCAATTCAGTAGCCCCCACTTGAGCTACTAAGGAGATCCTATATAAGACTCTGATCACCCCAGTCCTACTCTACAGCGCATGGAAGCATGGACCGTTTCAAAAGCGGATGAAGAAATCCTTGGTCGATTTGAGAGGAAAATTCTTCGAAAAATCTTCGGTCCCCTTTGCGTTGACGGGCTATGAAGACGAAGATTCAACCAAGAACTGTGCGAGCTGTACAGCGACATGCCCTGCTCATAAAACTCCGAATTGGACGTTAAAGATGGCTAGGACATGTAGAACGAATGGACGCTAATACTCCGGGTCGCAGAGTCTTCGATTTCCAGTCAGACGTCGGACGCAGTAGAGGAAGACCTCGCCTTAAGTGGCGCGCACAAGTAGAAAACGACCTCAACCAACTTTGAGTGCGCAACTGGATGCAGTTAGCTAAGGACCAGACTAATTTGGAGAGGCATGTTGGTTGAGGCCCAGGTTCATTCCGGACTGTAGCGCCACTTGAGTAAGTAGGTATGGAGGCCTATGATGAGGGTATCTGCGAGACTACAACTCTTACATTGGATTCTGTGTTACCGCAGAACGTTTTAACATGATTTTCTCAATACAAGATGACAGATTCGACATTTAGGGTTAATAGCCTTCTATTGATAGTTTGGATTTTGGAGCA
Organism: Rhingia rostrata; assembly: GCA_949824845.1. NCBI lineage: Eukaryota > Metazoa > Arthropoda > Insecta > Diptera > Syrphidae > Rhingia > Rhingia rostrata. The sequence continues at coordinate 71,538,735 of OX463758.1, forward strand.
ACTCCTGGTTCAATCGTTAAACTGGTACTTAGCTAACTGCCTTCAGTTGGGCACTTCAAGCACCAAGTTGGTTGATGTCGATTTCTACTTTTGCGCTCAACTTAATGCGGGGATGAGAGATAAGGAACATTGGAGCTGAAACACCAACGCAAGCGTTTGGAAAACAACAATACGAGCGCAAAGGCAAAGAGGCATGATATTTGCCAAGGAGTATTCATTCCATCGCTTAACGAGGACCAATCGAGAACAGTCACAGGCAAGGGGCAGCATCTCAGCTTGGAAGTCACGTTCAATGGCCAAAAAGAACATCGGAAGAGCAATTAAGGTATTTAGTTAGACAGCCAGTCATATACACCGTTACCACAACGCAAACATTAACTCCAACCATAAGGTACACTGCAAAGGCAAAGGGACATGTTCGATGTCATGAATATGCATTCGCCTTTCATCCAACAAAAGGACCAACAAAGAAGCGGCATAGGTGTTTTGCGTTTGGCTCAGAAAACATCATTTCAACATCATCACAAGTTGGAAGTCATGTTCCATTGCCAATTCGCTTTTTCCAATCGATGAAGGGACGGGAGACCGGCCAACCTTTTTGTGGACAACGAGTCATAGATACCCTCGCCACAACACAAATATTCACACCAAACACAAGAGATATTTACAAATGTGTCGGTAGTTCGTTCCTATAAAAGCTGTCATATGCGGCTTTGAAATCGATGAATTGATTGAGGGTCGATTTAGACTTCTGGGTTTTTTTTTATGCAGGATCTGCCATAGTGTGATGAGGGGATCAGTTGTGATGTGATCAGATAAAAAAGTTTCAGGCGTTGATATATTACGGCAGATAGAATATTGAAGGCGATGTTGTGGAGACTTATGCCTCTGATATTGGAGCTTTTCAAAGGGTCTCCGTTTTTGTGGAAAAGGCAAACGATGCTGAGGTTCCATTCTTCTGACATATTTTCATCAGATGAGATTTAACTTATGAGTTGGTGGAGTCATTTCCGCGTGCTTTAAAATGCTCAGTGGGAAGGTCGTAATTTTCGGCAGCCTTGGTAAGCTCGAGTTTAGATATTGCTTTTCTCACTTCACTAAGGTCGTGTGGTTGGTAGTTTCCGCTGTCGTCGCTAATGAAGGTTTCGTTCTGACTGACAGCGGAATAATGTTTTTCATCGTCATACTTTAACAGTGTCTGCAGAAGTGGTTCTTCCATAGCCTCAGCGTGGACTGTGCCTCAACCACGATATTCATTTGTTCATCTCGGCAGGATTCTGTTCCAATATTGTATCACTTTCATTGAGGGTTTAGACTTTGGTAAAACATGCGAATATCATTCCTGGTGTGGTACCACTCTATACCCTCGATAGCGCGCAATTCTTCCTCTTTTTTCTTCTTTCTGAAAAGCCGGTTCTTCCCTCCTTCATTCCTTCATAGAGTTCAATGACAGCTCTCGTCTTCACCTGCTGCTCAGCCATGCAGTCCACGTTCTTTGCTAAGAACATTTGTTGGCATCCCTTACTAAACCAAAGTCTCCTTGCTGGTCGCAAGAATATCGGTGCGACTGTTCCTTGACATTAGCTGGTGGTATATGGTGTTACTGGAGCGTTTTGCGAAGAACTTGGCGGTCTCTTGCGATTGCAGTCTTTCGACGTTAAATATTTCTGATTTTTTGTGGTCTGGTGAATATCCGTAATCTAACCTTGGCTGCAAAAGGTAGTGGTCTGGTGGTTATGCTATCTTCCCGGAATATTGGGTGATCCAAAATGCTGGATGCGTGCTCTTGTCTATTATCGATTTGATCGACCTTTCACTGATCTGCAGACCGCCATGTATCCTTAATGAATATAGAGGTGAGGAAACCGTGTGCTGACTATAGTCGCATCTTATCCCGCAGCGACATTACAACTTTATGCTGAAAACAGCGCACCGAATTCGTGTGGCTAGATAATAACGAGGAAAGTCTTTCTACACTAAAAGTCCACAAAGTCAGGATTTTTAGTCCACTACTCAGTCTTTAGTGTATTGATCTTAAGTAAAAGGTATGGGCGGGCCTTTTCCAGCATATTGCCGGTGTTCCATGAAAGCCGGCCGGTCACCCAAGGACTCCATTAGGGCTGCGACCACCCGCGGCATATGGCAACGAGCGCTTGCGAAATTAAGTTCTGTTTAAGTAGTTTTCAATTACCTTAGTAAAATGCAGAATTTTTTAGATCCGCCTTTCCACAACATTTTTAAACAATGATGCACAATATCCTGAAAGAGGGCAACCGCAAGCAGTACAGCTTTTTAGAGGCCATCTACTGTCTACGCTGCCAATCGACAAGGCAGTGCGATGCGAATTGCAAATGACCAAATCAAAATAGTATCGGGAACATAATACAGCCTTGTAGGACCCCACTTTAGACCTCAAATTCCTTTCTTTGATGAAGTATGTGCCATTTTGGTTCATCACAAGTCGCATTTTGCAATTGATGAACAACAGGTGGAGTGGCAGTCGATACTGTACGGTAATCTATAATATATGATCCACAACGTGTTAATATGATCCACACAGGTGGATTCTGCTTGTTCGTCGTTTAATTTGTTTTAAAAAAGTTCCTTCTAGAAGCCGTTTTTAAAGAGGGACTTGAGAAAATACGTTTTAGACCCTAATTGGCGGTTTTAGCTTAATATTTTGTTAAGTCACGATGCATGTACACTTCCAGTCTGTCCGATTAAGTACAGCATGGAAACATAATTATCCTGCTGGGCAAGCATGTTATATCTTTGCGATGTCATCTTTTAACTCGCATTCCATCGCCCATAACCCGAGTTCTTGGATGGCATTAACATGTTTATGTCCAGGGTCTTCTGTTGATTATCGGTCCACACCTGGTATAACCAAAAAGGTTTGTAAACGTAATCCATGTTTTGTTTGGTTTGGTTGCCAATGTGTAAAATCTCCTTAACCATGGCTCGGTTTTGTAGGTTTTTTTTGTTCATGGTAAGCCAGCAACCTCGACAAAGTGCTCCCCAATAAGGTCAATATTTGCTTCAAATTTACATTTTCACAAAAGAGGTGGTCCACCCCATCTTTGGTTAACATGTCACACAAGCCAAAAGCTCCTCTAAACCTGAAATCTCTTCCCAGCCTCACCTGCACGTCCTGTCTAACTGCCAACACGCGCAGTTAATGTTTTACAACAACAAAACAAATATGCTGTCGCATCACCAACTTTATGCACTGTTGTTCCCGAGAAATCAACCCCTCGAATAATTTTCATCCTACCAGAGCAGGTCGACGCCTGAAGCCATTGTAATCCGAGTTAACGTCACAAAAACACAAGGACACTACAAGTATCACAGGCTATGTACCAGCTAACGGAAAAAAAAGGAAAGAAATAGGTCAAAGCCTCCGCTGCCAGGTGTAGACATCATTGAAATGAATAACTTCCTGGAAGCTGAACAGTTATAACAGGACTGCTCATCAGCACACGTTCCATCCCTGGAATTTTTTTTTTCAATAACTTCTCATGGGCATGGACGCGATGCTAAAAGCGAAACGGAGTTCGCCGAATAGAGCGAACAATTTTAATTAAGGAAGATTGGTTTCGCATAAGGTTTTCTTGTAAAAGCAGTGTATTTGCATAAGCTAAGCCCCAAGGTAATCCTGTTATATTCATGTTTGCTTATGTACATACGCACTTCAATTATCCTTTACTGCCGGAAGATTGATTACTAAGTTGGGATGTAAAGTGATATCTACCCCCCTAAAAAAACAAAGAGGTACGCAGATATTGTGGCAGCTATCTGTTCGGAAGAAGCTTATAAGCCTCAGAGGAGGCAGGAGGCGTCTTGATTGAATCATATACCTTTGTTGTGTTGTATTGTGTTATCTTGGTGGGTGGTAGGAGGAATCAACGCATCTGTTTGAACTAAAGTTATGAAATTTGTTGACACATTTGCCAGGATATACGGGTGTCGGGTACCCTCGAACAGCTTGACAAGTCACTGATTTATTTGCGTGGTGTGGTTTCATCCTGCGATCCTTCGCATTAAGAATATTCGTTGATTGCTAAGTGAATGAAGTGGATGGAGTAAGGAGCGCCAGAAAAGCAATCTTATGTTTTTTTCGTTCGTCGGGTGGAGGCTATACTCAAAGGATTTGGTCGTAAAATTACTACTTCCGCTGAAGGTTTGGTGGTTTAGTTTGCCTTTTGGCGCCACGGTACTTTTGTTCATAATTTGTGGGTCAACGTATTTGCTTTGGACGTTTATGATTGAAAAATATTGCAAGGATGACTATGAGCTGCCGGCAATAAGCTATCCAAGATATAGTGTAGGTATAACCGAAGGAACTAATTAATTAGAAACGTGTCGTAGCGTTTGGAGTAGACGCGGGCTTTTGAATTTTACGACTGTTGACTAGAGTTTATGTAGATATGGATGTTATAGTCATATTAGTTGATTTTGTTAAAATCTTGTGATTGACTTCGAAACTATATAACAAAACGAATTTTTGCCACTCCCTTCCCTATGCTAGCAAACGAGACTGCGACATCAAGTTGAATCCGACCAATCGTGTCAATGATGTCAGTGTATGTTAGGAGTTCGAAAGAATCATGGAACATTGTGCCTCTGATGTATGTTCAAGAGTTTCGCTATGTCCCTTCAAGTATTATGTCAAAGAAGTCACACGACAATGCGTCACCTTGTCTTAATCCTTGTCGGAGTATCGAATGAGGTCTGTGGAAACTCCGTTTATTGTTATCCTAGACCTGGTATCTTTAAATTATGCTGTCTGCTTTGAAATCGTTGAATATGTGTTGGATTTTTCCAAGATCTGACAAGGTCTGAGGATTTGTGATGGTTTCTTATTTTTTTTATTCTAAAACTACGAATATGTGCGTTCCCATCTAAGGTGCACCAGTTTCCATAACGATATGTGAATATTGAATAACTTAAGCAAAAAAAAAAAAACCGCCGATTTCCATATGTGAGGAGTTTGTTTACATAATTGGGTCCTCTGCAATTAATTAAAACTAGATTTTGAGTACAACATCAATCTAGTGGACGCCTCTATTGACCAGTAGATTTTCGTATAAAGGGACAAACAATTTGCCTGTATTTCTCAATAGGGTTCGTGTCCCTTTTGCAAAAAAAGCCAAATATCGCGGAATGACACTCGATGCAAAATTAAAATGAAAGTCGCATGTGAAAAACAAATGCGAAGAACTCAAAAATAAATACAGAGAACTGTACTGGATACTCGGAAAATATTCAAAGCTTAACCTTGATATCAAGCTGCTATTATACAAGTGCTAAAGCCGGTCTAAACATATGGTAAACAACTATAAGGTTGTACCATTGAAACGAATCTAAATATTTAACAAACCTTTATAAAACAAAATATTAAGATCATTCGTCAATGCGCCGTGGTTTATAAGGAACGAAGATCTACGCAGAGATCTGGGTATTCCCGGGGTTAAAGATGAAACAAAAAATTGTGGACGAAAACATACAAAACGTTTATTAGGACACGTTTACACAACGATCCTCCGAATTCTTAATGAAACAGATTTTTTGCGATATCTTCAAAAGACTGGTTCGAACTCGGGTCACTTTGCACGTCATTCCAAAATGCAAGAGTAGCCAAAGTAACAAACCACTGAAAGTATGTTCTGTAAACGTGAAATGTTTAATTTGCAATCTGCATTGGGTGGGATTATACTAAGAAATGCGTGTCTGAATACTTTTTGGTAATAAAAAATTAAAAAAACATGTTGGAGTTGCCAAAACTGGGAATCGAACCCAAACCTCTTGCCTGGTGCTTATTGCAAAACAAATAAGAAGTCACAGCTGATATAAGCCAACATCTTTTCAACTGTCACATGTACACACATCCCTGGAAACCTTTTAGAAGCCCTATACCAATTTATATTCTATAAAGCTTGTGCATTTACCTAAAAGACTTATCATAACGAGTGGCTAAATTTTAAGGGCCGATGTTGAATGTGAACCACACCTAAACGTCAAGTTTTTTTTTTGCATTTCTCTTGACATTTCCCAATTTTAGACGAATTCAATTTGAAATATGAAATGATACACAATCGAGCAACGTTTTAATGTTATTCAGACTTATTATGAAAATGGGCGTTCAAAACAAAATGCATATCGTGCACTTCGTGATTTTTTCGGTCGATTTAATCGTCCAAATATGCGTACAATCGGAAAAATCGTGCAAAAATTTGAGCAAAACGGGTCTGTAGGCGTAGCAGATGTGAAAACACTAGTGCATGCTCGTACAGCTCATACTGCTGAAAAATATTGCTGCTGTTCGCGATAGTGTGTCTGAAGAGCCGCCCACCTCAACTCTTCGTCGTGCCCAAAAATTGGTACCGCTCACGCTCGTCTTTGATGAAAATTAAGCATAAAGACTTGCATTTACAAGCTGACAAGGTGCAATTGACTCAAGAACTAAAGCCTCTTCACCAAGCGCCTCTTCAAGCGTCGTCAATGGCCAGAATGGTGCAAGAAATCTCAACGGTGGATGATCAATTTTCGGAGAAAATCACCTTCAGAGGTTGAGGCACATTTTCATCTCAGTGGATTCGTCAATAAGCAGAATTGCGCATTTGGGCGAATGATAATCTAAGAGTGAGTCGAAAAACCAATGCGCCCATAAACAGTGACTGTTTGGTGGGGTTTATGGTCTGGTGGCATCATCGGGCCGTATTTTTTCCAAAATGAGGTCAGACAGTTACTGTGAATAGCGTTCGCTATCGTAAGATGATAACGAACTTTTTATGATCCGAGTTGGAAGATATGGATGTGGACGATATGTGGTTTCAACAGAACGGTGCCACTTGCTACACAGCTAACGAAACGATGAATCTTTTGCGCGACAAATTCAATCGCCGTGTTATATCACGCGGTGGCGATGTCAATTGGCCGCCAATATCATGTGATTTGACACCGTTGGACTTCTTTCTTTGAGGTTATTTGAAAGAAAAGGTGTACGTCAATAAGCCGGCAACAATTCAAGAGCTAAAGGATGATATATTTCGGCACATTAACGGTATAGAACCCCAATTATGCCTCAGCGTCATCGAAAATTTGCACCATCGGATGGTGGTGAGCCGCCGAGGTCACGGAGGCCATTTGGCAGATATTTTGTTCCACACATAACTGAACAATACCAATATTTCCGTAATAAAAATAAATGACAATAACTTCCTGAATAGTTTGTATTTTATTCGAAATCAACATCGGCCCTTAAAATTTAACCACCCTTAAGAACAAAAATTGTTAGTTAAGCGGACAGACCGACATGGCTTAATAGACTCAGCTGGCTTTTCTGAGTCAATCCATGTTCTTTGAGGTATGTCTACATAAATGATTTCTCTATGTTATAAGCTATGTATCAAAACTTACATACCCCTATGGGATTGGGTAGAGGTTTTAGTGAGTAAAAATCGCAGACTACTGTGGGCACGTGCTCATCGTGTCTATGAAGATTTCCACAAGCCCTTGGAAAAAAAGCCATCGACAGATACAACTTTACAAGGTAGTAAGGGACTTTGGATAAATAACTGGACTCCACTATTAACTCTGAAAACGACCTCTCGTCCTGAATCAAACAAACAATTGCTCTTGCTAGCGGCTGCTTCTTCAGGCTGTTTAGTAAATCTCTCACTGGAACTACTAAGGAGATTCTCTAGAAGACCGTGATCATCCCAGTCAGGCTCTAAAGAGCTAAAGAATGGATCTTCTCAAAAGCGGATGAAGTAATCCCCGGTGTTTTGAGAGCAAAATGTTTCGAAAAATCTTAAAGCTTTGAAAACAGAGATTTAACGAAATGCTAAACGAACTGTACAGCGGCACAGGTCTGATCCCTAAACTCCCCATTGGACGTTTTCAATAGCTAGGAAATCTAGAGCAAACAGATACAAATTCTCCGATCTTCATATCCCAGTCAGACGCCTTGAGTAGTGCGCACAAGAAGAAACCGACTTCAATGAACTTCGTTACTTCGTAACCGGAGGCAGTAAGCTAGGTACCGGGCTGCTTTGTGAGACATGTTGGTTGACTCAGGTTCATTTCGAGGTGTAGTGAAACTTTTAAACTCTCTAACGTCTGTCAATGGATAGTTTCATGGGAAGTGCTCAATATCCCTTCGATGTTATTAGTCATCTCGCTGACCGGAAATAGTTTGAATTGAGGGACAACCTCTTTTGTGGTCATAACAGTGAAATTTCAAACGAGTATATAACTAGCCTCTCAATGCTCAATTTTAGGTGCAGATTCGCATCACGACACTACTCTTCAAAAAGGATTTCCGTTATTCATGTGTGGTGTATACCAAAGATACGAATGAATTGTCTCCATGTTGGGTAAAACCTCTAAGATATTTCGAAACATAGATGTTTGCAGCATTATCTGATCCAGCTATACTCCCACTTTAAAAGTCATTGGGTTTGACATTAACGTTCAGCCACTCACCAGGCAACTTATCAATGCAATCCACGCATCCAAAATTTGTATTTCGCCAATCTCATCATAAGTCGCTTTCAAATCAACTACCCTTAAGCACCTCATTTAATGAAGAATTTACTAAAAAAAATTCTAAAACAGGAGGTTGATGGTTCATCCTGTCGGTGCTTAATTCAGTCAATTTGTGAGAGACAGATATCCCTGGAAATCATTGCAGGTAAGCATTTTTGCGGAAAGCTTTCATAGTTCTAGGAAGTGCTGGACACATTCTACAAATGAGTGTTTCACAAAATTTCAGCTCAATTCGTTTTTCTGTAGAATGTAATGCAAGTACATATCCTTAGATAGATATATACGGATGGAATTAAAATCCAAAGTCTGTCCATGTGTCAGTGGGCATTGAATTTTAAATTCGAATGATAAAATTCGCAACATGAAAACAGGAAAAATCTGCACAAGTTATGCAAAATTCAAAATTCGCTTAGTGCCACCTTCACTGTCAAATGTCCTTTTTGGTCGAATCGAAAGTTTTTTTTTTTTCTTTAAAAAATAGCTGTTATCCTACTAGATCTCCACAGATTTTTATCCAATTGAAAGCATTTTGCTTTTATGAAACAAAAATATTTTACTGGCTTAGACTTTGAATTTTTTTCAGTACCGCCTTAGCAGCCGTTTTCAGAAAACGTCTTTGTACTTGGAATGGCAATTGCATGTAATTTGAACCCAATATGCAAGCCAGGCTGCTTGGAAATGATAAAATTTTCATCCTTATTGGAATATTTTCTGAGAAGAAATTTCTTTCTAAAATTGAATGTTAATATAGTAAACAACATCCTTTTCAGGAGCTCTTTACAATTACTGTTTCGCCGTGAGGAAATTATCAATTGTAGCTATCTAATGAAAAAACAAACATGCTGGAGTATCCACAACTGGGAATCGAACCCAAAACTCTTGCATAGTAGTTCACTGCAAAACAAATTATTAGTCACAGCTGATATACGCCTTAAGTCACAAGTTCTATACATATTGTGCTTCTAACTATATTACTTCGGTGGAAGCTCTATCAAAAAATCCTTTCAACTGTCACATTCCCGGAAAACTTTTAGAAGCCCTTTTTAGATATTTAGAACTATGAAATAAAACACAAGAAAATCGTTTTAATGTCAATCAAAATTTAAATATGATTTCGGGCATGTAGCCGCCGCGGGTAGTTTGAATAAAGCCAAGTCGACAGGTCAAATTTTCAACCACTTTTTCGAGCATTCGGAGCCGTGTGTCAGCACGAATGTTGGCTTCCAAGACTCCTAACGTTTCTGGTTTGTCAGTGTAGACGAACGACTTCACATAACCCCGATGGTGTCAAATCACACAATCTTGGTGGCCAAACGACAGGTCAATTCCGCGAAATTATGCGCTCATCGGATGTTTCCTTCAGCGCCGTCTCGTTGGAACCACAACTCATCCACGTAATATTACGGGTGTGTGATTCTGCGTCGATCCATATTCGTTGAGGTATATCTACCTAAATTATTTCTCTATGTTACAAACTATAAATCAAAACTCATATACCCCTATGGGATAGGGTATAAAAAGGGTGGTGGTTTTAGTGGGTAAAAATCGCACGCTAATGTTGGCACGTGCTCATCTTGTCTATGCAGCTTCCTACCGAACCATTTTTTTTTTGTCGAAACAGGCTCGCTAGTACCCAGGGCCGAGCTTTCTTACAACCATTCATGTGTGCGTGTGTACTTCTTGTACGATGGCGGGAACTCCTTGTTTTACCGACTCCGAACGGCGAATTTGAGATAAGCTTTTCTTGACAATTGATACTCCTCGTATGACATGTCAGATCATCACGAGAGGAAGGCCAGTGAGAAATCATTTTAGGTGTTGCTACGGCTGGGAATCGAACCCAAACCTTCTGGGCGGCAGTTCAACGCACTAACCATCGCTGAGCCCGTTAAGAAGACTCCTACCAGGCCATGGAAACAAAAAAAACCATCGACAGATACAACTTCACAAGGTAGTAAGGGGACTTTGCCTAAATAAAGGGTGGTTTTTATTTTTTTTTATTTTTATAATTTACACGTACTCAAGGGGTTATGAATACCCTTTATATGTTACCATAGTACGAGCGTTAGAGAAGGGGAAGAAAGAGAGGATAGGAAAGATTTTGGATGTAGTGGAGACTTAAACTCCATGGGTGGTGTCCGAACTAGCTTCGGGGAGTCACTTTTTCTTGTGTTCGTTAAATTTGAAGAAATTCAAGATGGTGTGCATACTTTTAGGTATAACACCGATCTTTTTATTGGCCAAATGGCCGCCGCTAATTTGGCGGCACACCTCCATCCGATGGTCCAAATTTTCGATGACGCTGAAGCATAATTTATGTCCTATGCCGTTAATGTGCCGAATTATCGCACCTTTAGCTCTTGAGTTGGTGCTGGCTTATCCACATACACCTTTTCTTTTAAATAACCCCAAAGAAAGAAGTCCAACGGTGTCAAATCATTTGATCATGGTGCCCATTGACATCGCCACCATGTAAGATAATACGGCCATTGAATTCATCGCACAAAAGAGTCGTTCTTTCGTTAGCTGTGTATCAAGTGACACCGTCCTGTTGAAACCACATATCATCCACATCCATAACTTCCAATTCGGGACATAAAAAGTTCGTTATCATCGCACGATAGCGAACGCCATTCACAGTAACTGCCTGACCGGCCTCATTTTGGAAAAAATACGGCCCGATGATGCCGCCAGCCCATAAACCGCACCAAACAGTCAATCCTTGTGGGTTGAGATTTCTTGCACCATTCTGACCATTGACGACGCTTGAAATGGTCAAGAGGCTTTAGTTCTTGAGTCAATTGCACCTTGTAAGCGTGTAAGTCTGTATGGATAACGTTCATAAACGACGAGCGCGAGAGATGCAATTGTTGGGCACGACGACGAGTTGAGGTGGACGGCTCTTCAGCCACACTATCGCGAACAGCAGCAATATTTTCTGCAGTACGAGCTTCAGGAGCGTGCACTGGTATTTTCACATCTCCTACAGACCCGTTTTGCTAAAATTTTTGCACGATTTTTCCGATTGTACGCACATTTGTTCGATTAAATTGACCGAAAAAAACCACCAAGTGCACGACATGCATTTTGATTTGAACGCCCATTTTGATAGTAAGCCGGAATAACTTTAACGCGTTGCTCGATTGTGTATCTTCCGTGGTTCAACGTGAGGTAAATTATATTGAAAAATGACAAACGAAGTGCAGAAAAAACTTGACGTTTTGGTGTGGTATACATTCAACATCGGCCCTTGAAATTTAACCGACCGATACTTGAATTCCGCTTTTAACTGCAACAAAGGCATCACGTCCTGAATCAAACAGCCACCGGCTGTTTAGTAAATCACTCACTGGAACTACTTAGGAGATTCTTTACAAGACCCTGATCATCCCAGCCTGGCTCTAAATAGCTGAAGCATGGACTGTCTCAAAAGCGGATGAGGAAATCCTTGGTAGATCCGAGTAGAAAATTATTCGAAAAATCTTTAGTCCCGTTTGCATTGACAAGCTATGGAAACGAAGATTCAACCAAGAACTATACGAGCTGTACAGCGACATGCCCCTTGTCAAATCCGCATTGGACGTTTGAGATGGCTAGGTCATGTAGAACGAATGGACACCACTACTCCGGCTCGCAGAGTATTCGATTCCCAGTCAGACGTCGGACGTAGTAGAGGAAGACCTCGTCTTAAGTGGCGCACACAAGTAGAAACCAAACTTTACCAACTTGGAGTGCGCAACTGGAGGCAGTTACCTAAGGACCTGAATAATTAGAGAGGCATAGTGGTTGAGGCCCAGGTTCATTACGGACTCTATAGCGCCTCTTAAGTATGTAAGTAAGTGACGTTTTAAAAACTCGTCTTCTCAAGTCAATCAGCTGATACAAGTCAAAGTTATTCAATTGATAGATACCGACTTAAAAGATTACTCATCGTATGTTTCCAATGTTTTTGATGAGAATGATGGCAGTCTTATTTATCAAACGACATTGTTAATCCTATCTGTTTTATTCCCACTTATTGTATTTATTTTTCGCCAAAATTAGCAGTACATTATTCACATAGATACAGCCAAGGAAGACGATTTTAAAAACTTTTATGATACGTGCCGTAGTTTTTGTTGTCTTTGTAGACATGGTATCATCAAATGGAAGTTATTTTGTATTACTTTCACCATAACTTAGTTTTTGCTTTCAATATTTTGTTGCCGTTTCCATAAACCACAAGAATGATGGCCGCCACTTACATTAAGTTGGATGCAGTTGATTAATTCATTAGGTTAAGTCGCGGTGTACATACAGTGCGGTTCACATGGTTAGCCGCACCATTTTTCTCTCAATAAATTGCAGTTTTTCTGTTTGTTTTTTTTTCATGAACTACCAAACAATGCATTTATTGGAAAGGTTATTAAATTCTCTTCGGAAAAAAACTAAATTCAAGATTAGTGAGAGACACTTAACGGTTGTTTTGATCTCTTTCTTCCCACTAGGGCAAAAAAAGCTCAAAAAAATCGGTTCACTTAGTTAGACGCACCTGTTAAAAGTTTGAAAAAGAAGAAGTTGATCGATTGCCATCATTTTTTTTTGCTTTTTTATTATTATTTTAATTATTTTGCACAATTTCAATACTTTGTACAACCTCCGCGACTTGAAATGACACCAACAATTCTACTTTTAAGCGATTCATACAATATTTTTAAAAAGTCTAATGAAATCTTAGACCAGGCTTCTTTAATTGCTGCAATAAGCTCCTCACAGCTTTCATACTGCTTGCCTCCTTCATAAATTTGACGGGTCAGCCATCCCCAAAGGTTTTCAATAATGTTTAGATCAGGTGAGTATGGTGGCCACGGCAACAATTCCACATTTTCAGTAGCGAGAAATGCTTTTACAATGTGCGCGTTGTGGATCGGAGCATTATCTTGTTGTAAGATCCACTGGATTGGTCCAAAAAGCTCTCTTATGGCTGGAAAAGCTGTTTGCAAAAGAGCTTTATAAGACATTCCTGTCATTTTGTGAGACACAAAAACCAACTCAAAGGCACCATCGTATGAAATGGCCCCCCATACCATTACTCCTCCTTTCTTGGAATGGTTGCGATTCAAAAAGCATTCGTCTTTGCGGATATCATGAAAATAAAAATTATACCCATCAGGACCATTAAGGTTGAACTTTCTCTCATCAGAAAACACCACAGTTCTCCAATTTGAAACACTCCCAACCTGAGTATCCCATGCCATACGAAGACGCGCGAATTCCAACCGAAGTTCCTTTCTTGCAGCGTTTAGTGGTGGTTTTTTTTTGTAACTTTTTGAATTTCAAGTGTGGAGCACCTAAAATAGCTCGACGAACCGTTGATTCGCTGGCACTTACCCACGCTTATTGTCTGATTTTCATCGCGGAGTGTGCTGAATTTTAGGCAATTCTTATAATCTTTCGCTTCTCGTGCGGTGTTAAGGCTGTTTTTGTCCTTCCTTTGCTATTTTTTTCATAGGTAGCAGGGTTTGATAAAAAAATTTCGAACTTTGTAGCATGCAGCTTGCTATATAAACCATTGATTATGGTCTGCTACATCATGACATTTTTAAAATACTTTTAAAAACGATACACCCTGTTTAGCCGATACTATTCGTTAAAAGTTTAACGTGAATTTAGACTCACGATCGCAACCGGTGTAATGCATTGCACATGCTATAAGAGACCGATGTTACTTTTTCCGGTCTTTTTCTTTCTGACCTACGAACAGCGTGGAAGTGTGGTGACAAACGCAAAAAGTAGATTTAGCATTTAAAAACTAGTGTCAGAATACCAGAAAAACAGAAAAACATAAAATATTTCAATTGACGGAGCATCAACACTTTTCTCCGTCCATATAGAGAATATTACATGAATACACTCATGTGTACATATATGCATTTTTACAAGAAAACGAGGCACTTAATTAAGCTTTTGATCGCTGCTCTGGTGATTTAAATAAACCCAGCGATCAAGCTTTTAATCCGACTATAAGGTCCAAGATTGAGGACCGATCCATCATTATACATAAACATACATATACCCACGAGCAGTTGCCCACACTTTTTTTTTAGAATTAAGATATATTTTGAATAGTGTGATCCAAGTTAGTTAGATGCGCATTTAATTAATGGGGAATTAGAGTTTTTGTTCTTTAATAAGTAGACGAATTTTGGCTAGGATAATGTTCCAAATAATATTGGAATGAGATCGTTTTTTTATATGTATAAGAAGTTTATATATATGTATATACATATGTGCATAGAGAAGTTAAATTAAATTGACATGAAGTCAGCATTTATTTATTTTAATTGTGATTTAATTTTTTTTGTGTCTGAAAAATGATTCGAGTGAAATCTTAAAAATAAAGGTGAGATCAAAGTAAGGTAAAAAAAAAGGTGAAGTGTGTAATAAGTAAAAAGGGGTTATCTACATAGGATTGGGAAGTAGGTGACATGGTGTGGCAGTCTTATGAGGTGGGAAATCCCAAATGATGGCAATAACATCTGTGCCATCGATTCAAAATAGGATATAGTGTGTGCAAGAAGAATCGAAAGTTTAAATTTATTTTGTGTAATGTTAGCTATCACACATTGATTCTTCAAGATCAAGATCATAGCAGTGCAATACTTCTTTGTAGTTTTTATAAAATTTTAATTTAAGTCATCTGACTACTCCTTCTGGCACGATTTCTTTAATTTTGTGTGAGAAAATCCGCAGCAAGATCCCCGACCATTTCGGCGAGCTAAGCATAGAAAAACCTTCTGAGTGGTAGGCCTCAATTTTTGCCTTTTCCGCCACCGTCAACATTTTTTTTTTAACCATATTCACTTTACTCATTAACAAAATTTAATTTGCATTACCCAGCATTAAGAAATATCTGTAGATATAAATTCGTGCGTCTAACCAAGTGAACCGATTTTTTGAGCTTTTTTTGCACTAGTGGGAAGAAAGAGATCAAAACAACCGTTAAGTGTCTCTCACTAATCTTGAAATTAATTTTTTTTTCGAAGAGAATTTAATAACCTTTCCAATAAATGCATTGTTTGGTAGTTCATGAAAAAAACAAACAGAAAAACTGCAATTTATTGAGAGAAAAATGGTGCGGCTAACCATGTGAACCGCACTGTAAATAATTTTTGTTTACAAACCTTAGACTACTATAAAATTATGGAAGTTATCACGATCGGATATCAGTCTGGCACAACAAAAATGCAAGCGAAGCACATGCGCTGCGGTTGTAGCACACGCGTATCCGCTAGCACGCGACGAGGGCATTCCTACTCGACACCCGAGCCAGGCAATGAAGATATAATGGATCTGCATGGGAAGTGCAGATCAGCATATTTAGGTTAAGAAATATAGAATTAAATTATGAGGAGTCATTCTAGTTTGTACCCCCGAGAGGAACGGAATAAATATTTTATAACGTGATTGAGTGTTTTATTTGAACCAGTGGGAGGTTCTAAAAAGTATTTTTTTGAAGGAAGTAAATTCGAATCCTGTAACTTGGAAGTACAATTTGAACAAATTACAAAAAAAAATATAGCAGACCTACAATATTTTGTGTGCCACTGGTCATTCTTACATATGAAATGAGCAATTCGGATGAACACTTAATTATACCAGGAGCCATACTAATTGATTTACAAGCATAATAATTACCTCGTCGATTAAAAGTCCCTCTCCTGTGTCTTCATCGACCCAAACAATCGAAGTAAATTAAACCTCCAAAATAACTTCTGTCGTGGGCGCTTAATTACACCGCCTGTCAAATAAATGCGGGCCTGAAATGGACGCGGTGAGCAACTTTGCCCAATCTAGTGAAGCATAAATCCGAAATTAAACGACCGGCAGGAATCCAGCGGTTAACTGTCTACCATTCGATGACAATTACAAAGACGTTTCATTAGTTTCATTGTAACCTAAAAATTAATGGATTGGGAAAGCCTGTGCGGGGGTATCCTACGACACGACGCCAAATGGAGGTACTTTATGGTTGGCTGATGTAATGTCCCTGCTCTGGGACATAATTAGCCGTAACATATCTCGTCTTTTTAACGAGATTAATTGAGCAAATTCCACTGTTATGAGTTTTGAGAATGCATTCCCAAATTTCTCCGCACTTGCGGTCGATATTTCCAGGTTATATCCGTGAAACAACATGCTTCCTGTGTATACTTTACGGCTGTAGGGAGTATGAATTTAAGTTGAAGTTCCTCAAATATGCAATTAAAAAGAAATAAACAGATACACTCTCAATGAGATGAGGTATATCGCAGTAATTGTTCATGGAAGCACTTTTATGATGGATTTTTGAATGAAGGATCTGCTTCGAGTTTTACCTAAACATTTATGGCTTTTCGTTTCATCCATTAACTGAAAATTTAATATCCAATAACGTATAATTCTCACAAACTACAGCAACAATTCCAGCATCACATGGAGCTTATAGACGTAGAAAAGTAGATATGTGTCCAATCCTGCCAATGAGGGTTTGAAATTTTTTTTGGAATTTTTCAAAATTTGCAAAAAAATTATCCTGGATACTGAATATTTCTCTCTGGCGTTGGTGATGTATGTAAGGAATCAATTTTCTCATGGCAACGGATTTGCAATTTGATTTTATTTGCTACGAACAACTACATGTGAGGGTTCTTAAATTTGGAAAAATAGCGGGAAATATATAACTTGAAGCTGAAACTTAGCGCTTTAAATAAGCTGTACGCAAGTGTGGATACTACTCGAAGGTTTTGTTAGATAATTGCTAGAAGGAGGCTAGTTAACATCATTTTGGTGAATCAAATCCAGACCAGTTAACCTCGCTAATCATTTTTATCTCGATAAAGTCTTGATAAAGCGACAGGTTTCTAAGTAAAAAAAAATCTAAAGAAATGCCATTTCGACTTTTGGAACTAGTTTGGCTTTATGCGATTTGTCACAATGTGTTGAATTACATTCTAGTAGCATTAGCCTTTGCCCGCTTTAAGTCACTGATTCGCCTCACTTAAAAGGAATCGAAAAAGTCACAGTTAATCATCCAATAACTACTCGGTTCCTTCCATTTAAATTTCTGAATGACAGATATGTTTACTTTGTAGATGTTAACATCATGCTGGGAGATTTTAACGCAAAGGTAGGAAGAGAAGACATCTATAGCAGTACTTTCGGAAAACATAGCCTACATGACAACACGTCTGGCAACGGACTTAGGCTATTTGACTTCGCTATGGAACGAAATGCCACTATAGCCAGCACACGTTTTCCTCACATCGATATCCATGAGAGGACATGGCAGTCTCCAGATCAACGAACGGTCAACCAATTTGATCACATTGCGATAGACAAGAGGCACTCATCCCGTATTTCGGAGATCCGAACATTCTGAGTAAATAACATCGACTTGGACCATTACCTTGTTGCAACCAAGGTAGTTCCGGATATCCAACACGCCACGACAATCTAGAAATAGTATGAGAAAATTTAATTTCGAAAGACTGCAATCGCAAGAGACCGGCAAGAACTTCGCGCAACGCATATCCCTTAACCTCTCGATTAACACCATACCACCAGCATCGAATGTCGAAGAACAATGGCAACGATGCCAATAAGCCATTAGATCAGCCGCAACTGATGTGCTACGTTTCTCGAGCCCACAAGCAAGAAACCTCTGGTTTGATGCGTAATGCCGACAGATGCTCGCAGCCAAGAACGAGACCTACAAGGCTAAGCTGCAGGTGTAGACGAGAGCTGCCATTGAGCTCTATAGGCAGAGATGAAGCGAAGAACACCGGCTTTTCAGAATGAAGAAAAAGAGGAAGAAAAGCGCGTGATCGAGAATATAGAGAGGTGCCACTCCAGGAACAATGTTCGCAAGTTTTACCAAAGTGTAAAACGTCAAAGCCAAGGATACAAGATCAAACAGAATCCTGTCGTTATGAACAAGGAAATATCGTAGTTGAGACACAGTCGATGGTGAAGATATGGAAGAACCACTTCTGCTGACTGTTAAACGGAGATGACGAACAATATTCCGCTGTCAGGCAGAACGATCCATTTAAGATCGGCAGCGACAGCGTAAATTGATAACAACCTGACCTGAGTGAGGCTGGGATAGCAGTATCTAAACTCAGGCTTCCGGAAATGATGGCCTTCCGGAGATGACTTGGAGGGAAAATCCACAAATTCATAAGCCCAATCTAGTCGGAAGAAAGTATGCCTGAGGAATTGAACCTCAGCATCGTTTGCTCGATCCAAAAAAAGGAGATCCTCTGAACTGCGCCAACTACGGAGGCACAAGTCTCCTCAACATCGCCTACAAGATCCTATCTGCCGTAATATGTGAACGCCTGAAACCGTTTACCAGCAACTTGATCGGCCCTTATCAGTGTGGCTTAAGGGCAGGAAAGTCCGCAAGCGATTTCACACCCGGCAGATTCTTGAAAAAATCCAAGAAGTCCAAATCGATACCCACCACCTATTCATCGATTTCAAAGCCGCATACGGCAGGATTTATAGAGACCAACTATATAGAGCCATGTCTAGTTTTGGTATACCGCCCAAACTCGTCCGTTTGTGTAGGATTACGATGGAGAATTCTCGCTGCTCCATCAGGGTCGGAAACGACCTCACTGACACATTCGATACCAAAAAAGGATTTAGGCAAGGCGATGCGCTGTCATGTGACTTCTTCAATCTGATTCTTGAGAGGATTGTGCAAAACTAACGAGCTAAAACCAGAGGCACAATTTTCCAAAAATCTGTGCAACTACTAGCATACGCCGACGATATTGACATCATTGGTAGGACCTAACGTGATGTCATAGCCTCGTTTGCTAGTAAAGAGAAGGAAGCAGCAAAAATGGGTTTAGCAGTAAATGAGTGCAAGACGAAGTAAATGCTGTCAACACGAACGGACACACAACATCGACGAATTGGACAGAACGTCACCATTGACAGACATAACTTTGAGGTAGTACGGGACTTTATCTATCTCGGCTCCGCTATGAACTCTGACACCAACATCTCGTCAGAAATTCATCGAAGAATCAATCTTGCCAACCGCTGATTCTTCGGGCTAAGAAGGCAACTTAGTAGTAAAGCCCTGACTTGAATTACTATGGAGATTCTATACAAGACCCTGATCATTCCAGTCCTACACTACGGCGCTGAAGCATGGACCGTCTCAAAAGTGGATGAAGAAATCCTTGGTCGATTCGAGGGGAAAATTCTTTGAAAAATCTTCGATCCTGTTTGCGTTGACGGGCTATGGAGATGAAGATTCAGCCAAGAACTATGCGAACTCTACAGCGACATGCCGCTGATCAAAAAAACTCCGCATTGGGCATTTGAGATGGCTAGGACATGTAGAACGAATGGACACCAACACTCCGGCTCGCAGAGTCTTCGATTCCCAGCCAGACGTCGGATTCAGTAGAGTAAGACCCCGTGGCACGCACAAGTAGAAACCGACATCAACCAAACTGCAGTGCGCAACTGGAGGCAGTTAGCTAAGCACCGGGCTAATTGGAGAGACGTGTTGATTGAGGCCCAGGTTCATTCCGGACTGTAGCGCCACTTAATTAAGTAAGTAAATTCCAATCAGTGCTAACTAAAACTTCAATTTACGACCTAAAGCTAGTTGTGGGTATGAGTGGTGGGTAGTAGCATCGCCATGGCTACATATTGCCATAACGGCGATATTTCAAAACCAAAATTGTAATATTGACCAAATAAAAGTTAATAAATTGAAAGTCAGAATTTAATTGTTTTTTTTTTAGGTTCTCTAAAAGGTTGGTCGGTGAGTTTTCCTAGTAATAGATATTCTTGTCGCAAGCACGTATGATTGGAAAATTCAAAATAAGTGAAATCAAACAGGAAAAACTTTTTTTATGGATGTGTAGCCATCAAACGGTGGTATATTTACTAAACACCCAAACATGTGCACATCAATTAAAATAGAGGATTGCGACTCTTTTAATGGAAAAAAAACTTCATCCACACTATCGGTAGCGTGACCCTTAGTTTGTTTTTGTAAATGTGTGTGCATGCGCTCCTAAAATCACTGGCACTGTTGATTTATTCCCACAAAAACAGTTTTCACACTGAAAAATGCAATAAAATGTGCACCCGCCGTCATAAATAACATCCTCATGGACCTCTGCCTTAGGTAAAATAACATCCGGAAATGATGGAACACCCATCTGATTTTTTTTTGTCCGCACAGATTCACCCGATATTAGCATTTTCGTTTGTTTTATTCATGTGGCCACATACACATATGATAGCGACACCCCTTCAATTGGCGACCATGCAAATTGCTCCCTGATTCAATATTCAGTCCAATTTATGATTCCCCAAACAAGCACGAAGGATATCTGTTAAAGCCAAGAGAGATTATGACTATATGAGTCCTAGGTTGCAGGTTAGTCTTTACGGATTTTTTTTTTGGGATACCAGTGCGGACCAATCTATATGGACTGACTGCAGAAAATGTATATTTTTTGGACCATTTACAGTTTTACGAGCAAATTGTAATAAAATTGAATAAATGTACCGTAAGTAATATGCACTGCAGTAGTGGGCATTATGTGAAGATACTCCAAACATGAATGTGAAATTGGATTTTTCAATAGAACGATGTATAGATACTTTCAGCTAATAGAATGCATTTTTGGATTGCATCACCATAGGCAAATAGATGAAAATCTAATCGAAATGTATTATCAGGGATGTGTTGGTTGGTCTTGATGTGGGGTGGGCACATGCATTATCCGAAACACGATCGGATTACATGGAAGCAACTGGGAAAAAAAGTAAATAAATTGGCTGAAGCTGGCGCTGCGGTAATGGATTAGAATGCATCGGTGAGGTTAATTCGAAATATGTGATTGTTACCGCAGAATGGTTTAATTTGTTTGTAATTGAATCGACCATTGTGGTTCTTAAGTGGATTTGGATAATAATGTATGGGGATTATTGGTATTAAATTTACACCGATTTTATAAAAAAATAAAATGGAATGTGAGGTGTGGTTCCAGAATTTAAAATTTCAGAATTCGGAATGAAATTAATGATTAAACGCAAGGTTGGGTTCATGTCAGGGACATTTGTAGTCGCTCCTATAGCATGTTCAACTTTTTTGAGTTGGTGGTCAAATGGTTTTACACGTTCCTCACCTACAAAGTCGACTCACAGGCCTCTCGCGGCGACCGATGCTGGCCTAGTATATTGATGGGTGAGAACTTCTGTGTAAAATCTTGGCAGCAGCATGATAAAAGACGTATCCCTACGTGGAAGACGTTTCCCTACAATAAGACCTTTTCCAAGAGGATAGCGGAAGATTTGTCAAAATGGAGTCCCAGTTGGGATGAATATAGTGAACATCTTATAAAGGAATCAAGGCAAGGCGATTGGCTATCCTGCTGAACCGCAGGTGCTCTCCTCCGCCCTCAACGACGACATCACGTTGGGTCCTGCCAATGATGTCAATATCGTCGGCATATGCTAGTAGTTGTGCCGATTTTTTGAAAATTATGCCTCTGGTGCTGGTTCGGCAGTTTTGCACAATCCTCTCAAAAATTAAATTACAGAAGTCACACGATAGCCCATCGCCTTGCCTAAATCCTTTTTTGGTATCGACTGTGTCGGTGAGGTCGTTTCCGACTCTGATGGAGCAGCGAGAATTCTCCATCGTCTTCCTACACAAACGGACGAGTTTGGGCGGTATACCAAAGCTAGACATGGATCTGTATAGTTCGTCTTTATAAATACTGTCGTATGCGGCTTTGAAATCGATGAATAGGTGATGGGCATCGATTTGGACTTCTTGGGTTTTTTCCAGGATCTGGCGAAGTGTGAAGATTTGATCGGTTGTAGGCTGACCTGGCCTTAAGCCACACTGATAAGGGCCGATCAAGTTGTTGGTAAACGGTTTCAGGCGTTCACGTATTACGGCAGATGGTATCTTGTTGGCGATGTTTAGGAGACTTATGCCTCTATAGTCGACGCAGTTCAGAAAATCTCCTTTTTTGTGGATCAGCCAAACGATGCTGAGGTTCCATTCTTCAGGCATACTTTCTTCCGACCAGATTCGGCATATGAGTTGGTGGATGTTACTTACCAAGTCATCTCCGCCGGCTTTATAAAGCTCTGCGGGAAGTCCGTCATTTCCGGCAGCTTTATTAAGCTTGAGTTTAGATATTGCTATCCTCACTTCAGTCAGGTCGGATGGTTGGTAGTTTTCGCTGTCATTGCCAATATTGATGGTTCGTTCTGCTTGACAGCGGAATATTGTTCGTCATCTCCGTTTAACAGTCTGCAGAAGTGGTTCTTCATTATCTTCATTATCGACTGTGTCTCAACTACGATATTCCCTTGTTCATATCGACAGTATTCTGTTTGATCTTGTATCCTTGGCTTTGACTTTTAACACTTTTGTAAGACTTGCGATCATCGTTTCTGGAGTGGCACCTCTCTATGTCCTCGATCACGCGCTTTTCTTGCCCTTTTTTCTTCATTCTGAAAAGCCGGTGTTCTTCGCTTCATCTCTGCCTATAGAGCTCAATGGCAGCTCTCGTCTTCACCTGCTGCTTAACCTTGTAGGTCTCGTTCTTGGCTGCGAGCATCTGTCGGCATTACGCATCAAACTAGGGTTTCTTGCTAGTGGGCACAAGAAACGTAGCACATCAGTTGCGGCTGATCTAATGGCTTGTTGGCACCGTTGCCATTGTTCTTCGACATCCGATGCTGGTGGTATGGTGTTAATCGAGAGGCTTAGGGATACGCGTTGCGCGAAGGTCTTGGCGGTCTCTTGCGATTGCAGTCTTTCAACATTAAATTTTTTCACAGTATTTCTGGATTGTTGTGGCGTGCTGGATATCCGCATTCTAACCTTGGCTGCAACAAGGTAGTGGTCCGAGTTGATGTTAGCTCCTCGGAATTTTCGGACATCCAAAATACTGGATGCGTGCCTCTTGTCTATCGCAATGTGATAAAGTTGGTTGACTGTTTGTTGATCTGGAGGGAGACTGCCATGCCCCCATATGGATATCGAGGTGAGGAAACCATGTGCTGGCTATAGTGGCATTTCGTTCCGTTGCGAAGTCAATGAAAGTCCGTTACCAGACGTGTTGTCGTGTTGGCTATGTTATCCGAAAATACTGCTAAAGATTTCAGCTATTCCTACCTTTGCGTTAAAGTCTCCCAGCGTGATTTTAACATCGTACTTCGGTAGTCGCTCATAGTTTTGTCAAGGAGCTCGTAGAAGCAGTCCTTAGCTATATCATCTTTTTCCTGCGTTGGGGTGTGAGTGCATATAAGGCTTATGTTAGCGAATTTGGCCTTGATGCGGATTGTTACAATGCGTTCGCTAATGTCTTGGAAACATAAGACTTCTTGCCTAAGTCTGGCACTTATGACAAATCCGCATCCGAATAGGCGCTGTTTCTGCTCACTATAACACGGTCCGTAGTAGATTTCACAGTTTTTCATCCTCTCTTTGCCCGTCCCATCCCATCGTATTTCCTGGATGGCAGTAATGTCTGCTTTGTAGCAGTTTAGGGCTACCGCTAGGAAGCAGGCACCTCTCCTGTTTAATGTTCTCACATTCCAGCTGCAGATACGAACGTAGTTGTCCTTTTTTCGTCTAGCCGTGTCGTCAACAATAAAAACAGTCCTTTCCGAGGCTTTTAGTTGCTTCGTATCATTTTAGTTTTTCCATGGTTGGGTAGTTAACCCAAAGCACAACCCCCAACCTGGAGGGCCATTTCCAATTTATGAGATACCCCTAGGACATGTGGCCATCAGTATCCACTACAGGATTGAGCGCTGCCGTTGGCCTTTCGGTTCATTCGCCACCATCTCTGTTCAATGGGCCTGACTAACCCTTGAAATTCCTAGACAACCTGTTATCCGAATATGTCGAAGCAGCTTGTCTAGGTTCGCCTGGGACAGCACGCCGGGTGTTCATCGCGTGCCATTCTGACCTGGCTGTTTATGTGTTGCTGTTTTTCGTCGCGTTATCAACACTCGCGCTTATCTTTTAGCAAGTCAAATCCGGTTGGATGAGACCAGTACCGGATGGTTACCACTTGAAGGTAAAAAATACGCACTTGATGTGTAGTCAGAGTTACAACACTGGGTGATGCCAAGTTAACGCCAATCAGAGTCTACCCTCGTTCTACAACACCCAACCGTAAATAAGTAGATATCGCATGAATTCACGAAACACTTCATTTTAGTAAAAATGTATATGTGATGAATGTTCTGAAATTCTTCAGATTTCAATTGATATTATGACTTCGCCGATTTTTTCTATCACTAAAAAGCGCGCAAACCATTAGTCTTTCAAACGTTTAGATTTTCGCAACCAGAAAGCTAATAAAGATGTTCTTTGGCAAAATTTATCATCCCGCGGCCGCACACATTTCAACACGCAATCAAAGTCGCTTTCAATATTTTAATTTCAAAACAAGAGAAGCCAACATAGATATAACCGACACGACCTAGAACTTTAAATAGACGGCTGCTTTATCCGTCAGCAATTGCCTACATCAAAACAATCAACACGTGCCACACTGCAACCACCGAAAACCACGTGCTCGCTCTGTCGTTAAAGAGACTTTACGTTTCGCGCATTCCAATTTCGCGCAGTTGTCTACCCTGGAAGTACGTATCGACCGCACGGCAACACTTCTCCATTCCAGTCCCGACCCGAACTATAGGAAAACAACATTCGCCCGGATACAAATTCGACATCTCTGACTCTGACTGAAGCAAGAGATTTCAGTTTATGAACTTTCCTCGAAAGGCACGGTTCCTAACGTCGGACTACACCAATACGAACGGCATTTCTCTCGAGTTTTCTGTGTTCCATACGTGTACCTACCGGTCGTCGTGGAATCTAATTGAATTCCTGAATCTTTACATCGACGGTTGAAATTTCCGACTCGTCGTGGCGCCCCCGAAAGTCTATTTATTTTCACGGCTCATTTCGCTGTTGGTGTAATTTTTGTTCGCGAAAATATTCCGGACCACCTGGGTATCGATGTAAAGTGGCGCACAGCTCTTGGCCACAGGTGAGATAATTGTTCCAAAATTGATGCCAATCTGGCACAAGTTCTTTCGCAAGTGGCCTATGAATGGGTGAACCAGCTCTTGCTGTTGATATGTTACACATGTGCTGAGTGCAAGTGATTCACTGTGAGTTCGGGAAGGCTATTTTTGTTTAAGTGGAATTCTATTTAGTGCTTCGGGATTTTGAAACCTATAATGTCTATAAAGCTATCGCTATTACCACTGGGAGCAGTTGTTGGTCATCACAGACAAGGATAACCCATAGAGGAGTCACAAACTCCCAACACGGTAAGCTGAAATATTTCTAGGATGTCAAAGAGGATTATGTACCTCAACCAGATATAAATGGTGATGGTGGATGTGCTTGGATCACATATGAAGATTGGGGCATGTAATGATAAAGTTTCACTACGAGATGGATTTTGTATGTAACCATTGCGATGGTTGTTAAAACTTTTTTTCTGTTGGCAGTTTTATTTATTTTTTTGAGGTCGTCGGGCAGGATTTTTAATCCTGAATGTGTTACGGTTTTTTTTTTTGCGCGCGTGATAGAATGTGGGTCTCGATGGGTATGGAAACTCCTATTAAATCGTAGAAGGAATTTAAGATTTGAGTTTTCGAGAGAACTTTTTGGGGATATATTAAATATTCACGGTAGGATGGACATTAATGGAAAACCACTGTAGCCAGCTGAGTGCGAACTGAAAAAAAAACTCTTCATAACTTGAGGCTAGTGTAAGGATTCCAATGGATATAACAAAAAAGAAAACACGAAAATAGGAAATTTTTAAGGGTTAATGTAAAATTCGGGGCTCAAAATATAGCTTCGTCGAAGAGAACTTTTGTGTGGGAAGTTTTTGAGAACTTTTGTGGATCGAATAGAGGGGTCTACTTTTTACGATGTTTTTGAGAGGACTAACAGAGCAAATATGGACGTTCAGGTGTTTGTTAGACATTCGCGGCAGGATGACCAGTAATTAAAAAACGTATCAGTGCATGTACAAGGTGGCGCAGAAATAACCTTCCGATGTTTTTTGGCTGTAATTTAAAAAAAAATGAAAACTATGATTCTTCTTGTGGATTATTTTTATTTGGTCTTTTAATTTTTTTACATTAAGACATCAAGAATATGATGTCATGTAAATGGCCGCCGCCACAGTTGATTGTCATTTGAGCCCTTTTTATGGCATTTTCCATCACTTTGGCCAAAACTTCCGGCGATAGGTCCTCACATTCTTGACAGATATTGTCTTTAAGAGCTGCAAGAGTCTGAGGCTTGTTGAAATAAACCCGAGACTTCAAAAAGCCCCACAAAAAGAAGTCTGGAGCGGTCAAATCGGGCGTTCTTGCTGGCCAGTGCAAATCGCCAAAACGGGAGATTAGGCGCCCGGGAAATGCATCCTTCAGCATATCGGTTGTGGCACGTGTAATGTGTGCCGTTGCACCGTCCTGTTGGAACCACATGTTTTCCAATCCCAATTCATCAAGTTGCGGCAAAAAGAACTCGTTGATCATTGCTCTGTAGCGCTCACCATTCATAGTAACCGTTTGGCCCGCGACGTCTTCGAAGAAAAAAGGTCCGATGACTCCTCCAGCGAAAACAGCACAGCATGCAGTGACTTTGAGCGGGTACAGTCTCTTCGTGGGTTACACGCGGATTTTCAGTGCCCCAGAAGCGTAAATTTTGCTAATTTACGTACCCGTTAAGATGGAAATGGGCCTCATCACTCATGATTATTTTTGATGAAAAATCATCTTCCTCTTGGTGGTGATTAAGGATGGCTTGAGCGTATGTTAGACGCGATTGGCGGTCAGCAGCTAACAGCTGATGCACCGTCTGGACTATGTACGGAAACATCTTCAAATCTCGTACCAAAATTCGCTGTAAAGACCGTCGACTGATACCCATTTGCGTGGCACGTCGTCTGGTCGATGTCGACGGCGCTTCCATGACATCTTCGGCTACAGCAGCAATATTCTCTGCAGAACGGCTACTCCGGGGTCTGCCACGCCTGGAAGCATCTCGTGTTGTGCCAGTCTCTTCGAGGCGAGCGGCTAAACGTCGCAGTGTTTCACCAGTAGGCGTTGGACGGCTAGGAAATCTGCGACGAAATTCACGTTGTGCCAAAGTCACCGACCGATTATTGCTCAAACAAATAGTCGCCAATATTCCGCGTTCTGGAGCTCAAATCAAAATGTATACACGTATAATGTAATATGCAATCGAAAGTGTCATAAAGCCAATTTGGCCTTTTGACGCTTCATCAAAGTGTCATATTAGCAAATGCTAGAATTTGGAGTTATGTCACTTTCAAAAAGTGTCACAAACTCATAAATTTGGCCTGTTGATGATTGGCCTTATGTCACGACACCGTGTACAACCCGTTGTGGTAATTTTTACTGCGATCTCGTCAGCTCTTAATGGACGCACTTTCCCCTCTCTGAATTTCACAATTTCATATGAGTTGGCGCTAACACGTGTCCTCATGTAGACCCAACATCAGTGATGCCGTTAAACAATTTTTTAGTAAAGAATTTTCAGGAAAAAATTGCACTATTTTGCTGAAAGTGATTTATCACAATAAAAACCTTGGCCTCGAAACAAAATGCCTTTCCAATTGACAGGGCCGTCCCTTAGTTAACTGCCTCCAGTTACGCGCTCCAAGTTGGTTGAGGTCGGTTTCTACTTGTTCGCGTCACTTATGGTGAGGTCTTCCTTTACTGCGTCTGACGTCTGGTTGGGAATCGAAGACTCTACGTTTGGAACTCAATTAGCTTTCAAGGTATTCCTTGCTAAATGAAATAAAAAAAACATACAATCGCATTCGTTTCATTCGCAGCAATTTTTCGCCGGAAAACTTCGGACAAAATTGTTATCTGAACTCATTTCCCTGATGTGAGATCATGTGAGATCATGTGCGTTACATTTCGTCGGAAGATTTGTTCGAAATGCTACTCGGAACGGATACCTCGGTATAAAATTCTCCGTTTTTGATCATTGCGGAGAAAATTTTCTTCCAAACAGATACATCGATAGGGGTGTAGATTCTGGTGGTAACGTAGTAGCGTAGTCAAAATACAGAAACTGGCAATCCCTTAATTAAATTTCCCGAGATGCCAGCATTTAATGCAGCGTTAAGGGAATTGGAATGCTAATCACAGGTTTCCTGGTACAAACCCCAAACAACACCAAAATTATTTGCACTGCCCAACCTCGAAAACTCAAAACACATCCAAGAGTATATAAGCTGGAGGTCACATTCTTTGGGGCTAAAATAAAACTTCGCCACAGAAATTAATTAAGTTGAATGCTAGGTTTACGGTTTCATATGAGACTTTCTGAGAAGTTCCAAAAGAATCAAATGTCATGAACTCATGAGACTATTGCCAAACTTGCCGTACGTCAAGGATTTAAATTATAAATTCCACTTGTCGTTACAAACAACGGGTTGGTTAGAGGTTAGTTTTTTCGAATAGAGATACAACTGACATTTTGTGGTCAAATCGTGCAACTCTAATTTAATTTATGTTCAGTTTGGTTTGCCATTTCATCATGAACAGGTTGACAAATGAACAACGCGGGCAAATCGTGCAAATTTATTTCGAAAATAATGGTTCTGTTCGCGAAGTTTACCGCAAGCTACGTCCATTCTATGGTCGACATAATCGTCCATCAGAGCTATTAATTCGGTTAACCATGGATCGTTTTCACACTACGTTTACTCTGTGATCCGCAGAGACGTCGAACAGTGCGCACCGAAGAAATAATTTGTCCATCAACTTTATGGAAGATTTTGCGCAAAGATCTTACGACCTTACAAGATCCAGCTTGTGCAAGAATTAAACCCTCGAGACCATGCAATGCGTCCTGATTTTGGTGTATTGGCCGAAAATGAGGTCGATCTCGCAATTTTTCATCGCAATCGATTTTCACCGCAAAATTTTGTTCAGTGATGAGGCTAATTTTAGGTTGAATTGCTACGTCAACAAGCAAAATTGCCCCATTTGGAGTGAAGAAAATCCACATGAGACTCTTGAGACGCCATTAAATCCACAAAAACTGACTGTTTGGTGTGCTCTATGGGGGGTAGAATTAAAAATATAGAAGGCGTAGGTTTAGGGGGACCAACAACCCAACAAATAACTGAAACCCCAGTACAATTACGAGGCCCAAACGACGAGACCGAGTTGAGGGACATTTCAAAGCTTCCTGACTCTGTGAAGGAGCTTCAGGTTTTCAATGGGAACCCGGTACACTATGTATCCTGGGTACACAGCATAGAAACAGTGCTCAAGGATTATTCAATTGTTCGGGGCAAGCCCATTTATAGGGCGATCCTCCAGCACATAAGGCAAAAAATTAGGGGTAAAGCGGATTCCGCTCTGATATCATATAATGTATTCGACAGTGAGTGGACGGAGATCAAGAGGGTCCTCTCTCTGCATTACGCGGATAAGAGGGATCTCAGAACCCTCGAGCATCAGCTAAGTCAGCTGAAACAAGGTGGTTCCAGAGTCGACGACTTCTATGCCACTGTCAATCACCAGTTTTCCCTTATTATAAATAAAATCCGATC
This sequence comes from Rhingia rostrata, assembly GCA_949824845.1. Taxonomy (NCBI): domain Eukaryota; kingdom Metazoa; phylum Arthropoda; class Insecta; order Diptera; family Syrphidae; genus Rhingia; species Rhingia rostrata. The sequence goes on from OX463758.1 coordinate 71,568,950, forward strand.
TGAAACATATTCCGCCGAGACAATAGATGCCTTGGTGGAAACTTATCGTAATCGAGCGTTGGACGTGTTTGTGCGTGGATTGAACGAGGACCTTTCGAGGCTTCTCATAATTCAGAAACCAAGAACGCTCCCTGAAGCATACTCTGCTTGCCTTGACATGCAGAATCTTAACTTTAGGAAAAGCTCTGTGCACGTACAGGCACCAAACGTTATAACTTCTCCCGTGCATTATAATTTCAAATCCGAAAGGGGGCTTCCTGGTGGAGTCATTGGGCCATACTCCTTCCGAAATGTTGCTGGAGAGTCAGTTACCGTTAATGGAGACCGGTATAGAGCCATGATAACCGACTTTTTTGTTCCCGAATTGGATGGCATGAATGTTGCTGAGATATGGTTCCAACAAGTCGGCGCTTCATGCCACACAGCGCACGTCACAATCGATTTATTGAAGGAAACACTCGATGAGCGCATAATTTCGCGGAACGGGCCTGTCAATTGGTCACCAAGGTCGTATGATTTGACACCATTGGATTATTTTTTTATTTTGGCGATATGTGAAATCGCTCGTCTACGCCAACAAACCAGAAACGTTAGGGGACTTGGAAGCCAATATTCGTGGCGTTATATACGGCCCCAAATGTTCGAAAAAGTGGTTGAAAATTGGACCTCTAGACTTGACTTTATTCGACCCAGCCGTGGATGCTACATACCCATCATATTCAAACATAAATGGCATAAAATTATCCTTCCAACAAAGCCAAACTGACGGACATTAAAACGATTTTCTATTGTTTTATGTTAATTTGAAGTTCTATACCTCTAAAAAAAAAACACCCGGGACTGCCATTAGTTATTAAGTCGCAAGCTTATCAGGTTGTACTCTCCTCGTATACATTCTTCGGTATCAGACTCTCAATTCGTTTTTGGATGTAGGCAACACATTTATCCTCTGACAGAATCATCTCGCCAAATGTACGGTTTTAGGTAACACAATGGCTGACTTTGTTTCATATTTCCTATGACAGGATCATCTCGCCAACTATTCAGTTTTTGACTGGGAGGTCTGCATTCATTCACGAAAAACATGACTTTGGACATTGTGGGCAGATAGGTGATATGACTGGCCAAGCACTTCCTGAATCCGCCATGGATTGTTGGAAACTACTTGTTTGAAATGTAGGTCTTCCGTTTTCCCATTCGTCTAGAGTTTTTTTTTTTTGCAGGGATAAGTTGACGTGTACAACGGTGCCGTGACATAAAGCCAGTCATCATAAGGCCGAATCTATACCAGTCACATCTATAAAGGCCGTATGTGACATAAGACCCGTTTCTAGCATTTGGCAATATGACACTTCTATAAAGCGACATTGGGCCAAATGAGGAGAGTGACATAAAACCAAATGGAGCTCAAATCAAAATGTATACACGTATAATGTAATACGCAATCGAAAGTGTCATAAAGCCAATCTGGCTTTTTGACGCTTCATCAAAGTGTCATATTAGCAAATGCTAGAATTTGGCGTTATTTCACTTTCAAAAAGTGTCACAAATTCATAAATTTGGCCTTATAATGATTGGCCTTATGTCACGGCACCGTGTACAACCTGTTGTGGTAATTTTTACTGCGTTCTCGTCAGCTCTTCATGGACATCGCACTTTCCCCTCTCTGAATTTCACAATTTCATATGAGTTGGCGCTAACACGTGTCCTCATGTAGACCCAACATCAGTGATGCCGTTAAACAATTTCTTGTAAAGAATTTTCAGGAAAAAATTGAACTATTTTGCTGAAAGTGATTTATCACAGTAAAAACCTTGGCCTCGAAACAAAATGCCTTTCCAATTGACAGGGCCGTCCCTTAGTTAACTGCCTCCAGTTACGCCCTCCAAGTAGGTTGAGGTCGGTTTCTACTTGTGCGCGTCACTTATTGTGAGGTCTTCCTTTACTGCGTCCGACGTCTGGTTGGGAGTCGAAGACTCTGCGAGCCGGAGTATTGAGTAAACATCATGACAATCGTTTCCGTTGTCCCTCGAGGAATACGTTTGAAACTCAATTAGCTTTCAAGGTATTCCTTGCGAAATAAAATAAAAAAAACATACAACCGCATTCGTTTTATTCGCAGCAATTTTTCGTCGGACAAATTCGGACAAAATTGTTATCTAAACGCATTTCCCTGATGTGAGATCATGTGCGTTACATTTCGTCGGAAGATTTGTTCGAAATGCTAATCGGAACGGATATATCGGTATAAAATTCTCCCTTTTGGATCATTGCGGAGAAAATTTTCTTCCAAACAGATACATCGATAGGGGTGTAGATTCTGGTGGTGTGGTTATGGCATAGAGATCGCCAAATTCTTCGCAGGACGCATCCTTTGAAAGATTCTTTGATGGCTACCCATCAAAATATGGACGTCGATCAAGTTCACGACATGATGGATTATATTGCCAAACAACAAGACGTTGCCAAGCTAATTTCAGATACTATTTCGTATCCAGTTGCCTTTGGTGCCGATATTTATGATGAAGAACTCGAGCGTGATTTGGACGAACTAGACCAAGAGAACTTCGACAAACATTTATTTTACCTTCTTGCGATTGTAGTCTTTCGTAATTTAAAATTTTCACAATCACAAATGATGGTAAGATTTAATTTTGAATGATTAATTTCATCCAACCAATTTTCGTTGTTGAGTTGGTGTATGCTGACAATCTAATCTCATCTCTGAAATTCATTCCAAATACATAAGAAGCCCTGCTACTAAGCCTTTCAAATAAATCCCTCCTGACAAAAAATAATTCAAAGAACTTGGAAATCAATATTTGAGTCGTTGTTTCACAAAAAAAAAAGCTGGATGCCAATTTTTTTTTCGTGATATGGCATTATGTTTTTGACAATGCAATCAACTAGTCCGTACAAAAAAAATACCACACGTCACCAAATCTCATAGCGTCGACAGGATAATGATGATAGGCACTCTATTTCAAATGGCGTACTTTGTCTTAAAATTTTTTTTTCCTTTCATTTGATGACATGTGACTTATTTACAGAACCACCGCCATTGCGTCTAATGTTGCTTATGAAACAAGCATATGAAATCGACAATATGGATTAAAAGTTTTAGAATTTAAATTGATAACAACAACTTCAATTCGAATGTGTTTCTGGTTCAATATTTCATTCGTCCGAAAAGAATTCGAAATATTGCGAACATAATTTCCGATTTCTCTCTAAAGCGAATTTAAGTCAAACGGTGGCAGAAAGCCGCTGTCAAAAAATAACGTGAATTTCGTGTTTATGTCAAAAGGCTTAACACGTGATTTTTTGTTGTCAAACGACTTTAAAGCGAATTTAGCTCTAACGTTGAAAGTGGGAGTAGAGTAGGTGCATTTTTTTTTTCAAAAAAATTGATTCAATTTTTTCTATGCCAATGGCTTTATATTCTGAACGGAATCTGATTGGGGATTAAAAATCGATTTTCTGTATTCCAATAATTTAAAAAAATGGTATATCTGGAGATTTTTTTTAAAAACATTTACTACTCGATTGGATGTTGGGTAGTTTGCTTATATAGTGAGGTTTTCGGAATAACAAAATAATTGGTTTTAATTTTTTATGATGAGATAAGACTGGATACAATTGCAGTATTGTAATACTTACTGAAGTCGCGCTACAGTCAGGAATGAACCTGAGCCTCAACCAACATGCCTCTCCAAATAGCCCGGTCCTTAGCTAACTGCTTCCAGTTGCGCACTCCATGTTGGTTGAGGTCGGTTTCTACTTGTGCGCGCCACTTACGGCGAAGTCTTCCTCTACAGCGTCCGACCGACGTCTGTCTAGTAATAGAAGACTCTGCGAGCCGGAGTATTGGTGTCCATTCGTTCTACATGTCCTAGCCATCTTAAAGGTCTTATGCGACGTTTTTTGACCGGGGACATGCCGCTGTACAGCTCGTATAGCCCTTGGTTGAGTCTTCGTCTCCATAGATCGAAGATTTTTCGAAGAATATTCCTCTCAAATCGACCAAGGATTTCTTCATCCGCTTTTGAGACGGTCCAGCCGTAGAGCAGCGCCGTAGAGCAGGACTGGGACGATCAGTGTCTTATATGGGATCTCCTTAGTAGTTTGAGTCCTCACTCCTTTACTACTGAATTGCACTCTTAGCCCGAAGAAACAGCGGTTGCCAAGAGTATTTCATCGTTTAATTTCTGACTAGATGTTGTTAGCAGATAGCAGATCCGAGGTAGACAAGTCCCGTATTAGCTCAAAGTTATATCTTTCAACTTTGGGGGAGTTTGGGCGGTATACCTGACCAGACATGACACTGTTTAGTTCGTCTCTATAAATGCTGTCGTATGCGGCTTTGAAATCGATGAAAAGGTTGAGGGTATAGATTTGGAATTTTTGGTTTTTCGAAGGATCTGTCGAATTTTGAGGATTTGATCAGTTGTGGACTATCCTCGCCTAAGACCACACTAACAAAGCCCCATTAGGTTGTTGGTAAATTGTATCAGGCATTCGAATTTTACGGCAGTTAGGATCTTGTAGGCGATGTTAAGGACAATTATGCTTCTGAAGTTTACGCAGTTCAGAGCGTTTACTTTTAGTGGATCAGGCACACGATGCTGAAGTTCCGTTCTTCGGGAATACTTTTATCCGCCCAGATTTGGTTTATGAGTTGGTGGATGTTACTTACCAAGTCATCTCCACTGGCTTTATAAAGCTCAGCAGGAAGGCAGTCATTTCCGGTGGTCATATTTAGCTTGTGTTTAGGTATTGCTATCCTAACTTCACTTAGGTCGAGAGGTTGGTAGTTTATGCTGTCGTCGCTAATATTGATGGCATGACAGCGGAATGTTGTTCGTCATCGCCGTTTAATAGCCTGCAGAAGTAGTTATTCCATAATCTCAGCATCGACTGTGTCCCAACTAAGATATTTCGTTGCTCATCTCGTCAGGATTCTGTTTGATCTTGTGTCCTTGGCTTTGACGTTTTACACTTTGGTAAAACTTGCGAACATTGTTCCTGGAGTTGCACCTCTCTATATTCTCGATCACGCTCTTGTCTTGCTCTTTTTCTTCTTTCTGAAAACCCGGTGTTCTATTCTTTTTCTCTGCCTATAGAGGTCAATAGCAGCTCTCGTCTTCACCTGCAGCTTAGCCTTGTAGGCCTCGTTCTTGGCTACGAGCGTCTGTCGGCATTTCTCATCAAACCAGGGGCTCTTGCTGTTGGACGCGGGAAACCTAACACGTTAGTAGCGGCTGTTGCCACTGTTGCCACTGTTCTTCGATACTCGATTCTGACGGTATAGTGTTAGTCGTCTTCGATATGAAATGTTTTCAAATTTTTGCTGTTTTGTTGTGGCGTGGTGGATATCACCATTCTTAATTTGGCTGCAACAATGCTCCGAGTCGATATCAGCTCAATGGAATGTTCGGACATCCAAAATACTGGATGCGTCTCTCTTGTCTATCGCAATGTGGTCAATTTAGTTGACCGTTCGTTGATCTGGAGACCGCCATGTCCCTTTATCGATATCGAGGTGAGGAAACAGTTTGCTCGCTATAGTGACATTTCGTTCCGTAGCGAAGTTAGTTTTTCTTTGTCCGTTACCACACGTGATGTCGAGTTGGTTATATTTTCCGACAATACTGCTAAAGATGTCTTCCTACCTTTGCGTTAAAATCTCCCAAAACGATTTTAACATCGTACTTCGGTAGTCGCTCATAGGTTTTGTCAAGGAGCTCATAGAAGCAGTCCTTAGCTATATCATCTATATCCGCCGTTGGGGCGTGAGCGCATGTAAGGCTTATGTTGGCGAATTTGGCCTTGATGCGGATTGTTATAATGCGTCCTCCAATGTCTTGGAAACATAAGACTTCTTGCCTAAGTCTGGCACTTATAACAAATCCGCATCCGAATAGTCGCTATTTCTGATCACTATAGCACGGTCCGTAGTAGATGTCACAGTTTTTCATCCTCTTTCTGCCCAACCCATCCCATCACATGTCTTTGATGGTAGTAATGCATGCTTTGTATCAGTTTAGGGCTTCTGCTAGGTGTTCGCCTGCACCTCTCCTGTTTAATGTTCTCAAAATCCAGGTGCAGATACGAACGATGTTGTCCTTTTTTCGTTAAGCAGGGTCTTCAACAGTGAAATCTGTCTTCTTCCAAGGCTATTGGTTGCTTCGTAACATACTTTTTTTTCCATGGTTGGGTAGTTAACTCAAAGCACAACCCCCCACAACCTGGAAGGCCAGTTCCAATGTTTTAGATAGCCCTAGGACACCATCAGTATCCATTACGGGATTGAGCGCTGCGGTTGGCCTTTCGGTTCATCCGCCACCACATCTGTTCAAGGGGCCTGACTAACCCTTGAAATACATAGACAGCCTGTTGTCCGAATATGTCGAAGCAGCTTGTCTAGGTTCGCCTTGGACATCAGGCAGGGCATTCATTCCGTGCCATTCTTACCTGGCTGTTTATAGTGTCGCTGTTTTTCGTTGTGTTATCAAAACTCGCGTTTATCGTTTAGCATGTCAAATCCGGTTGACCCGACGGTTACCACTTGGAGGTCAAAATAATCGCAGTTTATGTATAGTCGGAGTGACAGTGGCACGATGGTTAGTGCGATGAACTGCCGCACAGAAGGTCTGGGTTCGATTCCCAGCCGTAACAACACCTAAATGATTTTTCACTGGCCCTCCTCTGACAAATCATCCGAGTAGTATCAATTGTCAAGAAAAGCTTTTCTCAAATTTGCCGTTTGGAGTTGGCATAAAACAGGATGTCCCACCATCGTGCTAGAAGTACAAACGCACACATGAATGGTTGTGAGAAAGCTCGGCCCTCGGTACTGACGAGCCTGTTGCGCCATAAATTTGTATTATTTTTTTGTATAGTCAGAGTTACAACCGCTGGGCATTATCAAGTTAAAGCCAATCAGAGTCTTCCCTCATTCTACAACACTCAACCATGTATACCTATACTCACGCCCCTGCCGTAAGTGAGCCGTGTACTGTCCTTGCCTGGCCAGTTCGTCTGAAACGTTTACTCAGGTGGGCAAGTTCGTTCTGGCATTCCTATACCAGCTTGGAGGACATGGTATCCGAGATGATGACTTTAATGACCGCTTGAGTATCTATGTCACGCCCAAGTAGCTTGCAAGCCTCTCGGATAGCCAGTAGTTCGGCCTTGAATAGGCTGCCGAAATCCGGTAGGCGGTATGACAATGAAATTTTCGTTGATTCGGAGTAGACTTTGGACCCCACACTACAATTCATCTTAGTTCTCTGTTGGAAACATTGCCATTCCATTTGATTACCAGTCCAGGGTATTAATGTGGCCTAGCAGTCCAGCATCCTGACTGCTTGAGTCTGTAAGGGCATTCTTTGGCGCCGACCTCAGTGTGCATATGGTGCCTATACAGGCTTTTTTTTTGCATCATTTTTAGTTTTGTGAGGTTGTAGACTTCACGGGCCACCAATGCCCACCATAATAGTGAGCCGTATGTGAGAATTGGACGTACCACTGATGTAGATACGCCATTTTGTTAGGATCAATTTTTGGATCCATAATAATGTTAACCAAAATCGTTCATGCCGTTTTCGAAAAACTTTGATTTTTAAAACCGTTATACGGAAGATGCAGCAGAAAGGTGGATCTCATTATAAATCCAAGAATCTTCTAATCAAATTTGAAAGAAAAAAAAATCCTCCACCCTAAAAAAGTTGCCAGATCCAGATTTCTATGATTTCATTAAAACAGTGGTAACTAATAAGTTTAAGTCCTTGAATCCAAAGAGAAGTAGTAAACTTTCAAAGTAAGCAGCGAACTTTTGCTCCACCCTGAATGTAGTCTTGAAAAATCTTTCAATACGTACATGACAAGGATGTCAATCACACAATACCATTTGGTTACACAATTATTTTTTTTGAACTGGATGTCGAAAAAATTCACCATCCCAACCGTATACCCACACAATAAATAAAACCACCCCAATGTCTTAACGAATTATACCTTCACAGTTGTTAATCCTTGAGTTATAAACACTCCACAACCCCTACCATGCTTTATTATTACGTGCCCATGGTACAAATTTCCTACGCAGATACCCTACCCTACCACAGTGTTCGTGTAATCGAAACAATTGAATATCCTTGTCTTTGAGTACAACCGTTATTGCATGTTCAATGAATTGTGCTGAGCTCAAAGTACTTACTTACATTAGCACATGCTAATCCAATCACAGACAAAATATTGATTAGTTTCACCTCTTACCACATCTTGCTTAACGAAGGACTTGTATCTGAATTTGGTAATCCTGCATTGAAATATATATTTCGCAGGATATATGGTATTCTGGGAAATTCCCAGAAAATATATAAGAAAAAGACTAAAACATTCTGTAAGGAATTTTGATGAACTGTATCTGAGCAAGTCGTACTGTCAAAGGTGTGAGATACATTTGAAGCTGAGATTTTAATTACAACCTTTGACGTCAATTCCACTGCGAGCTGGTATTTATGATGACAGGAAGTTGATTTTATAGGAGAATTTTAATTTTACGGGCACCCAAGTGTGTTTCCTTTTGGTATCCGAAGGAGATTGTTAATTATAATCCTTTCGTTTCCTTTTCAAACAATGGATGGTCTTTTCATTTCGTATACCTTATGGTAAGAGTAAACCTACCAGAGAATAGCCTTCAGCAGATAAGGATTAAGAAGGCACTTTCAGTGAAAATAATACTCTTTTCAGGCAATTTGAAAGTTTACCCAATCAAATGGATTTTAATTAACTGATCGAATATTTGCTTGCTATAGTTACATGGAGCCTTTGGATTTGGATTTGTTTACCATATCTGTTTTCTCTTGCGAGAATCCCAGGGAGAGGTAAATAGTAGCCTGAGTGTTTTGAAATACAATCACTTTAATCCTGTAGGTATTTACTTAGTAAAATATTCGCAGCTTTTAAACAATTGAAGAGTAGATATTGTATCTTACTATTAATGAACAGGTTTGGCGCCGGGAAGGGCTATTATCTATTCTAAGCTTGACCAACTTTATTGAAAATGGAAACAATAGTGCTATGTTGCGAATTGGGTGTGGAAGGCAATATTTGGTCGTTTCTCTTGTTAACCCTCTCGTGGTGTTGGATTTATTAGTTGGTCTGTTCATGGCGAACGAATCACATTTATGGTACCTGCCATGGGTATTACCAGGCAAGAAAAATGAGGACACCTATTTGTGGCGTCAGTGACGGGACCGATGATTTTTTGAAGAATTTTCCTCTCGAATTGACCAAGGATTTCTTCATCCTCTTTTGAGACGGTCCATGCTTCAGCGCCGTAGAGCAGGACTGGGATAATCACTTCGTTAGTAGTTCGTTAGCAGTTCGAGTGAGGGCTTCACTACTAAATTGCCTTCTTAGCCCGAAGAAACAGCGGTTGGCAAAGAGAAATTCTTCGTATGATATCTGACGAGATGATGTTGTCAGAGTTAATAGCGGAGCCGCAATCGACAAAGTCCCAAGCTACCTCAAAGTTATATCTGTCAATGGTGACGTTCTGTCCAAGTCGTCGACGCAACAGTCCTTTCGTTTTGACAGCGTACACTTTCTCTTGCCCTCATTTACTGCTAAACCCATTTTGGCACTTCCTTCTCTAAACTACCAAACGTGGCTATGCCATAGCATTGAGTCCTGCCAATGATGTCAATATTGCCGGCGTATGCTGATAGTTGCTCCGAGTTTTCGGAAAATTGTGCCTCTGGTCGGGAGTATTGCACAACCCTCTCAAGAATCAAATTACAGAAGTCACACGATAGCCCATCGCCTTGCCTAAACCCTTTTTTTGTTATCGAAAGTGTCGGTGAGGTTGTTTCCGACCCTGATGGAGCAGCGATAATTCTTCACTGTCATTTTGCATAGATGGACGAGTTTGGGCGGTATACAAAAACCAGACATGGCTCTGTATAGTTCGTCTCTATAAATGCTTCGTATGCGGCCTTAAAGTCGATAAATAGGTGGTGGGTATCGATTTTGACTTCTTGGGTTTTTTCCAGGATCTGCCGGAATGTGAAAATTTGATCGTTTACGGACTTGCCTGCCCTAAAACCACACTGAAAACGGCCGATCAGGTTGCTGGTAAACGGTTTCTGGCGTCCACTTACTACGGCAGATAGGATCTTGTATGCGATGTTGAGGAGACTTGTGCCTCTGTAGTTGGCGCAGTTCAGAGGATTTCCTTATTTTTGGATCGGGCAAACGATCCTGAGGTTCCATTCTTCAGGCATACTTTCATCCGACCTGATTTGGTGGAAGTTGCTTACCCAATCCTCTCCGCCGGATTTATATAGCTCAACGGGAAGACCGTCATTTCCTGCAGCCTTATTAAGCTTGAATTTCTATATTGCCTTCCTCACATCACTCAGATGAAGTGGTTGACAGTTTTCGCTGTGGTTGGCAATATTGATGGTTCGTTCTGCCTGACAGCGGAATGTTGTTCGTCATCGCCGCTTTACTGTCTGCAGAAGTGGTTCTTCCATATCCTCAGCATCGACTGTGACTCAAATACGAGATTTTGTTGTTCATCTCGACAGATTTCTGATCGAGCCTGGTATCCTTGGCTTGCGATCGCAGTTTTTCGAGACGAAAATTTTGCACAATATTTGTGGATTGCTGTGGTGTGTTGGATATCCGCATTCTAACCTTGGCTGCAACAAGGTAGTGGTCCGAGTCGATGTTAGGAATGTTCGGACATCCAAAATACTGGATGCGTGCCTCTTGTCTATCGCTATGTGATCAATTGGGTTGACCGTTCGTTGATCTGGAGACCACCATGTCCCCTTATGGATATCGAGGTGAGGAAACCGTGTGCTGGCTATAGTGGCATTTCGTTCCATAGCGAAGTCAATTAGCCTAAGTCCGTTGCCAGACGTGTTGTCGTGTAGGCAATGTTTTCCGACAATACTGCCAGAGTTGTCTTCTCTTCCTACCTTTGCGTGCGTTAAAATCTCCCAGCACGATTTTAACATCGTACTTCGGTAGTCGCTCATAGGTTTGGTCAAGGAGCTCATAGAAGCAGTCTTTAGCTATGTCATCTTTTTCCTCCATCGAGGCGTGAATGCATATAAAGCTTATGTTGGCGAATGCGGATGCGGATTGTTGCAATGCGTTCGCTAATGTCTTGGAAACATAGGACTTCTAGAATAAGTTTGGCACTTATAACAAATCCGCATCCGAATAGTTGCTGTTTCTACTCACTATAACACGGTCCGTAGTATATGTCACAGTTTTCCATCCTCTTTTTGCCCGACCTATCTCAGCATATTTTCTGGATGTCTGCTTTGTAGCAGTTCACGTTTTTAACCAGTTGTTCGCTTGCACCTCTCCTGTTTAATGTTTTCACATACCCGGTGCTGATACGGACGTCGTTGTCTTTTTTTAGTTTAACAGGGTCGTCAACAATAAAATCAGTCATTTCCGAGGCCATTGATAACTTCGTAACAATGTTTTTTTTTTCAATTGAATTGAGCGCTGCCGTTGTCGTTTGGGCTCATCCGCCACCATCTCTGTTCGATGGGCCTGACTTATCCTTGAGATTCCTAGATAACCTGTTGTCCGGATATGTCGAAGCAGCTCATCTTGGTTCACCTGGGACAGCAGGTTGGGTTTTCCTTGCTAGGCTGACCAGGCTATGTTATGAGTGTTTCTGTTTTTCGTTTTACTATCAACACTCGAACTTTTCGTTTAGCAAGTCACATCCGGTTGGATGAGACCAGTTTTCGATGATTCCTACTTGGAGGTAGAAATAAGCACATATGCCGTGTAGTCAGAGGTACAACCACTGGGCATTGCCAAGTTGAAGCCAATCAGAGTTAACCCACGTTCTACAACATCTAAAATCTCTTCGCTGACATATAAAACCAACAAGCTCTTTGTGAAGGCTGTGAAATATCGGCTTAATGAAGTTGTAGTCTCCACAACAGGGTAAGTGATTTTTGAAACAGAAAGTCCTTTTGCCCTCCTCTCAAATTTGCAGTTCGGATTCGGCATAAAACAGGAGGTCCCACCATCGTGCAGGAAGTACACACGCACACATGAGTGGTTGTGAGAAAGCTCGGCCCTGGGTACTTACGAGAATGTTGCGCCAAAAATTTGTATTTTTTTAGCTTCATTTCAATTAGCTAATGAAGCGTTATAGGTTCGCCTCACCTGAGAAAAGTCTATAAGTTTTGTGACCGTTAAAATCAGCAAGGATGATAACTTCGGCTGTTGGATTGTTAGTTCTTATCGATTCAACAGATTCCGGTAAATGCTGAAATAGTATCGCAGGTTGATCGTCATTTAGGGATCGATAAATGCCGCAAATGAATTTTGAGATCCCCTGGAAGAAAGGTATAGGCTATATAACATCTAGATTACCAGGCTGTTGTTCTTAATAGTTTCGATGTTTGTGTTGGAATTCTTATTGGTTTTAGTGTTACTTTTTCTTAAATGTTGTTTACCTTGGAATATTCCCCCAACAAGATTCGAATGAGGAAAGAATTTACACCTGTAATTCATTATTCCAGGATATGCCATCATGGCTATTGATTCTCAGCCTTGTTGGACTAGCCCAACTGCCAAACTCTGAAACAAAGTGAGAACTACTTCAAGGAGCCTAAAACATAATGTGCTGGTATATAACCGGAAAAAAAGAGCATGCGGCCTTGGAAATTCTCCATCATATAACCGTCGAATCCTAGTCTAAGCGAACTTCAGTAACAGCTACTTAAATGCCTTTTTTCGAGAACTATGGCACTGAAGTCCATCATGGAATTCGTAAGAAGTGTGCAAGGAAAAATATGTTAGGTCTTGCTACATTCGGCATTTGAATCTGGCATCGCTTAGCAGTTCCACTTATTTAAACTCAGAGTTTACCTCATATTAACGTTTTTTTTTTTAATTCTTAACTTGAATTTTCGTGAAATAATAATACTTCCCAATTCTAGTACAAAACGTAAAGTTGTTGCTAGAAAACCCTCAACAGTAAATTTTCCCCCAATATTCTTCTTCATTCTTGGACCTCCTTCCCTCAATCTTACAAACACATAAGACCCCAATCCCCAATTACTGAAAACAATCAATCCCAAGTGACTGTTCAAAACGACAGCCAACTAAACCCATTTACACTTCAATTATCACCATACACCTTCGCAGGAAAACGTCCTTCAAAAAAAAAAAGGAAGAGAACAATAATTTGTCAAGCCTTGACATCATGTTAGTTTATTAAAGTTTTCCTGGACTAAAAACGTGCCCAGCCAAGCAGATAAATGAAAACGCTTTTTCTCACCTGCTGCCCGTTTTCAACTAAGTCTTGTCAAGTCACTTGGTCGTGTCCTTACAACATCCACCCTCGACCTCATCCAACTGCATTGACATCAATTCACGATGAAGTTCAAGAAAATCAATAAACAAACACACACACACAAGTTTATTACTATCAGGATGTGCGTTACTACAGGAGTCACATCATGTCAGAAGCTCGAATTTGCATTTCATCCTCCAAAAATTTGTCTTCATTTGGAAAGTTTGTTCGTTTGGTGTACAACTAAATACGTGACAAATAGATCCTCGGAAGCCTCCAATTCCTTTAAAACTTTCCATAAGTATCAGGAAACTTAAAGTCGTAGTCGTACCCCATCGGCAGCTAACCACAACGAGTATTGAGCTTGAAATTTTCATTCTTCTTGTGTTTTACAAATACCGACCTTTCAAGTCGGTATTGCGGTCCTCCTCACCAAATATCTCACGACTGTAAGGCGTCACTTAAAAAGTCCTTTTGTAATCCCAACATAAGTGTGCTCATAGTTGAACAGACGACGTACGAGCAAAAGCCATGGCTTTCGCAAAAAAACTTTTTTTTTTGTTTTAATGGCGTCGGTGAACCCTTTTCCTTACGAGGACTATGAGTGACAAATGGCTCCAAAGTAAAAGAGCGACGTTTGCCATTCTCTGTTTGCTTTTGTGTGTAAGTGCTGCAATTTTTTTCTTCATCACTTTTTTTCAAGGCTCTTATAATGGGTATTATGTCCTCGCTTTAGGGCTGTGTGTCCCATTTCCTTTGTCCGTAGTGCGAATATAATAACGCTTATTAGATTAAATGCTTTTTGTGAGGATGTAGTGTTGTGTGACCTTTTTTTTTACCCGGAACTATCTTTGACAGAGTGAGTGGCTACGTTATTTAGCGGTACATCTTTCCTGCAACAAAGGCGGGGTTTGAATAATAAAAAGAAAGGTTAATTCAATCAGAGCGGAATAATTTGTATAAAATTAGTACTAAGGAAAACATTCAGGAATGGGATCCTTTTGATATGGGATCCTTTTGAAAGTCTTTAGTGACTTTTAAACGATGCTTAGCTTTAATTTTTAATTCGGTAAGAAATCAATCTGCCAGTAAAGAATTCAGTACTGGCCTCAGTCGCCAGTGCTGTTACGTGTCTGTAGTTCGTTGCATTCATGTGCGAAGTACTGTGATGTCCAATGTCCAGAATTCAGTACTTTGGCCGGAATTGAGCGGTAGCTAATCTAACAAGCTTATAACTCTGAACATAGCTTCCATTTCTATAGCGGCGATAGTTATAACAGGTCAGAATCTGCTGGGTAAACATTCCCATAGGATTAACCTAACTGACACGGACCAACTATGCAGACAGTGCGCAGGCCCAGACGTCGAAGTGGACATCGTCCACCTTATGTGTCACTGTTCCGCGATCAGCAACAGCCGTAAAAAACTCCTCTGCGGATTTTACTACTAGAACTTGACGGAGCTAGCTCCAAGCCCCATAGGCCAGATCGTCAGTTTTTGCTGCAAGTCCGGATAGGGCAATTACCCCTTTGAAGCTAATGGAGCAGCACAAATCACCTAAGTACCAATCTTTACATTAACGCAGCTGTACCTATATTTTCTGGTGCAATAGAGGGTTTCGGGTGTAATAGAGGGTTTCAGGTGCAATAGTATTGCACGTATTGCTATGTGGGTTTGACGACTCACTTGGGGGTCAAAACCCATCAAACCCATCAACGTATTCATTAGTCGTATTATTGTGAGTACCAAACTAACTATAGATGTTTTTTTTTAGAGGTATAGAATTTCCATTTGAAATAAAACCAGAAAAAATAAATTTTATGTCCACTTATTTAGCTTCATTAAAAGGATAATTTTATGCCATTAAAATTTAAATGTGATTTTAGGCATGTGCCCGCCGCTGCTGGTTCGAATAAAGCCAAGTCTGGAGATCCAATTTTCAATCACTTTTTCGAAAATTCGAGCACGAATGTTGGCTTCCAAGTCCCAAAACGTTTCTGGTTTGTTGCCTTCACATATCCCCAAAGAAAATAATTCAATGGTGTCAAATCACACGATCTTGGAGGCCAATTGACAGGTCCATTCAGCGAAGTTATGCGCTCATCGAATGTTTCCTTCTATAAATTGATTGTGACGTGCGCTGTGTGGCATGTTGCGCCGTCTTGTTGGAACCACATCTCATCTACATTCATGCCATCCAATTCGGGAACAAAATAGTTGGTTATTATGGCTCTATACCGGTCTCCATTAACGGTAACTTACGCTCCAGCATCATTTCGGAAGGAGTATGGCCCAATGACTCCACCAGCCCATAGAACACACCAAACAGTCAGTTTTTGTGGATGTAACGGAGTCTCAAGAGTCTCATGTGGATTCTTTTCACTCCAAATGCGACAATTCTGCTTGTTGACGTAGCCATTCAACCAGGCATTCAACCTAAAATTAGCCTCATCACTGAACAAAATTTTGCGATAATAATCAGCATCGAGATCGATCTCATTTTCGACCCATACACCAAAATCAGGACGCATTGCATGGTCTCGCGATTTTAATTCTTGCACAAGCTGGATCTTGTAAGGTCGTAAGCCAAGACCTTTGCTTCAATTGCTGTGCACGGTAGCGAATCGATGCATTCGGGTCCTCTACAACACTTTGCTGTACACCTGCGATTGTTTCTTCGCTGCGCACTGTTCGACGTCTCTGCGGATGCGTATTATCACAGAGTAAACGTAGTGTGAAAACCATCCATGGTTAACCGAATTAATTGCTTTGATGGACGATTATGTCGACCATAGAATGGACGTAGCTTGCGGTAAGCTTCGCGAACTGAATCATTATTTTCGAAATCAATTTGCACGATTTGCCAGCGTTGGTCATTTGTCAACCTGTTCATTATGAAAAGGCAAACCAAACTGAACATAAATGGCATAAAAGTTGCCCGATTTTACCGCAAAATATCAGTTTTATCTGTATTCAAAAAACCAGCCTCTAAAAAAATACGCGTTATTATTTCCTTGTCACTTGCATATCAACTTTTTCTTCAAACATCCGAGTATTATCAGTCCTATCGATTTTTAAGAAAGGTTGTCATCAATTCATTCGTTTGGATTCCGCATTAAACTTGATGTCCCAATATCCTACAAAAAAAAATACAGACACACGATTGCTGTGAAATCAGATAACCACACCTTTTCAGTGGTGTGTCCAATTCACAAAAACATTCATTCACTCCTGATCCTTAAAATACACACAACTTTCCTACCAATCCGACCGTTTCACCAGATCCCAAATGTGTTCCAACCTTTTTTTCGAGAAATACAGACACACGATCAATGGTTTTGAGAAAAATTCCTGTTTTCCTGTGAAATCAGATGGTCTAGACTTATTTAGCGGCGTGTAAAATTTACGAGACCATTGATTCACTCCTGATGCATAAGATTCGCACAACTTTCCTACCAAACCGACCGTCTCACCAGATCCCAAACGTGTTTCAACTTTGTTTTGAGAATGTCAACTTTTTTTACCTCAAGAGATGCCAAAAAAATTTTTAAAATGTTTCCTTTCGAACGTACGAATGTGTTTTCCACACGCTTTAGCCGTCACCGACTCTTCTCCGTACAAAATTCTTTCCGCACTGTGCCACCATCGTTTGTACTGTATCACCCGTGCAGTGATTCAAGGCATATCCTTAAAAATTTAAAAATTCTAAAATTTTTTCAACTTTCCTTTCGAACATATGGAGCTCACCCGTCGGAAGTCACCGAATTTTGTTCGTACAAATTTTTTTCCACATTGGCCTACCATCAATTGTCTTACAAGGGCGTTGTTCCACTCCAGATTCTAAAAAAAAATTTGAAATGTTTCCAACATCCCTATCGAAGGTGTGAATGTTTTTTCCACACCCCTTAGCCGTCACCGACTCTTCACCGTACAAAATTTTGTCCATATTGGGTCAACATCCTTTGAATCACCGGTGCATTGTGAATCAGAGCCTTGAAAATCTTAAAATGTTTCCAACTTTCCCTTCTTACAGGCGGACATTTTTTCCACATCCTTTAGTCGTCACCGGCTCTTCTCCGTACAAATTTTGCTCCTCACTGGGTCACCATCCTATGCTTGCCCTACAAGCATAAAGTAGCTTTCGTTGGTGCAAGGAACTTTCTTTTATTAATCCCCATTGGTCACAGTGGGATTATCTTCATGACTAGTATCCTGGTCTGAGCTGAAAATTTGGTGTCGAAAATGCGTTACTTGCGATATTTTTCAAGTGCTAAAACGTAAGGTACACACCATGTATGAGTTCAAGGTTTGGGATTTTTGTTTTAAAATACCTGTGAGCATTGTATATCCTTTTTTATGGACACCTTGAGTAAACAGCCAGAAGCATTCGGTTATACCTAACCAGAAACTGATATCCGCGATGAAATTGACTCTGGTGAACTTAATAAAAAGGTTTGAAGCACCATTGGTCCTACATTCTGATGGAAGTAAATCCTTTTAGTCCGAAGTGTCCGAGAGGTTTGCCAGTGGATTGGCATCCATGTTACTAGAGCGATACCTTTTTAGTCACACTCTACAGTCATGGAGAATGGTGGCCCGATTTGATAGGCCCTTGAAGAAGCATTTCTTAATTTTGGTAGGCAAAATATCGTACTAAAGCCCGGGGCACAGGATTACTAAACTGAGGGTCTATTCAAAGGGTCGAACATCAAATTTGGCGTGTAGTAGTTTTGGGACCCCCCACAGTAAAACCTGCAACGCAGAAGATAGAATGGTTGATATCGTGATATGATAGAGCAGTGATCTACTGATAAGTCATCCATGAGTAACCCTGTCATGAGAAGCTTTTCAAATTTTCAGATTCAAATTTGAACAGGTGGTCCACTTCTTTGTGGTAAAAGTAGTAATATCGCACACTCAAAAGAAGGGGAAAGCTAGTTTTGACGACCAACATGGGCCGTTAATGCAAGATATTTAACTCTCGCCATTTTCACGAAAGAATGGCTAGTTTTCACATGTTCTCATGTACAATATTAGAGCCACAAGAACCGTAATGATGAAAGGAGATTAACTGTAGCATTAAAATCCGTAACGTAAAATAAGATGGTTCTGGCAAAATAATGTGAAGCACATCAAGGTCGTGGTCTATCGTTTTACGAAAGTAGCTAAGGGGAAACTTCAAGAAAGTCCATCTTGATCATCTTCATCGTTTTGATCAGCTTCATCGCTATGATCAGCTTAATTGCTATGATCAGCTTCATCGCTATGATCAGCTTCGTCGCTACGATTTGCTTCATCACTATGATCAGCTTCATCGCTATGACCAGCTTCATAGCTATGATCAGCTTAATCGCAATGATCAGCTTCATTGCTATGATCAGTTTCATCGCTATGATCACCTTAATCGCTATGATCAGCTTAATCGCTATGATAAGATTCGTGGCTATGATCAGCTTCATCGATATGACCAGCTTCATCTCTATGATCAGCTTCATCGATATGATCAGCATCATTGCTATGATAAGCTTAATCGCTATGATCAGCTCCATCGCTATGATCAGCTTCATCGCTATGATCACCTAAATCGCTATGATCAGCTTAATCGCTATGATAAGATTCGTTGCTATGATCAGCTTAATCGCTATGATCAGCTTCATTGCTATTAAGCTGAAAGTGAGCATGTTTTGTTCGGGACGAACAAGTTTAAGGGGAACATGCATCACTTGTTACTCTGGTCTTTGGTTGGCACTTAATGTTGCTTGAAGTCGATTTCTCCTTTCCTACTTCTGCGAAAAATACCTCTACTGCGTCTACCTTTGGCAATCGAAGACTTAATGGGTGGAGGTTAAGTTAAGACAACTTAAATTTGTGGACCAGTTCAATGTCACTATACAGGTCGATCGTAATCAAACTTCCCGTCCCCATATCACATCAAAGCAAACAGAACAGAAGACTTCGCGATTTCTTCATCCGCTTCTAAGACGGTCCTCCACTCAGTGTTGAAGATCAGGACTGGAATGATCAGGAGCTTATATGATTGCAGTTCAAGTCAAGGCTTTATTTCTTGGAGAGAGAAATTCTTTGCTAGACTTCTGATGAGATTTCTTCTGTCACAGTTAATAGCGAAGCAAACTCCCTTAATCCCTAAAAATCGAAGCTTTCGAATGGGAAGCTCTGGCTAAAATAGTCGATATTTTATCTAAATTGTTGGAATATTTGGACATGCCCTCGTTTACTTTTAAGCTCATTGCTTTCATATAAATAATGGTAGACGATCCACATCGACTTGCTAATTCCTCAAGATCGGTAGCCATCGTAATCCATCTTACAGGCTTACCTGCTGTTTCTTCTTTCAACGACCGATCGCTATGATCTGACAAGTCATCTGAGTGGATCAATTGTCAAGAAATGCTTATCTCAACTCATCCGTTCGGATTCGGCATAAAACAGGAGGTCCAAGTTAATGCTGCTGACATTTTCGCTAATAATTATCACTGATACCTCCCCAACTGTGGGATCGCTAAGTTGTCATAAAGATTCTTTCATCAAGCACTTCCTATCGTTAAATTTAAACAACATATCGGGTTTTTCAACAGGGACGCTACAAAGGTTGAGCGACAAGGACAGCAAACGACGACATATTTCTTGCCGCTCTTTTGACATTTCTCTTCAGTAAGGTTTGCCATTTCATGGTGGAAAGATATACGATCCAACAGCGAGTTGAAATTACTAAAATTTACAACCGAAATTCGGAGTCAGTGGCCTCAACGTTAAGACCACTACGTCCATATTTTGGTCGTCATAATCGTCCTAGAAGATCAACAATTGAGCGTCTAGTGGAGAAATTTGAATCCACAGGCACAGTATAAAATGTTCCCGTGCCAGTGAGACAAAGAAGTGCCCGTAGTGTCGGGAATATTGCTGCCGCTGAGGCTTCAGTTGAAGAAAGCCCAAATGTGTTTTTCCCAGGTCGTTCCTTACAAGATTAAATTGACGCAAGAACTGAAGCTGCTTGACCACCAGAAGCGTCGTATGTTCGTGAATTGGGTTGAGCAACAACTTGAAAATGATTCGGATTTTCATCGAAAAATCATCTTTAGCAATGAGGCTCATTTCTGGCTGAATGGCTTCGTAAACTCCATGAGTCATCATTGCATCCCCAAAAAATTACAGTTTGGTGTGGTTTATGGGCCGGCGGCGTCATTGGGCCGTACTTCTTCCGTGATGATCAAGACCGGCATGTTACTGTGAATGGGAATCGCTACCGTTCAATGCTAACCGAATGTTTTTGGCCCCAATTGGATGATATGGACTTGGAGGACATGTGGTTCCAACAGGACGGCGCCACAAGCCACACAGCGAATGCCACAATCAATTTATTGGAAACAAAGTTTGGAGAACGTGTTATCTCACGAAATGGTCCAGTCGCTTGGCCGACTCGGTCGTGCGATTTGACGCCGTTAGACTATTTCCTGTGAGGCTACGTCAAGTCTATGGTCTGTGCCAACAAGCCAGCGACGATTGATGAACTTCGTAGGAATATCGAACGTGAAATTGAAGCAGTATCGGCCGATTTATGCTTGAAAACTGTCTAAAATTGGGTTCAGTGTCTGGACTTCTGCAAGCGTGCCCGTGGTGGCCATGCAAAAGAAATCGAAATCGAGCCAAAAAAAAAAAACAACTCTTCAGCAATCTTTGGTCCCGTTTGAATTGGCTAGGAAAAGTAGACCTAAAGGTAAATTGGTAGAAATCAAATCCAGGTATGACTACAGAACCTTTGGTCAGGTAAGGAAGTAAGGATTCGATTTCCACCAAATTTACTTTTTGTTCTTCATGTCCAAACATCGTAAACGTCCAATGAAGGCCTATATGTACATTGGAGTTGGTAGTAGCTGCTGTGCAGATTAGCCGGAAAGTCTGGAAGTCTTTCCAAAGCTTGACAGCATAATGTTACACGTTGTGGGCTGGTATTTCCCTACATCAAAGAGCCTTTATATTCAAAATTCGAATCTTTGTCCGCCTATGGTATTCAAAAGCCGTTATCACGAGCCAGATTGTTCGACTCATAACCTAAATAATTTTTGGAAATTTAGTGCTTTGCTCATCAACTGGACTTTCACATTTCCATAGTCAGTCAGGAAGTTTCATCTCGAGTACCTAGTTGACCAATTCGACAAAATTTGTGAAATATTTGTGAAATGTATGACATTTTCTGACAGAGTCCTTTCATTATGACCGAGCCTTACATTCGCCAACTCTAGTTTTGACAACTATGTACATAAATCGTCCGGCATTATATCATTTTTTCTCTCAAAACTTTCACCCATCCTCTGAATATACCCTCATAGGATTCAATGAAAATGTCCTTGCAACGAAACTGATTTAGTAGAAATAGTCTGAAAACAAATTGACAAACTCCCAGGTCAATAGATACGAACAAATCGGTTGTATCCTTTCATATCCCATTACACAAACTCATTTTGACGCACGAAATTAATTTCACCGATAAGCGTTTAGCATTGCAAGCGCCTTATTATTCGTCCTCTGGACTGTAAAGGCTTAATGTAAACATCCAGGTGTATTCTGATAAAATCTGAGAGATATTAAATTTTACAACCCCCTGCCAATAGTATCAACATTGAAAGGAATCTGTAAACAAATGATGATCCTTTTCATTTGTGTACCAGTGGATAAGAGAATCCTTTCCAAACAATTGTACGCTACACAAAAGGATGAACACCAGATCTTACAGGGTCACTTGGCTTTTCTCTCATAAATTGGCTTTGGAATTTAATTTAAATGTGCAGGGAGCTGTAGGGTCTTTTTGTTCATCTTTTTTTTTTTGATATCCCAACGGATTTAATTATTATTTGGATGTTTGAAATCAAATTGAATTTGTCAGGTAGGTCGGGTTTCCCATGAATAGTCTAATTTGGTGTTAATTTATAAATACTGTACGGCTGGTTTTACCGCGTGATAAATTTCTGACGATTTGACTGAAATTTCGGCTGTGTGTGTTGTTGATGGTTCTACGGAGGGGTTTTTGGAATCAGACTCCTAGTACTAGAATTAACTATACTTTGCAAAAAACTTTTTTTTTCAAATCACCATGTTGATACAAATAAATTTATAAACTTTTTTTAGAAAAGCAAGTTTTTACCAAAAATTTACAATGGTGTCCATACGATCTACGTGTCCAAGCCGGGTCAGCAACTAAATTCAAAGCTTTTTGACCTGGTTGACGTCGCTGTTGGGCCCGTAGAGTTCGTCGTTGAATATTTTCCTCCACACTGTATCGACACAAACTGAAGCGAAGAATCTTCCCTTCAATAAAAACTGAGGAAATTTTCATCTGGTTTTGTCAATGTCCATGCTTCTGCTCCATATAGCAGGACTGGGATGATGAGGGTCATATATAAAGTCTCCTTGGTTTTTTTTTTAGAGAGGGCCTTACTTCCTAGTTGCCTTTTAAGTCCAAAAGAAACAGCGATTGCCAAGATTAATTCTGCGCTTGATCTCTTGACTGACACCTAGGTAGACAAACTCCTTGAATACTTCGAAATTATGGTGACGTTTCGGCAGAGTCGCAGATTCGTCGATTGACCTGTTTCTGTTTCGGTTGTTATTGTTGTTACTAAATGGTCGGTTGTAATTTTTTTTTGCTTTTCTCG
The DNA here is from genome assembly GCA_949824845.1 of Rhingia rostrata. NCBI lineage: Eukaryota > Metazoa > Arthropoda > Insecta > Diptera > Syrphidae > Rhingia > Rhingia rostrata. Next base: position 71,591,969 of record OX463758.1, read on the forward strand.
AGCGACAGTTTTTAATTTAGTTTCGGTTTTTTTTATAATTTTATTGTTTTTTTTTCTAGTCACGGAGTGTTGATTAATGTGATTGATGTGATAATCGCTGGAATATTATTCAGTTCTGCTACCCGGTTCCCAACGAAGGTCTTCCATTTTGTTGGAGGGTGCAGCGACTCAAGCCGCAGTGTTTTCGTATAGCAGCCTCCACTGAATCAAGTCATCCACGTACGTTTCTTACCATTGGAGTCCTCCTCCCATCGGCAAATACCGTCGGTTCGTCAGCTGCCAACTGATAGAATGTGCGTATGAGCTGATAATAAGCTTCCTGTGGATTTTGTCGATAAATCTTTTCATTGTCTGCTTACTTATTTACTTAAGTGGCGCTACAGTCCGTAATGAACCTGGGCCTCAACCAACATGCCTCTCCAATTAGCTCGGTCCTTAGCTAACTGCCTCCAGTTGCGCACTCCAAGTTGGTTGAGGTCGGTTTCTACTTGTGCGCGCCACTTAAGGCGAGGTCTTCCTCTACTGCGTCCGACGTCTGGCTGGGAATCGAAGACTCTGCGAGCCGGGGTGTGTGGGTTCATTCGTTCTACATGTCCTAGCCATCTTAAACGTCCAATGCGGAGTTTTTTTTTACTAGGGGCATGTCGCTGTACAGCTCGTATAGTTCTTGGTTGAATCTTCGTCGCCATAGCCCATCAACGCAAACGGGACCGAAGATTTTTCGAAGAATTTTCCTCTCAAATCGACCAAGGATTTCTTCATCCGCCTTTGAGACGGGCCATGCTTCAGCGCCGTAGATTAGGACTGAGATGATCAGGGTCTTATATAGGATCTTTTTAGTAGTTCCACTGAGGGCTTAACTACTAAATTGCCTTCTTAGCCCGAAGAAACAGCGGTTGGCAAGAGTAATTCTTCGTTTATTTCTGACGAAATATTGTTGTCAGAGTTAATAGCGGAGCCGAGATAGATAAAGTCCTGTACTACCTCAAAGTTATATCTGCCAATGGTGATGTTCTGTCCAATTCGTCGATGTTGTGTGTCCTTTCGTGTTGACAGCATATACTTCGTCTTGCCATGATTTACTGCTAAACCCATTTTTGCCGCTTCCTTCTCTATACCAGCAAACGTGGCTATGACATCACGTTGGGTCCTACCAATGATGTCAATATCGTCAGCGTATGCTAGTAGTTGTACCGATTTTTGGAAAATTGTGTCTCTGGTGTTGGCTCGTGAGTTTTACACAATCCTCTCAAGAATCAGATTGAAGAAGTCACATGACAGCGCATCCCCTTGCGTAAATCCTTTTTTGGTATCGAATGAGTCGGTGAGGTCTTTTCAGACCCTGATGGAGCAGCGAGAATTCTCCATCATTATACTACACAAACGGATGTGTTTTAACGGTATACCAAAACTAGACATGGCTCTGTATATGTCGTATGCGGCTTTGAAATCGATAGATGGTGGGTATCGAGTTGCACTTCTGGAATTTATTCCAGGATCTGTCGAAGTGAGAAAATTGTTGTGGACTTTCCTGGCCTAAGACCACACTGATAAAGGCCGATCAGGTTGTTTGTAAACGGTTTCAGGCGTTCACATATTACAGCAGATAGGATCTTCTAGGCGATGTTAAGGAGATTTATGCCTCTGTAGTTAGAGTCACCTTTTTTGTGGGTCGGACAAAAGATGCTGAGGTTCCATTCTTAAGGCATACTGTCTGCCGACCAGATTTGGCTTATGTGATCGCCGGCTTTATAAAGCTCTGCGGGAAGGCCGTCATTTCCGGAAGCCTTATTAAGCTTGAGTTTAGATATTGCTATCCTAGCTTCACTCAGGTCAGGTTGTTATCAATTTACGCTGTGGCTGCCAATCTTAAATGCTTCGTTCTGCCTGACAGCGGAATGTTGTTCGTCATCGCCGTTTAACAGTCTGCAGAAGTGGTTCTTCCATATCCTCAGCATCGACTGTGTCTCAACTTCGATATTTCCTTGTTCATCTCGACAGGATTCTGTTCGAGCCTTGTATCCTTTGTTTTGACATTTTACACTTTGGTAAAACTTGCGAACATCGTTCCTGGAGTGGCACCTCTTTATATCCTCGATCTCGCGCTTTTCTTGCTCTTTTTTCTTCTTTCTGAAAATCCGGTTGTTCCCTTCTTCTCTGCCTTTAGAACTCAACCGCAGCTCTCGTTTTAACCTTCAGCTTAGCCTTGTATGCCTCATTCTTGGCTACGAGCGTCTGTCGGCATTCCTCATCAAACCAGGGGTTTCTTGCTGGTGGGCGCGAGAAACCTAGCGCATCATTTGCGGCTGATCTAATGGCTTAGATCATCGTTGCCCTTGTTCTTCGACATTCGGAGCTGGTGATATGGTGTCAATCGAGAGCTTAAGGGATACGATTTGCGCGAAGGTCTTGGCGGTCCCTGGCGATTGCAGTCTTTCGGCATTAATGTTTTTTTTTAGTGGCGTGGTGGATATCCGCACTCTTAAATTGGCTGCAACAAGGTAGTGATCCGAGTCGATGTTAGCTCCTCGGAATATTCGGACATCCAAAATACTGGATGCGTGCCTCTTGTCTATCGCTATGTGATCAATTTGGTTGACCGTTCGTTGATCTGAAGACCGCCATGTCCCCTTATGGATATCGATACCAGACGTGTTGTCGTGTAGGCTATGTTTCAACACCGGCCCTTAAAATTTTAACACCCGTTATAGAGAATGTAAAAAAATTAAATTTTCTCAAAACATTTAAAGCGTCCGAACTTTTATAAAATTACACTTCCAGTGTTTGACTTAACATTATAAAAAAATGTTTAAACAGCATGCGGGTTTTTTTAAAGAAAAAGTGAGTTTGTTAGAACTCCAAATCTAGAGCAACACTCTTCTACATACTTGGGTGATTTTGTCCGAGTCATGAAGGACCTTCTATTTTAATACGTGAGATCTTTCGCTGGAAACACTCCAAGGTATCTGTCTTTCCTTGAGAATTGTATGCCAACTGAAAAGAACTAATTCCGTTTGAACTGGGCTTACACACATGCTGCATCCATTTATTATGAAACCAGTTAAATCCACATGTATTAGATTACTGAACCGATGATTAAGGACATTATCTGTATTTGGAATCAAGTCATACCCCTCTTCAGAAACATGCAAATGATGACGACATTCTCTAGAAGATGTACCACAAAACCTTGAAGTATGGTTTACAAACCCCGCCGTTTTTATTATATCAAATGACACTTGTTCTCCTGACTTGTAAGAGCTCTCAGTATAATAAGGGACAACTTTCTAGTAGTACCACCACCATATCCATTTTGCGGAAGACATCGAAGCAAACAAATTTCACTTCTTCTTGCTATGCAAACATCAAGTCGTCGCAATTATCCGTATGTATAGTATTCATCTCCGATTCCGTGAAATCCTTGAATTTCATAACATCCTACAGTATTTGAATCCATTTTTTGTACTCTCAGCCATACGTTGTTTGCTGTCTATATCTGATCGATTTGTAGATACACTTTCGATTTGACTTGGCATGGATTTATTGTGAGCATACATGATACACACATACAAGTTTAAACAAAATATGAGAATTCATCCCAAGGGTAAAAGATTGTAATAACGATAACAAATTTCAGGGGTAGATGTGTATTGGTACGGGAATGGGTTCAATTTCTCGCCGTCAACATAAAAAGATACAAAAAAGGAAATTGCTTGATTACTACTGGATTGATTGGAATATCCTCCTAGCAGAGATTTACATTCACTGACTTTGAGGATGTGTGTAAAATTTTTAAGAATTCATCTGATGCGAAATCGGTTCGACCTCAGAGACTTTATGAATAAATCTCCTGATATTACATTAGATACTCTTCCGAGTGTGCGATCAAAGGAAATTGTTTTTGAAGTACACATCTTCCTAATAAAAAAAAAACAAACATTCATATCCGGAATAACATTTAATTTCCAATATTTATTCCATGTTTCCATGCGCATCGTCAATTCCAGGAGAGTGTTGGGTGAAGTACAAACATTCACTTTTCGACAAAGCAATTCACTTTTCATAAGAAATTCAAGAACCATAGTTAGAGAGTGATGGAAAAAATCCAAGTTTAACAAAATAAATAGCTTCCCGGAAGTGAGAAGGCATCCTGCCTGCTAGTTCGTACAAAACCAACGTCTAAAATATAAACTTGCTGAAGTGGCATGTCGCTTGAAAACAGGATGAAACCAAACCTCAGACAACATGAATCTCCGATGATACTGGTTATTAGCTAAGTGCCTCCAGTTGCGCACTTCAAGTTGGTTGAACTCAGTTTCAACTTAAGGCAAGTTCTTCTCCTACTTTGTCTAACGTCTGGCTGGGCATCGAAGAATTTCAAGGGGTAGTTGTGTACCTTCGTTCTTACAGGTGGGTCGAAAGAGTTCACCCTATTGGAAATGCTCATATTTTTGCAAATGGCCGCCAATATCAAATCTGTTTTGATATTTGTATACTAGACAGATGTAGAACACAAGTGACCAAGCCATGGAGCGATACACTCCTCAAGAATGCGGAATAATCGTGCCTATTTTTTGCGTGACAATTCGTCTGTAGTGTTGGCGCAGCGCGAATTCCGTCGCCGATTCCCCGGACGTCCGACAACGACTGCACAAACACTGCGCCGTTTGGCCATCAACCTTGAAGAGTATGGAGCCACACGAGACGTTGCCAAGAGTGGCCGGCCCGGGAGACCCGTTGTGCCGAGAATAACGCGCTGTTGCCAAGAATGTCGAGCTGTCGCCGGAAACATCGACCAGATGCCATGCCTCGCAATTAGCCATCAGCTGATCGTCCCTAAGGCGAATTTTGGTCAAAGACTTGCGCATGTTCTCGTACGTAGTCCAGTCCGTGCATCAGATGCCTGTCGATCGCCAAACGCGTGTAACCTACGCCCAAGCTATCCTAAATCTCGAGGAAGAAGTGGACGATTTTTCGACCAAAACCGTAATGAGCGATCAGGCTCATTTCCACCTCATCGGGTACGTGAAAAGGCAAAACTATCGCTTCTGAGGCTTACTGCATGGGGCGCTGTTCACGCTGGAGGAGTCATCGGGCCATTTTTTTTTTTGAGAAGGCCGCTGGTCAAACGACAAAAGTGGACGGTGCGCGCTATAGGGTCATGGTAACCGAGTTTTTTTCTGCAGCAATTGGACGAACTAGGACGCTACGAGCCATTACACATGCTCACAGTTACTGCGTGGTGCGCTGTTCACGCTGGAGAAGTCATCGGGCCATTTTTTTCGAGAACGCCGCTGATCAAATGACAACAGTGGACGGTGCGCGCTATGGGTCCATGTTAACCGAGTTTTTGCTGCAGCAATTGGACGAATTAGGACTGGAGGACATGTGGTTCCGACAGGAAGGAGCAATGGCACACACTGTGCGAGCCACAACCGATATTCTGAATAGCCAAACAATATCGGATGACTTCTTGTGGCCCACCTTGTAAATGCAAAAGCCCTCTGCAAAGTCTAATTTGAAGTTTTTGGACTAGATATACTCCCGCTTTACTGCTCGTTAAGATTGAGGTGAATCTTTGGATCGAATAACTGTGTTCTCAAAATGACAAAAGATTTCTTCGTTTGATTCGTAATGTAATGTTGTAATGTTCATACATCCAGAATGCTGGAACGCGTGCCTTTTGTCTATCGCAATGCAGGCAATTCGTTGGTCTGGAGAATGCCATATCCTTGTACGAATGTAAAGTGTGAGCGACGGGCTCAGTGGCGCGATGGTTAGTGCGATGAAGTTCTGGGTTCAATTCCTAGCCGCAGCAACACCTAAATGATATTTCACTGGCCCTCCTCTCGTGATGATCTGACGAATCATTCGAGTAGTATCAATTGTTATGAAATGATTTTCTAAACTTAGCCGTACGGATTCGGCATAAGACAGAAGGTCCCGACATCGTGCAAGGGAGTACACACGCACAATGGTTGTGAGAAAAAAACTCGGCACTGGGTACTACGAGTTTTTTTAAGTGTGAGTGAACAATGTGCTGGTGTTTCGTTCATTATCGGAGTCAGGTAGCCCAAGTCCATTTTCAATTACACTGTTCGGTTAACACAACAAAATCATTATCCGGCCAAGAGGAAAAGGACATTTTTTCTTTTTTTTTCTGTGGTCAAAACTAGCACTTAAAAGTTAAGAAAGTCAAGTCCGATATGACAGGACCAGTTTCCGATGGTTTCCATCACGTATGTTGTGTTGTCAAAGTTACAAGGACTGGGCACTGTCTATATTAGCACCCTCATTCTACAACACCCAATTGCCCATTCATACAGCACACATAAATACAATCCTCCGGCGCAGCAGCCTTAGCCTTTATCTCATAACCATTCATGTTATGTGACGATCAGTGAAGGCATAGAGGACCCAGAATCTACATCAGCGTACAGACCTTTGTAAATGCTAGATACTGCAGATAAACTCATGGAAAAGCGGCTGGGACCACGACTTACCGTTGCAGTACAGAGAGAAGAAAATCTGTCCCAAAGACAACTAGAAGCTACCTAAATCGCAGTAAAGCGGCTTAGCAGATCATATTGTTGACAACTCTTAACGTCAGAAAGGCCTTCAAAAAAAAAACAACCTCAACGACTTGAAGCTTATATACCAGAGGACCAACAAAAATAGCAAGTTACCTCCCAAGCAGGGTAAGGTTCGATTTTGGTTCCTGACCTTTGGAACATCTTATATAACGGAATTCTTAGCATGGAGATGTCTCAAGATAGCCTCCTATGCAGATGATATCGCCGCAGGCAAAATATACCGAAAGACCACAAAGAAAGCTAAGCCAGGTTATGATACGAGTAAGTTACATTCGATGGAGGAACACGGCAACGATCCCGACTCTAACCGACTTCCAAATCGGTCAGGAGGCACCAGATAAAGAATGCGGCGCAACGCGAGTATCGATATTGACCGCCTCACTGAGGTTGATGGAGAACGTAAATTACCCAATGGCCAGCGAGGGATGGCTTCTTATGTGACGAATGTCATCGTAAGGATGCGAGACTTAGGCAGACGCGCTTTGACAGGAAAAGTACAGAAATCCAATGACAGCTGGGTAGATATGCTGAGCTCTTAACGTTGCGAGTCCTTTTTGTCTCAAGAGTAACCCCAATAGATCTATAGCGGCAGAAAGGATGTGCGTTTTCAACAAAAATATGAAAGTTTGTGTGGAAACGGCAACGGCAGTGGCTAAGGGGCTAACAAAACAGAGGTGGGAAGAGTGCTGGAACTCGAAAAGTAGACGCACTTTGACGGAAAAATGTATAGAAATCCAAAGACAGCTGGGAGGAGATGCTGAGCTCTTAGCGTTGCGAGTCCTTATTGTCGCGGCAGAAAGGATGTGCATTTTTGACAAAAATATGAAAGTTGGAGTGGAAACGGCAACGGAAGAGGCTAAGGTGGGAAAAGAGCTGGAACTCGAATAGTAGACATGTTTTGACAGGAAAAGTACAGAAATACAGAGAAGCTGAGCTCTAAGCGTTGCTAGTCCTTATTGTCGCAATAGTAACCCCAATAGATCTATAGCGGCAGAAAGGATGTGCGTTTTCGACAAAAAAGATGAAAGTTGGAGTGGAATCGGCAGCGGCAGAGGCTAAGGGGCTCACAAAACATAGGTGGAAGAGTGCTGGAACTCGAAAAGTAGACTCGCTTTGACAGGGAAAGTACAGAAATCCAATGACAGCTGGGTAGAGATGCTGAGCTCTTAGCGTTGCGAGTCCTTTTTGTCGCAAGAGTAACCCCAATAGATCTATAGTTGCAGAGAGGATGTGCGTTTTCGACAAAAAGATGAAAGTTGGAGTGGAAACGGCAACGGCAGAGGCTAAGGGGCTAACAAAACAGAGGTGGGAAGATTGCTGGAACTCGAAAAGCAGACGCACTTTGACAGAAAAAGGAAGATGGACAGCAAAGCTGATCAGGAACGTAGATAAATGGAATGAGCGGAATAATGTTAAATATTGCGTAACTCAGTTACTCGTCGGACACTGATCTCCACAAGATCGCCACAGTGAACCGCCCAGCCCGCCAGTACCGATGACTTTCAAGAAGACTAAGTGCACCATACCTTCCTCTCTTGCATCAGGTGAGAAACCGAAAAAGCAGAACTAGAGGCAAGTATTAACACCATAGCCAGAGGTGGAACCAAATTTACCTCTAAGCCCAACATATACTCAGAAGATTTAAAAGAGAAGAAGAGCAAAACCGCGAGACAGTTTTATCCAGCAAGAATGTATGTTTACAGCCGCCTTGAAGTAATGCAAACAGCGGACCCGCTAAGGTGGGTCAGAAAACGAAGGATCAGGAGAAGTTTAAAGGTGACGTACACCATGCACCACCTTAACCATTTTCGTCTTTCAAATATTTGATATTGCAAGACATTCCAGTTGGTTGCATCTACTGTGTAACAAATATCGTGGAAACTTATTTCTGAATCTAAAGTGAATTTTCATCAATTTCATACCTATTTTCAGCTCACGAAAAGCGATGACATTGTGAGCTACCATTCTTAGTTTTACACCTGAGAACTTATTTCTGAACAACCATCACGCCACTCAGTCCGTCCAAGGGAGCACCTGACAGAAGTTCTGACTATAATGACATTCAACTTGTTGAGTATAGTTGTATTGATGTTGGGGGACCTCACTTGTCATTACCATTTTCGAACTCCAGCTTCTAACATTTCGATGCAAGCTTAATCATAAAAAAGTAGGTCCCACCATACCGTCTATACTAGCTTCTCTTAACTGAACGGATTTATGGGTTTTTTCTTCAAACGAAATGAGATTCCATGGTCAGAATTCTATTTCAAATGATTTCAATGGCTTTTAGTGCAGATTGAGCTCTTGCCAAGTTTTCAGGATCTAACGTCTTCATTGAAATGTTGTTTCATTCAGATTTCACTCTTCCTGATGTCCCTGCTTTACAATCGTATATGCGATACAATGCGATAAGCAAAAGCTAACAAGACATCCACTCACATCATCTTGGTGGCTTTTCCAACGTTATAGAGTTAAGACTTAACTAAGAGAAGTATTCATATAAAAAAAACCCTGAGGGAAATAACCTTTCTGCTAAATATGATATACCGCCTTCAAGCCATTGACCATACGGATCAGTCAAAACAACATTACATCGCAGTAAAATTTTGAGAACAACCCCAAGCCCAGTGCATGAAACAGTCATAGACACATCAGTGCTTTCGAAAATTTACTGTGCAGATATAATTTTGCCTAGATTTCCAAGCGCGATATTAATGTTCCAAAATTTCAAACGTAGGTGTCAGCACATTTAAATGTTGTTCGCCGTGGTGAAAGCGTTTTTATTTCAAGATGTTATCATCTGTCTGTCATTAAACGCCGTTTCAGCACCACGTCATCCCTCACATATATATTTCCATTGAACTGTGTTAACCTTCAGGGCACAGATTTTACCATCCAAATTGGTTTATCTCTGCAGGTTAGACATGTTGCCCAGAGCGAAGTCTGTTAGACTTTCAAATGAAAACATGTCCAAGGACGAGTTACATAAATTCATTAAACCCCAAGTGTTTACATTAGAGCCGTCTAATCTGCAAACAAAAGGCCACCCCATTGACCATGGTACTTGGCTCATTATTCGTTTCCTGTCCGGCATTTTGGTGTGACAAACAACCTCTTCACATGACATCCGGAATAATCAACACGTATGGCTGCCGGCATTTCTGTTGGGAAATATTGACTCCAGCATTGACTGATCACCCTAACCTACCCCCAGTCGAGAGTTGGTAATGGTTTTCGTCACGGATGCGGTGCCTAGGACACGTGTATCAAATACACCCCCACACACCACCACGTGCATATGCGAGCTATGAAGGGAAACAACAATGAAAGGATACCCAAAATGGTTATAAATCTTTTCATGGTTATAATAGGACCACGCACTAGCCTAACAAATAAGTCAAAAGCACGGTAGATAAATTACTCCTGACTATACAGCCTACGGAAAGAGGTTACGACAACTTTTTTGATTGCAAAATTTTCTCTCTGTCACGACTTTGGCGGGACAAGCCAAAAATTGCTAAAATCAACCCAAGGGCTGGGTTGTTCAGATTTATCAAGAAGGAAGGTTTCCAAATTTATTAGCTGACGTTTGTTAGCTCATTGCCACGCTGGGTTAGGCGAGGCTGAGTAGGTGGCTACACACGAGGATAAAGAGTCGTAAATATGAAACTTTCCACCATCAGGCAAGTCGTTAATGAAAAGTTTTCCTTTTAATGAAATGAAAAACCCTCGAAACGACTTCACATGCTGTCAAGGATTTAATCAGTTTTTACAGTTATATTTAAGGATTTTCAGTTTAAAGTTTGATTTGACTTCATGAGGACATATGCTCACCTATTGTGGAGTTAGGAAGCCTCTGGTGATCCGAAGTTTCTTCTGTTTATGTTGAGGTTATTTGAGCCAGAACCAAGGTGACTATTCAGTTAACCCGGTATTTAGCCAACTTACCAGTTGAAGTTGGTTGAGGTCGTTTTATACTTATGAAAATGTGGTGGGGATTCGATGGAATATCGAACTCTTGGATGGGAAGAAAATACTCTGGATGGCAGAAATGGACATTTGAATTGTCTGGAACATAAATAGTGAATGGCCGGTCTCATCCTTCCGCTCCTTAGCGTTTTCCAGATTGTGAATCAGACGCGTCCTCAGGTGACCAAGAAGAACGCGCTCTAGATAAACAGGGTGGGTGGGGAAATAAATTAAAAGTCGTAGAATGAGATTAGATTGATAGAATCACCGGTGACTTCAAAAGTATGGATCGACGAAGTGTATGGTGGTATGGTGTTAATCGAGAGGTTTAGAGATACGCGTTGGCGTGGTGGATGTCCGCATTGTTACCTTGGCTGCAACAGGGTAGTGTTCCGAGTTGATGTCAGCTCCTCGGAATGTCAGGACATCCAAAATCCTCAATGCGTGTCTCTTGTCTATCGCAAAGTGGTCAATTTAGTTGACCGTTGATCTGGAGACCACCATGTCCCTTTATGGATATCGAGGTGAGGAACCAGTTTACTCGCTATAGTGACATTTCGTTCCGTACCGAAGTTAGTTATTCTTTGTCCGTTACCAGACGTGTTGTCGTGTAGGCTATGTTTTCCGACAATGCTGCTGAAGATGTCTTCTCTTCCTACCTTTGCGTTATAATCTCCCTGCACGATCTTAACATCGTATTTCAGTAGTCGCTCATAGGTTTTGTTAAGGAGCTCATAGAAGCAATCCTTAGCTATATCATAGTTTTCCTCCCTTGGGGCTTGAGCGCATATAAGGCTTTTGTTTACGACTTTCGCTAAAAAGAGTTAAATAATAGAGTTTGTCGCACCAAATCTGTAAAGGTCCACCGTCTCACTATCCGCAAGTGCAAATACCTCGAGGTGAAACTTGATAGCTAGCTAAACTGGAGCTAGACAGAATAGAATCGTCAAGCTGCATCTCCTTATGTGACAGTAGGGTTAGAACCTCACTTGCTAACAAAAAAAAAAAAAAATAGAAAATACCTATATACACGGATTGAACGCGCAACCTTCTACGCAACAGGCGAACTGTTTTTGAGGTACCCCAGATTTTATATAGAGAATCAATCTGATGAAACATCATCCATAACTACTCGCAAGGATCTGTCTTTAAAAAGTTTTGCATCCAGCCGCACTAAGCTAGTAAAGCCCTGCCTCAAACTCGATCGAATGCCTAGGGGAACAGCTCTTGATTCTCCATGATATTCCATTCTATATGGCCATAGATGGACTCTAGCTATGATGATGACTTCTACAATCCGTTTCAACTGAACTCCTCGGAATGTTTAACTTGAATTCATAATTTCTTGTTGCTAACTGTTTTGTGGCCATACGGCCCTGCAGTCCAGCATTCTGACTCCTTGAGTGCGTGTAAAGTATCTGCAATGTGTAAATACATTGAGAGGCAAGAGACGGAATTTCACAGTAAGTGCATCCGTTGGCGCCGACCTAAGAGCACCCGTGATACCTACACTGGCTGTTCTTTGCAGCCTTTTTAGTTCTGTGAGGTTGAAGCCTTTACTCAATGCGGGTCACCATACTAGTCAGCCGTATGTGAGAATTGGACGTGCTAGTGTCACTGTGTAGATCCACCAGGTCATCTTGTCCCAACTGCTTTCCAAAGGATTTGCTTGCAGCATAGCACTCCTTCCTTACTCTATGTTCGATGTTGTGTTTCCAGTTAAGTTTTGGGTCGAGTATGATACCTAGTGCTGGAAGATAGTGTGAATGGTTGGCTATTTAGACATGGGTGGGTGAATTCGGTTATTTTGGTTTTGGTGGTGAATAGCACCAATTCCGTTTTGCTCGGTTTTACACCGAGGCCAAAACATGCAGCCCAGGTGCTTATCTTATCTACAGCGGTCTCTATGATTTCACTTATCACGGAGGGAATTTTCCTGACATTAGTATCACCACATTTTCTGCATGCGAGACAACTTTGACCCGTTCCTCTAACAAACATTTTATTCATAACCATTCGGCAGAGCAGAGGAGAGACGACTCGACGATGCCCTGTGGCGTTCATCTATGGGTAAATTTGGTTAAGTCACTGTTGCCAAGTATTGCATGGATAATTCCTATTCCTAGCATAGAGACTATCCATTGCATTGGCTACAAGATTCATATGTACCCAACTCGACCAGAGATTCAAGAATAGCTATAGTGCGGACGATGTTGAAAGCTCCCTCCATAGCTAAGAAGGAGGCTAGAGCGTATTCTTTATAGCGTATGGATTTTTCGATTGTCTCCACTACATCGTGGAGAGGTAGGTATGCTGTGATTTGGAAAGCGAATGTACGTCTATAAAACTTCGCGCTCCTGGGTTTTAAGTACAATGGAGGTTAGAGTGATTGGTCTGAATTTCTTCACGGTCTCGTGGCCGCGTTTGTATACCTTCGGTATAAACACCATTTGATCGTGCCTCCACGAGTAGGGTACGTGGTTTATTTAGATCTCGCGTTTTCTGTAGCATAAGTAGCAGTATGCTGTCAGTTGATAGTACTCGGAATATTTGACAGATCATCGTAGGTGGAAACGTTCTATTCCCTTGGAACCCTTTGTTTGAGCCCCAATTAGTCGATTCTTTTAAGGCCATTCATCGACTTACCTAATATTTAATTTTATGACTTTGTGTCTGTCGCTTCTATTGATCTCTAACCTTACATTAGATCTTCTTGTTCGAGTTCCAGTTGGTGTGTTCTCTGAAGGCTATTCCTTGCCTTACCACGTATTTGATGATATAACTCAGCTTTTCTTAAGCTGTACAACAAAACCTACTACAGGATTCGTAATTAGTCGATTCCTTTAAGCTCCCTCTTGTAAAGCCATTCCTATTCTGATTGCTTTAGTTCCCATAAATAGCTATCAACTTTATAATCCCAAGATCATAAATCTTCAAAACAACTTCGTTTTATGTTCAACTGCAAGCAATTAAAAAAAAAGAAAACAAATTCTCTTAAGAGGAGAACCTCCCTCATCACATCATCATACTTCATAGTCGCTTCCAAATGGCGTCTTCCTTAATGGTTTCAAGCGCCCGTCATCGCAAATCCAACAAGAAGACTTAACTTTTATGGTTTTATGATAAACTGCCCTAAATCGTTTGAATGGTATCCCATTACAGCGTGAATGTCCCAATTCAGCTCTTTTAATTGCTTCTCCAATATAGGTCACACAGCCGCCTTCAGAGACGTTAATCACTTCAATCCACTGCCGCATTCTGCCTCTAAATCCATTGAAATGCTCAAATCTGCAAATTTCGAAATGATCAATCAAACGGCACATAGGGCGGGTTTGTTTGTTTATTTATTGTGATGAGTACTCGACGCACGACTTGAACCAGACGTACCATACAGCTCTTCGTCGGGGCTATTAAATAAAATTATCCCCAAACCCGTACAGCTCCCGAATTAATTACTCGCCTAGAACGTACTTTCGCAGATACATCTACACATGCATGGTTATATGTTTACTCAGCTCATCGTTTGCAAATACTAGTACCAACGTTTTGGCTAAACGGAATCAATGTGTGCCAACAATAAGAATACTCAACTCTGCGAATTACATTCAGGGGATCTTGGAACTTTTGAATGGAGCGGGTGCTGGTGCGGGTGCGGGTGCGACTTTGAGTTGTTGTTCTCTTGTAATTCGTTTATTTCACTCGATTTAGGAATAAACAAACTGGCATTCCGATTTTATCTTCTCCTTGAATGAGTTTCGAGAGCGCACGGTGTATCCATCCGTTCGTCTCAATTAGCAAATGGATTAGGGTGGTGGATTGGTTCGGTGCCTTTAGGGAAACTGTGTAAAGCTTTTCTTTGGCTTATATCGGTATGTAATTGTTGCAATGAGATATAATTAAAATTTTTGAAAAACGAACAGAAGTTTATTTTGAATCCTTGACCGTTTTGCGTTGTGTGTGTGTGTGTGTGATATATTAATGATGCAAGTTTAGTCTGCTGAAATTAATTTTTTTGTTCACATATGAGAGATATTCCGTCTATTTTCGGGATTTTAAATAATATCGCAGGATTTACTTTACTTTTTACTTTTTAATTCATTTTTTATTTACTTAAAATATTAACTTAATACTAGACAAAAATGCTTAAATCTAACTTATCGGCCCATAGCGGGCGCTGTAAGCTTATAACTAAAATTTTTCTTTTGCTTTTCAGCCTAAATTTGTCATTTGTTTCTTATTATTAATATAAAGACATTTAATTGATTTTTCAAAGAAAAAATTAAAACTTTAAACAGTAACCATTTTTTTTTTGTTTTATATAAAAACTTAACCTAGACTAAAACTAACTTAAACTACTTAAGACTAGTTAAACCTAACTAACACTACTTAAGACTACTAAACTACTTAAACATAACTTAATTATAATCGGGGTGGCAAGCACTCGTTGCATATGCCCCGAGGGTTTGCCATCCCGATTGCCTCATTGGGTCCAGCAAGCATTTATGCAACCATATTAAATAAAGTATGGTGCATAAGCCCAGCCCCAGACCTTGTACCTAAATTTAATTTACTTAAGTACTAAGGAGTGGACTAAAAGTCCGCAAAGACCTGAGGAACTGCAGAAATACTTTCCTCGTTTAGCCGCCAAAACTCGGTGCGCTGCTTTTCAGCGTCGGTCCTATCGCGATCCGATACCGCCGTGCTAAAGCGGAGGAGCTCCAGAGCATTGTCGACGTACCCATCGCGGTCTAGCCGCTTGTCCCGCGCGTCACGGTAGCGATGGTATAAAACCGGGATACCGTTCCTGTCTTGTATTAACCCTAACGAATCGATATATATGAATGCCTCTGGTGGAATAGAGCCGGAAATGAGCGAACTCTCCATGTACATTTCATTGGGGTAATAAGCCCCGAATATCAGGCTATTGTCGTTAGCCATCGCCCTTGCAGCGTGCCTTCGAGTCACCTTAGTTAGGAAATTGTCAATTCTATTCAACT
Source organism: Rhingia rostrata (assembly GCA_949824845.1). NCBI lineage: Eukaryota > Metazoa > Arthropoda > Insecta > Diptera > Syrphidae > Rhingia > Rhingia rostrata. Next base: position 71,607,528 of record OX463758.1, read on the forward strand.
GAGCCCCATTGTATAGAACCTCGTTGCGATAATATTTTATGTACTCGGAGTCCGGCGTTCGGTACAATCCTAAGCAGGATCGGAGACAACGTCTCTCAAACAGCCGTATCCTTTCCATGTAGGATGGTGATACATTGAACCACACGGGACAACCGTAAGCGATGATCGGCCTTATGAGGGCCATGTAGCAAATGACTTTCACCCTTGAATCAAGTTGACTGCTATGCAACAATCTTCTCGTCAGAGCATAAGCCCCCCTAGCCCTGGCCAGACAAGCATCCAAATTTTTATTAAAATACAGAAACTTGTCAAGCCAGATGCCAAGGTATTTGACTTCACTTCTCACCGCCAACGGCCGTCCATGCTGTCCCAGGATACAAAATTTTTTCCAGTTTTTTCTGGTATCGTAAGAAGCCCTCTGCACTGGGGTCCTGAACAGAATTGTTTCGGTTTTCTGGAAATTGATCTTCAATTTCCAATCATCGCAATATCCCTTAATGTGATCGAAGTCACGTTGCAAAAGTGTGTTGATGACCTCGATTTTCGGACCTGATCTGTACGCCACTAGATCATCTGCGTACGCTATAGCGTGACTGAGAGAACCTACAAGATCACTTGTATAAATGTTAAACAATATCGGGGAGTTCACCGCCCCCTGTTGTAAACCGTTTTTAATTTCAAAGACTTTACTCGAAGTTACATTGCCACATTTGACAACGAACTTCTTTCCCATAAGCATTTCATAAATCATATATAGCATGGGTTTACGCATGCCCAGTCTGGTCAGCTTGTAGAAAAGCCCCTCTAACCATACGGTGTCGAAGGCCTTCTCAAAGTCAACCAGACAGGCCCCTATGATCTGTTTTTTGGACTTATTCCATTGAATGTCGGACACTAGTTTCGATGCGGCATGAATGGTGTCATGCCTCGCTCGAAAACCAAACTGATTTTCCGGAATAATTTTGTTTTCCTCGACCCACTTCAGCAGAGCCCTATTGACTATTTTCTCAAATACCTTGCTTACATTCGGCAGAAGGCTTATTGACCGAAGATTAGCTGGGTTTGTTTTGTCCTTGCCGTTTTTGGGGATAGGATGTACCACCGCCGTTTTCCAGTGCACCGGATAATGTGCATTATTCAGTGCATTGTTAAACAGCGTGGTGAAAATATCGAATAACGCAGGATTTTTCAATAGGGTCATGACAATTTCGCATTTTAATTCTATAGCTCTTCTATTCTTTTTATTGGATTTGTCAATGTCAACACCTCTCTCAAGGCTTACACTTTTAATATACTGAATTTCATGAACATGAAATATTTTGGAATTTAAATTTCCTGTCGGTGATCGCAAATTTCAAAAACTGGTCAACATATTATGACGGTTGGTTTTATAAGCGTTTTTTTTTTTAAATCGTGTAAAACACTCAAATTTGTCTCGAATCAACCAATGATTTCTTTGTCAGCTTTTGAAGCGGTCCATGCTTCAGCGCCGTAGAGCAGGACTGGGATGATCAGGGTCTTATATAGGAGCTACTTAGTAGTTCGATTTAGGGCTTGAATTGGCTTCTTAGCCTGCAGAAACAGCGGTTGGCAGGAGTAATTTCGTTTAATTTCTTACGAGATGTTGTTTTCAGAATTAATAGCGGAGCCGAGATAGACAATGTCGGGTGCTACCTCAAAATTATATCTGTCAATTGAGACGTTCTGTCCAATTCGTCCTTCTTGTGGACAGCATATACCTAGTCTTACCCTCATTTACTGCTAAACCTATTTTCGCCGCTACCTTCTCTGTAATTGCAAACGTGGCTATGACATCACTTTGGGTCCTACCAATGATGTCAATATCGTGGGTGTATGCTAGAAGTTGCACCAATTTTTGGAAAACTGTTCATCTGGTAATGGATCGGAAGCTTTGTACAAACCTCTCACAAGAATCAGTTTTGGATATAGCTATCCTCACCTTACTCAGGTTGGGTGGTTGGCAGATTTCGCTGTCGTTGCCAATATTGAATGGTTCGTTCTGCCTGACAGCGGAATTCTCTTCGTCATCGCCGTTTAACAGTCTGCGGAAGTGGTTCTTCCATATCCTCAGCATCTACTGTGTTTCAGCTACGAAATTTCCTTGTTCATCACGACAGGATTCTGTTTGAGCCTTGTATCCTTGGCTTTGACTTTTTACACTTTGGTAAAACTTTCCAACATCGTTCCTGGAGTGGCACCTCTCTAAATCATCGATCTCGCGCCTTTATTGCTCTTATTTTCTTCCCTCTAAGGAGCCTAATTTTTTTCGTAACTAGTGGATTTTTCCATGTGTGGTTAGTTAACCCAAACCACAACCCTCAACATGGAGGCCCAGTTCCACTTTATTATATACCCCTAGGACAGGGGACAGCTAGTATCCACTACGGGATTGCCTTTCCTGGGGGTCTGACTTTCCCTTGAAAAATTCAGGGAACCTGTTGTCCGAACATATCAAAGCAGCTAGTCTAGGTTCGGCTGTGACAGAAGGCCGGGTATTCATTCCGTGCCGTTCTAACCTGGCTGCTTATAGTGTTGCAATTTTTCGTCTTGTTATCCACACTCGCACTTATCGTTGGGTGAGACCAGTACTCTGGCGCATTTGGGAAACGGAGAATCCACACGAGATCCATGAAACACCATTGCATGACCAAAAAGTAGCCGGTCCGGCGTTTGCGTGTATTTCCTTCCTGACTATGCATTGGTTGTTAAGAAAAATATTTTTATTTAGAAAATAAAATATAAAATAAAATGTCCTTCTTACCCGATACTTACTTATTACTCATCCAATGTTTAAATATCCAAATATATCCAAAAAAAGACATTCTTCGGAATCCATTTTAACTTCTCAGCTTCATTTCAAAATGGATGTTAGCCCAATTGATTGGCAAACAGAAACCCAATTATTTTAATTTAAACATGCGCATGTGGTTGTGTTTTTCCAGGAGTCTTATGGTGAATTATATGCCAAGGGAAAGAAAGAAATCAACTCCTTTGAGCATATATTACGTATCCAATTAATGTTTTTCATCTTTCTTAGCGTTTTTCCATTCCATTGATGTATTTGTATCTGTCTTGGCAAATCAATCAATCAATTTGCTGATTATATGTGTGTATGCAAGGGAAATAAATAACGAAAACGAAATTACGCTGTTATTGTGTACAGACAGATGTTTTATCATCATAAAGACACATATGTTTACAAAATCGATGAAATGCTATAAAAATGCTTAATAACTTGGATTTCAAATCAAAAAAAAAAATTATTTACAAAATGCTAACTTAATTTTGATTATTATGTGGGTAATTGATTTTTCTATATAAAGGGTGATCCATTTCGAGGTTCCCAACTTTTTTAAAGAAAAAAACACAGAAAATTCAAATTTAATGGAAAATGTTTTTTATCATTGGAAAGAAGATTCTTTGGCATTTATTTTTTGAAGATTATGTCTATCAAATGTTGGCCGTTTCTACGTCGCAGATGGTCCATCCGTTGAGTCCAATTTTCGATCACTCGTTCGAGCATTTCGACTGGTAACTGGCGAATGACACGCGTGAGGTTTTCCTCCAAGACCTGAATCGAAGCGGGTTTGTCGGCATAAGCTTTTGACTTTACATATCCCCACAGGAAAAAGTCTAACGGTGTGATATCACACGATCTTGTTGGCCAATCATCCGACCCAAAACGTGAAATTATGTGCTCACCGAAATGTTCTCTCAATAAGTCCATTGATTGATGCGATGTGTGGGAAGTGGCACCGTCTTGCTGAAACCAAATGTCGCCGAGATCACGAGTTTCAATTTCAGGCATCAAATAGTCGGTTATCATGGCACGATAACGGTCGCCATTGACGGTTACGTTCGCACCGGCATACTTTTTAAAGAAATATGGACCGATGATTCCACCGGCCCACAAACCACACCAAACCGTTGTTTTTTCTGGATGAAGTGACAGTTCTTCAATCTCTTTAGGTTGCTCTTCGTCCCAAATGCGGCAATTTTGTTTGTTTACATACCCGTTGAGCCAGAAATGGGCCTCATCGCTAAACAAAATTTGCCTCGAAAACGTCGGATCTTCTTGGAACTTTTCAAGAGCCCATAGAGCGAAGCGATGTCGCTTGGGAAGGTCAAGCGGCTTCAGTTGTTGCACAAGCTGTATTTTGTACGCTTTCAATTTAAGATCTTGACGTAAAATGCGCCAAGTCGTTCCATACGTCAGTCCGAGTTGCTGCGAACGGCGCCGAGTCGACTCTCTACGGTCTTCGTGTACACTCTCAGCTACGGCCGCTATATTTTCTTCACAGCGTGCTGGACGTGGTCTATTCGGTCGAATATTATCCAATAATGAATGCTGGGTCTCAAAATGGGTGATGGTGTTGCGAATAGTACGCTCAGCAGGCCGATTATGTTGACCATAAGTTGAGCGAAGTTCACGAAACACATTCCTCACAGAACGTGAATTTTCATAATAAAGTTGAACAATTTGTAAACGTTGTTCACGCGTAAGTCTTTCCATTATGAAATGCCAAACAATACTAAACAAAAATAACATGACAGCATGACACGACTCACACGTGATCTGTCAAAAAAGGCTTTTGAAAAAAGTATCTCTACTTGGATCACCCGTTAATTATCCCGGTTTTTTGCATCGAGTTGGATATGTTTTATAGTTTATATTAGGATTCGTCTTGCACTTGCAAAGAAAGTCATTCAATCTGTGGTGGTAATATTGGGTGTTCCTAAAATCACACAAAATTTGAATTTTGCGCCATTTAATAGTAGTGTGTTGCCAACGGACAAAGAGATAACATTGTGACAGCTGACAGTTTGGGGTTAGTAAAAATGCAAGCAAAGCATTTTCATTGCTGAGAAATATTCAAAAACAAATGATGAAGGTTCGTCATCTACAGTCCTCAAATTTCGTACAAAATATGTCCGTCACAGTGGTTTAAACCGATCAACTGTGAAGAGAATTATTGAAAAATTCAGGGAAACTGGATCAATTAGTGGTCTTAGACAGTCTGAGTAGTAGTTACAGCTCATGAACACCAATTCACATTTCTACAGAGATTTCTCATGAAATACTTGCAAGTTTATGCCTACGAATTTCAATTGTCTCCAGGACTGAAGATTACTGACCATGCAGCGCGAAGAAAGTTTGTTGAATGAATTTTTGAACAACAATAAGTGGATGCTGATTTTAAAAAAAACCTATGAGATGGCTGTTGGCTTTGTGGCATGAAATATAGAAAATTAAAATTGTTCACAAAAGAAAATCCATTTCCGACAGGTTGCTTCGGCAATTTACATCACGGTTTCTGCCTTTAGTGAAAGCAATCAGGCCACTATACGTGTAACCGAATATTCGAAAAAAAAATTGTGGTCCAAACCCCAGGATTATTCAATGGATGTACGGGGTCATTGTAAGATCCCTATTAACATATGGAGGTCTTGTCTGGTGGCAATTAATAAATAAAGTTAACCATCTGAAAAACGTGGTAAAGGTACAAAGGATAGCATGCAGTGGCGCTACTAGTGCAATGAAATGATGCATACCAACGGTGGAACTGGAAACCATCCTCAACATGCTATCGCTAGACCTTTACATGCAAGTATCTGCAATCAAAAGTGCACTAAGAATCAGCTGGCTCAGCTGCTGGAAATGAAACTCCGGAGGACACGCTTGAATTTCTTAACTCATACCCGGCTCAGCTGTATCTTCTTATTCTAACTACATGCTGCCTCACCCTGACTTTCAAAGACCATTCTGTAACATCTTTCCAAGTAAAGAGGGGTGGAAGAGAAACGAACTGGGCACCGAAACCATTCCATTCTATAGGCGGATGGTTCAAAATGGACGTACTATGTGTTGTAGCAGGAGTTTTTTTTTCCAAAAACAATAAATCTCAACAGCACATTTCATCTCCCTGAGCATAACAGTCTTCTAGGCTGTGATGTTGGCAGTTGCAGAGGCAGCTAAAGCGACTTCAATGCTGGCGATACCACCAGATGATAGTCAGGCTGCAATTGAAGCAATCACTGCTGTCGAAATAAAGTCCAAGCTTGTGAAGCTTTGATGGGTCCCCGGATACAGGGGCATATAGGTCAATTAAATTACTAATTTGTTCATTCAGATTGTTCAGATTCAGATTGTTCAGACAGACCAGTCTCACAAACCACCACTATCTGCCCCCATGACGGTTGAGACAGAAAATACTGGAAATCACCAAAAACAGATGAAACTCCCTACCCACCTGTGAAACATCCAAAAGGATGTAACAAAGCCAGAACCCACAAAGTTCTTCGAAGAAACAGGTTTACTGTTTCGACACTGGTGGGAATGCTTGAAGACACAAATAACTCAGAACCCATAAACTGGAAATGAGACTGCGGTGATGAAGAAATGCACCTGGATACCCTTCACTTTCTGAGCGACTGTCCAGGCGTCAGTCAACTAAGAAAGGGAATTTTATGAAAATATTTTTTCTATGAACTCACGGACATATCTAAAATCCCTCTCTCTTGTCTTGTCAGGTTCACAACAACTTCACGATGACTGGAAAAAATATTTTTTTAAGAACTCACGGACATATCTGAAATCTCTCTCTCTAATCTTGTCAGGTTCACAAGAACTTCACGATGACTGGAAAGGGACTAATAATGGACCGTAACGAGAAAAATGCAGGAGATGCAAGTGGAACCCCAATAATCATCAGAATAGGTCTACAGTGACCTGATTGTGATGAGGGAAGACGCACACCGCCTAACCACCAATCTAACCTAACCCAGCAGGCAATAGTTTAATGACAGTCAAAAGCTTCAAATACTGGCGATTGTTATCATGGTCAAATACTGAAGATTAATAGTCAATCCTCTGTTGGCTCACCAGCCAATCAGTTTCCGTAATTAACCACCTCAAAAGTAATTACCGGCCTCTGTATTCAAGCGGTTTGGAACAGCATTCGATTTTAGTCCTTGTCAATCGGATCATTAAAGGTAGTTTTGGAATCAATACGAACGCTTAATTAAAAGGTTGGGTGAGGACGATGTGGTGTTCTCCGCCTAGTCCGGTTCCCTATTTCGATTTCATTGGCAACAGAACGTATAGAACCAGTAGAGGGATAGGTTTGATTAAAGCCTGCATATGCAACTGGGCCGACCAATAGGGACTTAATTTGATATGGCAGTGTCGTACGTTTCAATTGCAATAGAAGTTGATAAAGGAAATATGCTTCACAACCGTTATGCAACGTTGCTGTGGTTACAGTTGAATCAACACCTCAAGGATATTGTGCGCTTCAGTCGATGACTGACACTTGCCAAGAGATTTAATTTACGCCATAAGGCTTTGTTTGCTTGTTAAGGTGGTACTTATATAGATACATCCCTGCAAGGCATTTATAAATGTATAAAACGCTTTAGCAGAGAAGTCAAATCCTTGTAGTCACCACTAAAGAGTTAATGAAGTTTCCAATTCAAGACAAGGATAGACGCAAGGAATTTAATAAAAGGATTTGCAGAATATTGTTGAGTAGTTTAAATAGGCATCACATAGAGCCTTGAAGAAGTCAAGTTTCTGAAGCCTACGAATAAGATAGTCAGTGATACTATATAAGTGTACTATATGGGACATAAGATGACGTGTACAAATGATATTTGGTACGAGCCTAGAACATGAACCCATTCGCAATGAATTCCACAACGAATTCCAAGCGGTTGGGTCGTTGACTACTTGTGCGCGACATTTAAAGTGAGATCTACCTTAACCAACTAGCTGGGGTTTGTAGACTCTGCGGGTCGAAATATTGGTGTCAATAGCTTCACATGCCTAAGCCATCGACTCGTTTTTTTTTTCAGTCTGAAATGCTGTACACCTCATAAATTGTGTGATTAAATCTTCGTCTACGAACGAGATTTTTAGAAGAATTTCTTGTTGAAACGATTAAGGATTTTTTTCATCTTCCTTTGATGCTATCCATGCTTCACCGTCATTGACCAAGACGGCGATGAACAGGGATTTATTTGTTTCCAGTTTGCAAATAGCTACGGAACGAATGCCTTATCCATAAGAGGACCTGGCGGTCTCCAGATCTAAGAATGGAGCTCCGAGGAGCTGACATCGGCTCGGACCAGTATGTACCTTGTTGCAGCCAAAGTAAAAATGCGGATATCCACCACACGCCACATTAATTCATAAATTCTGTGAAAACAGTGAATGTCGTAAGACTGCAATCACAAGAGACCGCCAAGACCTTCGTGCAACTCGTATGCCTTAACCACTTTATTGGCACCGCACCATAGCACCATCGTAGAATGTCGAAGAACAATGGCAACGATGCCAACAAGCCATTAGATCAGCTGCAACTGGTTTGATGAGGAATGCCGACAGATGCTCGTAGCCAAGAACGAGGCCTACAATGGTAAGCTTCAGGTGAAGACGAGATCTGCCATTTAGTTTTATAGGCAGAGAAGAACACCGTCTTTTCAGAAAGAAGAAAAAAGGTCAATAAAAGTGCGCGATCGAAGATTTAGAGAGGTGGCACTCCTGAGCGATGTTCGCAAGTTCTACCAAAGCGTAAAACGTCAGAGCCAAGCCTGTCGAAATGAACAAGGAAATATCGTAGTTGAGACAGAGTAGATGATGGGGAAATGGATGAACTACTTCTGCTTAAAGGCGATGACGACGACATTCCGCTTACAGGTAGGACGAACCGTTCAATAATGGCAACGACAGCGAAAACTACAAGCCACCCGACCTGAGTGAAGTGAGGATAGGAATTTCTAAAATCTAGAAAAAAAAAATCTAATAAGACTGCCGGAAATAACGGCTTTCCCACTGAGCTTTATAAGGTTGGCGGATATGACTTGGTAAGTAACATCCACAAACTCATAAGCCAAGTCTGGTCGGATGAAACTATGCTTGAAGAATGGAATCTCAGCATCGTTCACCCGATCGACAAAAAGGGAGACCCTCTGAACAGCGCCGACTATAGAGGCATAAGTCTCCTAAACATCGCCAACAAGATCCTATCGCCCGTAATACGTGAACACCTGAAACCGTTTACCAACAACCTGATCGGCCCTTTTCAGTGTGGCTTAACTTAAGCCTACAACCGATCAAATCTTCACACTTCGGCAGATATTGGAAAAAACCCAAGAAGTCCGAATCGATACCCACCACCTATTCTTCGATTTCAAAGCCGCATACGACAGCATTTATAGAGGCGAACTATACCGTGCCATGTCTAGTTTTGGTATACCGCCCCAACTCCTCCGTTTGTGGTTGTGTAGGATGACTATGGAGAGTTCTCTCTCAGGGTCGGAAACGACCTCATGGACACATTCGATACCAAAAAATGATTTAGGCAAGGCGATGCGCTGTCATGTGACTTCTTCAGTTTGATTCTTGAGAGGATTGTGCAAAACTCCCGAGCCAACACTAGAGACACATTTTCCAAAAATCGGTGCAACTACTAGCATACGCCTACGATATTGACCTCATTGGCAGGACTCAACGTGATGTGATATACAAGTGTGCTAGTATAGAGAAGGAAGTGCAAAAAATGGGTTTAGCCGTAAACGAGGGCAAGACGAAGGAATTGCTGTCAACACGAAAGGACACACAACATCGACGAATTGGATAGAACGTCACCATTGAAAGATATAACTTTGAGGTAGTACGGGACTTTATCTATCTCGGCACGCTGTTTCTTCAGGCTATGAAGACAGCTAAGTAGTAAAGCCCTCACTCGAACTTTTAAGGAGATCCTATATAAGACCCCGACCATCCCAGTCCTACTCTACGGCTTAAGCACGGAGTCTCAAAAGCGGATGAAGAAATCATTGGTCGCTTTGAGAGGATAATTCTTCGAAAAATCTTAGGTCCTGTTTGCATTAACGGGCCATGTAGACGTAAACTCAACCAAGAACTACACGAGCAGTACAGCGACATGGCTCAGGTCAAAAAACTCCGCATTGGACGTTCAAGATTGCTAGCACATGTAGAACGAATGGACACCAATACTGCGGCTCGCAGAGTCTTCGATTCACAGCCAGAGCTCGTAGAGGCAGACCTCGCCTTAAGTGGAAGAGGCATACCACGCCCTAAGCGACGCGCAAAAGTAGAACCCGGCCTCAACCAACTTCGAAGGCGCAACTGGACGCAGTTTTTCAAAGACCGGGCTAATTGGAGAAGCATGTTAATTGAGGTCCAGATTCATTCCGGACTGTAGCACCACTTAAGTAAGTAAGACAACAAGACGCTAGTACCAGAAATCGTCTTTTTAAACTTCCAAAAGTTTTTCTCTATATAGAAGGCTTTGTCCTTATTTGCGATTCATAAGCCACAAAGAAGAGGAATGCCGAATCCAAGCGGAAAATTTTCGAACCTTCTCATGAAACATCCTCATGGGTTGTCCATGCATCTCCTATCTGTTCAGGTCTCAGATAACTCCCTCCAGTTGCGTCTTATAAGTTGGTTAGGGTCAGTTTCTACTTTTGGGCGCCATTTAAGGCGATGCCCAGTTTAAATGCGTCTGGAAATCTAAGACTCTGAGGTAAGGAGAATGGATATATGTTCGTTCTGTCCTAGATAATAATCATGACGTAAGTGGTGAATGGAGAAATTTGCCGGAAAGTTGCATTAGTTTATGTCATCGAAAATACATCCTGATCTGAAAGGCTAGCTAAAGCTGTGGGTGCAGTGCACACTTATAAGAAGAAATCGATAACATTTCAGATGAAATACGAAGAAATTGAGGTAAAGGAGCTTTGAGCTCAAGCTAAAGTTACAAGTATGAGAGTCCATAAACAAATTTCTCCTTAAGAAAGTAGCACCACCGTGTCAGTTGTTTGGTTGTATTCGAAGGGATGCTGCTAGGAACCTCGTCAATGCTCCCTTCTAATATCAAATGTCATTAAGATTTTTTTTTTGAAATTAGGAGGACAACACCAGCAATTTTAAGGTCTCAGTGATGAATATTCATGTCATGAAATCTTTTATTATGCCTACTCAAGGCCATTAATGAAGTTTGGAGTTCTAGTTAATGCCTCCTATCTTCCGCATCCGTTGTATGTGTTGGCTCACACTTTCAATGCAAAATCCTAAGCAAAAAATTATAAGATTTCGGATTTTGAAAAGGTGTTCGAAAAAAAATTAAGGTCATCAGGCCGCGTCGTAAATAATTTATTGTCACGAGGGTTACCCATATTTGGAATAAAATTCGTCAGGTCGTAACGAATTTATTGTCACCAGGGTTACCCAAAGTAGGACGATGGAATGTTTAATTCATTAACCATTCGCAGAATGTTTGTTTCGTCTTTTTTGTAATGTTAATTCACATCGATATCAGCACTGGATTGCTATTTCATTGAATGGATGTGGGTGCCTCAGATGCCAGCTTCTGAGGAAACGAATAAAAGTTTATGGTGCTTCGAACTTAAGTAGCTAACAAGGTTTCATTCTGTTCCGATTTTAATGAGAATGGAAATTCAGTTTTACGACCGTGAAAAATAATAAATTATTTAACAGTGAAATAAGAAATTACTTTGGATTTATTTTTTTGGATTTTATTTTTCGAGTTTCTTCTGTATTTTTATTTTTTTTTAATTGTAAAAAAAATTATCTACGTCAGGAGGAACAAGAAAAATTCTCATATCATGCAAGAGATATAAAATAAATCTCTCGGTGGGGTGTCCTTTGTATATACAAGTGCTTTCGGTTATATGAATAGGACACCCACAAAGAATTGTTTTAATTCCACCATGTACGGAGGGAATTTTCGGTTTCGGAGAACCCCAGAGGTAGACAGGTAGTAAAGCAATAAAACAAAAGTCTTATTGTTCCCTTTATAAAACGATGTGATACAATTCGGACTACCGGATATGCAAGGACGACATACTGAATTACGAATATTGTTTCAAGGTATTATGGTTATAATAGGACTGCAGCTGGTTTATGCACTTGCACACCTACCATAGGTAATATTTACAATTTATATTAAAATTGTGCATCCCTGAGAAGATTAATATTTTGTATGTCCTTATGTTTGGTCGGCGGAAATATGTACAATGAAATGGACCGAGAATTGAGAGCAACTTTTATATTTTCTATGGTCCGTGTCATAGTGCACAAAAACAGCGACTATTTGTGGAATTGTATTCACATTGACATTGACATCACAGTATTTCGCACATGAATAGACACATAGAAGGAAAGCCATATAAAATTAACCTACGTGGCACAGAGGAGGATACATAGACTTATATTGTCCAATATTATCGCACAGGTGGCCTCAGATAAGCTGGCGAACGCTGGGCTCAAATGCTGTCGAAGCTGGGGCTTGAACCCGCAGCTTTTAGCTTAGCAATCAACTACACATTCCTCTGAGCCATGGCCACCTGCTGGATTTGTATTACGCAACAGACTAATGCAAGAAATCGTATGATTCCAAGACATCAGCAAACGCATTTTAACATTCCACATCAAGGCTAAATTAGATGGCACATGTTTTATTTGCTTTTGAAATCCGACGGACAAAAAAAAAAATTACACCACTAGGGACTTCTTAAAAACTTATGAGCGACAGCCGAATAACTGTGCTAAAATCTCGTTAGGTAATCTCAACGCAAAGAATGAGTAGCACAACTCGGTGCAACTACTAGCATATTTACCAATGCACTTAAGCTTATCGCCCTAACGTTAAAAAAAACCAGCATAGCTATCACGAACATTGGCGATCTCAAGGATAAGGCCATACATTTTTCCCAACAGGAAGTCATAATAGGGTAAATAACAAACGACCGTTGGAATTTAACAACATCAGACAGTAAACTACTTGAAAAGCGTATAAGAAGATGCGCAACTAGGATGAGGCCGTTTAACATATTTCGTTGCAGCAGTTCAAATAAGCGATTTTTTTTTTTCAAAAATTTGTTAAGCATACACCAATACCTCACTTTGTGTCGTGGTTACGTTCCAAAAAAAAAAACGTGAAGCAAAGTGAATTATGATTTTTACCAGCAAACCATGTAATGTACCGAACATAGGTTACAGGGTTACAAAAATACTAATTTTTAAGAAAAAAAAAGTAGAGATACTTTTTTCAATATGAAGCGTTGTTGTTGTGCTCGCTGCGGATTTTTTTTGATAAAGCGTGGAATAGTGTACCTAGTCCGTGTGTGTGGTCGGGTGTCACGTACGTGTGATATTGGCGATGAAGATGGCACGAAGCGGGGCAGAGCAGAGCCAGGTGACCAAAAATGTTCAACCTGTCTACTGCTGTTGATAGGTGACGATGTGGGTAGAGCCAGGCGACCAAAAAATGTTCAGCCTGTCTACTACCAGCGGCGGCGAGAGGAAAAACGGCGAAGAGTGAAGAGCCAGGCGACCAAACGAATTTGTTCAGCCTGTCTACTTCCGGCGGCGCAAAACAATTTGTCAAAGAAAATTAGAAGTTGATGCTCCAAAGGATGTATGCTACCAGCTTACTTTATTTGACAGACTGCCAGCCTGCGACTGCTAGACTGCGACTGCTAGACTGCGACTGCGACTGCTAGACTGCGACTGCGACTACAGATCACGTGTGAGTCGTGTCATGCTGTCATGTTATTTTTGTTTAGTATTGTTTGGCATTTCATAATGGAAAGACTTACGCGTGAACAACGTTTACAAAGTGTTCAACTTTATTATGAAAATTCACGTTCTGTGGAGGAATGTGTTTCGTGCACTTCGCTAAACTTATGGTCAACATAATCGGCCTACTGAGCGTACTATTCGCAACACCATCACCCATTTTGAGACCCAGCATTCATTATTGGATAATATTCGACCGAATAGACCACGTCCAGCACGCTGTGAAGAAAATATAGCGGCCGTAGCTGAGAGTGTACACGAAGACCGTACAGAGTCGATTCGGCGCCGTTCGCAGCAACTCGGACTGACGTATAGAACGACTTGGCGCATTTTACGTCAAGATCTTAAATTGAAAGCGTACAAAATACAGCTTGTGCAACAACTGAAGCCGCTCGACCTTCCCAAGCGACATCGCTTCGCTCTATGGGCTCTTGAAAAGTTCCAAGAAGTTCCGACGTTTTCGAGGCAAATTTTGTTTAGCGATGAGGCCCATTTCTGGCTCAACGGGTATGTAAACAAACAAAATTGCCGCATTTGGGACGAAGAGCAACCTAAAGAGATTGAAGAACTGTCACTTCATCCAGAAAAAACAACGGTTTGGTGTGGTTTGTGGGCCGGTGGAATCATCGGTCCATATTTCTTTAAAAATTATGCCGGTGCGAACGTAACCGTCAATGGCGACCGTTATCGTGCCATGATAACCGACTATTTGATGCCTGAAATTGAAACTCGTGATCTCGGTGACATTTGGTTTCAGCAAGACGGCGCCACTTCCCACACATCGCATCAATCAATGGACTTATTGAGAGAACATTTCGGTGAGCACATAATTTCACGTTTTGGGCCGGTCGATTGGCCACCAAGATCGTGTGATATCACACCGTTAGACTTTTTCCTGTGGGGATATGTAAAGTCAAAAGATTATGCCGACAAACCCGCTTCGATTCAGGCCTTGGAGGAAAACATCACGCGTGTCATTCGCCAGTTATCAGTCGAAATACTCGAACGGGTGATCGAAAATTGGACTCAACGGATGGACCATCTGCGACGTAGCAACGGCCAACATTTGATAGACATAATCTTCAAAAAATAAATGCCAAAGAATGTTCTTTCAAATGATAAAAAACATTTTCCATTAAATTTGAATTTTCTGTGTTTTTTTCTTTAAAAAAGTTGGGAACCTCGAAATGGATCACCCTTTATATACAAAACATAAAAACAAAATAAAAAATTCAAATAATTTATTAAAAACAAAAAAAAAATTAATCACTGTCTGATGAGTCCATGGCGGCTGTTGTCGTAACTCGGCTTTCTTCACACAAAAATTGGTCCAATGTTTGCTGAACAGGTTTTTTCTTCAACGTTACATAAATTTCCTGTCAGTAATTGATATTCGTAGCTACCGGTTGGTAAACTTTAAAACGTCTTCCGCTGTCAGGATCGCTTTTTTTTAAATCTCCATAGCTTCGTCAATCAAACACATCGCTTTGGAAATTTATTTGGAGGTTAAATTTTGTTCTTCGGAGATTTCTTATGAACGGTCCATTCTTCTTCTTCTTCATTAGCAAATTCTTCTTATTCTTAATGTAATGTTAGAAATTTAGAAATTAATTAGAAATTTCATGACGAACAGCTGGTGTACTATCAACTTCTGTTGCGCATATTTTGTGAACATATTCAGGCCATATTTTTCGACAAACACCATTCATTCAAGATAATTAAACCTCCTCCCACGAATCGGAAACGATTTCCATTGGCTTTCATAATGTTGAACATCGAAACCCTTGATGGAATTGCCAGCATCCCACTCGACTGATCGATCTGAATTCCAAGCCGCGTACGACAGCATTCATTAAGACGAACTATATAGAGCCACATCTAGTTCTCGCCCAAACTCGTCCATTTGTGTAGGATGGCGATGGAGATTTCTCGCTGCTCCATCGGGGTTGGAAAGGACCACATCGAAACATTGGATACCAAAGGAGAACTTAGACAAGGCGATGCACTTCTTTTATCTCATTCTTGAGAGGATTGTCCAAAACTCCCGAGCCCACAGCATCGGCAAAGTCTTCCATAAATCGGTGCAAATACAGGCATACGCTGACGATATTGACATCATTGGCAGGGCTCAACGTGATGTCATAGCCACGTTTTCTAATATGGAGAAGGAAGCGACAAAAATTAATACTCCGGCTGAGTCTTCGATTTGATTGAGGTTTCGATGGGTTTGTGATTAGCGACGGCGCTTTATATATGACGCCTCTGACGTTTGACAAGTGACAGTACTTTGACAAGAACAGACTGGAAGGGAAAGGCTGCAAGATGGTGATGAATTGGTATGTGGTGTGATTCACATGGGATGACGTAGTCAGATTTGATGATGTGTTCAGTTGTATAGCGGTTCTTACGGCCATGATTGCCTTTGGAATGTTTTTTCGCGGAAAGCTTTGAGATTTTATCTTCTTTGTTTTTTTTTGCAATTGTTTTTGTTTAACTTCATATAATTTTTTTATTTTTTTATTTTTCTTCATTTTTATACACCTTATAAACAATTTCTTGAATTTTCATTCTTTTCTCCCCCTCCCACCCTATTTTTTAATTATTCAGTATTGTACTACATAATATCTCTATATATAAAGGCTTTTTCAATAAGAGCGCTACAAAAGTTTTTTTTAAATAAAACAAAAACGGTTTTGGATATCAATGAGATTCTTTATTCCTGTGAAAGTACGTTTGATGCCATTATGTATGGAACTCGATTTCTTTTACGTGGTCACTACGGGCACGCTTGCAGATGTCCAGACGCTGAACCCAATTTTCGTCGGTTTTCAAGCATAAATCGGCCGATACTGCTGCAATTTGACGTTCGATATTCGTACGAAGTTCATCAATCGTCGCTGGCTTGTTGGCATAGACCATAGACTTGACGTTGCCCCACAAGAAATAGTCTAACGGCGTCAAATCGCTCGACCGAGGCGGCCAAGTGACTGGACCATTTCGTAAGATAACACGTTCTCCAAACTTGGTTTCCATTAAATTGATTGTGGCATTCGCTGTGTGTCTTGTGGCGCCGTCCTGTTGGAACCACATGTCCTCCAAGTCCATATCATCCAATTGTGGCCAAAAATATTCGGTTATCATTGAACGGTAGCGATTCCCATTCACAGTAACGTGCCGGTCTTGATCATCACGGAAGAAGTACGGCCCAATGGCGCCGCCGGCCGATAAACCACACCAAACCGTAATTTTTTCGGGATGCAATGATGACTCGTGAGGTACGTGTGGATTGCTGCCTGACCAATACCGCATATTTTGTTTATTGACGAAGCCATTCAGCCAGAAATGAGCCTCATCGCTGAAGATGATTTTTCGATGAAAATCCGAATCATTTTCAAGTTGTTGCTCAGCCCAATTCACGAACATACGACGCTTCTAGTGGTCGAGCGGCTTCAGTTCTTGCGTCAATTTAATCTTGTAAGGATGTAGGCCAAGATCTTTTCGCGAAATTCGCCACAACGACTTCACAGAGATGCCCAACGCTTGAGAACGACCTGTGAGAGACACATTTGGGCTTTCTTCAACTGAAGCCTCAGCGGCAGCAGTATTTTCGACACTACGGGCACTTCTTTGTCTCACTGGCACGGGAACATTTTGTACTGTGCCTGTGGATTCAAATTTTTCCACTAGACGCTCAATTGTTGATCTGCTAGGACGATTATGACGACCATAAATTGGACGTAGCGCTCTTTCGGTTGTTAATTTTAATAATTTCGACTCGTTGTTGGATCGTATTTCTTTCCATCATGAAATGGCAAACCTTACTGATGAGAAATGTCAAAAGAGCGGCAAGAAATATGGCGTCGTTTGCTGTCCCTGTCGCTCAACTTTTGTACCGTCCCTGTTGAAAAACTCGTTTGTGTAGCTTGCTATCAAATTCGATTAAACATTTTAAAAACCTTGCTGTTGAAACTTATCTGCAAACCCTATCCGCTGGAAAAAATCAAATTATTCACTTTGGAAAGCAATTAGAGTCGTAAAGTGGCAAAAAACGCTGTGCCACCAATAGGGGTAACCCAAGATTCTTGGGTAAAAAGCGATTAGGAAAAAGCTTACGTTTTTGCGGCTCATATTGAGGAAACATTTAAGCCCTTTGATGATCCAGCCCTAAATCAAAACATTAATGTACTCGACACTATAACCGAAACTAATGTAAAAGGTGATTTTTTTTTTTTTAAGCTCCAGCCGATGGCCTCAGTCGCCAGTGCTGTTATGTGTCTGTAGTTCGTTGCATTCATGTGCGAAGTACTGTGATGTCAATGTCAATGATTTTTTTAAGAGTTATGTTTTTCAAGTTGGCAGCAATGGTTAGTAATGGCTTCCAAACGTTATCTGTTAAAGTGAACAGTTTTCAGTATACTCTGCCATTTAATCATGGAAAGACTTACAAACGAAAAACGATTGCAAATTATTGAAATTTATTAGCAAAATTCGTGCTCTGTGAAAAATGTGAAAGTCCGCTGTTTTATCGAAAAATTGTGTCCAGCGATGAGGTTCATTTCTGGCTCTACGGCCACATAAATGGTACGCAACTTTTGTTTGTCCCAGTTGGTTAAACTGAACTTGGTTGACATGTGGTCAAGACGGTGCCACATGCCACACAGCTCGTAAAGCAATGAAAATGTTGAAGGATGCATTTGGTGAGCAGCTTATCTCTTGCAATGGCCCTGTGAGTTGGCCGTCAAGATCATGCGATTTAACGCCTCTTGATTGTTTCTTGTGGGATTATGTAAAGTCGTTAGTCTCTGTGGACAAGCCGAATACGATTGAAGCCTTACAGGATAACAAAACACGCGTAATTCGTGGAATACAGGCAGAAATTCCCGAAAAAGTGACGCAAAATTGAATCTTCCTAATGGACCATTTAAAACAGAGCCGCGGACAAAATTTACATGAAGTTTGTCTTAAAAACGTAAATGGCTGAGACCTATTTAACGATCACAATAAAAATTTTGAATATTTCATGCAAATTTTAGTGTTTTATTCTACTTAAAAAAAAGCTTAAAAAAACCGATTTCTTGGTGTCGCAAGCTTTTGACAAGGTTTGGCATAGATGCCTTCATGCAAATTAAGACAAGCTCTGTCTGAAAAATTATATAAAATCCTCGTGTCGTATCTTAGTATAGACTCTTCCGTGTGAAACTTGGAAACTTATATTTTAGTTTACTCATCGTGTCTATGAAAATTTTCATGAGCCCAAGGAAAAAAACTTTTGGCCGAAAATCACTTTCTCGCGTAACGTTTTCCCGAAGTTTTTGCTCGAATTTTTAAAGACTTAGTGCACAAAAATACATTTTGGAGAACATGTTTGTCCGTATTAACAATCCACTCCTATTCCTGGGATTGACAATATTTTTTTTGAAAAACTAGTGTTTCATAATTTTGAAAAGTGTGAATTTCATCTCAGTGATTCTAATCGAATAATTACCTTAGATGAAGAAGGATTTAAGTGACATTTGCATAATTTTGAGATACATGAGCTTAAACGTTTTGAACTGCGACTTTGATTGTATTAACAAAACTCAGACAAGTACCTGAGGAACAACGCAAAGTATAGATATACGGGTTCTAAGAGTAACGTTTTAGATTAATGAAAGCTATGTGCAAGCTAATTTTTTGTCGATTAAAAAAAAGTCCTAAAAATGCCGTTTAACCCCTTCTGCACCTTAGTGCGTCAATTTCACTTTCTTTATAAATTATACGTGCTGCCATGTCTTGTGTTTAATACTAAATTCGCTCTCCGTGATTCTCATCAATTGGAGCGACAAATTCATATGATTTGTATGTAGTCAATGTTGCTATTGCCATCAGTTTGTATGGAAAAGGTGGGAAATTCCGGGCAATCGTTACTCGGGAAAACGTGTAAAACGTTACACGGGCTTTTGTGATTCTGGCAAACGTTACTAGGGAGCCCAAACGTTTGAGAGATGGATTTTAATAATCATTTTGTTTGAAATTTAAATTTATCTATTTAAAAAAAATGTTGAGTTCTCAAAACATCCAATATAATGAAAAACATTAATACAAGTAATTTTATATTGAAAAATTGGTGCTCTAAAACTGCAAGTACTTTTATCGGCAGGAGAATTTCATTATTCGTGATGATCTGACAAATCATCCGAGTAGTATCAATTGTAAAGAAAATATTATCTAAAGTTCGGAGTCGACATAAAACAGGAGGTCCCACCATCGTGCAAGAATTTTACACGCACAAATGAATGCTTATGAGAAAGCTCGGCCCTGGTTACTAACGAGCCTGTTGCGCCGAAAATTCTACTTTGAATTTCGTTGTTCGTTCTCCGTGATTCTCATCGTAAGGTACACTTAAAATGTAAATGTTTTAATCCTTATGTTTAATTTCATGGAAACAAAGTATTTTTAGGCGACAATGTGAAATGTATTTATGTAGAAAACTGGTGACATAGGCGTCTACCTTACGACTTTATATATCCTAAGCGGAATAAAAAAATTACGTGAGCGTGGGCACCCAGAGTACTGTTGATGCGGGTGCCTGTCTGGCGATTTTCTTTACCGGAAATATAGCTAAAATAGTTCTAAAAATAATGGAAAGTAAATGCCCCCTGCTCGATGATGCATTTGCGGCATCTTACCAAAAAGTTGTTCATTACTGCTTGGAGAGTTGAGACAGGAATTGCCGCAATTGTTTCTCGAATGGATTGCTTAAGTTCATTTAAAATTGTTGGTTTTGCTTTGAAGATTTCCTGTTTGCAATATTCCCCCAAGAAAAAGTCAGGTGCAGAAAGGTCAGGCGACCTATGGGGCCAACAGAATATGGAGTTTCTGGATATCAGCTTATTGGGAAGTTTTCGTAGCAATTCTGTCATAACACCATCTTGCTGAAACCACACAGAGTTGAATGAAGTTCTCGGTCGGCGTAATTCTGGATATAAAAATTCTCTCATGTTGCTGTACAGATCGTATAGTTCTTGAATCTTCGTCTCCATAGCCCGTCAACGCAAACGGGACCGAATGTAGAAAAACGTCATAAATTAATGTTCTTAAGCCACAAAATTTATTTTATTCATGTTAGGAAAATATGTACCTGCTCACACCAAGTTAAAGTTTCCGGGTTGATACAGAATTTCTAAAAAAAAAAAAATAAAGAACACACATTTTTGGAGCAACTGGCTCGTTAGTACCCCGGGTCGAGCTTTCTCACAATCATTCCTGTGTGCATGTGTACTTCTTGCACGATAGTGAGACCTCCTGTTTTATGCCGACTCCGAAAGGCGAATTTGAGAGAAGCTCTTCTTGACAATTCATACTACTCGGGTGATTTGTCAGTTCATGACGAGAGGAGGGCCAGTACGGCTGGGAATCGAGCCCAGACATTTTGCGCGATAGTTCATCGCACTAACCATCCCGTCAAATCAAAAAAGGACGGAAAAACTATTGCATCGTAGTAATCGCCAGTGTATTTCCTTTATTTTAAATGTCATAAAGCAGGGTGTCCAAAGTCTATTAATCTGTAACTTCAGTTGATGTGCTTGGTTTCCCTTGTCCACCAGAACAAAACCTCATGATGTGATGTAGAATATCAAGGATACACGCAATCATCAATGATACTTGCAAGACAATCAAAACATTATTTGTGTATGCAAGCCTTGAATGAGAATCTGTTTAGATATCTTCACTTAATTAGGAAAAAATTACCTCAACAAATTATATGCCATTTCACTGCAAGTTTATTCCGACAACTAAATACAAACAAAAATCTTCGACACAATTATGCCAATTCGAATTGGGAAAACTTCAATCAATGTGAATTCTTCGAAAATTTATTATTTCCGAACAAACAATTCGCAATGCCTTGCCTCACGATTCCCAATATTAATAAACACATCGGCTTCCCAAAAAATATTCCAACACAAAGACCAACGCCCCCTTTCCGCCCCAATAAATACAATTATTTAAAAACGTACACAAAAATGGTGTGTTGAGTTATTGATTGACCGCAAAAACAACCAAAAAAAAAAAACAGTTTTTAACCGACTAATTCATTCTTAATTCGTTATTTTGTTGCCGATACGAACAGTATGTTGGGGAAGTTGGTTCAATATTAAGATTTTCTTTGTTTACAGTAGAAAGAATGTATTTACACTTCTGGTATGTACGGAATTGTATTGACTATTAAGGAAACATGTTAATTTTAATGGTATTGAAATTTAAAATTGAATATCGAAAAGTTCTCGAAACGTTCATATTGCGTGCACTTTTTGTCAGTGATATGGTAATATTATAGTGCAAGTTATATTTTTCCTGAAACATATTGTACTTTCAGTTGCAAACCGTCAGTAAGAGTTCAAAGACTGAGATGGAAAACAAAAGAGGTTGTCACCACATACATAATAAGCAAAATGGATGTGGCAAACGGCACGGCAGAAGAACAGGCCAAAATAATGACATAGTCCCAATGCCGAGGATACCAGGATGCAATGTCAGGCGTGGGAAAATAAAACGGGGAGCAACGGTTTACTGTTGAAATAGTGACATCTCCAACCTACGAACGGAATGTCTCCAGGATGCAGAGGATACAGCGGAGGGTTTAGAACACGAGGTGCTGAGGGAACGGTTCAAGAAGAAGAGGCCTCAACTTCGAACCTTTATCAAAAAGAGCAAAAGCGAGTTCTTTAAGGTGCTCAGAGATGAATTAAAACAAAACCCATGGGAAGCGGATACCAAATGGGGGTTGGGTACGATTTGCCGATTTTTAAAATGTCAACTTTAAAAAAATCGATCTTCACAATGTCAACTTTCGAAAAGTCGATTGGTTAAAATACCGTCTGATCAAAATGTTGACCGTTAAAAAGTCGATTTTTTAAATATCGACTGGTTAAAGGACAACAGTGGCAATGTGAATGATGTTCACATAGACACGGCGCCGCATGCATGTGAATTTCATTCCCTTTGACAACATCGATAAGCAAGCCACTCTCGAACAACTCTTAATGTTATTACGTTCAGTATTTCTTTAATCATATCAACCTGCAATTTCTGTTTTATTTTCTATAAAAATCGACATTTTTACCAACAACTTTTCAATCCGCATTCACTTTGCCAAAGTATACCTTCTTAGAGTCGATATTTTAAAAATCTACATTATAAGACCCGAAATTTTGATTACTCGGTATCATTCAACTTTTCGACAGTCGACATAACGAAGGTCGACTTTTTTAAATCGATATTTTAAAAAATCGGCAAATTGTACCCAACCCTTTCCAGCTGTCAACTTTTTGTCCATCAAACTTCAGTCGACATTTTAACACTTGATGAAATTTTTATTTGTCCTGTCGATACTTTTTTCGTCGACCATTCGTACGCTTCTCACCAAATAGTTATGAAAAATTTTACAAAATTGCAACTTTTTTCATCCGACCTCGACAAACATAATGTAGTAGGCGATGACTGGCGTAGGCCAGTCACAACTGAGGAAGTCCTAGAACCCGCCTCAGCAATAATTTTCAAGAAGACCACAGGAATGGACGGGATTCAAAATGTTGTTCCTACTTACTTACTGAAGTAGCGCTACAGTCCGGAATGAAACTGGGCCTCAACCAACATGCCAATCCAATTAGCCCGGTCCTTAGCTAACTTCCTCCAGTTGCGTACTCCAAGTTGGTGTGGTCGATTTCTACTTGTGCGCGCCACTTAATGCAATATCTTCCCCAACTGCGTCCGATGTCTGGCTGTAAATCGAATACTCTGCGAGCCGGAGTATTGGTGTTCATTCGTTCTACATGTCCAAGCCATCTTAATCGTCCAATTCGGAGTTTTTTTTGAATAGGGGCATGTCGCTGTATAGCTCGCATAGTTCTTGGTTGAACCTTCGTTTCCATAGCCCGTCAAAGCAAACGGGACCTAAGATTTTTCGAAGAATTTTCCTCTCAAATCGACCAATGATTTCTTCATCCGCTTTTGATACGGTCCATGCTTCAGCTCCGTAGAGCAGGACTGGATTGATCAGTCTCTTATATAGTCTTACTAACTACTAAGGAGATCTAGTAGTAAGTGTGAGGGATTTACTGTTAAATTGCCCTCTTATCCTGAAGAAAAAGCGGTTGGCAAGATTAATTCTTCGTTGAATTTCTGACGAGATATTGTTGTCAGAGTTGATAGCGGAGCCGAGGTAGACAAAGTCCCGTACTACCTCAAAGTTATACCTGTCAATGGTGACGTTCTGTCCAATTCGTCGATGTGGTGTGTCCGTTCGTGTTGACAGCATATACTTCGTCTTGCCACGATTTACTGCTAAACCCATATTTGCCGCTTCCTTCTCTATACTAGCAAACGTGGCTTTGACATCAAGTTGGGTCCTACCAATGATGTCAATATCGTCAGGGCGTATGCTAGTAGTTGCACCGATTTTTAAAAAATTGTGCATCTGGTGTTGTCTCATGAGTATTGCACAATTCCTCTCAAGAATAAGATTGAAGAAGTCACATGACAGCCCATCTGCCTGCCTAAATCCTTTTTTGTGTTCGAATGTGTCGGTGAGGTCGTTTCCGATCCTGATGGAGCAGCGACAATTCTCCATCGTCATCCTACACAAACGGACGAGTTTGGGCGGTATACTAAAACTAGACATGGCTCTGTACAGTTCGTCTCTACAAATGCTGTCATATGCGGCTTTGAAATCGATGAATAGGTGGTGAGTATCGGTTTGGACTTCTTGGGTTTTTTTCCAGGATCTGCCGAAATGTGAAGTGATTTCATCGGTTGTGGACTTTCCTGGCCTAAGACCACACTGATAAGGGCCGGTCAGGTTGTTGGTAAACGGTTTCAGGCGTTCACATATTTCAACAGATAGAATCTTGTAGGCGACGTCGAGGAGACTTATGCCTCTGTAGTTGGTGCAGTTTAGAGCGTCTTCTTTTTTGTGGATAGGGAAAGCGATGCTGAGGTCTTACTTTTCAGGCAGACTTTCTTCCGATCAGATTTGGCTTATGAGTTGGTAGATGTTACATACCAAGTCATCTCCGCCGGCGTTGTAAAGCTCAGCGGCAAGGCTGTCATTTCCGAGTTTAGATAGGTCGGGTGGTCGGCAGTTTTCGCTGTCGTTGGCAATGTTGAAGCTTCTTGCTGAAAATAATTTGCGAGGGGACACTACATTATAACCCTGAAGAAGGGACATGGAAGTATAAACTCATCGGAGGAGTTCCCCAAGGTTCGGTGATAGGCCCAGCTCTATAGGACATAACGTTTGACGGGGTAATGAGAATACAAAAGTCGAACGGAGTACATATAATCCGATATGGTGATGACATTACAGTCACAACGGTAGAAAAATCAGTAGATGAGGTGTCTGGAAACTGAAGTCAGTTATTACAATTGCAAAGGTATGGCTACAAGGAGCACGTCTTGAACTGGCCGACCACAAGACGGAATCATTGCTGATATGCAGCAGAAAAAAACATAGAAAACCTTACAACACAAGTGGGCGACCAAACCATTGGATCGAGAGCACATATCAAGTATTAAGGGCAGTACAGGCTCAACTTTAAAGAGCATATTACGTAGGTGAAAGGGCTACCCGGGCAGTAGCGGCCCTGTCAAGGCTAGTGCCAAACATCGGAAAACCCAGGCAGCCAATTAGAAATTTGAAAGCAAGTCAATACCTATGTACGCGCCACCGATATGGCACCAGCAGTGAATCGGAAACGTATAAACTCAGTTCATAGAATCGCATCGCTAAGAGTATGCTGCTCCTTTAGAATGGTGTCGGGGGACGCTATCACTGTCTGTTGCCGAATGCCCATCGGCCTGGATATTGAAATTAAAAGGTGTGAGAACCAATCAGAATATAGAAGAACCATCATCGAGTTTCTACACGCAGAATGGCAAAGCAGTCGAAACAACTCAACCAAATGATGATGAACGCATACGCTCATCTCTACGAGGACATAGAAGAATGGGGGAGTAGAACCAATGGAGAAGTAAACTTCTATCCGACGCAGTTTCTGTCGGGGCATGGATGCTTTCGGTAGTATCTCTACAAATACAAACAAGCGGATAGGGAATGCTGAGCCCTCCCTGACGAAGTGCCAGAAAGTTCACGATAGCTAGGAACCTGTTTGGAAGAGAACTTGGAGGGCATGTTACACAGGTAGTGGTCATAAAGTTCATAACGACGCCAAGCAGACCACAGGATACGGAGATCCAAATCCATGATGCTGCGGAAGAAAGATAAAGATACATATACGTAGTCACAGCAATAACGAAATACACAGGTGCACAATGAAATACACAGTATCGTGCATCCTGCACATACATTCCCTAACTACCAGACAGAAGATGCAGCTATGGCTTCGGTTTCAAGTCCCACACTACCGGTTTTCTGAGCTGTCTACCAAATTTATAAATTACAGAGATTTTTAGACTTCATTTTGGTGTTGCTGATGCCAAGGCCGGCTTAAGAAACGTGCCGTTCACCTTACCAAATTCACAAAACTGATGTTACCAAGTGAATCTGTTACCAACACTACGTTTCAAAATTTTCATGTAAAAAAAAAACTCCACCTACACTTCAGATTCATCATCTAGATTCTAGATAATCCTTATACTACGGGATTAAATGCAATTACTTTTGCACGCAAATTTCTGAAGAGGATATGTCTCTTGGAAAATCGACACTTGAGAATATTCCATGCATATGATTTGTTTCTGAAAATAGTTTCATGCCACAGAGCATTAATGGATTGAGCGTCTTTCAGGACGAGGCTTTGCCTTACCAAACCACCACCACCCATCCAGAAGAATTTATATTGAGTGCGTATGTATGTATATGATCAGCATGTGCAACGATAGTATTCGGCCGACTCAAACAAAAGATTGAATTCACCTGCTGAAATGTAGGAACATCTGTGTTATCGACAAACAGTGGGACTTTTTTCTGGGTTTGGTGGTTAAAAATGAAACTACAGATTGGCTCGAAAGTTTTAAGTTTTGAAAATGGCGAAAACGATGGTTGGATGCTTGGGTGTTGTAGAAAGAGTGTAGACTCTGATTGGCTTTAACTTGGCAATGCCCAGTGGTTGTAACTCTGACTACACATCAATTGTGCTTATTTCTAGCCTCAAGTGGTAACTATCGGATACTTGTCTCCAACCAACCGGATTTGACTTGCTAAACGATAAGCGCGAGTGTTGATAACACTACAAAAAACAGCAACACTATATACAGCTAGGTCAGAATGGCACGGAATAAATACCCAGCCAGCTGTTCCAGGCGGACCTAGATAAGCTGCTTCGACATATACGGACAGAACGTTGTCTAGGAATTTCAAGGGTAAATCAGGCCATTTGAACAGAGATGGTGGCGGATGAATCGAAAGGCCAAAGGCAGCGCTCAATCCCATAGTGGATACTGATGGCCCCGTGTACTAGGGGTATCTAATAAATTGGAACTGGCTCTCGAGGTTGAGGGTTGTGCTTTGAGTTAACTACCCAACCATATAAAAAAAAAAACATTTATACATTTTTTAATGGCTTCGGAAAGGATGGATTTTATTGTTGACGACACGAAACTGCTAAACGAAAAACGTACAACAACGTTCGTATGTTAAAACATTAAACAGGGGGCGTGCAAGCGAACAACTAGCGGAAGCCCTAAACAGTTAAAGAGCAGACATTACTGCAGTCCAGGAAATACAATGGGATGAGCCATGCAAAAAGAGGATGAAAAACTGTGACATCTACTACGGACCGTAGCGTAGTAGCAGAAGCAGCGACTATTCGGATGCGGATTTGTTATAAGTGGCAGACTTAGGCAAGAACTCTTATGTTTCCAAGACATAAGCGAACGCATTGTAACGATCCACATCAAGGCCAAATTCGCCAACATTAGCCTTATATGCGCTCACGCCCCGACGAAGGAAATTGATGATATAGCTAAGGATTGCTTCTACGAGATCCTTGGCAAAACATATGAGCGACTACCGAAATAAGATGTTAAAATCGTTCCAGAAGATTTTAGCGGAGCTAGCTACCTTGTTGGACCACTACCTTGTTGCACCTAAGGTAAGAATGCGGAAATCCATTACGCCACAACAATCCAGAACTATTGTAAAACAATTACATTTCGAAAGACTGCCATCGCAAGAGACTGCCATGATTTTCGCACAACCGTTTACCTTAACCTGTCGATTACCACCATACCATCAGCATCGATTGTCGGCAACGATGCCAACAAGCCATTAAATCAGCCGCAACTGATGTGCTTGGTTCCTCGCGCCCACCAGCAAGACACCCCTGGTTTGATGAGGAATGCCGATATATGGTCGTAACCAAGAACGAGGCCTAAGAGTCCAAGCTGCATGTGAAGACGAGAACGGAAATTGAGCTCTATAGGCAGGGAAGAAGGGAAGAAACTGACTTTTCAGTAAGAAGAAAAAAGGAGAACGACAACTGCACGATGGAAGATATAGAAAGGTGCCACTTCAGGAACGATGTTCGCAAGTTTTACCAAAGTGTAAGACGTCAAAGCCCAGGATACAAGGAAATATAGTAGTTGAGACACAATCGATGCTGAGGAAAAGAACCACTTCTGCAGACTGTTGAATACCGATGACGATCGAAATTCGGCTATCAAGCAGAACGAACCGTTCAACGTTGGCAATGATAGCGAGGACTGCCAATCACCCGACCTGAGTGAAGTGAGGATACCAACATCTAAACTCAAGCTAAATAAGGCTACCGGAAATGACAGCCTTCGCGCCGATCATAATTAAGCCGGCGGAGATGACTTGGTAAGTAACATCCACCAACTCATAAGCCAAATCTGGTCGGAAGAAAGTATGCCTGAAGAATGGAACCTCAGCATCGTTTGTCTGATCCACAAAATAGGAGACTCTCTGAACCACGCCAATTGCAGACCCATAAATCTCCTCAACAACGACTACAAATCCTGTCTACCGTAATATGTGAACGCCTGAAACAGTTTTCCAAAAACCTGATCGGCCCTTATAAGCGTAGTCTAGGCCAGAAAAGTCCTCAACCGATCAAATTTTCACACTTCGTGAGATCCTGGAAAAAACCCAACAAGTCCAAATCAATACACACCACCTATTCATCGATTTCAAAGCCGCTGACGACGGCATTTATAGACACGAACTATACAGAGCCGTGTTTAGTTTTGGTATACCACCCAAATTGTCCGTCAGAAACTGCCTCACCGACGCTTCAATTTGGTCCTTGAGAGGATTGTGCAAAGTTCCGGAGCCAACACCAGAAGCACAATTTTTATCTGCGTTTGCATAAGTCAAATGTACACTCAGTTTCGGCGTCACATGACATACATGACATTACCACATCATTTATGTCATGGCCATGTTTGCTGGTACAGAGAAGCAAAAGTGGGTGTAGAAATAAATGAGGGTAACGGACAGAGAACATCGACGAATTGGACAAAACCTCAACATTGGCCGATATTACTTTGAGGTAGTACGAGACTTTGTCTACCACGGCACGAAGAATTACTGTTTCATAGGGCTAAGAAGGCAATTTAGTAGTAATGCCCTCAGTCAAACTAATAAGGAGATCCTAATCCAGTCCTGCTCTTCGGCGCTGAAGCATGAACCATAGGAAAGGAAAATTCTTCGAAAAATCTTCTGCTCGTTTGCGTTGACGGGCTATGAAGATGAAGATTCCACTGAGAACTGTACGAGCTGTACAGCGACATGCGCCTGGTCAAAAAAGTCCGCATTGGACGTTAAAGATGGCTAGGACATGTAGAACGTATCATCACCAATACTCCGGCGGAGTCTTCGATTCCCGGCCAGACGTCGGACACAGTAGACGAAGTGGTGCGCACATGTAGCCGACCACAACCATCTTGAAGTGCGCAACTGGAAGCAGTTAACTAAGTGCCGGTATAATCGGAGAGGCATGTTGGTTGAGGGGTCCATTTTTATTCCGGACTGTAGCGCCACTTAAGTAAGTAAGTACTATCAATTGTCAAGAATAGCTTAAATCAACTTATCCGTTTGGATTCGGCATAAAAAAGGAGATCCCGCCATCCTGCAGGAAGTACACACGCACACATGAATGGTTGTAAGAAAAAAAGCTAAGCCCTGGATATTAACGAGCGTGTTGCGCCAAAACGTATTTTATGTTCAGCAAAGTCATTCATTCAGAATGTTCATCAAACTTTGACAAAACCCGATCGAAGCAGTTCCGATACGCTTCAAATGAGCAGGAGGCTTCAGTTATTTGATCTTGTTTGTGCGTACGGAATTTTCGCAACAATGTTGACCGAATGATTCCCAATTCCTTTCAAAGGCGTGGAACCGTCTGAATATGCCTTTCTTGAGGTGAAAAACTTACTGCTGTGAAATTTTCATGACTACGAATGTTAACTTATCTGACTAATACTAACGAGCTTGTTGCGCCTAAAATATTTTTTTTTAAATTACTTTCATGAAATTCAGAATGTTTATCAAACTTTTGCAAAACCCAATCGAAGCAGTCCCTAGCTTTAAATGGTCAGGGGGCTTCAGTTATTTAGTTCATTTGATCTTGTTTATGCATACGGAATTTTCGCAACAATGCTGATCGAGTGATTCCCAATTCCTGTGAAAGTCGTGAAATCGTCTGAATAGGCGTTTTTTGAGCTGAAAAACTTACTGCCGTGATATTTCCATGACTTCGAGTGCTGCGTTATCTCACTGGCACAGGATCAATTAAAAGTTTATGTGTTGACTCATATTTGTCCACTAGGTATAGCACACACAACCTATTGGTTGCCAATGAAAATTGCAGCAAGTTTCAGAAATTCAGTAAAATTTTCAATATTTGTCTAACGTTGCCCGTTGATGAACTTCATTATGAAAAAAAGGAAAACCCACAAAGACATTTTGCCATTAACAGATCAGATATGTGACGGGCTCAGTGGCGCGATGGTTAGTGTGATGAACTGCCGCGCAGAAGGTCGGGGTTCGATTCCCAGGCGAGGATACACCTATATGATTTTTCACTGGCCCTCCTCTCGTGATGTATCAATTGTCATGAAAATCTTATCTCAACCTAGCCGTTTGGATTCGGCATAAAACAGGAGGTCCTGCCATCGTGCTAAGAAGTACACACGCACACATGAATGGTTGTGAGAAAAAATGCTAGGCCCTGGGTACTAACGAGCCTGTTGAGCCGTAAATTTTTTTTTAGATAAGATATGTAAGGGTGCGTTTATCCTTAAATACAAACCTGTCTCGTCCCTAATCAAAAACCCACTACATTAGCTTCTTCAGAGTCCATTAAATATGTCAATCTTGTCACAAAAAAGTTTTTGTCTATAAAAGTTGAAGTGCCTTGAAAATTTATGTCGGCATTATGGAATTCTACAAAAAAAAATTTATCGACAAAATTTGATAGTTTGAATGTTACTTTAAAAAAGTCACACTGCATTGACTAAGGACCCGACGATTTTACGATGTCTCAACCATTTTCGGATGATAGTCTTAATTTTTCGTATCGCATAAGACGAATGTTATGCGAACCCCTTTTAATCCTTTTAGACATATCATCACGATGGAACGACATTAAAAAATTATTTTTAGAATAAGCACCACATGAATCAGAGTTTTATCTTCTAAAAGTAAGCATTAACACTTGTGTGTTAAATAAATAATTCATGGCTTTTGCGGTGTTCGCTGTGGGTGATATCTATAGTTAAAACTTTAATACCTTCCAAAGAGCATATACCTAGACCTACCCTTTGAAAGAATTAAATTGCGAAAAAAATCCTTTAAATCTGATACGTATAATAAAAACCGAGGGCTATACAACATCACCATAAAAAACCACCTCCATACCTACCGAAATCAGGGAACAAAAACATGAAACTTTTTAAAACGTAGGTATTCCTATATAATTCTCCCTCGTTAATACTCCTTGAAATACCAAAACAAATCAGGACACCCGACCAAATGGCTGGTGCCTTTTTGCTTCAAAGTTTTTTGTTCGCTTTAAGTCACGTCCCTGACCTGACCATGAAAAGGCTGCTGAGGGACGGTCGACAATGGAATTTCTTTCTATGTGTGGGGTGTCACAATTTTTGTCCGTCTAGATTTGATCGTGATTGCTAAGTGTCGGAACGACAGAGATAAACAAAAACATATCATTTGAGTCCTGCCACACATTTATGTTTTTTTTTTTTTTTTTGCTTTGAAACAACAAATGACCTCTTGATGGCAGGGATTAAGTTTTTACACACACATTCTAAAGGTACACTGGGAACCGTCATTACGGGCTGGGATTGTTTTATAAAGGGTTGGGGGCTGTTGACAATTCGCATTAATATGACATGCCTTAATCAATTATGGCTGTCATTTGCAGAGGTATTAAAGCTTAATGGTTGTCTTTGGATATTGGATAAGAGCTGAGGACATTTGTGGAAGGAAATCAAGTGCTCAAGTTAAATTTTAATAAATTTTTATCATTCTGTTCATCTGTGGAAACGAAATGGAAACACGTGTGAGCTTTACCTGATTATCATGAAAACACGCAATATAGCTAACATTTTACTAGCAACGACGTACTTATCTGCACCTGGGCTGTGAGAACATTAAACAGGAGAGGTGCAATCAAACAACTAGCGGAAGCTCTAAACTGCTACAAAGCAGACATAACTGGCATCCAGGAAATACCATTGGATGGGACGGGCAACAAGAGGATGAAAAACTGCGACGTCTTCGATGGACCGTGTTATAGTGAGCAGAAACAGCGACTATTCGGATTTTTTTATACGTGCCAGACTTAGGCAATAAGTTTTATGTTTCCAAGACATTAGCGAACGCATTAGAAAAATCCTCATCAAGGCCAAATTCGCCAACATAAGCCTTATATGCGCTCACGACTCAACGGAGGGAAAAGATGATTTAGCCAAGGATTGCTTCTACGAGCTCCTTGAAAAAACCTATGAGCGACTACCGAAGTACGTTGTCAAAATCGTGCTGGGAGCAAAGGTAGGTCGAGAAGACATACTTAGCAGTATTGTTGGAAAACATAGCCTACACAACAACACGTCTGGTAACGGACTTAGGCTAATTGACTTCGCTACGGAACGAAATGCCACTGTAGAAAGCACACGGTTTTCTCACCTCGATATCCATAAGGGGACTTGGCGGTCTCCAGATCAACGAACGGTCAACCAAATCGATCACATTGCGACAGACAAGAGACTCGCATCTAGTATTATGGATGTCCGAACATTCCGACGAGCTAACATCGACTCGGACCACTACCTTGTTGCAGCCAAGTTAAGAATGCGGATATCCACCACGCCACAAAAATCCAGTAATACTGTGAAAAAATTTAATGTCGAAGGACTGCAATCCCAAGAGACCGTCAAGACCTTCGTGCAACGCGTATCAATTAAGCTCCCGATACATAACATATCACCAGCATCGAATGTCGAAGTACAATGGCAACGATGCCAACAAGCTACTAGATCAGCCGCAACTGATGTGGTAGGTTTCTGGCACCCAAAAGCAAGAAACCGCTGGTTCGATAAGGAATGCCGACATATGATCGCAGCCAAGAACGAGGCCTACAAGGCTAAGCTACAGGTGAAGACGAGAGCTGTCGTTGAGCTATATTGGCAGAGAAGAAAGGAAGATCACCGGCTTTTCAGAAAGAAGAAAAAAGAGCAAGAAAGGCGCGTGATCGAGGATATAGAGAGGTGCCTATCCAGGAAAGATGTTCGCAAGTTTTACCAAAGTGTAAAACGTCAAAGCCAAAAATACAAGGCTCGAACGGAATCCTGTCGAGAAGAACAAGAAAATATCGTAGTTGAGGCACAGTCGATGCTGAGGATATGGAAGAACCACTTCTGCAGACTGTTAAACGGCGATGACGAACAACATTCCGCTGTCAGGCAGAACGAATCATTAAACGTTGGAAACAACAGTGAAAACTGCCAACCACCCGACCTGAGTGAAGTAAGGTTAGCAATATCAAACTCAAGCTTAATAAGGCTGCCAGTAATGACAGCCTTCCCGTTGAGTTTTATAAAGCCGGCGGAGATGACTTCGGAAGTAACATCCACCAACTCATACGCCAAATCTGGTCGGAAGAAAGTATACCTGAAGAATGGAACCTCAGCTTCATTTGCCCGATCCACAAAAAGGGACCCTAAGTCTCCTCAACATCGCCAATAAGATCCTGTCTGCTATAATATCTGAACGCCTGAAGTCGTTTACCAACAACCTGGTTGGCCCTTATCAGTGCGGTTTCAAGCCAGAAAGTCCACAACCGATTAGATTTTCCCACTTCGGCAGATCCTGAAAATACCCAAGAAGTCCAAATCGATACCCACCACCTAATCATCGATTTCAAAGCCGCATAAGACAGCATTTATAGAGACGAACTATACAGAGCCATGTCTAGTCTTAGTATACCGCCCAAACTCGTCCGTTTGTGTAGGATGACGATGGAGGATTCTTGCTGCTCCATCAGGGTCGGAAACAACCTCACTGACACATTCGATACCAAAAAAGGATTTAGGCAAGGCGATGCGCTGTCATGTTACTTCTTCAATCTGATTCTTGAGAGGTTTGTGTAAAACTCACGAGCCAACACCAGAGGCACAATTTTCCAAAAATCGGTGCAACTAATAGCATACACCGACGATGTTGACATCATTGGTAGGACTCAACCTGATGTCATAGCCATGGTTACTCGTTTAGAAGTATAGAAGAAGCGGCAAAAATCGGCTCAGCAGTAAATGAGGGTTTGACTATGTATATGCTGTCAACACGAAAGGACACACAGCATCGACGAATTGGACAGAATGTCACCATTGACAGATATTTCTTTAAGGCAGTACCTGACTTTGTCTACCTCGGCTCTGCTATTAACTCTGACAACAACATCTCGTCAGTAATCAAACGAAGACTTACTCTTGCCAACCGCTGTTTCTTCTGACTGATAAGGCAATTCAGTAGTTAAGCCCTCACTCGAACTTCGAATGCGATCCTATAAAAGATCATGATCATCCCAGTCCTGCTCTACGGCGCTGAAGCATGGTCCGTATCAAAAGCTGATAACGAAATCCTTGCTCGATTCAATACGAAAATTCTTCGAAAAATCTTCGGTCCCGTTTGTGTGGACAAGCTATGGAGACGAATAGTCAGCCAAGAACTGTACGAGATGTACAGCGACATGCCCCTAGTAAAAAAAAAATTCCGCATTGGATGTTTAAGATGGCTGGGACAATACTCCGGCTCACAGAGTCTTCAATTCCCAGCCAGACGCCGGACACAGTATATGAAGACCTCGCCTTAAGTGACGCACCAGCTTGGATTGCACAACTGGAGGTAGCTAGCGAAGGACCGATCTAATTGGAGAGACATGCAAGTTGAGGCCCAGGTTCCAGGTTCCAGGTTCCAGGTTATATTTTCAACTGAATGAATAATTTTTACAAACAATTTACCAAACAAGTTTTGTATACTTAACGAAATAAAATCAATCTATCCATCTCTCGGAACGGAATTGTCGTGGTGGTTGAATATTACTACCCACTGGCAAAACATTCGAAAATGAATTTCGAATGAAGTTTTTCAAAGTTTTGTGTTGGTTCACCTGGGAAAATTATTTTCTATGGAAATTCACGATTGTAGAATTTTATTCCCGAGAGTTAATTGTTCAAGGGCAGCTTATTTTGTCTCGGAATTCCCGATAAGGCTGATTAATTTTTCCATATAAAAAAAATGTTTTAGTTTTATTATAAAAAAAATATTGTTACCTCTTATTTTTAAAAAGGAAGACCACTGATTGATTTATTTCTCTTCCATTTGCAGTTAACTGAGGATCTTAAAAAATTCCAAACATTGCTTAGTAGGTAAGCGAATCCTTCTTGTTAAAATTTTTTTTTTCAATTTTTTTTATTTGAAATTTTATATTTAATATGAAAATAGTAAAATGAAGATTTTTTTGTGGGTACATAAAATTTGCGAATACTAATGCCGACAACCTACAGCAAAAGGATTCGTGTTTGTAAGTATATGCTCCACTGATACGCTTTGGTATTACAAGTACACAAGACGTTTTTCCTCATTTATATCTGAATTTTTTTATCTCAAAAAAAAAAACCCAAGCCCCAACTGTATAAATAATAAAACTAATTGCCTGCACTATCAAGTGATAGCTTCAAAGCAATTAAGCTTGTAAATCAATAATCGCGATTCGGTGTGTGGTATGTGGATGAATTAATTGAAAATTCCGCTGTATAGATAACCATTACAGGATTTACGATTAAATAGAGGAATTTATTTGCAAGCATTTAGCGCCCCCGTTAATGGAATTCTGTATCTGAATTGTCAATGAGAGTAATATACGGTAGGAAAAACAACTCAGAAGGAACAAAATATTCATAAGCGGTATTAATTTATCACAAAAAAATTTACTAATTGTAAAGTAATTCCTCTAATTTTATTATTTACTGATGAACTTATACAAACTAAAAAGATTTTTTAGTCCCTAGAACAAACAAAATTTGAGTAATTTTGGGTCCGTTTTGGGACCAACACTAACATATCAGTTATGAGCTTCGTGGTAAACCCCGAATAGAGTAACCAATTTAAAGCGAATTAAAGTGCTGAGAACTCTAGAATGGAGGTGATTATAAATCCATTACTCATGTAACTTAACATGCAAAAATTGGCTGTCGAAAATGCCTCGAGGATCACCCGAACAATCAGCTGAATTCCGATTCTCTGTGAACATGCACGTATTCTGAGAAAATTTTGAAGGGAATGGCGTAAACTCTGATTATCACAAAGGGTGACCCATTTTGGACTGTCTTGGATTATATGGACACTTAAGACATTTGCTTTCCACAGGATGCGGCTACTTGCCATACATCTCACGAAAAATTGAAAATTCTGCGCGTTCGTTTCAAGGGCGTGGTCAACTTAATTGGAGGTAAGCTGGCCACCAAGGTTGTGTAATTTGACACTTTTTCTTGTATGGATTTCTAAAGTCGCAGGTCTATGCGAATTAGCCACAAATCACAGAGGCTCTCAAAACCAACATAACCTTTGCTCTTAGCTTAGACAACAGTGGTTACATGTTGTTGCCATGATACAACTGAACCCATTGAGATGCCTAGCAGTTGCATTGATTCCTCTAACCATTAGGTCTGTATTTTCTATTTACTGCAACTCTGCCATAGCATTGGTTATTTGTAAACTTGAGACTTGTTGAATGGAATTTGTTTCGCCGTAGTTCTAAGCAACAAACAAAAACTTTGAAAATTTAATTTTCTGAATCGGTTGACTCATTTTCCGGTAGGTTCCCAGTCTTTCCACCTTTTTCCATATCTTTTCACTTTTTTGTCGATCCGTTAACCTTAGCTTTTTTAAGCCTTCATTCGTAAGCTTTATACATGCTTTGCTTCGCATTAACTTCTTGCGAAGTTCTACCGAAACATTTTAACGTATGTTACATGTACAAACATTAGCGGAAGCATAAAAACAACCTTACAGAGGTTATACCATCATAACTTCGGTTGTGCTTGTGAATTTTCCTGCATTTTCCATTTTTGACGACTCCAAAAATGCTCAACCTCTACGCTTCTTTTGGCCCACCTTGACTTGTCAAGGTGGGCCAAAAGAAGTCATCCGATGTTGTTTTGCTCGCCATTTTTATCGGTTGTCGCTCGCGCAGTGTGCCGTTGCTCCGTCCTGTTGAAACCACATGTCCTCCAGTCCTAGTTCGTCCAATTGCGGTAGAAAAAACTCGTTTAACAAGGCCCTACAGCGTGCACCGTCCACTGTTGTCGTTTGACCAGCGGCGTTCTCGAAAAAAAAAATGGCCCGATGACTCCTCCAGCGTGAACAGCGCACCATGCAGTAACTTTGAGCGGGTATAATGGCCCCTCGTGCATTACTCATGGATTTTCGGTGCCCCAGAAGCGATAGTTTTGCTTGTTCACGTGCTCGCTGAGGTGGAAATGAGCCTCATCGATCATTATGATTTTGTTCGAAAATTCATCCTCCAGATTTAGGATGGCTTCTGCGTAGGTTATACGCGTTTAGCGGTCGACAGGCAGTAGCTGATGTACGGGCTGGACTTTGTACGGGAACATGCGCAAGTCTTTGACCAAAATTCGCCTTAGGGACGACCGCCTGATGGCTAATTGCGAGGCACGGCATCCTCTGCAACAGCGGCGATATTCTGTGCACAACGGGCGCTCCGGGGTCGGCCACTCTTGGCAACGTCTCGTGTGGTCCCATACTCTTCAAGGTGGTGGCCAAACGGCGCAGTGTTTACGCAGTCGGTGTCGGACGGCCAGGGAATCGGCGACGGAGCTCGCGCTGCGCCAACACTACAGACGAATTGTTACGATTATTCCAAGTTCTTGAGTAGTGTATCGGTCCATGGCTTGTTCACTGGAATTCTACATCTGTCTAGTCCACAAATGTTAAGACAGATTTGACATAATCTCTGATCTGATCTTATAGAAGTTTTACCATCAAAACTTCTGCAGGCTTCTACCCAAACAATCGACTGATAAAATGCTCAAGCTCCGCGCTCAAGTACTATTTAATGCTTACAGAAGTAATTGCTTGTGGAACTTAGATTTAATTGCCTTATAGGGGTATAATTGTTAGTTGGGGTGCGATAAAACTAGACACCAACCACACTCTAATGTGAGCTGGATGCACTTCCATCTAATGGAGTTTTTCGAGGCTAAGGTCACTCTATACCATATTTGACAATTTTTTTATTTACATTTCCGTTTAGGTCGAAATGGGCATGATCTGACATAATAAAAGAGTTGCGCATAATTTTATCCTCTTCCACTATGCCACCGGGCTTCAATTTGCTTACATATTTGAACCTTAAAGGGAAACAAGATCAAATCTTTGTTGAGAATCACCTGCAGTGAGTCTGCAGATACGCACTTGCCTATCCCAGAAAGTGGGTTGGTAGTTCCACATGACTCGTCGATGGTCTTGTAATAATAAAAGTGAAATTTATTTTACTAATATAACAAGTTATCCCTTAGATAATTTAAAATACAAGTAAAATGACACACGACCTAAGACAATGGATCGCTCAAATATTCAAAACCACTAAGGTCCCCGTTTTCTTAACCCAACTTGATAAATCCGAATTAGGAATTCAATCCCTGAAACATTTTCGTATAGATTTTCATTTATCGTGTTTAACCTTAATTACTCCCTTGGAACACAACATTCCACGTACACGTTAATTGTAAAAGTGTGGCATTGCCAAATTTACTGCCACGATAAAATTCGCACAAATTGGAGATTACGCGGTACATTAGCGTAATTTATATCACAACACTCAGATTGTTATTTTGCAAACCATTCCTTAAAAAAAAAACAATCACCCACAATCTCTGCGAGATTTATTATGAGAATTTCATGCTTCGCAGATACATTCATTTGCAAAAAGTTCCAAGAAAAGGATTCATTACCGCATGCATTTGGAACACATGCTGTCAAGGACTCTAATCCTAATCCTTTTCCAAATACAAACGAAGTGACACATAGAATACGCTTGTCTGATGATGATACATCTCCAACTGAGTAAATTTATTTGACTGGAATTTCACTCCCTGTTGCGTGGTCCTGGCAATCAAAAACACTTGTGTTCGCAGGGGCAATCAATAAAGCCTCCCGAATTGACACTAACTTTCGTAATTTAATCACATTTACCAAGAAACACCATTAATCTCGTGAGTTAACACCGCGTGCCTTTGGTCGATTCGTTTACGAGAAATCATGACCTCCAATCTCTGAACAGTATGGGGGGCTTTTGCCAACCCCTAGTAGTTGACTTATAATTCAACACTCACACACTTTTTAAATTAGCTGTCAGCTAGAGTCTGACGTTTTAAAGGACCATGATAGCTCAAACCCATCCAATTATGTTTTGTCATCAACCGTTTTTATTAGTGTCTACAGTCTGGATGAAAACATCTTCATTACGATAAGGAAGCGCCGTCTAGGTGATCCTTGTGCAATTTTAGGAAGAACCCTCCCCCAGTTAAATGGTAAATTTGAGTGATGTTTTCCATTTCACTTTTGATAGCAGGGGAGGTGAAATGTAATCTGCAAGGATACAGGTGTGCCGGGAAGATATAAACAATGGGGAACATTGCGTATTTGTTAAAATAAGCTAATGAGCCAGATTGCTCACAATTAAGACTTCTTTTGTGGAGTGAACTTGTAAGATTTTGAATTCACAGGAATTGGCTGTATAGATACTCGCAGTCTTAAAGATTTTGATGTCTCTCGATTGTGTTGGTTTCCGTAGCGCAAGTTGTTTGGAAACATTTTTAAAACTTTGCTTACACACTTACTAAGTGGTGCTAGAGTCCGGAAGGAACCTGGGCCTGAACCAACATGCCTCTGCAATTAGTCTGGTCTTAAGCTAACTGCCTCCAGTTGCGGACTCAAAGTTGGTTGAGGTCGGTTTCTACTTGTGCGCGCCACTTCAGCCGAGATCTTCCTCTACTGAGTCCGACGTCTGGCTGGAAATCGAAGACTCTGCGAGCCGTGGTATTGGTGTCCATTCGTTCTACATGTCCTAGCCATCTTAAACTTCCAAAACGAAGTTTTTTGACCAGGGACATGTCGCTGTACAGCACATATAATTCGGCACAGAAGTTATTAGTTAGGTTAGCGTCGGATATTCGGTTGACATAAGGAGATAATCCTTTTCAAGTCAAAACCTAATTAATGTTGATAGGGACACAATTGAAACTCTAGTTTAGCTAGAATTGGACTAGTGGCATGTCAATGTAAGGCTCGTATAGTTCTCGGTTGAATCTTGGTCTCAATAGCACATATCAACGCAAAGGGGACCGAAGATTTTTTGAAGAATTTTTCTCTCGAATCGACCAAGGATTTCTTTACCCGCTTTTGATACGGTCCATGCTGCAGCGCCGTAGACCAGGACTGGGATGGTCAGGGTCTTATATAGGATCTCCTTAGTAGTTCGATTGAGAGCTTTTCTACAGAATTTCCTTCTTAGCCCGAAGAAACAGCGGTTGGTAAGAGTAATTCTTCGTCTAATTGTTGACGAGATGTTTGTCAGAGTTAATAGCGGAGCCGAGGTAGACAAAATTACGTACAACCTCAAGGTAATATCTGTCAATGGTGACATTCTGTCCTATTCGTCGATGTTGTGTGTCCTTTCGTCTTGACAGCATATACCTAGTCTAACTCTCTTTGACTTCTAAACCTATTTCGTGGCTATGACATCATGTTGAGTATGACCAATGATGTGAATGCTATTTTTGGAAAATTGTGCCTCTGGTGTTGGCTCGGTAGCTTTGCACAATCTTCTCAAGAATCGAATTGAAGAAGTCACATGACAGCGCATCGCCTTGCCTAAATCCTTTGTTTGCTATCGAACGTATCGGTGAGGTGTTTCCAACTCTGATGGAGCGAGAATTCTCCATTGTCATCCTACACAAACAGACGAGTTTGGGCGGTATACCAAAACTAGACATGGGTCTGTATATTTCGTCTCTACAAATGCCGTCGTATGAGGCTTTGAAATCGTTGAATAGGTAGTGCGTATCGATTTGGACTTATTGGGTTTTTCCGGGTGTGAACATTTGATCGGTTATGGGCTTTCCTGGTCTAAAACCACAGGTTGTTGGCAAACAGTTTCAGGAGTTCACATATGACGGCAGATAGGATCATGCAGGCGAAGTTTTTCCTTTTTGTGGATCGGGCAACGATGTTGAGGTTCCATTCTCCAGGCATACTATCATCCGACCAGATTTGGCTTATGAGCTGGTGGAAGTTACCAAAGAGTATAGAACTACATAGAGTACGCATCACAGCTAAACATTTTGTAGCCGTTTGTGACGCGGGCGGTACGTGCGAAGGGGAAATTTCGTAGATCGTATGCGTCGGCAAGGCTGTTGTTTGTTGCTGGCGTAGCAATGTGAACACTGGGGTATCAATATCAGTACCCCACATAGAAAATATTCGTTGTATGAGATGCGCACTCTATGTATAAAGCTAAGTGGGAAGGCTGTCATTTCCGGCAGCCTCATTAGCCTTGAGGTCAGATATCGGGTGACGGGCTCAGTGGCGCGATGGTTAGTGCGATGATCTGCCGCGCAGAAAGTCTGGGTTCGATTCCCAGCCGTAGCAAAACCTAACTGATTTTTCCCAGACCCTCCTCTCATGATGATCTAACAAATCATCCGAGTAGTATCAATTGTCAGGAAAAGCTTTTCTCAACTTAGCCGTTCGGAGTCGGCATGCAACAGGTTATCCCATCATCGTGCAAGAAGAACTGAAGGTTGTGAGAAAGCTTGGCCCTGGGTACTAACGAGCCTGTTGAACCAAACATTTTTATTTTTTTTAGACATCGGGTGGTTGGCAGTTTTTACTGTGGTCGCCAATATTGAATGGTTCGTTCTGCCTGACAGCGTAATGGTGTTTTTCATCGCCGTTTAACAGTCTGCAGAGGTGGTTATTTCATATCATCAGTATCGACTGTGTCTCTGCTACGGTATTCCCTTGCTCATCTTGACAGGATTCTGTTAGAACCTTGTATCCTAATCTTTGACATTTTACACTTTGGTAAAACTTGCGAACATCGTCCCCGTAGTGGCACCCCTTCTATATCCTCGATTGTTGCTCTTTTTTTCTTCTTTCTGAAAAGCTGGTGTTCTTCACTTCTTTTTTGCTTATAGAGCTCAATGTCAGCTCTCGTCTTCGCCGGTAGCTCAGCCTTGTTGGCCTTGTATTGCAATCGGCTTCGATTATGAGCCTGAAAAAGATTGGCCCACCAACCTCATCTAAGTAAAGATGTAACTCCTAGCTAATGCATAAATGGAAAAGCAAGCTATAGTTTCGTGTTATTCTAAATTTCAATTCCTTTCAAGAGCAATGATTTCTTAAGTCTTGTTCCCCCTCTACATATCTACAACGGCCAGACACACATTCCTAACCGAAATTGCTAAATCCATTCAATTTGATTTCAAATTCAAACTCGAAAATTGTTTATTGCTGATGTCACTTACATCAGATGGCTTCAAATTATGCCTTCTGCTTCAATTTTACATAAGTCAGTTACAACCCACTTTCGGTGATGTAACTCAAATGTGTTACAATCGAAACAAACCCTTTTTTATCACCGACCCCTTTCACCCTGAACTTGACATCGAAATATTATATCAAAGTGACATGTGACAAGTGTTTCATCTGTCATGGGATTAATCCCAAACAGCTTTTACATAATCCAGCTGTCAACGAGTTTGTTGCAAAAGATACTTTTTCTTGTTTTTTTTTTTGAATAACCTGATAATATATAGTGTATCTCCTGCCCATTGCGGGTGATATTTCAATCCTTCGAAGATATGCAGCACTCACACTTGGATGCCACAAATTCCTTTATAGAGTACGAATTGAGCCATCAATCCTCGTCGTTGGTTAAGGATTATTCAGTCACACAGCGTGACAGGCATTTTTGGATCTGAAAAAATAAGTGTTCTTCGTAGAAACAGCCTAGATTAGATTAGATTAGATTTGTTATACCAGTGATAGTATTTTTGTTAGCATCTGCGATACAAAAACCCTTTCACTGGTATAACAAATCTTATCTGAAATTGGTTTCTTAGAGTTTTTTAATAACCAGCAGCTGGCAGAGTTGTAATTGGAAATCTCCATTAAAGCAATTGACGAGCATACAGATGACTCACGTCTATCTAGAAACCATGCCCATTAAGAGCGTCCTCAAAGGACTTAACCGTATAGCAATACCAATCATGAAATTGGTTTCTAAAGGTTTAATACTGATGCGGAAGGAACATAGATATCTATCATTGGATTTTCATGTGTTGGAGCTTAATGTACACCAACTTGGATTCCCTCACCTTGTTGGCTGCCATGAATGCCTTCGCAGATATGCACAATTCGTGAAATTTTCGCATCCCATACACACGTGACAATTTCTCGTTTTTGACAACCCAATCGATAAATGTGGAATTTTTGTCTCAACTTGGTTGGGTTCTTCACTTTAAATTTCCAAGACAAAACAAAAACGGACCACATTTCAGACATTTTAAGGAGAACACATATTTAACTAGAAAAAGGACGAATTTTTCATAAATATGTTATTGGATTTCTTCCCTTATTATTTGGGAATGTGAA
The DNA here is from genome assembly GCA_949824845.1 of Rhingia rostrata. Lineage (NCBI taxonomy): Eukaryota > Metazoa > Arthropoda > Insecta > Diptera > Syrphidae > Rhingia > Rhingia rostrata. The sequence goes on from OX463758.1 coordinate 71,651,399, forward strand.
GTCCTGTCAGTTTCAGTGCAAGTTACATATTTCCAATTTTTTTTTTTCAATTTTTCTTCGCAGACATTTATCCTTTGGATTGCGCTGTTTCGGGGGAATTTGATATCCATATTGGGATTGAAAGCATTGATAGATTTTGTAACCACTTTTGGCACAATGGTACAACTCATGGATTTTCTCGAGAAGATGAGACGAGGGTAGGATTGTAATTTTTTTTTTTGTCACGTTGTGAATGGGTTGCGGATGAATTTGTGAGGATTTGCAGGCTATTGTGATAAGACTTGTTCTCATTCTAATCCGAGAGAAGGAGGAAATTGTCAGAAGCTTGAAGAGACATCGGAATTCCAAAAAAAAAAATCAATTTTTACATCAATGCTGTTTTATTACAGTGTGGGCGTATTATTCTGGGACGTTATATCTCTTGCAAGGTCCAGATAAGAATATTCTTTCGTCACTGTCGAAAGTCTGTGGTTTTATGTGGCGGAGTATGGATTATTTGTGGTCCTCATTACGGAGTGCCCTTACTTTTCCCAGACATCAGCTAATGAATTCCTAAGATGGGGTCAACGATGAACTCTACAATCCTTCTTAGAATGAACAAACTGAACAAGCTACAGACGTGCTCTGAAAATTACGTCCCTATATATGAAAGATATGAATTGCTAGTGGAATACGCAGACCAGGCAAGACCCAGCGTGCCGTTGTAGACCCGTTTACGGAAAATCGATGTGTGCTGAAGGCATAGGTCTCGTAGTTAACGAGTTGAAACGCCGCTGAGTTAAGGCGTCATTGATATCTATCCGTTTCTGAAATGATAAATTGTCATGAAAGGTATACTGATCCCTTTGTGGGATTGTGGAATTGGCATGCGAAATAGTCACTCCAACCACTCTGTAAAAGCGGATGATCCAAACCACAGTCTTGTTTGCCGGATCCTGAAGATCTTTGAGATTAGACCGCCACAACATCAACGATCTTTACGGTTGTTGTTTATCGCTGGGTTGTGACACAGCAGGTGTGTAATATCTTCTCTAACTTCATGATCGCTACATAGGTGATGCATGTGGCTCAACCTTATAATAATAAAATGCTTACCCGATGGCAGCCATCAACCCATTTAGGGATATAGGATTGTTCGATTTTGCGCAGCGCCCTTAATATCCAGCTAGAGGTCTTTGGTGTGAATATATTTAAAGACGCCTTCCAATATAGACTTCCGAGCTGTGAAAGTTGAAAGCGGAAATATTTTCGAAACTACATCTATCCAACTAACTGTAATTTTTTCAGTCTGTTTCGCCGAATCACCATGGACAGACATAGCGTTCAAAAACACGTGTGAAAATTAAGGATCGAGGATATAGAGAGGTGCCACTTCAGGAACGATGTTTGCAAGTTTTACCAAATCTTAAAACGTCAAAGCTCGAACAGAATCCCATCGAGGTGAACAATGAAATATCGTAGTTGAGACACAGTCGATATATGGAAGATATGGATATGGAAGAACAACTTTCGCAGACCGTTAAACGTTGAAAAACAGAACGAACCATTCAATACTAGCAACGATCGCGAAAACTGCTAGCCACCTGACCTGATTGAAGTGAGGATAGCGAAATCTAAACTCAAGCTTAACAAGGCTGCAGGAAATGACGGCCTTCCCGCTGAGCTTTATATAGCCGGCGGAGATGACTTGGTACATAATATCCACAAACTCATGAGCCAAATCTGGTCGGAAGAAAGTATGCCTGAAGATTGGAACCTTAGCATCATTTGCCAGATCCACAAAAAGGTGCCCTCTGAACCGCTCCAACTATAGAAGCTGTAATATGTCAACGCCTGAAAACGTTTACCAATGACCTTATCAGTGTGGTTTTATCCCATGAAAGTACACAACCGATCAAATTTGTACACTTCTGCAGATCGTGGAAAGAACCCAAGAAGTCCAAATCGATATCCACCACCTATTCATCGATTTCAAACCCACATACGCAGTACTTATAGAGACGAACTATACAGAGCCATGCCTAGTTTTGGTATTCTGGCCAAACCGCCCGTTTGTGTAGGATGAGGATGGAGAATTCTCGGGGCTCCATCAGAGTCGGAAACGACCTCACAGACATATTCGATATCAAAAAAAGGATTCAGGCAAGGCGATGCACTGTCAAGTGATTTCTTAAATATGATTCTTGAGAGGATAGTGCAGAACTCACAAGCCAACGCCAAAGGCACAATTATCCAAAAATCGGTGCAACTGTTAGCATACGCTGACGATATTGACATCATTAATTGGACTCAACATGATGTCTTAGCCACGTTTTCTAGCAGAAATAGGTTTAGCAGTAAATGAGGGCAAGACGAAGTATATGCTGTCAACACGAAGGGACACACAACATCAACGAATCGGACAGAATGTCACCATTGACAGATATAACTTTGAGGTAGTAATGGATTTTGTCTATATCGGCTCCGCTATTAACTCTGACAACAACAAAATCAAACGAAGAATTACTCTTGCCAACCGCTGTTTCTTCGGGCTGAGAAAGCAATTAAGTAGTAAGGCCCTTGAACTACTAAGGATATCATCCCAGTCCTGATCATCCCAGTCCTACTCTACTATGCTGAAGCATGAACCGTCTCAAAAGCGGATGAAGGAATCTTTGGTCGATTCGAGACGAAAATTCTTCAAAAAATCTTCGGTTCCGTTTGCGTTGACTGGCTATGGAGACGAAGATTCAACCAGCAACTATACGAGCTGTACACTACATGTCCCTGGTTAAAAAAAAAACTCCGAACCGGATGTTTAAGATGGCTAGGACATGTAGAACGAATGGACCACAATAGTCCAGCTCGCAGAGTCTTCGATTCCCAGCCAGACGTCGGACGCAGTAGAAGAAGCTCTTGCCTTAAGTGGCGCGCACAAGTAGAATTCAAACTTGGAGTGCCTAACTGGAGGCAGTTAGCTAAGGACCGGGCTAGTTGGAGAGGTATGTTGCTTGAGGTCCAGGTTCATTCCGGACTGTAGCGCATTTAAGGAAGTAAGTAAGGTCGTGTGTTAATTGCGTTAAAATGATAGCCAGTGTATTCATTTTGACATTAGTATGGTGACTTGAGACTTCAAAATGTTAACCTGCTCAACAGCTCGCTTAAATGTATCCAGTGGCTTATTTTTGACATTTGATAAGCTACTGATTAGTGACAGAGATGGAAAGCACATGCAGAAATGTCAAAAATTAGCCAGTGGATAAAGTTTAACCCCCATTTTAATGCAATTGACACACGGCCTAAGTAAATAACTAAAGATGCAATCAAAATGAGTGTTCCGTTCGGATAACGTTCCGTGCGCTTTGCCCATTCTCCTGTCGCCAGAATCGTCCTACCGAGAAGACTATTCGCAGTATGGTGGGTAAATTTATGCCCACTGGTCCAGTAAACGATAAATCAGAACCCGTTGTCTACGAAGCGCAGTATCTATCAAAAACATCGCAACTACCGAGAGGAATATTCGCAGTGTGGTTGTTAAATTTGAGCCCACTGGTACAGTAAACGATAAATCAGAACCCGTATGTCTACGAAACGTAGGATCTACCGAAAACATCGCCACTATCCGTAAGAGTATACAGGAGAATCCAAAACAGTCGATTTCCCATCGCTTACAAGAAACCGCCCTTCTACAGACCGCAACATGAAGAAGTTTGTGTCATGATTTAAGCCTGCACTCATGGAATACTGAACTGACACAGGGGCTAAATGGGCTCTGGAGCAATTGAAAACTGACCCCAATTTTCATCAAAAAATCATCTTCAACGATGAGGCCCATTTCTGGATGAAGATCTATGTCATCTTCAACGATTAGGCCCATTCCTGGATGAAGATCTATGTCAACAAAGAAAATTTTGTCCAAACATGAGATCCTCGAAAGATCAATCCCGAAAAAGTCAATGTTTGGTGTAGTTTTTGGGCTGACGAAGTGATCGTTCAATATTTCTTCGAGAACAACGTTGGCCAAGCCATCACCGTCAACGGCGATCGCTACAGATTGATGATAACCAACATCTTTTGGTCTGAATTGGATGATATCGACACCAACGACATATGGTTCCAAAGGGATGGCGCTACGTGCCAAAACAGCTCACGCCACATTGGAAATTCTGCAAGAGCCATTCGATTGCATGGTTATCTCACGACCTCACGTAAAGGTGATTTTAACTGACCACCGAGATCGTAAGATTTGACCTTGTGCGACTTTTTCTTGTGGGGTTTTTTCGAAGTTGCAGGTCTACCGTAATAAGTGACTAATAACAGCGGCCCTCAAAGTCAACATAACCCATGATGTTGGTCAAATTCAGACGGATTTATGCGCCATTTCTCATGGAAAATTAGACGCCATATTAAGTTCATATACATAACGGCATCAATAGGTCATTCAGGCGAATGCAAAATTTCGACGATATCCCACATATGCTTTGTTTTCTTTAAATTTAGAAAGAGACTTGTAATGAAAGACCCCTTCCCTTACAAGTGTTGTGCCATCTGGCTCTGGCTTCTGTTTGTGTGTATTTCGTTATAAATTTTTTTTTAAACCAGCGGATTTACCCTATTATTGGATAGGAAATCGCTACATGCCGATCCTGGCACATTTGGAGTGTAGCTAGTTTGTCAGCTTTTTTGTGTTCTATAAGGTCATTATGTCCTCGCACATTTGGAGCAGCGTGGCAGATTAAACAATACGAGATTTAATGCCAAGGCTTGTATGCTCGCCTCAGTATCTACGTAGATTGATATATCCTCCTGTGATATGTCCATCACCTTAGCCCGTTTAGCAACTTCGAGTATAGCTAAGATCTCTGCTTGAAACACCCTGCTTGCTAGTTTTAACGATGTCATCTACACGATCTTTTCATATTAAACCCCGAAGCCTACTCCGATTTCCATTTGCCATCCATCAGTGTCCTTGATTGCTGTTTCTATTCTGGAAACCAAATAATTTGATGGCCATTTGTGACTGCTTGGTGTTTAAGTGAAGTATCTGATGACATCATTTCCTTATACTGATTTTAGCGGTGTGTCGAAAAACGTTTCTACACGGGTTCTCAGCTTCTCGGAATCGTGCTGCGCCTTTGAGGATCCACTCTAAATCTCCAGTTCATCTGGTCCGCATAGCCTCTGTTATCAGGAAGCATACAATCCCCTTGTACTTTGGAAGTTTTTGTGTAGGCTTTGCAGTTTTAATGGCATTCTACCATACAAAGCAACCATATTTTAGTATCGGTCTTACTACGGCTGTTCATAGCCATTTCGTAACCTTTGGCGAATGTCCCCATTTTCCTCAAATTCTATTGAAAATATAGAGAGCAAGGTTTCAATTAGCTTTCCTATCAAGTAGTATTCGCAGATATTTTGCGATAGCTTGGATTTGAAAAGCTTCCAAGATCAAGGAAGAGAGTCTTTCTTAATAAGCCAGGGAAACTTCAAAAAAATATATTTTGCAGAATAAATAAAACATCGGTAGGGAAGTAAATGTAACAATGAAAGGAAAGGAGACGCCATTAACCTCAATATTGACATTCAAATGCCTTCTCCAATATTCCATAAAATATTTATTATCACCAAGATATTTCGTTTTTCTTAAAAAATAAAGTAAACCTTCCTGGAGAACCGTCTAAATTGCCATAAGACAACAACACAAAGCACTCAATACCATGACTGCTATAGACAAGCAAACAATTAAACGACCCACCAAGAGTCCTATTCCTACAAACGTATAATCTCTGGCAATAAAAAATCAGAGTAAAAAACCTCTGGTGGTATCCTGCTTAGCTGCTTTAACTTTAAAGGTTATCCTTACCTGACAACGTAACTGTTTACAAAATAAAATAAGTATTGGACGTGTTTCCCTTGATAACAAAATGTCGCCGTATAATATTTCAAAAAAAAAAAAAACTTTTAACTGCAAGCTATTGTCCGATGAATCAACGAAATCTGGAACACCGAACCCCTAGAGATAGGTAGCATGAATGGGGGGAAGTTCTTCAAACAATCTATTTCAACCCCCGGTGGTATTAAAACGATATTGTGCCGCCTTCACACAATAAGGTCCGAATAAGTCTGATACAAATGTTGGATAGCGCTGTGATGCACAACAATAGCGGTATCTAATTGCATCGTCCTGTTGGTTTACTTCTCCCCTGAGTTTAATTAATGACTGGATACCAACCCTCCCTAAAACGTTAGACACCCAGCTAAATTATATCGCCTTTATGACATCTATGTCGGAGTAGAAGGAAAGTTTGTCTATCTACTTTTAAATATACGTACAGTTGCCAAATACTATTAAAATGTTGACTAACGGAATTCTGAAATGAAGGATTATTACACGAAAAAGTAATCCTTCGCCGAAAAAGTTTCACAACTCCAACGTTAGCATGAAAACGGTCTAGACGAAGAGTCGGGATCATCAACTCGTAGTTCATCAACTGAAAATAGTTTATGGAGACTTGTTGGTATTTATTTGGAGAAATAATGCGGATGGGTGAAGGGGATAAGACTAGGTTTTCGTAAAAAAACGAAAACCCAATGGACCCGGTTATCAAGCCATACCGGGGTAGAAACTATTAATTCCGTCTCTACTCGTAAACACCTTTGAATAAAGTTGAATCAATTTTAGGGAAGACGACTGGACCCATAGCAGCATACATGCTCTGGGAATGGTATAGAGATGATTTCGAAACGAATGTTTGCCTTGAGTTAGCCAATGATGTTGGGCTAGGTTGGTTAACCACGGTAAAGTGACGGTTCGGCATGAAGCCAAGTAGCACTTATGTGCCTTTTTGTTACCACGACTCTGCCCTAGCCATGTGTCCGTCGGAGCGGAAAATTTTCCGCAACGCATAGTTTCGTCGGAGGTTCAAATTCCATTCGAGATAGATATGTGTCATCGGGGAAAAATCACTTCACTACAATTCCGCTTAGAATTTGTGTCGGAGGAAATCGGAAAAAGAATCAGCTGTCAAAAATTGCAGGAAAATTGCACCTGAGCGCATTTTAACGCAATTCGCCGGGGTGCGTTAAAAAAATGTCGGAGAAATATTCCGAACAGCTTTTCGGAAGAATACCTCGAAGCTAAAGTCCTCCGAATCGTACAAAATCGTAAAAGTTTCCGCTCCGACGGACACCACGCTGGGCCGATTATGATTGTTATTGTGGATGGGATGCAGGCGGTCTATAGATTCAGCCTTTGAGGCTTAGAAAGCGGGTAAGACCTTGTATTATTTTACCCGATATATCGCTAAGGTTGTCGAAAAATGGTTGGTCCAACGCACGCAATCTGGCTCTTGCTAGTGCCGGACATTTGCAGATGAAATGGGAGAGGGTTTCTCTCTCATTTTTGATCCCACAACTGTGGTATTGAGGGTTGTTTGGGAATCATATTTTGGACGCATGGTCTCCAATTGGCCGGTGCCCCGTGACTATTGCCGTAATTCTTGCGATATCTGGGCGGGCTCTGTTTAGAAGATCGTTTGTTCCGTTGTTGTCGTAGGAGTTTCAATTCGTCCTCGATTTGACCAAAGATTATAAAGCCATACAGATGACGCATTGAGAACAAGAAACAGAAACTTTTGCTCAACAGCTTCATGGTACGGGCGGGCGGTGTGCACGTGCACACATCAGAAACGAGATCCAAATATATGGCCTGCCGTACCAGTAAGATCCGCCATATCACAATTTTTCCTGTATGCAGTGCGTCATCTGTATGGCCTTATAATCTTTGATATGACGACATTTTTGTTAGCCTTTTCCCTTTGGAGGCAGCCTTGTTCAAGAAGTATGAGTGTATTTGTCCCTTAACCGCACCTAGCGGGATACGGACCCCTGCCGCAAGTGAACCGTAAGGAGCTAAGCGTTGCCTGGCTAGCTCGTCTGCACGCTCGTTTCCTCCAACGCCACTGATCGCTAGAACCTTGAGAAGTGTGACCCTGAAGCGTTCGCCAAGGTGGGCAAGTTCGTTTCAGCATTTCTGCACCAGTTTGTAGGATATGATAGCCAAGTTGATGGCATTATGGCAGCTTGGCTATCTATGAGAATAGCAATATTCTGGTTTTCCATGGTGACACGCCCCAGTAGCGTACAAGCCTCACGGATAGCCAGTAGTTCCGCATGGAATACGCTGGCAAAATCCGGTAGGCGATATGAAACTGATATTTATGGTGATTCCGAGTAGACTTCGGACCCCCCAACCCCACAATTCATCTTAGATCCGTCGGTGTAGACGACCGTCTCGAAATCTCTTACTTTTTCGTTTCTCTTCCACTGAGCTCTGGTAGGAAACCCTGCGTGGCAGCCTTTCTTGAAGATTAGAATAGGTGTGATGTAGTCTGTTGTCAACGTGACCACGCCAATTGGTAACGAGTCCAGGATATTACTGTGGCCATACGGCCTTGCATTACAGCATCCTGACTCCTTGAGTATTTCTGAGCTGCATAAAGTAGTAACTTTAATGTAAGGGCATCCGTGGTGCCTACATCCGGACGCGCCCGTGGTGCCTACACTGGCTGTAGCTTTTACTCAACGCGGGCCACCATACTAGTGAGCCGTACGTGAGAATTGGACGGAATTGTACACTGCTGGGTACATCAACAAGGTCATCTTTGGTTGAAGTCCCCACTTCTAACCAAAACTTTGAAGGCAACACACGCCTTTCTTACTTTATGTTCGATGTTGTGTTTCCAGTTAAGTTTTTGGGTCAAGCATGATACCCAAATACCTAGCGCTGGCAGATAGTGGTTAAGTGGTCGGTCATTAAGACGGGGAGGGTGAAGTCGGGTATTTTGGTTTTGGTGGTGAAAAGCGCAAATTCCGTTTTGCTCTGGCTTACGCCGAGGCCAGAACATGCAGCCGAGGTGCTAACCATGTCTAGAGCAACTCCCATGATATCACTTATCACGCAGGGGAATTTCCCTGACATTAGTATCCCCACATCACCTCTAGAATTAACTAGAATTTCGTTCATAACCATAAGCCAGATTTGAGGAGAGATGACGCTACCCTGTGGCGTTATTCTATGGGAAAATTTGGTTCAGTGGCTATTTTCCAGCGTTGCCAGGATAATTCTTGTTCCGAGCATAGAGAACATCCATTGACTAATAGATTCCTCTATACCTAGCTCGATCAGAGATTCAAGAAAAGTTCCGGCTCTGCTAGTCTCACAAATGTGAGCCCTTTTGAGCACATTTTTCATTACATTCTCACACATTTCACGCGGTATTTCATTAATTTCAACACGAATATTCTGTTACTGCGTTTCTGGTTTGTTTGCATAAGTCTTGCTTTTCAGATGCCAACACAAAAAGAAGTCCGGAGCAGTCAAATCAGGCGACCGTGGAGGCCAATCAACATCAACATTTCTTGAAATAACTTGTTGTGGAAAGAGGTGTCGCAGTATTTCTATTGTAGTCCTGGCTGTATGCGATGTGGTACCGTCTTGTTGATACCACATGTTAATCAAGCCAAAGCATGCAGTTGTGGCGTTAAAAAGTTTTCAATCATATCACGATATCGCTCCCCATTCACAGTTACCGTTACGCTGTTTTCATTTTCAAAGAAGTAAGGTCCAATGATTCCTCCTGACCAAATTGCACACCAGACTGTAACTTTTAATGGATGCAAGGGTGACTGATGAAGAATTTGAGGGTTTTCCAATGCTCAGAACCGACTATTCTCATATTCACATATCCATTCAAATGAAAATATGCCTCGTCACTCATTATGATTTTTTAAAGAAAATGGGGGTTGCCATGGGCAGCTGTAACATCCTATTGGCATATGTACGGCGGCGTAAATGGTCTGGTGGAAGATGCTCTTGTGTCAAGTGAATCTTAAATGGGAACAAATGCAGATCCTTGTGCAAAATTGTGGCCAAAGTTGTTGCTCCTGAGCACTACGTCGACTTGAGGTTGATGGATTGTTTTGAACACTTCCTAGAGCAGCAGTAATGTTTGGGCCATGCTTGGGCCTATTACCTACAGAACCTCCTTCTTTGAAATCATTCACCACACGATAAATGGTGCGTTTTGTTGGCACTTTGTTTCTCCCAAAAATTTCACATAACTTTCTCATCGTCACAGTAATCGATGATTGATTTTCATAAAATGTTTTAACGATTAAAACACGTTGGTTTATCGAATAATTTTTCCATAATAAATTTGCCACGAGTCTACTTCACGACTGCCAAATATGAACTGTCAAGACTAATGTTTACCAAAATGGCGGCAAAATAAGGTAGTATACCTTCACGGCGGACACCCTATAGAAAGGAGTTAAGACTGATTGGTCTGAATTCATTCGCTGTCTAGTGGCCACGTTTGGTTTAAATACCACTCGAGCGCGTCTTTACGAATAAGGTACGTGGTTTAGTATGAAGCAGCTTCTAAAAATTGTCGCCAAGCATTGCACTGTTTGGGCTCAGTGGAGCGATGGTTAGTGTGATGAACTGCCACGCAGAAGGTCTGGGTTCGATTCCCAGCCGTAGCAACACCTAAATGATTTTTCACTGGCCCTCCTCTCGTGACAATCTGACAAATCATCCGAGTAGTATCAATTGTCATGAAAAGCTTATCTCAACTTAGCCGTTCGGAGTCGGCATAAAACAGCAGGTCCCGCCATCGTGCAAAGAAGTATACACGCACACATAAATGGTTGTGAGAAAAAGCTGGGCCCTGGATGCTAACGAGCCTGTTGCCCCACAAATTTATTTATTTTAACCATTGCACTGTCGCGTTCTCTGTAGCATAACTGGCAGTATGCCGTCATGCCCCGAAGACTCAAACGGAGAGTAGCTGCTAGTAGCTTAGGAAATCTTTTCCTCGGAAATTACTGCATGGATGGTAAGACCCATACTTACTGACTTAAGTGGCGCTACGGTCCGGAATGAACCTGGGCCTCAACCAACATGCCTCTCCAATTAGCCCGGTCCTTGGGTAACTGCCTCCAGTTGCGCACTCCAAGTTGGTTGAGGTCGGTTTCTACTAGTGCGTGCCAATTAAGGCGAGGTCTTCCTCTATTGCGTCCGACGTCTGGCTGGGAATCAAAGATTCTGTGAGCCGGAGTAATGGTGTCCATTCATTCTGCATGTCCTAGCCATCTTCAACGTCCAATGTGGAGTTTTTTGACCAGGGGCATGTGGCTGTACAGCTCGTATAGTTCCTGGTTGAATCTTCGTCTGCATAGCCCGTCAACGCACACGGGACCGAAGATTTTTCGAAAAATTTTCCTTTCAAATCGACCAAGGATTTCTTCATCCGCTTTTGAGGCGTTCCATGCTTCAGCGCTGTAGAGCAGGACTGGGATGATCAGGGTCTTATATAGCATCGCATTCGAAGTTCGAGTGAGGGCCTTACTACTGAATCGCCTTCTTAGCCCGAAGAAACAGCGGTTGGCAAGAGTAATTCTTCGTTTAACTGTCAATGGTGACGTTCTGTCCAATTCGTCGATGTTGTGTTGACAGCATATACTTCGTCTTGCCATCATTTACTGCTAAACCTATTGTTGCCGCTTCCTGCTCTATACTAGCAAACGTGGCTATGACATCACGTTGGGTCCTACCAATGATGTCAATATCGTCGGCGTATGCTAGTAGTTGCACAGATTTTTGGAAAATTGTGCCTCTGGTGTTGGCTTGTGATTTTTGCACAATCCTCTCAAGAATAAGATTGAAGAAGTCACATGGCAGCGCATTGCCTTGCCTAAATCCTTTTTTGGTATCGAATGTGTCGGTGAGGTCGTTTCCGACCCTGAGAGAGAATTCTCCATAGTCATCCTACACAACCATAAACGGGGTAGTTGGTGTGGTATAACAAAACTAGACATGGGTCGGTATAGTTCGCCTCTACAAATTCTGTCGGATGCGGACTTATTGCGTTTTTTCCAGTATCTACCGAAGTTTGAAGATTTGATCGGTTGTAGGCTGACCTGGCCTTAAGCCACACTGATAAGGGCCGATCAGGTATTGGTAAACGGTTTCAGGCGTTCACGTATTACGGCAGATAGGATCTTGTTGGCGATGTTTAGGAGACTTATGCCTCTATAGTCGAAGCAGTTCAGAGGGTCTCCGTTTTTGTCGATCGGGCAGACGATGCTGAGGTTCCATTTTTCAGGCATACTTTCTTCCGACCAGATTCGGCTTATGAGTTGGTGGATGTTACTTACCAAGTCATCTCCGCCGGCTTTATAAAGCTCGGCAAGAAGGCCGTCATTTCCGGCAGCTTTATTAAGCTTCAGTTTAGATATTGCTATCCTTACTTCACTCAGGTCGGGTGGTTGGCAGTTCGCAGTTCGGATTTCTTTTCTTCATGCGACTTCTATTTTAATTTTTCATCGAGTGTCATTCCGAGATATTTTCCGTCATTTGTAATAGGGACTCGAACCGTGTTGAGAAATACAGGCAAATTGTTTGTCCATGAATCGATTTGCTCTCGTTTAGTGCAAGCCGTCAGGATTTCGTCCATTCGTTAACCTCGTTAAGATCGTTTTGTTATATTTATTTCCTCTTTTGTTGTGCCAACTGCTAGTATAGATGTATTGTCAGCAAACGTGGCAGCTATTGTATCGATTATTATTGGGATAACACGTGTAAATAGGAGGTAAAAGTGTGGTCCAAGGACGGTTCCTTGGGGTACTCCTGCCAATATTTCTTTGAAATCTGAATATTCGTCTCCAAGTTTCACACGGAAGAGTCAAGGCTCAAGATACGACAAGAGGATTTTATATAATTTTTCAGGCATAACTTTTCTTAGTTTGTATTGAAAGAGGCCTTCAATACAAACTAAGAAAAAAATGCCAAACATTGTCAAAAGCCTGCGACACGTCAAGAAATAAGGCTGAGCAAATTTTCTTTTCTTCGAAATTTCTCTCTCAATTACACCAGTTAATCGATGAACTTGGTCCACAGTCGAATGTTTACTTCTAAACCCAAATTGAAGGTCAGGTTAAAGGCGTTTCTTATCAATAATGGGGTGTAACCGACCGAGTAATATCCTTTCAAAAACTTTTTTAAATTATTGGAAGAAGTGAAATAGTTCTGTAAGATTTTATTTCATTCGGTGATTTTTATAGTTTGGGAGCCACAATCACTTCCGCGACTTTCCACTGCCTTGGTATGTATTTTTATCTAATTGCTGCATTTGCAATGTAGGGGAGTGTCTGTCTGATTATAATTAGATCAGTGTTGCCTGGATATTCGGCGTAATGTGCTGTACTTATTCGCAAGAGGAGCCTGTAGTAGCTATATCTCGCTATATGTAGCAAGAGACCCAGCTAGCATACTCAATAGTGGTAGAATGTCAGACGTGGTAGCCAGTTGGCAAGGCTGCATCAGTCAGCAAGTTGTCTTTTGGTATTATTCAAAGCTTTGTGGTAGACCGGACTAATGAAAATGATGATCCAACAACACCAGAAAATGTGTGCAAGTGTCCGCCTGAACTTGGTTGATGGTTTCTTTCATAAACACCTCAAAGGGCTTTGAGTTTGAAGTGTTCCACTAGAAATCTATCAGAACTGGTATTCATGTCATACTTCAGCTTTTTGATAGCTAGATTTGGGTTTTCTGACCTTGAAGGAAGATTTATTCTTCATTGACTGAAAGTAATTTCCTATGTTACCCTACCACTCAAAAGAATCCTCAATTATTATTTCCTAGAAACCATCCCCAATAGTTTTGCAATTCCCAACTCCCAGGTGTCTAGTTATTCATCTACCTTCACAGAAAACCAAAAGACTGAACATTCATACCTTGAGGAATAATATTCAACGCTCTACCAGAGAAGACATTACCAAATTCGATTCATCTATACAAACAGTAATCAACCTCCAACCACCGAAATACCATTTATGCAAATTGATCGCTTAATTATTCCGTCAGAAGCCTCAAATCGTTCAACCTTTCATTTTGCTCATATAGGCACATGTCACCCTCGCACGCACTGTGTGTAAGCTGATGCGATCCTCTTACATAATTAACTGTTTTTACACGCCGTACTTGTATTTCAAAACTACATCGCATTTCGCATGATATGCCCGTGACGACAGTGAGATATCAGCACCCCAGTATCTGGCGCGGTAGACCCTTCTAAAGCTGCGATGGAAGTGTAATTACAATTACAGCCCTATTTTCAGTTCATAACCGGGACCGGTAATGTGCGGCAATATAACGGAATAAACACCACCCCACCATACCATCAACATGCCATACATGATACACATAACCACACTTTTTATGGGTGACATACAATTTCTCATAGTTGCTGGAGGAGGCATTCCTCGAGGGTGTTAATGAAACCACCAAGCAAAGACATGCTTGGGTGCTTTGACTTTAAAGCTCGATCGATGGGGATGAGAATGGAATTATATCGGTTAATAGATATTGTCCTCATATAGCGTACTCGTCCTTTAATCACGCTTAATGGCCACCAAAATGGTGCAATAAATGATAATTGGAAAAGCATACAGGGATATGCGAGTGTGAGGACATAACTCTGGATCGATGAAGATATATCGAGCACATTTTGTCTCCATATAGAGGGGCTGGAGTACAAAGGAAGGTGGCATTAATCATTTTCTTATTAATTGAGAAATAGCGACACAATTCAATGTCCTTTAATGGGTTTTTTTTTTTTTAATCACAGTGCATCCTTGTCTACGTTTGATAGTAGGATTTGCTCAAGGCAGCATTGCGAAGATTGATTGCTCGGTCGTTAGTAGGGAAAGTGATGGATTTTACAAGACGTCTACTGCCATTTCTGTATATAGCTGAACATATGGAAGGGGTGGTGTTTTGAATTCAGGGCCACAAAAGGCTTTTGCAGTTTTTCCAATTTCTTGTCAATGAAAAGTAGGGAATTCAGTTAGGAAAGTTTTGTAGTGGCAATTAAGCACTTCAGTGGTGAGAAGTTCCCCTTTTTAGCATTCACTACGTGAGAGACGGAAATCTGCAGCTTTAGCAGGGTCCCAGATAGAGTTTTCTGTTGCATAGTCGGTGTGAAGTATGAAACCCTTCAAAGTCTTAATTAGTTCCATCTCCTGACAACTCCAAGAGTTTTTGATTTGTTTCCAGAGGGATGTGTAAGCAATTTAAATCAGATGGCTGACTTTCTTTGCATGCATACATAAACTTCATCCGCTTCTCTTGAAACGGTAACGTCACCATCTGGATAGCATAGTTCTACCATCAAAGTTTTGTTTTCAAAAAGTTCAGCACTCAACGAAGGTTCATACCATGGATTCACGAATGCCTGTATAACACATATTTGGGTTCTAAGAAATTCCCACGCTTCACTATAAACTGGAACCTGTGTACATTTCAAAGAGTTCAGTCTTCCGACTATTCAATTCGTCTCTTCACTATTTTGGAAAAAAACCCATCTCAGCACAACTTATCGGATTGGCAACAAATTAAAGGTTCCGCCATTGTGCAAGAATTATGCACAAAAACATGAATGGTTCTATGAAAAGAAACTAAAGACCTACAATAACGAAGGACAGAAGAGACAGTTCAGTCAAAAATCTGTATGAATTTTTAGTCCCTCGCGGCTTGACATTTACTTTTAAAGGCTCAGTGACGCGATGGTTAGTGCGATGCACTGCCGCGTAGCAGCGCAGAAGGTCTAAGTTCGATTCCCAGCCGTAGCGAAACCTAAATGATTTTTCACTGGCCCTCCTCTCGTGATGATCCGAGTAGTAATAATGGTCAATAAAATCTTATGCTCAACTTCGGACTTGTGCGGAGTCGGTATAAAACAGGAGCTCCCTTCATCGTGAAGTACACACGCACACATAAATGGTTGTGAGTGAGAAATCTAGGACCTGGGTAAAAACGAGCCTACTGCGCATAAAAATTATTTTTTTTTTGTATTTTGCCGTCGTAACGAATCAAATTGCAGAACAAGTTTTGCAGTCTTTTATGAACAAAAAAGAGATTCATTCCATGGCTTAGGCATTGACCAAAACCAGGTCAGAGCAGCAGAATAAGGAACCCCACTCCAAGCTTTCGCTTTGGCACAAACCTAAGAAAAAGAATCGGAAAAATATATTCACAGGACTATGGGGTCATACTCCTATAGTATTCTCTCAAACCGGCTCGGTTCCTATCAGTGTGGCTTAAGGCTAGAAAGATCCACAACAGATTTTAACCCTTTGCAAGGTATTGCAAGAAAAAAAACAAAGATGTGCCAATTTGTACCTATTCATCGCTTTTAAAAATAAGTACTTACGACCCAGTCCTGTCCAGCGAGTCGATTCCTCGCCTCTACCAAAAGTCAGACAAACTTTCGAGACTGTAAAACTGCCATGCGAAACTTGCCATGTCCGAATCGGAGTTCAATTATAAGTCGCAATCTTTTTCACGAAAAATATAATTTTGGACACATAAATAAATCTTCCAAGGCTCTGCCAAATATTAGGGAATACAGGTTCATGCTTCATATGTGGCTTTTTAAGCCTTGTTAGATTTTTTAAGCCTTGTCAGCTATCTGAAACTTGTCAGACACACGATTTCGTCGCATTTCAAGGCGAAGAACACTGAAATATTACCTTCCTCCGATAGAATTACTTCCTTTAATAAAATGTGCGTCCTTTAGGGTCATACCTGATTAGGTTAGGTCCGTTACGACAGACTTGTTTCTTAAGTTTCCTTTCGCGGTCAGATAGTATCTCACATTGGAACAGTGGCGTGGACTTGTCGACTAGTCCCATTTTTGGAACGAATGTTCTGTGATTGCAACCTATCGTGCCTTCAGAAATCGATTTATTGTAGCCTAGTTTGACCCTGTCTTGAACCCGGCCCGTTGAGGATATCTACCTGAGACAAGGCAGCCTTTCTCTCTCTTCGATCTAGATACTTTGAATCCAGTTGATAAGTCCAAGCGCTCTAGCATCCATAATCGCTCAATCCTTATACCAGAGGTTAGGGTTTTCCTTGTCGCCTCGAACCTGCAGGCTGGGATTCGAAGACTCTTTTGGCTGGAGCATTGTTATTCATTTGCTCGATGTGTCCGAGACAATGTAGTATACGTGGTTTTACCTATTGTACTAGATTCACATTTCGGTTTAGATGCAGCCTAGTTGGGCCCTTGTCTTGAATCAGAAATCACTTGTTACATCGGTCACTGTTCAGACAAACCGTAAGTATGAATTAATGAAGATAGAGACATGAGATACGAAGATAGGGAATAGAGACATGAGATTACCAGGACTATCGAGGTAGTGAGAGCTTCAATTTTTCAATTTCCATGGCCTTTTGCGCGCAAACTAACTAATTTTTCGTGAAACCATCATAACAATCCCCAAAAGGCGATTGGGCAGGGACTTGTAGCGGCTTTGTTTGTACAACCAAAGAATAATTTTAGCTATCTTTAAGAAGGCTCAACTTCGGACTTTGGAGACCGTTCGCCTTTCACCAGAAACTGCACAAAGCAACCTCACGCCAACTATGTTACCTTTTTGCTCTCAGGTGAGGAAAACATGGTGGCAGATGTTTTTGTCACGAGTGAAAGACATTTCATTACTTTAGGTGTCAATATATTTCAAAAGTTCTATAGGAACTTTTCCGTTTAGATACTCCTGTCAGGGTATAAAGTTATGGGACCAAACGTTTTCAGAAGTGCTGCCAATTTTGGTGGTTACGTTGAATTTCCTCCTCAATGAGTTACGATCTATAAACTTCGGCCCAAATACAGAACTCTATGAATTGGAAGTCGATGTTCATGAGACGTCAGGATACGCTCCTGACCACTGGGAAATGGTTAAAATATACCAAGGAGTACTCACTCCAATGGCTTCGAATAGTGAAGAACTTATTTGACTCAAAGCCAGGAAGTAGAGGTGTGGGTGAAAGTAGTAGGCTTGGTGGGTTGTTGACGCTCAGATGAGCCGTCAAACCATCATACCCTCTATAGTACCTGAAAAGAAAGCTGCTTTAGTGAAAAGAGTGATACTTAGGTGATTTGTGCTGCTCCATTAGCTTCAAAGAGGTAATTGCTCCATCCAGACTTGCAGCAGAAGCTGGCGATCTGTCCTATGGGGGTTGTAAGCGAATCCTCGTAGTAAAAGCTGCTGAGAAATTTGTCGCGGCTGCTACGGGGCAGTGATACAGTACGTGGACGATGTCCTCCACGACGTCTGGGACTCCGCATTTCCTGCAGTTGGTGTGAGTCAGTTAGGTTAATTCTATGGGAGTGTTCACCCAGCAGATTGTGATCTGTTACAACTCTCACCGCTATAAAAATGGAAGCTTTGTTCAGAGCTATAAGCTTGTTGAAATTTCTGCCGCCTAATTCCGGCTAAAGGTCTTCAGTGTGGTTGCAGGTGTTAATGTTATGACGCCTAGATTTTGTTTCACTTTGCGTGAATCTGGTTGTTTTCTGTTTTTTATTTTTTAAATTAAGTTGGTCATGAGATTTCACATCGAAAAATATCTGCAGAGGTCCCATTTCAGTATTATTCGACTAAAATTGTGTAGATCCAACCACAGAGCATTGATCAACTTAGAATCCACTGGTAGTGGCGATCTTGATATCGTCTTTTAATCAAGTCCCAAATCTCCATGGCTAGTGAAGTATGCATCACAAGAGAGGGTTGTTCGCAACCACTGACTAAAGAGTTTTTCCAAATGAATCTCATCCCATCGGACAAATATTTTAGAAACATCCAGGTGATGGATTCTATCATACGCGGTCTTGAAGTCGATGAAAAGATGGTGTGTTTCGACCTGAAATTCGTCGGTCTTTTACAGGTGCCATAGTGTGAAAAGTTGGCCAATGGTCGATCTACCGGAGGCCATACTGGTACGTGCAGATAAGTGTGTTGCAGAAAGGCTTAAGACGTTAGCTCAGTTCGTTGGAGAGGATCAATAGTTGGTAAAAAAAACATGGGATCGCCTTTTTGGTAGATTGGACATATGGAGCTAATATTCCTGTCATCGGGGACATGCTGTCATATCCACACCATACTGATGCTTTCGTGCATGCATACTTCCAAAGCAGGACCTCCATAATTTAAAGGTTCTGCTGGCAATCCATTAGAACTGACACCCCGTCAGTTTTTTTGTATGGCTGCTCTGCCTTCGTCAACATGGACAGGAGCGTTACCACTTCGTTGACTGTGGGCTGGTTTCTTGCCCTATACCAATCTCTCAACATAATGTCCATTCAGTAGCTGCTGGAAATACTGCCGGCATATCTATCCCTGCTGCGTCAGTGGCTAGGTTGCTTTTGTTATTTCGTAGAGCCTGTGTTCATACTTTGAAGCCTTGATTGGCTTTCTGTTAGACTTGGCGGACGTTCATCTTGTCGCGAATTTCATTTTTTTCTATTCAGGATTTTCTTGTTCCGTACTCTTGGTACTCCTGGATCAGTACTCTTCCCGTGAGGCGCGTGATATGCCTTGTAGCGCCTTGACATTTTCCTCCGCTGTCATCCCTTTTTGGAACTTGCAAATATCATCAAACCACAGACATCTTTTCGGGGTAGCCTATGGTGGATTCGGCTACTTTTTTTAATGACATTGCGATACAGGATCCACTTGATGTTCACGTTGATGAAGGATGAGGGCACAACGGGGAGTCTCTTAAATCTGTTTTAGTTTGTAGACTCTAGCAATCTCCGGATTATCAAAGTGAAGCCTTTTTTCACCATTCGCAGCTTATTCTCGTTGAACTGTCGGAGTTTGAATTTGTCTACGACGAGATAATCGTCAGAGTCGACGTTTGCCCCTCTGAATATGTTAACATACAGGATTTTGGAAGCTTACCTTGCTTCTATGAAAACATGCCGATTATCAAACCAAGGGTTCTTGCTGATGGGCACTAGAAGCTTAGCAAATCAGTTGCGAGGGACTTTGTTGGAGGTTCGAACATCGGAAGATCGCCAGGTTGCTCTCAGGATTGCAAGTCGTGGGAACCTAGTGTTGCTGATAACAGATGTAATACTGCTATCAACAGTTGCCGCCAAGTCTGTTCGTCGGATACCATTTTATGTTATGCTTTGAACTAAACCGCCAAAGATGTTTTCTTTACCGATTTTCGCATTGAAGTCTTCTAGTAAGATTTTCACAACGTATACTCAACAGGGTTCACAGGAGGTCGTACAGTTCCCATTGAAAGGGTCTTTAGTTATATACGCACATATAAGGCTCTAGGAGGTCGTAAAATTTCTCATCCATAGGGTTTTCAGTTGGTGCAGTGAAATAACCCATAAAAATAAGCCCCACGTGGCCTAATTCGCAACAAAAAGAGAAGAGCACCCGAGGGTTTACTTCTTTTATGGAAATGGAAATAAATCCCGCGGCTGTTAATGGCTTTTGCTCGTGGGGATTCTTTTCTTTTCATGCGTCCAAACTCGCACACATGCCAAATCCAACAGTAAGGCCAAACAGGGGGGTTGCAGGTGGGCAACATGCCACCCACTCACATTCAAACTTTGCATACACCAAACTGGAACAGAATTCCAATTTCAAATGGCAATAACACCCGCAGTGTTTTATGCTTTTTCGTCGCGGGCTTGTTTCCATTTCGAAAAGGAAATAAGCCCTGTATGGGCTAATTTATGTTATTTGGGAAATAAGCCCAATTGGGCATCCGCATCCTAATGTGCGCAGCTTGGGGTGGCTGCTGTAATCAATGTCCAACGTATTTCCTGGGTTGCGGTAATGTCTGCTCTTTACCGCTGGAGGACAGATTCAAGATACAAGAGCTGCGTACAAATCATTGTCCTCGGACGTTCCGGGTCTAGTTGAAATTGGAGGAGATCTGTTTTCCGATACTGTTACCCCTAGAGTACATGTCATCCACTACATGCACTACTGGATTGGCCTGGCGGCTTACATCTCTATTCACAGGGCCTGTTTTACTTTTGAAATTTCTATATGACCCGCCATCCGAATATGTACAAGAAGTCATCT
The DNA here is from genome assembly GCA_949824845.1 of Rhingia rostrata. NCBI lineage: Eukaryota > Metazoa > Arthropoda > Insecta > Diptera > Syrphidae > Rhingia > Rhingia rostrata. The sequence goes on from OX463758.1 coordinate 71,672,339, forward strand.
GATGTTGCTTTGCCTTCAGAATATCGGTTGTAGCTCTCACAGTGTGTGCCGTTGCTCCGTCCTTTCGGAACTACAATTCCTCCAGTCCTAATTCGTCCTATTGCGGCAAAAAACTTGGTTACCATGGCGCTATAGCGTGCACCATCCACTGTTATCGTTTGACCAGTGGCGTTCTCGAAACAAAATGGCCCCAGGACTCCTCCAGCGTGAACAGCGCACCAGGCAGTAACTCGGTGCCCTAGAAGCGATAGGGTGTTTTCATAAACGTCGAAAATCTGCGCTAGTCCAATCGTATTTCTTTTTAGTTGCATTAATGAACGCACTCATTCTGCAGAACATGCGCAGGCCTGCTTTAGTTCTGCATTTAAGTAGTCACTGAATGTTCATAAACATCAGACGAAAATCAGAAATGACCGCGAAACAATTAGTGATTAATCTTATTTTTGATTTATTATTGTGTAAAACACGAGGGTGTGCATTGAACAGGCGTTTGGGAGATTAAAACAAAAATTCCGCATCCTGAAACACGTCGACATCAAAAACCTGAAACACCTTAAATACATTGTGTTGTCCTGTACTGTGTTGCACAACATTATAATTGATAGAGAGGGACTGGCAGAGGATTTTGTTCTTGAAACCCAGAATTCGGAAGTGGATGACTTGCCTAACCTAAATGGAAACAACTTAACTACAACCGAAGCAAAACAAAAAAGAAACCAAATCGCAATGCTTTTCTGTCCATAATGTGCTTTAAATAAAAGAACAAATTTTAACATAAAAATTGTATTTTTAAAAGGAAACAAAAACAATAACAGCCATTCTTTTGTTAAACAAAAATAAGAGTTAATTCAGGTAGGTAATGTAGCATTCATGCAGTCTTTAGTTTCTAATTACATCTGGCAAGTCTTGCAGATTCATGCGTCTTTAGTTTCTAATTCGATCTGGCCAGCAAGTCTTGCAGATCTTTAATAAGGTCCAATCGCCGCTCCTCGGTTTTTATTTTCTCCTTCTCAATAGCAACGAGCTCTTGATGCTTTAAATCGTCTTTTTTGGCTTCCTCCTTCAGAAATGCAAGAAGTTCGTCGCCGTTAGAACAACGTTTTTTTTTCAACGGAGACACAAATGTTTCTTCATCGCCTGAATAGTTTTCTTCTGTCACCGATGATGAGCCCAAAAGATTTCTTGGAGGAGATACGCTGTGCCTACCCCCGTATGCTTGATCGAACGTTTCGAAGAATTCCCAGGTTGTGGCTTCTCTTCCCGATTCTTTATTTCGCTTTTTTATCCTTTTGTAAGTCGTCATTAGATTCTCAAATTTCTTTTTGATATCCAAGAGTTGAAATGAGAAGAAAGGATAAACTTTTTTGATTTCACAGAGCACCGTCCTCCACAATGAAATTTTTTTCTTCTTCCCAGAATTGAATTCTTTTTCCAACAGAATTCTTTTTTGAATGAGTAGCTTGGTTTTGGCCATATTCCACCCCGCAGCTTCTTCGTCCCTTCAAAAAAGATCAAATTAATATTAACCAAAAGAATTTATTAAAAAATTGCCATAGAACTTACATTTTTCGCACTATTCTAAAACTCCCGCGCTTTCTGCAGTCAAACAAATATGGATGCACAATCTGGCCGACGCTGATGACATTTATGACGTTTATGAACACACCTTCTGCAATTCATCTGGGTTTGTTCGATCAAAAATCTGACTTTATGAACACATCTAACGCAGGCCTAAGTTAGTCAGACGTTTATGAAAACACCCATAGTTTTGCTTGTTCACGTACCCGCTGAGGTGGAAATGAGCCTCATCGCTCATTATGATTTTGGTCGAAAAATCGTCCACTCCGATTATTCTGTGTTCTGGGGAGTGTGCGCTCCATGGCTTGTTCACTTGTATTCTACATCTGTCTAGTGTCTAGTCCACAAATGTCAAAACAGATTTGACATTGGCGGCCATTTGCAAAAAAAAGAGCATATCTTCCAATAGGAGGATCTCTTTTGGCCCACCTTGTAGAAGCAGCTCATTTAGGTTGTTCACTTTGTCCATCCTAACTGGAACTATATACACCACCGTTGACTCCATATTGGAAGATCTTTTGCTGCCGCCCGGAATGGAAATGTGCATTAGTGTGGTGTACTCACACACATTTTCCATTCCATTCCAGATGAAAGTGGCTTACCCCCGCTTTCATCTGCATTTCATAGGATGCAATTGTTTTTCTCTTAACTCATGGAGACTATTTCCACTTCAGTGGATGCGTCAACAATTAGAACTTTTACGCTACTGAGTACTGGGATAACACCAATCCCTGAGCATTGTTTCAAAGACCCTTGAATTCATATAAAAATACACGGTGGTTTACAATTATCTCAGCTGGGATTGTTGGGCCCTTTTTTTTGTCAAAATGAGGTCACACTGACAGTGACATCGTTGGAGGATATTGTTTCCTCGACTGTCTAAATTGGACTTCTGGTGCAATTGGTTTCAATGGGACGACGCAATGGCTCACGGCATTGAGAGCTGTTTTTAGCCAACACTTTGCGAGAGCGTCAGCTGAATAAGGTAAGATTGCCTGATTTGACACCTTCCGGCTTGTTTTGAAGGTTTAGGAAACACCGCGCTTATACCAATCTTCCAATCGCCCTATATTTTGGTGGCCAGCATCCACCGAATTGCTAATCTAAGTACATCCTGGCGAATTGCTAACCTAAGATTCAGAGTTAATGTCAGATTCTTACATAAAATGTAATTTCTGTTACAAACTTAGCAGTTTAAAACATTTCAAGCGTACAACATTCTTATCAAGGAATTCTCATCACATTACCTGGTATACTGGCGAGTTGAAAAGTCCTTCTCCATTAATTATCATTTCGGTTGAAATCTCATCTTGTACTATACTTGTCAGTATGACTTCATGTATAACCGTCACCCACAAGCTCATGTTCATTAAATTGGCTTTTTACTTTCGCTTCCAAAAGTAACCGAACATCCAATTTTCTGAACCAACACTAATCCAAGTGCTTAAATGCCCACAGGATAAAGATTTGTGTGGTCTTTGGAATACAACTGTATATACACAGAACGTTACATAATCCTCCCCCACCCCCATATTACCGAAAGGATACAAAACAATCATTTATTCTTGCAACGAATTCTGTATCGAACAACCTGGTAATGTACACATTCCCGCAGGACTTGGCCAACATTTAATGGCATGTCAAATCGAGATTGTGACCGAATATGACAGCGCGCTTTATTTATTCAAATAAATTGTCAACTAATGCCTACGTATACATTCCTGCGTTGTGCGTCGTCGTCCAGCACCGCTATTCCGATTATCCCCCGGTAACATATTTTACGAGCCACCCCCGGAGGTCGACCATTACTCATTTCGAAATGAATGGCAGGAGACATCCACCCCACCATCAGTATCAGTTAGCAGGTTACAATTTTTGGAATTTTCCATGTTGAGATCTAATAAATAAAATTCGATTGTGCACGCCTGATTTATTACGCTTGATAAAACAATTCACAGATACATTGTAATGGGGTAAGGATATTTCATATTTCAGAAAATTGTGTGCTAACCTGCCTTTTGACCGCCATGTACTTGAAACTAAGTTTGCCCTCGACTTGAGATTACACACACAATTTTGGCCAACATTTGAGGGTGGGATTTTGCCAAAAAAAAAGAACACTGCTGGGGTTGTCCACCTGTCAATCCTGAGTTCTCCTCCGTTCCCTGTGTAAGCTATCGTCCGGATAAGTTTTAGTAATTGGCGAATTGTGACATTTGATGTTTGAATTTAATGAGCTCACTGTGGTTTTAGGCAGGTACACAGTTTTTTGACGGATGACAAGTCACAGGGGTTAGGTGGAGGAGGCTGTTTTTGGTCATGTTTCTGAAATGTCACCTCATGAAATGCCTCGTCACTATTCAGCTTGTGGGGTTCTAAAAGTTTCTGGTGAATTTCGAAACAACCAATGTCAATGGGGGGGGTCATGATAAATGGTGAATGCCTCTGTAGGTAGTCATTAAGAACTGCTAACAAGGCAGATTTTATGTCCAGGCTGACAAACTCAATTTACATGTCTATGAAGAAAGTTTTTCTCTTTCAAGGTATGTTGGAACATGTTTTGGACGTCCAAATGTCAAACAGTTCAGAGTCAGGAATTGGCTTGAAACAAAAAGTTCGATTGGAAAAGAGCAAACTTTACCAGATTCTATGGTAAGTATTACGTTTAACAATATGAACTTTGCAAAAACATTTTCTCGATAGGTATAGCGATTAGTGAGAGCAAGTACCCTTTTCAAACTTTACTTTCTTAGTGTTGGACTTAGTTACCAACAAGCTACTCTTCGACCGATTGCTTTGGTAATATTATTACGATAAGTGGAGCTAATGCCCAAAATGTAGTGCCAAAGAATTTCCAAAAAAACGGACAAAATCTACTAGCAAAGGTTACAGAAATTAAATTTAACCAAACACAAGCCTAAAATGAAAACTTTATTTTTATCAAAGCCAAAGCAGGCTAGAGAAGAAAACCCAAAATTCAAACGTGGCCATTTGAAATGCTAGCGGATCTTGAACATTCTAAGCCAAATGTACAAACCTGTCCACAAGATGATCAAATGGAGGTCATTCTCATAGATAGTGAAGCTGAAATTAAGGCCATCAACTCAGCTACCATATCCTCCAAGCTGGTACAGGAGTAGGTGCATTTCGGAGTTGATTAGGTGCGAATCGTGCATACTAAGATCTCGAAGCATAACCTTTTAAAGATTTCAGATCCTAATATCTAAGTGTCGCTATAGTCTCCATCTACTGCGTCTGCCGTCTGGCTGGGAATCGAATACTCTGCGAGCCGGATTATTGGTATCCATTCGTTCTAAATGTCCTAGACGCAAGTATCGGGTGTTTTTTTTTTTTTTTTTTGATGTATAAAACTTCGAATTGAAAGAAAACACAAGAAAATCGTTTTAATGTCCATAAATTTAGCTTTATTGGAAGGATAACTTCATGCCATTAATGTTTAAATATGATGTTGGCCATGCAGCCGCCGCTGCTAGACAAGTCTAGAGTTCCAATTTTCAACCACTTTTTCGAGCATTTTGGCCCCGTATATCGGCAATTATGCCACGAATGTTGGCTTCCAAGTCCCCTCACATTTCTGGTTTGTTGGCGTGGACGAGCGACTTCATATATCCCCAAAGAAAATAATCCAACGATGACAAATCACACGATCTTGTTGGTGGCCAATTGGCAGGTCCATTCCGCGAAATTATGCGGAATGTTTCCTTCAAAAAATCAATTGTGACGTGGGCTGTGTGGCATGCAGCGCCGTCTTGTTGGAACCACATCTCATCCACCTTCGGGGCATTCAATTCGGGAATGAAATAGTCGGTTATCGTGGCTCTGTACCGGTCTCCATTAACGGTAACTGATTCTCCAGCATCATTTCGGAAGAAGTATGGCCCAATGACTCCACCAGCCCATAGAGCACACCAAACAGTCAGTTTTTGTGGATGTAATGGCGTCTCATGAGTCTCATGTGGATTCTCTACACTCCAAATGCGGCAATATTGCTTGTTGACGCATTTAACCATAAATAAGCCTCATCACTGAACAAAATTTTGCGATGAAAATCAGCATCGAGATCAAAATCTCATTTTCGGCCCATACACCAAAATCACGACGTATTGCATGGTCTCGCTGCCTTAATTCTTGCATAAGCTTGATCTTGTCAGGTCGTAAGCCAAGATCTTTGCGCAAAAGCTTCCATAAAGTTGATGGACAAAGCTGCGATTGTTGTGCACGGTGGCGAATTGATTCCTTCGGGTCCTCTTCAACACTTTGCTCTACAGCGGCAATTGTTTCTTCTTTGCGCACTGTTCGACGTCTCTGCGGATGCGTATTATCACATCGAGCATACGTAGTGCGAAAACGATCATTGGTTAGCCGAATTAATTGCCTTGAAGGGCGATTAAGTCGACCATAAAATGGACGGAGATTGCGGTAAACTTCGCGAACTGAGTCATTATTTTCGAAATCAATTTGCACGATTTGCAAGCGTTGTGGATTTGTCAACATGTTTATGGTGAAATGGCGAACCAAACTGAACATAAATGACATAAGAGTTGCCCGATTCGACCACAAAATGTCAGTTTTATCCATATTTGAAAAACTAACCTCTAAAAAAAACACCCAACACTTGCACCGATTTATGGAAGATTGTGGCTCTGATGTTGGTTTGGAGGTTTTGCATAATCCTCGCAAGAATGATGTTAAAGAAGTCACATGAGAGTGCATCGTCTCTATAAATGATGTCGTATGCGGCTTTGAAATCGATGAATAGGTGGAGGATATCGATTTGGACTTCATGGGTTATTTCTAGGTTCTGTCGAAGTGTGAAAACTTGGTTGGTTGTGGAGGTTCTTGTCCTAAAACCACACTGATATGGACCCATCAGGTTGATGGTAAACGTTTTCAGGCGTTCACATATTACAGTAGATATGATCTTGTAGGCACAAGAAGGTCAGATGGAGAGTGAACAGAATCCTCCACGGAGACCCTGGAATTTTTCTTAACCAAACATTTTTCCGAATGCAGTAATACTCGTACGGAACCCGGGAGATCTCGGTAAGTACAAACTGCAACACAGAATCCAAGGGCAGAATCAAGGGCAGATCCACGGAAACGGCTCTACACGAGATAGTGCAGACAATCGAGAAATCCATTTCCAAATCCAATCCATATCCATAAAGTATACACTCTAGCTTCCTTGTTAGACATAGAGGGAGCTTTCAACAACTTCCTCACTGGAGCAATTCTTGAATCTCTGATAAAACTGGTTATAGAGGAGTCTACAACCCTCTGAATTGTCCCTATGCTCCGAACAAGAACTACCCAGGCAACACTCACTTAACCAAAATTGCCCATAGAGGAACGTCACAGGGCGGCGTCATCTCTCCTATACTCTGGCTAATGGTTATGAATGGAATCCTAGCTAAATAAAACCAGAAACGGGTCAAAGTTGTCGCGTAAGCGGATGAAGTAGTGGTAGTAGTGTCAGGGAAATTCCCCTCCTTGATAAGTGAAATATTGGGGCTGCTCTAGGTAAGGTTAGCAACTGGGCTGCAAGTTGTGGCCTCGATGTAAGCCCGAGCAAAACAGAATTGATACTATTCACCACCAAAACCAAAATACTCAGTTTACAGTACACTATCTTCCAGCGCCAGGTATTTGGGAATCAGGCTTGGCCATAATGTTAACTGGTAACACGACATCGAACACAGAGTAAGGAGGCGCGTGTTGCCTTCAATGTGTTCAGCTAAATCTTTGGAAAAAGAAATGACGTCAACCAAATATGAACTTTTGGATGTACACAGCTGTAGTACGTCAAATTCTGTCAAATGGCTCACTAATATGGTGGCCCTAGTTGAGTAAAGGCTTCAACCTAACAAAAATAAAAAGGCTGCAAAGAACAGCCAGTATAGGAACCACGGGCGCACTGAGGTCGGCACTAATGGATACCCTTCCTGCGCTATTGCATCTCTTGCATCTGGACCTACATATTTAAGATACCGCACTATGCAGCGCAGTGATACTCATAAAGTCAGAATACTGGACTACATGGCCGTATGGATACAGTAGTATCCTGGACTTTTTTCCAAATCGAATGAAGATCTTTCCAACTACACATCAAAACTAACCTCCAAGAAAGGCTTCCACGTAGGTTTCGCTTTCCAGAGCTCAGTGGAAGGGAAACGAAAAAGTAAGAGATTTCGAGACGGTCGTCTACACCGAAGGATCTGTGGTGTGGGGTCCTGTGTATACTCGGTATCACCTGAAATGTCAGCATCATAACGCCTATCGAATTTTTCCAGCATATTCCAGGTTGAACAACTGGCTACCCGAGACTGGGGCGTGGCACTAAAGAAAAGCAAAACACTGCCATCCTCATATATAGTCAAGCCGCCATTGAAGGCCATCAATTCGGCTTCCATATGCAGCAACTACGGGAACGCAAATGAGAGAGAAACCCTCTACCATTTCATATGCAAATGTCACGCACTAGCCAGAGCCAGATCGCTTGCATTAGATCAACTCGCGTAAACCTGTAGGCTGGATCTAGATATCGCCCGTATAACATCTCCAATAATTGCCTCCTAAATTAGCCCGGTCCTTAGCTAAATGCCTCCAGTTGCGCACTCCAAGTTGGTTGTTGTCGGATTCTAGTTGTGCACGCCACTTAAGGCGAGGTCTTCCTCTACTGCGTCCGACGCGAAGTCTGGCTGTGAATCGAAGACTCTGCGAGCTGGAGTATTGGTGTCTATTCGTTCTACATGTCCTAGCCATCTTAGACGTCCGACGCGGAGTTTTTTTTGCACCAGGGGCATGTCGCTGTACAGCTCGTATAGTTCTTGGTTGATTCTTCGTCTCCATAGCCCGTCAACGCAAACGGGACCGACGATTTTACGAAGAATTTTCCTCTCAAATCGATTAAGGATTTCTTCATCCGCTTTTGATACAGTCCATGCTTTAGCGCCGTAGAGCGGGATTGGGATGATCAGGGTAGTTCGAGTGGAGGCTTTACTACTAAATTGTGTTCTTATCCCGAAGAAACAGCGCGCGGTTGGCAAGAGTAGTTCTTCGTTTAATTTCTGACACGAGTTGTTGTCAGGACTAATAGCAAGGTCGAGGTAGACAAAGTCCCGTTCTTAATTACTTAAGTGGCGATACAGTCCGGAAAGAACCTGAGCCTCAACCAACATGCCTCTCCAGTTACCCCGGTCCTTAGCTAACTGTCTCCAGTTGGGCACCCCAAGTTGGTTGAGGTACGTCTCTACTTGTGCGCGCCACTTATGGAGAGGACTTCCTCTGCTGCATCTGACGTCTGGCTGGGAATCAAAGAAGTTCTTGGGTTTTGCACAATCCTCTCAAGACAGATGCAAAATTTGGTCGGTTGTCGACTTTCTTGGCATATAACCACACCGATGTTAAGTATTGATTTTTTCTTCTTGGGTTTTTTTTTCAGGATCTGTAGAAGTGTGAAAATTTGGTCGGTTGTGGACTTTCCTGGCATATTGCCACAATGACAAGGGCCGATCAGGTTGTTTGTAAATGGTTTCAGGCGTTCACATATTACGGCATATAGGATCTTGTAGGCGATGTTTTTTTTTTCTTTATAATTTACACGTACTCAAGGGGTTATGAATACCCTTTTATATGTTACCATAGTACGACCGTTAGAGAAGGGGAAGAAAGAGAGGATAGGAAAGATTTTGGATGTAGTGGAGACTTAAACTCCATGGGTGGTGTCCGAACTAGCTTCGGGGAGTCACTTTTTCTTGTGTGTGGATTTTGGTTGGGATTGAACGCGCAACCTTCCACTCAACAGACGAACACATTACCACTACACCGCGGCCACCCACTGATGTTGATGAGACTTATGTCTCTGTAGTTGGCGCAGTTCAGAGGGTCAATTTGTATGCGAATCGCCCAAACGATATTTAGGTTCATTCTTTAGGCATACGCTCATTCGACCGGTTTTGGCTTATGAGTAGATGGATGTTACTTACCGAGTCATCTCCGCCGGCTTCACATAGCTCTGCCTTGTTCAGCTTGAGTTCAGATATTGCCATACTCACTTCACTTAGGTCGGGTGGTTGGTATTTTTCGTTGTATGTCGTTGCCAATGTTGAATGATTCTTTCTGCCTGACTCACGCTGACAGGCAGGTTCGTCATCGCCGTTAAACATTCTGCAAGTATGGTTTTTCCATACCGACTGTATCTCAACTACGATATTTCCTTATTCACATAGACAGAATTCTGATTGTGCTTTGTATCCATGGCTTTGCGAACATCATTCCTGGAGTGGCACCTCTCTACATCCTAGATTGAGAGCTTTTCTCGCTCCTTTTTTCCCCTTCTGAAAGGCCGGTATTATTCCCTTCTTCGCTGCCTATTACGACATCTCTTGTCTTCACCTGTAGCTAAGCCTTGTAGGCATTGTTCTTGGCTGCCAGCAAGTCCTGAAGTGCAACCCAGAAGAAACGCATCCTCTCATAGCAAATATAGAGGCAGCTCTAGAGATATATTTTTAGAAAGAAATCCCCTCTTGGCAGTGGGGAGATATATTTTTAGAACCACGTTTGCGCTACCTATATAAATAGAAAAACTTGCAGTATAACAATAAAAATCCACAACTTATGGCTATTAAATGAAAACTCACTCTATGATTGGAAACAATAAAATTAAACTGTTTCAAGACCAAATGGTGCCTCTACCCAAATCGGTCTTAAATCCATTAACCATTTAGTCATGGTAATTATACTCATCATAACTGTTCATCCATTAACGGAATAAAAATAAAATTTTAATTTCCTTTCGTTAGATTTCTCCGTCTGTTGCTAGGTTAGATGAGCTCCTCAGGCCCTCTTATGCTAATAAAAGAACGCTCTTAAAACACAATTAACTGCCATTAGGTAATTCCTCATCTGTTAATGTGGGCGAGTTAACTCTGAAGCTGTTCTTCGGTTGAAATTAAATTTGTCGCTTCGCAATAAAATATTAAGTATCCGCTTTCAGTGTTCTCGATAAAATTGAATTAAGCCTGCATACCAAAAGACAGCAGAGGAATTCCAGTTCACGGCAACGGCCCATGAATCCTTAAACGACCCATGTTATGCGCTGTGGTATGTGCAAATGTAGCCGTGCTTTATGACGAAATTTAATCATGTTATCCCGATTCTTGTGCCGTATAAATGTACATGATACCCTCTCGCAGGACTGAAATGAAATTTTTTTCCTTTCTCAGATTGGCCGGCACTTTATTCAGCTTTGGCTGTGGAAACTGAACAGGAGTGATGGTACTCTTGGGTTTTGGTTTGGGTGCATGACAAGGTAATGGCCTTAGACTCATGTATCCAGGTTTACAAATTAAATTTTTATGAAATTTATGTCAGCTCGGGTAACGTATGACAGACTTTTAAGGATGGGGGCCAGTGTCAACGAAGGTATAAGTCAACTCGTATTATTTTTTTTTTAATGATTTTTTTATGAGGACTGAGAAAATATTCCATTTTAACGCATGATAAATATTTGCAAGGCTCGCTGACGCCAAATAAAAGAGTGCTTCAGGTGGTGTGGTTAACTCCACAAGGAATTTCAAATATCAACAACCAGACCAAAAATCAAAATCATCTCGAAGTATGTCCAAAAATGTTCCCTATCCCATAGGGGTATACAAGTTTTGATACATAGTTTGTAACATAGTAAAATAATTTAGCTATATATACCTCAAAGTATATGGATCGACTCAGAACCGCTAGCTGAGTCGATTAAGCCATGTCTGTCTGACGTCCGTCCGTCCGTCTGTAGGTAACCAGTTTTTTTGGCCTTAAATCTTGAGGTAGGATATTGAAATTTAGTACACGTGATCCTTGTACATGTTTTTCGAACAAGTGTTAACATTTTTGAGATCCGCCCACTGCCACGCCCCCTTTAAAGACAAAAATCTAATATTAGGACAAACCGTTAAAAATTTTGAAAAAGTGTCTGAACAATATAACTAGACAATCCTAATGTCTATATTTCGTGTACACAAAGTTTTTAGCCACGCCCACTTTTTGGAGGCGTTTTCATACAAAAGCCATTTGGCTTTTTCTACTAATTTTAGGACAAACCGTTAAAAATTTTGAAAAAGTGTCTGAACAATATAACTAGACAATCCTAATGTCTATATTTCGTGTACACAAAGTTTTTAGCCACGCCCACTTTTTGGAGGCGTTTTCATACAAAAGCCATTTGGCTTTTTCTACTAATTTTAGGACAAACCGTTAAAAATTTTGGAAAAGTGTCTGAACAATATAACTAGACAATCCTAATGTCTATATTTCGTGTACACAAAGTTTTTAGCCACGCCCACTTTTTGGAGGCGTTTTCATACAAAAGCCATTTGTATACCCTACGCCATACCATGTGCAGTAGAAAAACGTTGTTTTTGGTAGAACCATACAAGATTTTGCTGAACTGTCTGAACAATATGGTTGCGACAATTTATATTTTAATATTTCTTTGCCATAAAATCCACATTTAAGGGATAATAATTGTAAGCATGGGATGTAAATGGGGTATAAAACAATCCACACAGTAGATTGTAGCCTTCTCATATTTTTTTGATACATGAAGTTAAAATTTTCAATTTCGTTAAAGAATTTCTTGTATAGGGCTTTTGTAGAGCTTTAGCACTCGGAGGATAAAGAAATTTTTGAAGACATTGTTTCAGTGTAAACCAATTTAAGATTTTTATGGATACATCCACAGGCACCATGGAAATGCAAATTTGTATAAAGCTCCTATAAATCTTTCAAAGTAAATATGTTGGTACAAGAAGTCAAAGCTTCGATAAGACTTCGAGTTCTATTTTAATTGTTATCAGTAAAAATATTTGTTTGGTTACAGTGGCATAGTGGTTTGTGCGTTGCACTTATAAGCGTTCGGTCAACTACAAAAATATAATACAAATTTTTGGCCTAATAGGCTCGGTATTACCCAGGGCCGAGCTTTCTCACAAGCATTCATGTGTGGGTGTGTACTTCTTGGACGATGGTGGGACATCCTATTTTATGCCGACTCCGAACGGCGAATTTCAGATACGCTTTTCTTGACAACTGATACTACTCGAATGATTTGTCAGATCATAACGAGAGGATGACCAGTCTGACAAAAAATCCAAGAGTAATGCTTTAATGCAAATCTTCTCAAATTTGCCGTTCGGATTCAGGATTTAAACAGGATGTTCTCTTCTTTGTGGCAAAAATTTGTTCAGAGCCGTATACAGGCCGCTTATGCCAGATATTGCATTTTGTGGTAAATTTTGGTTTGGAGACATAAAAGATGCAAGAACTTGCGATCGAATGTTGCATAGAAGTAATTTTCCCTTTCGTTTCGACATCAAATAAAAAGTTTATTAATGAAAGCTTTATAGAAGCATTTTGCTTTCTATCAATTAATGCAACAGGACCTTGCTTAGATCAACTTAACATACTGCATGACATTAAGTGGGAAGTGACACAGTCGTTGGATGACAGATATTTGGAGCTGCAAAGCTTTCAGAATCGTCACCAAAGCGCGATTTATCAGTCTCAAAAAGGCCACACGCCTCCATTGCATGTGAAATGAGGGGTTTTTTGACCATGCGCATGTCGCTGAACAGCTGGTATAGTTTATGGTTGAATCTTCGTATCCGTAATCCCTCAACGCAAACGGGACCGAAGATTTTTCGAAGAATTTTTCTCTTGAACCTTCCAAGGATTTCTTTATCCGCTTTTGAGATGGTCCATGCATCAGCGCCGTAGAGCAGAACTGGGTCTTATATAGGATCTTCTTAGTAGTTCGAGTGAGGGCTTTGCAATTAAATTGCCTACTTAGGCCGAAGAAACAGCAGTTGGCAAGAGTATTTCTTCGTTTAATTTTCGATGAGATGTTGTTGTCAGAGTTAATAGCGGAGCCGAGGTAGACAAAGCCCCGTACTACCTCAAATTTATATCTGCCAATAGTGACATTCTGTCCAATTCGTTGATGTTGTGTGTCCTTTAGTGTTGACAGCCCTCATTTACTGCTAAACCCATTTTTGCCGCTTCCTTCTCTATACCATCAAACGTGGCTATGACATCACATTGGGTCCGACCAATGATGACAATATCGTCGGCATATGCTAGTAGCTGCACCAATTTTTGAAAAGTTTTGCCCCTGGTATTGGCTCGGGAGTTTTGCACAATCCTCTCAAGAATCACATTGAAGAAGTCACACGACATCTGTTAGCCTTGCCTAGATCCTTTTTTTGGTATTAAATGTTTCTTTGAGGTCATATTCGACCCTGATGGAGAAGCACAGATTCTCCGTCGTCAGCGTACAAAAATGTACGACTTTGGGCGGTATACCAAAACAGTCTGCAGAAGTTGTTCTTCCACATCCTCAGCATCGACGGTGTTTCAACTACGATATATCCTTGTTCATCTAGACAGGATTCTGTTCGAGCCTTGTTTCCTGGGCTCTGATGTTTTACGCTTTGGCGACCATATTTCTTGACCTTTTTTCTTCTTTCTGAAAAGCCGATGTTCTTTCCTTCTTCTCAGCCTATACAACTCAGTGGCAGCTCTCGTCTTTACCTGCAGCTTAGCCTTGTAGGCCTCGTTCTTGGCTGCGAGCATCTGTCGGCATTCCTCATCAAACCAGGGGTTTCTTACTGGTGGGCGCGATAAGCCTAGCACATCAGTTGCGGCTGATCTAACATTGATCTGGAGACCGCTAAGTCCTCTTTTGGATATTGAGGTGAGGAGTACGTGTGCTGGCTATATTGGCATTTCGTTCCGTAGAGAAGTCAATTAGCCCAAGTCCGTTACCAGACGTGTTGTCTTGTAGGCTATGTCTTCCGACAATACCGCTAAAGACGTCTTCTTTTCCTGCCTTAAAAAATCTCCCAGAACGATCGTAACATCGTACTTCGGTAGTCGCTCATAGGTTCTGTCAAGGAGCTCGAAGAAGCAATCCTTATCTATATCATATTTTTCCTCCGTTAGGGCCTAAGCGCGCATAAGACTTATGCTGGCGAATTTAGCCTTGATGCGGATTGTTACAATGCATCAAGGTTCGCTAATATCTTGCAAACATAAGACTTCTCGCTAAGTCTGGCACTTATAGCACATCCGCATCCAAATAGTCGCTGTTTCTGCTCACTATAAAACGGTCCGTAGTAGATGTCACAGTTTTTCATTCTTCTTTCGCCCGGCCCATTCCACCGTATTTCCCGGATTGCAGTCATATCTGCTTTGTAGCTGTTAAGGCCGTCCGGTATTTGTTCGCTCGCACCTTTCATGTTTCACATGTTTCACACCTGGGTGCAGATACAAACCTCGTTGTCCTTTTTTTCGTTTAGCGGGGATGTTAACAATAAAATCAATCCTTTTCGAGGATTTTCGTTGCTTCGTAACATAAAGTTTTTTTCCTGGAGGGCCAGTTCCAATTTATTGATTACCGCTAGGACACGGGGCAATTAGTATGCGATTGATGAGCGTCTTTCAGTTCACTCACCCTCATCTCTGGGGTCTGACTTCCCTTTAAAATTTCAAACAACCTGTTGTCCGAATATGTCGAAGCAGCTTTTCCAGGTTTGCCTGGGACAGCAGGCCGCGTATTCGTTCCGTGCCGTTCTGACCTGACTGTTTATAGTGTCACGCTGTTTCGCGTCTTGTTATCAGCACTCGCGCTCATCGTTAAGCAAGTCAAATCCGATTGGATGATACCAGTATCCGATGGTTAGAGGTAAAAATAAACACAATTGATGAGTAGTCATAGTTACAACCACTGGGCATTGCCAAGTTAAGGCCAGTCAGAGTCTACCCTCGTTCTACAACACCCAACTCTACATTCTATAGTCATGATATATTACGCCAAGTTTTAGAAGGACATTTTTGTAAAACCAAAACCAAAAACTCAATATGAACTAAAAATTCAGTCAATGTCGTCCCAAGAAAAATCCCCACGTTTGTTCACTTTCATATGAGAGGCTTAGCCCTTAATAGAATTAAACAAATTCGCACAACTAATTTGAAGCCGTCCCATACACACAACTTTCACTCATTAGATACGTATCTCAAAGGTGTATATTCGCATCGTGAAAATTATTTTAATCCGAACTTAGAGCGAATGACTTACATTTCGTAATATTCTGTCAACCCTATGGAATCGCCTTTTATGTGGCATACATCAAAAGGGTTCTTGTCGAACCTTAAGATGAAACCAAGTCTCCCACCCTTCTCCACCATAATCCCGATTCCAAGACATTGTTTGCATTACAACGTTACATGACACAGTTCAAGATGTCAGGGGCACATCCACTTTCCAGTACCACTACCATTCAAAAGCTGAGATAAAACAATTTCTCTACAGCACTTGGTAGGTACTGGTGTAGGATGAGAAGCAGTGGATTTTATTATAATTGCAAAGATGATATCATGTCAGTCTGGAGTACATTAAGACGCCATCATATTACGCACTCGTACCCACCTTACCCTAATCCCGCACCGTCACACCCCCATCCGCGATCCGTATCTCGGGTGTTTATTGTGATACGTCAAAAATTCCAAAAAAATAAATCCCAAACATACTCTGGAATCGTTGTTTTTGTAACAATAAACACAAGTGTTAGCATAAATCCACAACCCGAAGGAAACTCTTTCCCATCCCGCCCGTCCTTTTATGCGCTCCAGAGTGTTTTTTTTTTACGCGTGATCTTATTACCCCATGCGAACTTCATAAAAAAATGCAAAAATTTATTTTCATAAGTGCCGGGCCCGTGTTAACGAGTGTTCAAGGCGTTAAGCAGACTTCATGTGGTGCTTTAATTTTTATAGATACTTGTATCTAGTTCCTATTGTGTAATTGTGTTGTATCTACTTTACCTATATACGTGTTTGAGTACTTTCACGTTCCGAATTCCAATTGAGACGAAAATAATTTATTAATGTATCTCAACAAATGATGCGAAATAAATACATCTTCCTGTGTGTGAAGTTTTGTATGTTTGCCCAGCTGTATCTGCTCCGGTTTAACGGTTTTGTTTATGTTTATTGTGCTAACAATTTCTGTTTGATGTTACGAAACAGTAATTGGAAAATAATGTTGCCTCTGGAAATGGAGGACATGGTCATGTCACGATGTCAGGAAGCTATATAAAATATTCTGCTTATACAGGATGTTGAAGGCAATATCCTGCAGCACGTGTGTACATAATAGCTCCGATATGTTGAGATATTCTTTGGGAATTTACAACTTCAATTGGAATGATGTATGTTGAGTTTGTATTACAGGGCAATCTGTAATCGATTTAAACCGATGCAGGTAGGGCCATCAAAACTGAAAAAGATGATCTTTATCTGGTACAAGTCGTATACGATGATTTCGTTTTAGTTACATAAGAGACGTGTCTGGGATGAACATGGGCCTCAATCAATATTCTTCGCTACTCTCTGGATCAGTATTCTTCTGGTCCTTAATTAACTGACTCTTGTTGCGCACTCCAAGTTGGTTGAGGCTGATTTCTACATAAGAGCCCCACGTTGTGTGAGTTCCCCCTCTACCCAGGTTTGTGTTCACTTTTCTATATGCTGTAGCCAATGCGTACATTTTTTTTTTAAGTTCATCTCCCCGTACAGCATCGCATCCAGAGGAGCTTATGTTATGTTGGGTAGTAGTGGCTGCGATGCGCTTGCACACTTTGACCATAAAGGTCCGTTTTAGAACCACGTGGATCCATCGGCTTCCCTATATTCGTTCGCCTAATTGAACCATTCAGAGCTAACTATATAGCGTAGGCGATTTCTGACATTAATACTGGCCAGCTCACCAATGATTATCGAGGAAATAGTATCCAAGATGAAGCTTCCTTTTGTCTGAGAGACCTGGACAAGAGCATAGAAGTTGTGTAATACTTTCCTCCTTTTTCTCATCTAAGCAGCTTCAACAGTTATCATTGCTGAAAAGGCCTAGGTTTTTGCGTGTAGGCATATAGGGCAGTGGCCTGTGAAGACACCGATTATGGTGCTGATATTTAAACCATTCAGCATTGTTGGAGAAGATGGAGCGCTCCTGGTTACATTAAAACCAGAGTTGCTTGGATATTTGAACCTTTCTGCCGTTTTTCCATCTGCGGTTTGCTTTCTTGATCGCATCCTGTTTGTTCTGCAATTTATATGTAGCGAAGAGCATACCTAACACATCTACTGGTGGTAGAATGGCCCTGTCTGGCAAGCTCATCTGTCTTGCAATTCACTGGTATGTCTCCGTAGCCCGGCACCCATTAAACCCAAAAATGCTCCGAGATTTTATTAATACACTGTCGGCGTTCGTGGGCTGATTTCGAATTGAACGATGTGGCTTCCAGGGATTTGATTGCCGCTCGGCTGTCGCTGAAGATGGTAATATACTTCGTGGATATTACTTTCTTTTTCAGGTAAGACATGGCTGCTTTAATGCTACAATGATCGAGAAGGCGAAAGGGTATGCTAAGCACCACCACCCATTCCAGATTCTGTTTTAGACCCACCCGTGTAGATGTGAATCGAGTTGTTTGTTCCAAAAAATGTGACTCCCCTTTAAGGTGACTGAGAATGGTTGTACTGAAGTTATGCTTCAAACTGAGTTGGGTAGTAGTTGTGCCGTCTAGATGTAAGACAGCTTCTAGGGCTGCGGACGGAATTGTTCTAAGAGCTCAGCTAATGCATATGCTAGCTGATCTTTAAACTTTACCTAGTAGGTTGCGGTTGGAGGTTATTTCTAAATCCATCTACCAGACTAAGACAACATACAGGAGTATAGGTCTGATCATAGACACGTAAAGCCAGAAGGAGATACAATGTGGTTGTACGGCCCCATTTCTTTCCGATTGCCTTTTTACTAGAGTATAGGTATAAGGCTACGGTGGCTTTTTTTAACGCGTTTTTGGATGTTGGCCTTCTAGTCCTAGCTCTCCAAACCAGACTCAGGTATTTGGCTGGTTCTGCGAACTTGAAACTGAGCTGTTGAGCAACAGTTTCTGTTTTTTTTGTTCTCAATACGTCTTCTGTTTTTTTTTTTTGCTTTATAATCTTTGGTAAGACTAAGTTTTGGTCGGCTGTTGAAGTGCGATTAAGTCATCCGATAGTGGAGAAAACGCACTTGGTCGAACTCCTCTTGCTGAGTTTGCTTTTTTATGATCCTGATTGAGAAAGCGAGTTCGCAATGGTCACTATCGTACTCAAATGCTAGCACAAAATTCCACCCGGGTTCGTTATTCGTTAGTTCTAGTCGATAGTCCATAAGCGTCAAGTTAAAGAAAAAATGTCCTCTAGTGTAAAACGGGATATCCGTCGAGTACAAACTAAATTTATACTCAATAATATTTTGCTATCTTCAAATTTGAAGCAATCTATCCCTTGTGTTCGAGACTGTATAAGCCAAAGGGTGTATTATTATACACTAAGCGGAGAAAGTTTAATTCTTAGGTCTGACATCCTTAAAACCCGAGAAGGGTACAGTCAATGAAATCATATCTTGACATACGCCCTGCTAGGCGACAAGATAAACCCTAACCAATGCAATGAAGTTTTGAGAGGCGTGCAAACTATGACAAGAGAGTTTAAATCCTTTGCATCCGGGGAAAAGCACCACCAAGTTAATTTCGATCAACAAAGCTGATGACATATGGCCTTACCAGATGTAAAGGGTCTTTTATTAAACGCTTCCTATCTTTAAATTATTCCTATAGACCTGCGACTTAAAAAAAACCTCACAAGAAAAAGTCTAGTTCGATCAAATCGCGGAATCTCAATGGCCAGTTCACATCACCTCCACGTGAGATGACCATGCCCCCGAATCGCTCGTGCATAATTTGCAATATGGCTTGAGCTGTATTACACGAAGCGCTGTCCTGTTGTAGCCCGTTGCGGTCCAAAACATCCAATTCAAGATTATGGCCTTACTATCGTCGCTCTCAAATAAATTTGGACCGATGAAGCCGCCGAGCTGTATAGCGACATGCCCCTGGTCAAAAAACTCCGCATTGGACATTTAAGATGGCTAGGACATGTAGAACGAATGGACACCAATACTCCGGCTCGCAGAGTCTTCGATTACCAGCCAGACTTCGGACGCAGTAGAGGAAGACCTCGCCTTAAGTGACGCGTACAAGTAGAGACCAAATCACAACCAACTTAAAGTGCGCAACTGGAGGCATTTACCTAAGGACCGGGCTAATAAGAGAGGCATGTTGGTTGAGGCCCAGGTTCATTCCGGACTGTAGCGCCACTTAAGTAAGTAAGTAATTTGACAGATGTAGCTTCAACAACATGGCCGGTATCAACTGTCAAAGTTCGGAAGTACTTAATGAAAGACCATCTGTAAGCTCAAAATAAGACTGCGTAAAACGGACGAATTAGTTTTTTTTTATGTGAAATTTGTATTATTGTGCTAAGTTACCTGCCTTCTGTTGAGTTTCAAATTTCAAGAACAAATAAAAAAACGAAACGAGGAGAATTTTAGTTCTTTTTTTGAACCGTATGTCGTCACAAAAATTTAAAATACTTTTTGTTATTTCTTCACCCCAATTAACAATTTCACTTCGATAAAGCACTGTCAAAGCTATTTCCTTCGGAAAAACATATTGCGCACTTTAAGGAAGCTATTTACATCTATAAGAGCTCTTTAAATACTTCTAAAAGGTCTTATAGTAACGTTAGTTGAACGTTCAGTTCTCTGTATGATTACTTGAAACAATTTTTATTCCCTAACCGGGGATTAAACTTGTAACCTCGTGCCTAGTGAGCCAAGTATCTACCGCTTGCGCCACTGAGGTCTTGGTTTGATAGGAGAGTCAATTTGCTCAATTGTATGAACTGAGAGGCTGACAACTAGCTTTTTTTTTATTTAGTTTTCTTAATTTCAATCCTTTATACAAGGTGTGGCCAAAAAGATCACCCTATTGGGAGATGCCCTTATTTTCGCAAATGGCCGCCAATGTCAAATCTGTTTTGACATTTGTGGACTAGACAGATGTAGAATACCAGTGAATAAGTCATGGAGCGATACACTCTACAAGAACGCGGAATAGCCGTGCCTATTATTTTGCGTAACAATTCGTCTGTAGTGTTGGCGCAACGCGAATTCCGTCCCCGATTTCCCGGCCGTCCTAAACCGACTGCGCAAACACTGCGCCGTTTGGCCACCAACCTCGAATGAGACATTGCCAAGAGTGGCCGTCCCCGGATTACCCGTTGTGCTGAGAAGATCGCCGCTGTTGCCGAGGATATCGAGCTGTCGCCTGAAACATCGACCAGACGCCGTGCCTCGAAATTAGCCATCAGCCGGTCGTCCCTTAGGCGAATTTTGGTCAAAGTTTTGCGCATGTTCCCGTAAAAAGTCCAGTCCGTGCATCAGCTGCTGTCTGTGGACCGTCAAACGCGTGTAACCTACCCCCAAACCATCCTGAATATCGAGGAAGAAGTGGACGATTTTTCGACCAAAATCATAATGAGCGATGAGGCTCATTTCCACCTCAGCGGGTACGTGAATAAGCAAAACTATCGTTTTTGGGCACCGAAAATCCACGAGTAATGCACGAGGAGCCATTGCACCCGCTCAAAGTTACTGCATGGTGCGCTGCCACGCTGGAGGAGTCATCGGGCCATTTTTTTCGAGAACGCCGCTGGTCAAACGACAACAGTGGACGGTGCGCGCTATAAGGCCATGTTAACCGAGCTTTTTTTGCCGTAATTGGACGAATAAGGACTGGAGGACATGTGGTGCCAACAGGACAGAGCAACGGCATACACTGCGCGAGCCACAACCGATATTCTGAAGGCCAAACAACATCGGATGACATCTCCACCTTGTAGTAATTAAAACCCAATTCGATATTTCGAAAGAATGAACTTTAATGCAAATTAACTGCAACGGGTGTAGTTTTTTTTCAAAATCGAATAAAATACTCAAATTAGCCTCAAATATTCCAAATTTTGTTTGTAATCTTTAAATAGGCCTTTGACACTTACGTTTGAAAGACAACTTCACGTAAATGTTGTCCGCGGTTCCGTTTAAAATGGTCCATCCGCAAGGTCCAATTCGGCGTCACTTTTTCGATTATTACGGCCTTTATTCCACGAATAACGCGTGTTATGTTATCCTGTAAGGCTTCAATCGTAAGAAATAATCAAAAGGCGTTAAATTGCATTATCATGGCGCCCAACTCACAGAGACATTTTGGGAGATAAGCTGCTCATAAAATTCATCCTTCAACATTTCCATTGCTTCACAAGCTGTGTGGCATGTGGCACCGTCTTGATGAAGTCATATGTCAACCAAGTTCAACTCGATATCATTCGCCGTTGACGGTAACGTTTCTTCAACGGTCTTTGAAGAAAAATGGACCGATGATGCCACCAGCCCATAAACCATACCAAACTGTCGATTTTTTGAGATGCATCGGTAATTCTTGTATGACATGTGGCTGTTTATCACTCCAGATGCGCCGGTTTTGCTTATTTACGTATAAGTTAAGCCAGAAAAAGCCTCATCGCTGAACACAATTTTCGATAAAACTGCGTATTTTCATGGAGCTTTTGTCTGGCCCATTCACCAAAAATTAGACGTTGTGGTAGATCATTCGGCTTCAATTCGAGCACAAGTTGAATTTTATGGGCTTTCAAACCCAATTCGACAATTCGTACAATTTTCCAATGTGGTTGAGTAACACATGCCCAATTGCTGAGAACGGCGACGAATTGACATTTCATGATCTCCATTAACATTGGACGCAACGACTGCAATATTGTCTTCGGTACGCACTGTACGCATGCGAGGCGATGTAATGTCCAGCAAAATAAATTTGGTGATAACAGCGCGAATTGTTGATTCACCAGGTCAATTATGACGACCATAGTATGGTCGTAACAAATGGTGGACATTTTTCACAGAGCTCGAATTTTTATAATAAATTTCAATAACTTGTAATCGCTTCTTGTTTCTAACTCTTTCCATGATTAAATGGCAGAGTATACTGAATTTTTCTCACTTTGACAGATGACGTTTAGACGCCATTACTAACCAGTACTGCCAACCGGAAAAACAAAACTCTTAAAAAATCATTCGAACTTGTGTTCTATGGCACGGTAGTCCAACACGCCATCTACTAGGCTGTACTCTAGAACATAAAAAAAACAGTAAGTACAACGAAGTAACGGGTGATCCAAGTAGAGATACTTTTTTCAATAGCCTTTTTTGACAGATCACGTGTGCGGTGTGAGTCGTGTCATGCTGTCATGTTACTTTTGTTTAGTATTGTTTGGCATTTAATAATGGAAAGACATACGCGTGAACAACGTTTACAAATTGTTCAACTTTATTATGAAAATTCACGTTCTGTGAGGAATGTGTTTCGTGCACTTCGCTCAACTTATGGTCAACATAATCGGCCTACTGAGCGTACTATTCGCAACACCATCACCCATTTTGAGACCCAGCATTCATTATTGGATAATATTCGACCGAATAGACCACGTCCAGCACGCTGTGAAGAAAATATAGCGGCCGTAGCTGAGAGTGTACACGAAGACCGTACAGAGTCGATTCGGCGCCGTTCGCAGCAACTCGGACTGACGTATAGAACGACTTGGCGCATTTTACGTCAAGATCTTAAATTGAAAGCGTACAAAATATAGCTTGTGCAACAACTGAAGCCGCTCGACCTTCCCAAGCGACATCGCTTCGCTCTATGGGCTCTTGAAAAGTTCCAAGAAGATCCGACGTTTTCGAGGCAAATTTTGTTTAGCGATGAGGCCCATTTCTGGCTCAATGGGTATGTAAACAAACAAAATTGCCGCATTTGGGACGAAGAGCAACCTGAAGAGATTGAAGAACTGCCACTTCATCCAGAAAAAACAACGGTTTGGTGTGGTTTCTGGGCCAGTGGAATCATCGGTCCATATTTCTTTAAAAATTATGCCGGTGCGAACGTAACCGTCAATGGCGACCGTTATCGTGCCATGATAACCGACTACTTGATGACTGAAATTGAAGCTCGTGATCTCGGCGACATTTGGTTTCAGCAAGACGGTGCCACTTCCCACACATCGCATCAATCAATGGACTTATTGAGAGACCATTTCGGTGAGCACATAATTTCACGTTTTGGGCCGGTCGATTGGCCACCAAGATCGTGTGATATCACACCGTTAGACTTTTTCGTGTAGGGATATGTAAAGTCAAAAGCTTATGCCGACAAACCCGCTTCGATTCAGGCCTTGGAGGAAAACATCACGCGTGTCATTCGCCAGTTACCAGTCGAAATGCTCGGTTCCCGATGTTTTCACCTTCTGCACTATCGTTTCACTTGTTCTCGATCTCTTAACCTTACCTTTTTTAAAGCCTTTATTCGTAGGCTCTATACATGCTCACTTCGGATTAACTTCTTGCGAAGTTCTACCGAATCATCTTAACGCATGTAACATGTACACACAACTCTGGAAGCTTAAAAACAACCTTACAGAGGATATCCCATCATAACATCGCTTATGCTTTTGCATGTCTTATGTCTTAAACAGGCTTTTACTCAAAAAATCGACTGCAAAAATACTCTACATCCGCGCACAAGTACTATATAAGGCCTACAGAGATAATTGCTTGTGGAAATTACATTTTATTGCCTTATAGAGGAAGAAATGTTGGTTGGGCTTCTCTTCTCATTGAAAAGATTGCTCCAAATTAGCAAAACTTCGAGCTCACTACCACTCACAAATGTTAGCATGTCCTTAGGAGTATCATCAACTTAAGAAAATCTCTTATTTTCATAATTTGTCTGCAACCGTGCAAACCTACTGAGTACCCATAACACCACAAAAAGTAAAAAAAAAAGTCCCTCCTACTTTCCTGGATTCAACTCGAAATATGTTAACTGTTATTATCTTCAAGCCTTCAAGGTACAAGTATTAAAAAAAAAACCACCACCTAACAGAGTGCCACACCACAAGGATATTTAGGGGAAATCCAAATTATGTTTCAAGGTTTATTCACCTAACGGATAATGAACATTTGCTCTGTTGGAGCACAAAAGTTCAGCTTAGTACTCCGAGGCAGTTAATTTCATAACCGACATTATTTTCTCACACCCCTTGTACGTGAATGAAAAGAATTTTGCATTTATGAGACTTTATCACATTTATCCTTGTAGGGAAGTTTAAAATTTGACATGATGTCAGAAAAAATTGTCGGTCCTGTCATTATCTTGATGGCAAAGAAAATTGCAAGTGTGTTTCATTTTTCTCATTGATTGACATAATGTTGGAACGAAAGAAAGATTTGTGAAAGTTTTTCGTTTTCCCTCTAACAAGGTAGGACGGTTGCACGTTTGGGTTGTGTGTATAAATGAATATACATTTCAATTCCTTAACCTAAGCCTGGAGGCTTAAAAGCTTTACACCCTTCAATTGGAGCAATCACTTTTGCGACACTTTTATACAACACTTTTCAAAACGATAGATCCGACATTCTAAGTGTTGATGATGAAGGTGCTTAAAAAAAACTTCTCTTTGTATCTCCATCTCATCAGAGAGATCCCTTTTCAACGTACATTTGCCATGACGATTTTTAGCTGATTTTACAGCAAATTTTAGAAGTCAATTGTACCTACACAAGCCGTTTTCAAGAAGCTGGGTCACTTGAGAGAATCAATGAACTTTGACTCTTACAAAGAAGAAGAAATGGTTTCCGCGAAAATGTGAGAAAAGTGTTTATGCAATGAAGGTCAAACCAATTGTATTCCAAAAATCAAACACGGAATTCCGTAAGGTATTGCGAATTCGCAACACTGATGTGGTTCAGTGCACCCATATGCTCATACACCGTGTTGGATTGGCCAAATGTGAGGCATCCTATCGTCAAACGAGAACGAAGCTCTCTATATCAACCTTGGATATGTGAAGACATAATCTTCTTAGAAATTTACAGTTTTAAGAAGCAACTATACATACCTACGCTGTCGATCACAAGGATGAGGCCATACATTTTGCAATCGATTTTCACTCCTAATGCCTTTTCTATGTTGACCCGTTGACCTGCTTAATGGCAGCTCTCATCTTCACCTGCAGCTTAGCCTTGTAGGCCTCGTTCTTGTCTGCGAGCATATGTCGGCATTCCTCGTCAAACCAGGGTTTCTTGCTAGTGGGCGCTAGAAACCTAGCACATCAGTTGCGGCTGATGGTTTGTTGGTTTCGTTGCCATTGTTCTTCGACATTCGATGCTGGTGGTATGGTGTTAGTAGAGAGGAAACGAGTTGCGCGCAATTGTTGACGGTATCTTGCGATTGCAGTCTTTCGACAGCTAACCTTTTCACAGTATTTCTGTATTGCTGTGGCATGGTGGATATCCGCATTCTTACCTTGGTTGCAGCAAGGTAGTGGTTCGAGTCGATGTAAGCCCGTCAGAAGGTTCTGACATCCAAAACACTGGATGCGTGTCTCTTGTCTAACGCAATGTGATACTTTTGGTGGACCGTTTGTTGATCTGGAGACCGCCATGTCCTCTTATGGATAACGAAGTGAGGAAACCGTGTGCTTGATATAGTGGCATTCCGTTCCGTAGCAAAGTCAATTAGCCTAAGTCCATTACCAGACGTGTTGTCGTATAGGCTGTGTTATCCGGCAAGAATGCTAAAGATGTCTTTTCTTCCTACCTTTGCGTTAAAATCTCTCAGCACACTTTAAACATCATACTTTGGAAGTCGGTCATAGGTTTTGTCAAGGAGCTCGTAGAAGCAATCCTTAGCTATATCATATTTTTCCTCTGTTGCGGCGTGAGCGCATATAATGCTAATGTTGGCGAATTTGGCCTTGATGCGGATCATTACAATGCTTTCGCTAATGTCTTGGAAACATAAGTCTTCTGGCCTAAGTCTGCCACTTATAACAAATCCGCATCCGAATAGTCGCTGTTTCTGCTCACTATAACACGGTCCGTAGTAGATGTCACAGTATTTCATCCTCTTTTTGCTTGGCCCATCCTGCCGTATTTCCTGGATGGCAGTAATGTCTACTTTGTAGCAGTTTAGGGCTTTCGCTAGTTGTTCGCTTGCACCTCTCCTGCTTAATGTTCTCACATTCCAGGTGCAGATACAAACGTCGTTGTCCTTTTTTCGTTTAGCCGTGTCGTCAACAATAAAATCAGTCCTTTCCGAGGCTATTGGTTGGTTCGTAACCGTTAGATTTTTCCATGATTGGGTAGTTAACCCAAACCACAACCCTCAACCTGGAGGGCCAGTTCCAATTTATTAGATACCCTAGGACACGGGGCCATCAGTATCCACTACGGGATTGAGCGCTGCCGTTGGCCTTTCGTTTCATCCACCACCATCTCCGTTCAAGGGGCCGAAATTCCTAAACAGCCTGTAGTCCGAATATGTCGATTCATCTTGTCTAGGTTCGCCTGGGACTGTAGGCCGGGTATTCATTCTGTTATGATATGGCTGTGATTTAGATTTGGCTCTTTATAGTGTTTTTCGTCGTGTTATCAACACTCTCGCTTATCGTTTTGCAAGTCAAATCAGGCTGGATGAGACCAGTACCCGATGGTTACCACTTGGTAAAAAATAAGCTCCTGATGTGTAGTCAGAGTTACAACACTGGGCATTGCCAAGTTAAACACTCAACCATTAAACATGAATGCGTTGCCATAAATATCCTTTCAACACAGAAATGAATTTAAAATTGTTACAGATGGTCTCCATCGCCATATGGGATCAGGATGTTCAACTTCTGAAGAATCAATTGCATATTTTATATTTAATCAGTTTTTTCCTCAGTTTTATCCTTCAATAAAAATGCATGCAAAATTGAATACATCAATATCAAAATCAGAATTAATTGCTGCAACTGTCTGTCGTCCTTGTAGGTCGCAAGTGTTGGAAAATGTCTTCTCTCTGAGTTGGCAAAAATTAAAGCTTAACCATGCAATGTCTTGCTTGACCTAAATCCTGTCGGTAAATCTTTAGACAGTTGAGTCCAAGTTCATCATGTCCTTAAAAGTAAGTGTTCTCATAAATACAAGAGCCCCTTGCAAACACTTTTGCCACAAAGTCAATTACGCCACGCCAACTAACTTCACTTTAAATGAATTTTCATACTCGTCACAGATGGGATCATCTTACGAATTATCGCAGTTTTGTTGTACACCATCCTTACAAGGATAACTCCTTGTCGAGAGGGAAAAGTGTCCACGAAAATTATTCTTTTAATTAACATCCTGGGTGTGGTTTCTTACGAGAAAAGTTTAAAACATAACCAGCAGTTTGATACCTGGTCGCCGACGCCGCCTTGGGTTTGAGACGAACGTTGCGTTTTAATTAAGTCGCCTTCACTAACACTACCAGAGGATAACTTGTGAATTCACTTTCTGTTTTTTTTTGTAAAAGAAGGACCAAGAAGGCCTACTTTTGTGAATTAAGATTTCATTAAGCAGCCTCTGTTGACCTGCGATTCATCTTTCTTATGGCGTGCGCTTTTTATCATCCCTTTTGGTTGACAGTTGGACTGTTGGATGATTTAGGATGAGACGTGTTTACGTTTGCAGCGCTTTGATGAATCAATCTTAAGGATTTTTGCGAGAAGTCGTGTCATGGATAGTGATGATGGCCAGTTTGGGTGGGGAGATTTCATTATGATTTCTAGGGAACGTTTTAGTTGGTAACAGGATAACAGTAAAAATACGCTTCGTTTTTAGACTGAAAAGAGAGATTTCATGTGAATTATTATAATTCCCGACTTTTTGAAAAAGTTTAAGAAAATTTCATTATGCTTACAAGATATCAGCCAAAGTGCACCTGGCGTTTCTCGGGTTTCAAGTTAACTGACAGTCTTAACATTTCTCCTGTCAATTTAAAGCGAATATGAAAATGTCTCTTTATTACAACAAGTGATGGTCGTTTCCGGAATGAAACCCAATACCTTTGAGGTGGCTGAACTTTCTTACTCTTTGAAGTTTCAATTGCAAGTCTTGAAGATTTTGACGTTGCTATGGAAGAAGACTCTCAAAAGTCTTTGAGAAACGAATATCAAGTAAACAGACATTTGTGGCGTTACGTACGGCCAAATCGTGTACTTTTTGACTGAATAAGTATTCTATATCAAGGTGTAAGTACATCTCTTGAAAACATAAAGTTTAAGAGCGACAAACTTTCGGTTATCCAAAACCAATCAAACAGAGGAAAACCTAACAAAATTCAAACAACACAGACGCGATTGTAATTCCCATTTAACACGTGTAAAATTTTTATACGACCAAAAGTTGAGGCAAAAAATTCTACAATGTCCCAGAGGTAGTAAGAACTTTTGGACATTTGTCGAAAATATGACGAAATCGGCCACATCATCCGTTCCGACGCTCATTCACAATGACATTCCAGCTGTCACCTCTTTAAACAAAGCGAATCTGCTTGCTGCGCATTTCGCAGCCAGTTCTACATTGCCAGATGGTGTCCAGTCTCCCCTGTACTTGAGAACGTAAATCATTCTATGGGACAAGATCACTTTCGTACTCGTACAGTTGCAAAAGTTTTAATTGATCTCAACATTCACAAGTCATGTTGGTTGAAGCCCAGGTTCATTCCGGACTGCAGCGCCACTTAAGTAAGTAAGTATTCACAATTCTGCTGGTCCAGATGGTATTTCCCTCATTATTATGAAGAGGTGTTCTTCTACGCTAGCAACACCACTGCGTAAGCTGTTCTATCTATCCTACTCATCAGGTCTCTTACCGAGTAGATGGAAAACTGCATTTGTCCATAGTCTGTACCAAAAAAGGCGAATCTGCTTCGCTCTCCAACTACCGACCAATTGCACTTACGCCCCTTCTTTCCAAGGTCATGGGGAAACGCTGATAAATCGTCAGCTTATGAAATATCTCGAAACACGAAAACTTCTTAATGACCGGTAGTATGGTTTTCGCAGCAACAGGTCCACTGGTGATTTGATGACGTATCTCACCGAAAAGTGGAACCAATCAATCCACCATGGTGGAGAAAGTAAGATTGTTGCACTTGATATTTCAAAGGCATTTCACAAAGTTTGGAATTAAGCCCTTTTGTCGAAAATGCGTGCATTTGGAATCCACGAAAATCTTCTTCTATGGATTATAAATTATCTTTCGAAACGTTCAATTCAAGTTGTTTTGGGCGGATTCAAGTCTGCAATCCACCAAATAAATGCTGGTGTCCCTCAAGGTTCAGTTTTGTCTCCGACGTTCTTTCTCTTTTTTTTCACTGATCTCATGTCTGCAAATTCTAATCCAACAGTACTCTCAGCTTCTCACATTCGTTTTCAGGTCAACGTGCTTATCTTCGAACATGGAATCTTGAAGACAACATATGTTAAGCTCATTGAATTCCGACCTTGACAGCATCATCAAATGGGATAAATCTAATAGAGTAGAATTCCATGCTTCCAAAACACAATGCTGTCTTCTGTCGTTGGAACTAAACCAAAATCTAGAGCCATCACCCATGAATGGCACTTACGTCGAAAAAACCGAAAAACTTTCCATGCTAGATATGTGTGTTAGTAACGACCTACGTTGGAACGACCGCATATTACAAGTCGCTATAAGTCGATGTAAGAAATATTTCAGCCCTTCTGATCTGGCCGCAATATATAAAACGTTTATACGCCCTAAGCTTGAGTTTACCGCCCACATCTGTTCGGGTTCACCAAAAACAACATTGTACCTCCTAGATAGGATTCAAACGCGTGCGAAAAAGTTGTAGGAGACATCAGAATATCGAACTCTTTAGTTTCGCTTAACGTCATCAAAATACCTCCTGCCTTACATCGATTTATCGCTATTTTAACAACCAATGCCCAAAAAAGGACAACAACGGTGGGAAAGTGGGAACATTAAACAGGGGAGGTGCAAGCGAACAACTAGCGGAAACCCTAAACTGCTACCATGCAGACATTTCTGCCATCCAGGAAATACGATGGAATGGGACGTAAAAAAAGAGGATGAAAAACTATGACATCTAGTACGGACCGTGTTATAGTGGGCAGAAACAGCTGCTATTCGGATGCGGATTTGCTATAAGTTCCAGAATTAGGCAAGAAGTCTTATGTTTCCTAGACACTAGCGAACGCAATGTAACAATCCGCATCAGCATTAGCTGAGGATTGCTTCTATGAGCTCCTTGACCAAACCCATGAGCGACTACCGAATTACGAGGTAAAAATCTTGCTGGATGATTATAACGCAATGGTAGGATGATAAGACATTGATATTGACATTGACATCACAGTACATCGAACATGAATGCAACGAACTATAGACACGAAACAGCACTGGCGACTGAGGCCATCGGCTGGGACTGATCAAGACATTAATACAACAGAAAGAGACAGATAGACACATATAACATAAACCTACATGGCACAGAGGAGGAGACATAGATTTATATTGTCGTCTAATATTATCGCACAGATGGCCTCAGATAAGCTGGCAATTTTCGTAGAAAAAGAATGCTGCCGAAGCTGGGGCTTGAGCCCGCAGCGTTTTTCTTAGCAGTCAACTACGCATTCCTCTGAGCCATGGCCACCTTCAGGAAGAGAAGACATCTTTAGCAGAATTGTTGGAAAACATAGCCAACACGACAACACGTCTGGTAACGGACTTAGGCTAATTGACTTTGCTACGGAACGAAATGCCACTTTAGCCAGCACTAGGTTTCCTCACCTCGATATCCATAAGGGGACATGGCGGTCTCCAGATCAACGAACGGTCAAACAATATAATCAAACCAAGGTAAGAATGAGGATATCCGTCACGCCACACAAATCCAGATATACTGTGAAAAAATTTAATGTCGAAAGTCTGCAATCCCAAGAGCCCGCCAAGACCATCGCGCAACGCGCTGCAACTGATGTGCTAGAAAAGCGCGCGATATATGATATAGAGAGGTGCCACTGCAGGAACGATGTTCGCAAGTTTTAACAAAGTTTAAAAGATAAAAGCCAATCATACAAGGCTCGAACAGAATCCTGTCGAGCTGAACAAGGAAACATCGTAGTTGAGACACAGTCGATGCTGAAGATATAGAAGAACCACTTCTGCAGACTGTTGAGCGGCGATGACGAGCAACATTCCGCTGTCAGGCAGAACGAACCATCAATATTGGCATCGATAGCGAAAACTGCCAACCACCCAACCTGAGTGAAGTGAGGATAGCAATATCTAAACTGTAGCTTAATAAGGCTGCCGGAAATGACGGCCTTCCCGCTGAGCTTTATAAAGCCGGCGGAGATGATTTGGTAAGTAACATCCATCAACTCATAAGTCGATTCTGGTCGGAAGAAAGTAGTCCTTAAGAATGGAACCTTAGCATCGTTTGCCCGATCTCCAAAAAGAGACCCTCTTAACCGCGCCAACTACAGAGGCATAAGACTCCTCAACATCGCCTTCAATATCCAATCTGCCGTAATATGTGAACGCCTGAAACCGTTTACCACCACCCTGATCGGCCCTTATCAGTGTGGATTTAGGCCAGGAAAGTCCACAACCGATCAAATCTTCACACTTCGGCAGATCTTGGAAAACAATCCAAGAAGTCCAAATCAATACCCACCATTCATCGATTTCAAAGACGCATACGACAGCATTTATAGAGACGAACTATACAGAGCCATGTGTAGTTTTGGAATACCGCCCAAACTCGTCCGTTTGTGTAGGATGACGATGGAGAATTCTCGCTGCTCCATCAGGGTCGGAAACGACCTCACCGACACATTCGATACCAAAAAAGGGTTAAGGCAAGGCAATGCGCTATCATGCGACTTCTTCAATTTGATTCTTGTGAGGATTGTGCCAACACCAGAGGCACATTTTTCCAAAAATCGGTGCAACTATAGCATACCCCCTGACGATATTGACATCGTGGGTAGGACCCATCGTGATGTCATAGCCACGTTTGCCAGTATAAAGAAGGAAGCAGCAAAAATGGGTTTAGCAGCGAATGAGGGCAAGGCGAAGTATATGCAGTCAACACGAAAGGACACACAACATCGACGAATTGGACAGATATAACTTTGAGGTAGTACGGGACTTTATTTATCTCGGCTCCGCTATTAACTCTGACAGCAACATCTCGTCAGAAATTAAACGAAGAATTACTCTTGCCAACCGCTGTTTCTTCGGGATAAGAAGGCAATTCAGTAGTAAAGCCCTCACACGATTTACCAAGGTGATCCTATATAAGACCCTAATCATCCCAGTCCTGCTCTACGGCGCTGAACCAAGGACCGTCTCAAAAGCGGATGAAGAAATCCTTGGTTGATTTGAGAGGAAAATTCTTCGAAAAATCTTCGGTCCCGTTTGCATTGAAGGGCTATGGAGACGAAGATTCGACCAAGAACTATACGGACTGCACAATGACATGGCCCTTGGTGAAAAAACTCCTCATTGGACCTTTAAGATGGCTAACACATGTAGAATGAATGAATACCAACACTTTGGCTCCCAGAGATTTCGATATAGACAGACGTCGCCTTAAGTAGCGCGCACAAGTAGAAACCGACATCAACCACCATGGAGTGCGCAACTAGAGGCAGTTAGCTAAGGACCGATCCAATTTTAGTTTCATATTGGTTGAGGCCCAGGTTAATTCCGGACTGTAGTGTCACTTTAGTGAGTAAGTAATGCTCAAATGAAATAGCCAGCATTCCTCCCATTCAACAATTCAGTCGCAATACTTGTTACGCTTTGAATGCAAATCAGTTTACCCTCAAGCCTATCTTCAGACGAACGCTGGAATATAGAGATTCGTACATAAACCGATCAACACGAGTGTGGAATGCTCTACCAAACTCTGTTTTTCCTTTCCATTGTAACTCACAGGCAGGTAAAACCAATATGCATCGGTATCTCCTTTCTTCTTATCCCGAATTTCCTTAAAGCCCGCACTGTTCTAAAACATATAAATGGTACTCATGATCCGTTGAGTGCGCGCAAATTATAAAAAAGATAAAAAACTCATCACCAAATCGGAACAGTTTATCCTTAAAAAAAAAAAACGAGTGTAAGTTCATGCGCTGTTGAAGTGAAACAGTATTCTGATGTACGGGAACGTTGCGAACCATAGCACGAAGAGTAGATCTAGGATAGGCCGATAGGGAAACTATAAAGAAACCCGTTTTATCTCGTTCTCTAACAACATCAACCCTATAAACACATTTAAGGTTGTCCCCTTCTCGTTGCACTTTTTCGTTTCATAAAATCCAATGAACATCGTCCCAAAAGAAATTTCACTTTAAAAAAAAAAATCCACCAAATTTGTGTAGAGATTTAGCAAATCCTTCTTCCTTCGCTGATCGCTTAATCTTACAAACCCCACTACATCACACGTCAAGTAGTGTCCGACGCTAATAGGCATTAGCTGATATAGGTTTTCTCAAATAGCTGCGATTACGCTAGGATTACGAAGTAGAGATAGAGAACTCTTCTACACACATAGGGAGTGTGTGTTCACAATCAACTCCCGTCAATCTTGTCAGCTGTCAAACCTTTACCATTTCGTTCTTTATACTCGTGCGTTTCGAGTTTTTTTTTCATTTTGATTTTGTCTATTTGACTAACGGTGTAGAGTTAAGTCAGGTCAATTCATGTGGTATTTGTGTGTATATGTGACGGAGTATATAAAATAGACTCCTTTTGTATTTATCGCAAGCGGATTAAACGTTCCGACAGTCAAAGGACAGGATTATGGTCCTCGTAAGAAGATTGCAAATATGTCTGATGATACCAGCTTTTGTGTAGTTTCTTGCTCGAGGACATCTGTAATTAATGTGATATCATGGGGCCTTAAGCTCCTGAAATGATGAGAAAATATTTCATGTGCAAATACTTAATAGATGAATTGAAGTATTATTGAGAAGGACCTTAGTATACGCGGTGTGATTACCTGATGTTTTTTTTGTTGGAATCATGTCACAAAGGACAATTTTTGTTGTCGAAGCTCTTATTGAGGTGAAGAGTAGGATTGCCAACATTTATCCTAAATACGGATATAAACGGAATTCGCAAATTTAACGAGGAGTATTGTGAACCACTATTCAACCACAGCAAAAACTACCAAACACTGGGTCTAAGTTAAGTGAGGATAGCAATATCCTAATGCTGTCAATACGTATTTTAGATGGAAATCACATGTGGGGCGAATAGAAGCCCGAAAAATCTTCGATTCTCATCAAGAGGATGTATTTGCCTACGTGGCTCCCACACAAAGAGACCGACCAAATTCAGCTTGAATTGGATAACACCATCTAAGTACACTTACTTACTTGAGTGGCGCTACAGTCCGGAATGAACCTGGGCCTCAACCAACATGCCCCTTGGTTGAATCTTCGTATCCTTAGCCCGTCAACGCAATCGGTACCGAAGATTTTTCGAAAAATGTTCCTCTAAAATTGATCAAGGATTTCTTCATTCACTTTTGAGACGGTCCATGCTTCAGCGCCGTAGAGCAGGACCAGGATGATCAGGGACTTATATAGGAACTTCTTACTAGTTCGAGTGAGGGCTTTACTACTAAATTGCCTACTTAGCCTGAAGAAACAGCGGTTGGCCAGAGTAATTCTTCATTTAATTTCTGACGAGATGTTGTTGCCAGAGTTAATAGTAGAGCCGAGATAGAAAAAGTCCCGTACTACCTCAAAGTTATATCAGTCAAACCATCTCAGCATGCATGTTAGAAAATTTTAAAACTTTTTCGTGGCACCACTAGATTTGAAGGCAACTGTGTTGGAATGCTTTCAATCGCTCTTGAGTTTAGATATTGCTATCCTCACTTCACTCAGGTCGGGTGGTTGGCAGTTTCCACTGTCGTTGCCAATATTGATGGTTCGTACTGGCTGACAGCGGAAAGTTGTTCGTCATCGCCGTTTAGCAGTCTACAAAAGTGGTTCTTCAATATCCTCAGCATCGACTGTGTCCCAACTACGATATTTCCTTGTTCATCTCGACAGGATTCTGTTCGATCCGTGTATCCTTGGCTTTGACGTTTTAAACTTTGGTAAAACTTGCGAAAATCGTTCCTGGAGTGGCACCTCTCTATATCCTCGATCGCACGCTTTTCTTGCTCTTTTGTCTACTTTCTGAAAAGCCAGTGCTCTTCCCTACTTCTCTGCATATGGAGCTCAACGGCAGCTCTATTCTTCACCTGCAGCTTAGATTTGTAGGCCTCATTCTTAGCTGCGAGCAGAGTCGGCATTCCTTATCAAATTAGGGGTTTCTTGCTGGTGGGCGCGAGAAACCTAGCACATCAGTTGCAGCTGATCTAATGGATGTTGGCATCGTTGCCACTGTTCTTCAGTATTCGATGCTGAAGGTATGGTTTAACACCATACCTTCAGCAAGAGGTTAAGTGTTGCGCATTGCGCGAAGGTGTCTTGCCATTGCAGTCTTACTGGGGTACTGGATATATTATAAGTGGATATCTCCATCTGCGTGGATAGTTAAGCGGCCGTAAAAGCACTTACATCAAATGTAATAAAATCTCATGTTGTTGAACACAGCCCTTTACAAGCTCATGGCTCTATGAAGTCAGATCATTGTCCAACTAATCTGGGTGTTAGTACCTAAAATGAAACAAAAGAACAGGCGAACTAGCTATCCGCAAGATATGGTGATACCAGGAGGAGGCTTCCAACAAACAAGAGATTATAAAAAAATACACACAAAGATAAATGACAGCCATCTCTATCTCTTGAGGAAAGTAAACGGCAGCAAATCAATTTTACAAGCTTGTAGTTACTTACTTACTTAAGTGGCGCTACAGTCCGGAATGAACCTCCACCTGAACCAAAACCCTCTGCAATTAGCCCGGTCCTTAGCTAACTGCTTCCAGTTGCGCACTTCAAGTTTGTTGAGGTTGATTTTTACTTGTGAACCTTAGTGAAGGCGAGGACCTTCTCTACTGCGTCCGATATCTGCCTGGGAATCGAAGACTCCACTCTACGTTTACCAGTCTACGTCCATATACTCTACGTCCAATGCGGAGTTTGTTTTTGACTAGGGGCCGAACAACTATCGAAGAATTTTCAAGGCATCAAACTGAGTCCGACCAGTGATGTCAATATTGTCGAGGTATGCTAGTAGTTGCAGGGAATTAAGATGTCTCAAGGGCGAGAACTACGATATTTGCTTGTTCATCTCGGTAGAATTCTTGTCGAGCTTTGTATCCCTGGCTTTGACGTTTTACACTTTGGTAAAACTTGCGAACACCTTTAATGGAGTGGCACCTCTCTAAGTCCTCAATAGCGGCCTTTTCTTGTTCTTTTTTTTTCTTTCCTCCTTTTCTGCCTATATAGCTCAATGGCAGCTCTCGTATTCACCTGCAGTTTAGCCTTGCATGCCTCGTTTTTGGCTACAAGCACGTGCCGGCACCCTTCGTCAAACTAAGGGTTTCTTGCTGGCACATCAATTGCGGCAGATCTAATGGCTTGTTGACCTCGTTGCCATTATTCTTCAACATTAGATGCTGGTGGTATGGTTTTAATTGAGAGATTAAGGGAAGGACAAGACGGTCTCTTGTGATTGCAGTCTTTCGACATCAAATTTTTTCACAGAATTTCTGATTTGTTGTGGCGTGATGGATATCCGCATTCTTACCTTAGCTGCAACAAGGTAATGGTCCGAATCGATGTTAGCTCCTCGGAATGTTCGAACATCCAAAATACTGGATACGTGCCTCTTGCCTATCGCTATGTGATCAATTTGATTGAACGTTCATTAATCTGAAGACTGCCATGTCCCCTATGGATATCGAAGTAAGGAAACCATGTGCTGGCTATAGTGGCATTTCGTTCCGTACCGAAGTCAGTTAGCCTAAGTCCGTTACCAGACGTGTTATCGTGTAGGCTATGTTTTCCGATATTACTGCTAAAGATGTCTTCTCGTCCTACATTTGCGTTAAAATCTCCCAGTAAGATTTTAACATCGCACTTCGGTAGGCGCTCATAGGTTTTGTCAAGGAGCTCATAGAAGCAGTCCTTAGCTGTGGCATCTTTTTCCTGCGTTGAGAGTGAGCGCATAAAAGGCTTATGTTGGCGAATTTGGCCTTGATGCCGATTGTTACTATGCGTCCGCTACTGTCTTGGAAACATGAGACTACTTGCCTAAGTCTGGCGCTTATAACAAATCCGTATCGGAATAGTCGCTGTTTCTGCCCACTACAACACGGTCCGTAGTAGAGGTCAAAGGTTTTCAACCTTTGCCCAGCCCATCCCATCGTATTTCCTGGATGGCAGAAATATCTGCTTTGTAGCAGTTTAGGGCTTCCGCTAGTTGTTTGCCTGCACCTCTTCTGCGTAATGTTCTCACATCCCAGCTGCAGGTACGAACGTTGCCACAACATTGGCAAACATTTGAATGTTTTTGACTATGGAGGTGTCTGTGCTTTTTGTCACAATGCCTGATTTAGGCTGATAATTTCATAATGTTGCGATACTCAATGCACTTTGGGTTAATATTTGTGGAGTGTAAGGGTATAGAATGATCTGTTTCGTGGAGTATGTCCATTCCAACTATCCTCCGGACAGGATGCAGAGTATCCTCCTGTGAAATTCCTCT
This sequence comes from Rhingia rostrata, assembly GCA_949824845.1. Classification (NCBI taxonomy): domain Eukaryota; kingdom Metazoa; phylum Arthropoda; class Insecta; order Diptera; family Syrphidae; genus Rhingia; species Rhingia rostrata. Next base: position 71,710,533 of record OX463758.1, read on the forward strand.
TTGATACGGTCTTTCTCATTGGTAGGGGTGTTCACATTTATGGCTGATTTAGCAGAAGGCTGACCTGGTACGGAAAATAGCAAAGCAATTTCCAATCGACTTAAGGTCGATCACTATTTAACTTAGTAGGCTCTCCCAAACGAATCGGCATCTTAATATGTGCAGCCTTTTGGTATCAGCTGTGATAAACTTAGCATGTTTTCTTTTTTGTGTTGCTACTATTCCTATCGTACCTAAATCACGGCAAGATTTGCCCTGTTCACAGAGAGGACAGATTCAAGTTGTTGACTAACCCTTCAGGTGTACAGCGTACCGAATTCCCAATGTATACTCGTAAGTCAGTGTTCGTGTTCGTTCCGCATTGGATTTGCATTTGAGTTGATCAGTTATTTCAGACTTTTTACTGTTCATAACCGTTGCAGTTTCCAGATCCACTACGGGATTGAGCGCTGCCGTTTGCATTTCCGATCTATTTCTGTTCGAGGAGCCTGACTAATACTTGCGGTTCGTAATAGACCTGCTGTTGTCAATACTTCTAGATTTGTAATGGAAAGAAATAGCCCTAAACGGATCAAAGATTTGGAAACATCTACTCGAAAACATAAGACTGCATACCAAACCAAAAAAAACGTATTTCATCGTTAACGGTAACCTAATATTAAGGCGACGACATGTCAAATTACTTGCATTCCCCTACAGTGCTATAAATTTTCAATGGAAAATTAGGAAACCCAAAACACACTTAGGGAAATATTTCAACAAATCCAAACACATCCATCAATTTGTGTGCTCAAACGATTTCCAAGGAAACAAATATTTTTTGAGGTTAGCAAAACGGCATACAGATATCAACCTACCTAATTTCCATCAGCGAATCATATAACCTTTAAAAACCTGCAACTGACAGCTCAATTCATCATTGTCATGAGTTTCAAAGCGTTCCTTAATCCTCTTCATATATATCGCTATGTACCACTCCAAAAGTTACTTCATATCTCTATGGAACAAAGCAGCAGATAGATGAAAGTAAAGAAAATTGTATTCACAACCCCTCAAGGAGATTATGACTACAGATACAATATCTGGTACTTCACAACCACGGCGCTAATCATCCATTTGTCACAAGAAATAAATTCTCTAATAAAAACCGAATTGAGATCCTTACGATGCGGGCTAGGCTGGGGTGGAAGGAAAATGGTTTCAGTTTCTATATGTCCTCTGGCAGTTGGGTTTTATGGGGTGACAAACTTCTTTCCATACACCCTTCTAATTTGAGGACTCCTCCGATGTAGATGAAAAATACTTGTACACCTCCATTTATCTAATAAAACAACTTCAACTAATCTGACATGAAAATATCCCACAGCGAATAAGATACATTTCGCATGTACAGCGAAAAACGAAGCAATTTGTATCTGCAAGGGAAATATCGTCAAGGTCAATTAACACTGGACAATGGTTGGTTGGACGTAAAACCTTGTTTTACCGGTTCTTTCTGGGTGTCTTTTGTAGTTTTTTGGGCATCATTGACTTGAGGCTATTTGGAGATAAATTGCTGGCAAGAATGATAAGCTTGCTGCGAAAGAGTGGCAAGTAAAGTTGGATAAAAGGCATTCATCTGAATACAAGTATAATCTCCCTTATTAAAAACAAAACAACAAAATTACTCAAGGACTCAAGGAAGAAAATAATTTGCACTCCTAAGGCATTCGTTTTTAGATGACAAACTCATGAAAAGTAAGGAAATATTATACGTGATGTGTATCTTCAGGTCTTGAATGCTTTTCCTAGATCCGGCTTAATAAGTATTTTCGTGGTACCAATGGAATTGTGATAATAAATCAGGTTTTTGGAATCAGAAGAAAATGTGTTGACATTTTTCTACGAAAAATAACTTTTAACTCGTAAGCAGGATCAAATATTTTCTATGGTATAATTCAACATTCAGGCGAAGTTTTTATGTTTTGGGAAAATATTTACTCACGCAATGATTTTTCTACTTTTTTCACGATTTTTGTAGAAACCCTTAAAAATCACATAATTTTTTTTTTTTTGTATTATTCCTTGACATAAGGCTAAAACCGTGGAACCGTAAAAGTAAACTCGGTATTAAATGCCGTAAGTATCCTATGAGCTCAAAAAGCAAATATAAGAAACTATGCTTACCTACTTGTTAAAGTAGCGCTACAGTTCGGAGGGAACTTGGGCCTCAACCAACATGCCCCTCCAATCAGCCCGGTCCTTCGCTAACTGCCTCCAGTTTTGCACTCCAAGTTGGTTGGGTTCGGTTTCCACTTGTGCGCGCCACTTAAGACGAGGTCTTCCTCTACTGCGTGCGACGTCTGGCCGGGAATCGAAGACTCTGCAAGCCGGAGTATTGCTGTCTATTCGTTCTATATGTCCGAGCCATACTAAACGTCCCATGCGGAGTTTTTGTAAACGGGACAAGTTGCTGCACAGCTCGTATAGTTCTTGGTTGAATCTTCGTCTCCATAGAACGCCAACGCAAACGGGTCCGATGATTTTTCGAAGAATTTTCCACTCAAATCGACCAAGGATTTCTTCTTTCGCTTTTGAGACGGTCCATGCTTCTGCGCCGTAGAGCAGGACTGGGATAGTCAGCGCCTTACATAAGATCTCCTTAGTACTGCGAGTGAGGGCTTTACTACTGAATTGCCTTCTTAGCCCGAAGAAACAGTGGTTGGCAAGAGTAAATAATTATTTGATTTCTGACGAGATGTTGTTGTCAGAGTCAAAAGCAGGGCCGAGACAGACAAAGTCCTGTATCTGTCAATGGTGACATTCTGTCCAATTCGTCGATGTTGTGTGCCCTTTCGTGTTGACAGCATATACTTAGTCTTGCCCTCATTTACTGCTAAACCCAATTTTGATGCTTCATTCTATATCACGTTTAGTCCTACCGATGATGTCAATATCGTCAGGGTATGTTAGAAGTTGCACCGATTTTTTAGAAAATTGTGCCTCTGGTGTAAGTTCTCAAGAATCAAATTGAAGAGATCACATGACAGCGCATCGCCTTGCCTAAATATTTTTTTGTTATCGAATGTATCGGTGAGGTCGTTTCCGACACTGATGGAGCAGCGAGAATTCTCCATCGTCATCCCACACAAACGGACGAGTTTGGGCGGTATACCGGAACTAGATATGGCTTTGTATAGTTCGTCTCTATAAATGCTAACGTATGCGGCTTTGAAATCGATGAATAGGTGGTGGGTATCGACTTGGACTTCTTGGATTTTTTCCAGGATCTGCCGAAGTGTGAAGATGTTTTCTTTCATGGCATTAAACTACAGGCGTTCACATATTACGGCAGATACGATCTTGTAGGCAATGTTGAGGAGACTTATGCCACTATAGTCGGCGCAGAAAAACGATGCTGCGGTTCCATTCTTCAGGCATACTTTCTTCCGACCAGATTTATCTTATGAGTTGGTGGATGTTTCTTACCAATTCATCTCTGACGACTTTATAAAGCTCGGCAGGAAGGCTGTCATTTCCGGCAGCCTTATTAAGCTTGAGTTTAGATATTGCTATCCTCACTTCACTCAGGTCGGGTGGTTGGCAGTTGTCGCTGTTGTTGCCACTATTGAATGGTTCGCTCAGCCTAACAGTGGAATGTTTTTCGTCATCGCCGTTTAACAGTCTGCAGAAGTGATTCTTCCATATCCTCAGCATCGAATGTGTCTCAACTTCGATATTTCCTTGCTCATATCGACAGGATTCTGTTTGAGTAATGTAACCTTGGCTTTGACTTCTTACACTTTGGTGAAACTTGCGACCATCGTTCCTGGAGTGGCACCTCTCTTTATCCTCGATCGCGCACTTTTCTTCCTCTTTTTTCTTCTTTCTGAAAAGCCGGTGTTCTCCCCTTCTTCTTTGCTTATAGAGCTCAACAGCAGCTTCATGTTCACCTGCAGCTTAGCCTTCAAGGTCCCGTTCTTGGCTGCGATGGAATTCCTCATAAAACCAGGGATTTCTTGCTGGTGGGCGCGAGAAACTTAGCACATCAGCTGCGGCTGATCTAATCGCTTCTTGGTATTGTTGTCATTGTTCTTCGACATTCGATGCTGGTGGTACGATGTTATTCGAGAGGTTATGGCGTACGCCTTGTGCGATGATCTTGGCGGTCTCTTGCGATTGCAGTCTTTCGACATTAAATTTGTTCACAGTATTTCTGGATTTTTGTGGCCGCATTCTTACCTTAGCTGCAACAAGGTAATGGTCCGAGTCGATGTTAGCTCCTCGGAATGTTCGAACATCCAAAGTACTGGATGCGTGCCTCTTGTCTATCGCAATGTGATCAATTTGGTTGACTGTTCGTTGATCTGGAGACCGCCATGTCCCCCTAATGGATATCGAGGTGAGGAAACTGAGTGCTGCCTATAGTAGCATTTCGTTTCGTAGTGAAGTCAATTAGCCTCAGTCCGTTACCAGACGTATTGTCGTGTAGGCTATGTTTTCCGACAATACTGCTAAAGATGTCTTCTCTTCCTATCTGTGCGTTAAAATCTCCCAGCACGATTTTAACATCGTACTTCGGTAGTCGCTCATAGGTTTTGCCAAGGAGCTCATAGATGCTTTTATATCATCATTTTTCTCCGTTGGGGCGTGAGCGCATATAAGGCTAATGTTGGCGAATTTGGCATTGATGCGGATCGTTACAATGCGTTTGCTAATGTCTTGTAAACATAAAAGTTCTTGCCTAAGTCTAACACTCATAATAATTCCGCATCCGAATAGTCGCTGTTTCTGCTCACTATAACACGGTCCGTAGTAGATTTCACAGTTTTTCATCGTCTTTTGCCCGGCCCATCGCATCGTATTTCCTGGATGGCAGTAATGTCTGCTTTATAGCAGTTTAGGGCTTCCGGTAGTTGCTCGCTTGCACCTCTCCTGTTTAATTTTCTCACGTTTAACCAGGTTGTTCACAATAAAATCAGTCCTTTTCGAGGCTATTGGTTGCTCCGTAACAGTTTAGTTTTTCCATGGTTGGGTAGTTAACCCAAACAACAACCCCCAACCTGGAGGGCCAGTTTCAATTTATTAGATGCCACTAGGACACGGGGCAATCTGTATTCACTACGGGATTGTTTCTTGTCTTGTTCTCAACACTCGCGCTTATCGTTTAGCAAGTCAAATTCGGTTGGATAAGACCAGTACCGGATGGTAACCACTTATAGGTTAAAAAAACGCACATTCGATGTGTAGTCAGAGTCAGAACCACTGGGCATGGCCCCAAGTTAAAGCCAATCAGATTCTACCCTCGCGTAACAACACCCAACCATTGTATTGGAGTCCATTCGATCTAAATATCCTACCCTTCTCAAACGTACTATACGAAGTTTTTTGACCAAGACCAGCTCTTACAATCCATGGTTGATTCTTCCATAACCCATCCACTCAAACGGGACCGATGAATTTTTCGCTCAAAACCACGAAAGATTTCTACATCCGCTTTTAATACGTTCTACGATTCAGCTAATAGCTGCACAAATTTATGCGCCAGTAGTATCGCTTCTGGAACCATACAATCCTCTCAAGAAAGCTTTTAGAACAGTTATATGACAGTGCGTCCTTCGCCTTGCTCAAATTTTTTTGAGTCGATGCGACCCTGAGGGGTTTTCCAGTTGTGCTTTTCTGGCATTAAACCACCCTAGTAAATAGTTTCAGACGGTCACATACTACGGCAGATAGTACCTTGCAGGCAATGTTGAGAAGACTTTTGCCTCTGTGTTCGCCGTTCAAAGGATCTGTTTTTTTTTTTTTTTGTGAACAAATTGTGCTAAGGCTCCATTATTCAGGCAAACTTTCATGTGACCAAATTTTGCTTTTGCGTTGTTGTATGTTTCTTACAATAACATATCCACGTGCTTTATTTAGCTCGACAAGGAAAGCCATGACGGGCTCAGTGGCGCGATGGTTAGCAGGATGAACTGCCGCGCAGAAGGTCCGGGTTCGATTCCCAGGCGAAGAAACACCTAAATGATTTTTCATTGGCCTTCCTTTCGTGATGATCTGACAAATCATCCGAGTAGTATCAATTGTTCCCAGTAGTCTTGTTGAGCTTAAGTTTAGATATTGCCATTCTCACATCATTTAGGGCGGGGAGCTGATAGTCGCCAATGACGTCATTAATGTTAAATTGTTTGTTCTGTCTGGCATCGAGATATGGTTCGTCAACTCCGATTTACTGTCAGCAGAACTGCTTCTTCCATATTTTCAGCATCAAATGAGATTCAGTCATAATTTTTCCTTTTTTTTCATCTCTGCGAGATTCAATTCGAGCCTTTAGTCTTTGGCGACTTTTTCGAACATCATTCATGAAATACCTCCTCTGTATATTCGATCGCATGCTTTTTTTTATCCTTTTGCTGAAAACCTGTGATTCGTCCGTTCTTCTTTGTTTATCAAGCCTTTTCGGCAGCTCTTGTCTGCGTTCGCAGCGTTGTTTTGTAGGTCTTAACTTCGGCTGCGAATATACATCAGCATTCGTCGTCCATCCAGGTGTTTATTCCTGGTGGGCTTCCTAAAACGTCACCACTGGTCTTCTATAGTAAATCCGCAGTATTAAACGTGGGATTAAAGATTTGAGCGTTCTGTAAAGTTTTGGGCATGGTCTAATTTTTTTTTACACATCTAATATGTCGAATTCCATTAGGTTCATAATTAGTTGCTTTGTAGTTCCTTAAATCCAATCTGAAATGAACCTGGCTAGCAACCTACAGGCCTTTCAATTCAGAGCACTGCCGTTGGTTTTTCGCTTCATCCGACACCGTTTCTATTCAAGGGGACTGAAGGTCTGCTGACCAAATATGTCAGAGTAGCTCTTGTAGTTTCTTTCCCTCGTTTAGCCAAGCTGTAGACACCACCGTTGATTCCATCTTTTAAATTCTTCCGCAACCGTCGGGGGAGGTTTTTGATTGGAGACCCTACCCTGGCTTATTTTGGTCTACGGTTAGAGTTTTATTTCCCGCCTACACTGAATATCTCAGAGCGTTTGTTTAACTTAGGTGTGTATAGATCTAATCATGTTCAGCTATCAGTGTTTTCTTAAAACCCAGAGATTTTGGTCTTGTAGATGTCAGTATACATATAGCGTAAGCCTTTTTGGACTCATTCTTGAATGGGTAGTAAGTAGCTTATTGTGTGCTTTATGTTTTTTTTTAATAGGGAACATAACCCAGTAACCTTTTGTCCTTGACATTTGATGGTAGAAATATATTGCTAATCTAAACTAAAAGACTAATAAACCATGTTCTGCCAAAATCGATTCTCGATTCGCAGCTATTTAGCCTGAATCGGTAGACTTTGATGGTTTACCTAATAGCATTTCCTAAATGCCACTAGATTTTTCTTCTGCTTATCCTGAACCTGCTTCATTCCAATTGCAAAAATGGTCGTCATTGTCCGTTTAAGTAAAACAACCATACAATTTGGACTCTCTGACGCATCCGGACAAGACGTTACTTATATCAGTGTGTAATACCTCAGAGTTCCCTAGGTGACATTCAAGTAAATCATATAAGGAATGTTATCCCGGTCTAGGAAAAACTTTGAATGCCACCGATGATGCTTTCTACAGATTCATAAAAAAAACTTGTTAACGAATTAGCTCGGTCGGTAGGTTCCTGCTTTGAATTCCTCACTCCAAGTTGAGATTGAGGTCTGTTACCAATTATGCGCTCCATTCCAAGCGAGGTCTACCACTACTGCATCTAAGTTCTGGCTGGGAATCGAAGACTCTGCGAGGAGGAATATTAGTGTCCATTTGCTCTACAATTCCTAACCATCCAAGCACCAAATAAGGAGCCCTTTGAACAGATCTATGCTGCTGTACATCTCGTAAGGTTATTGCTTGAATCGTCGAACCGTTGCACCGTAAAGGATATTCATTCGCATATGATAGCAGATCAACAGTCCACCAGAACCCCATATACTCAGAAAAAAGCCAATCATTCACCTCAGTGGTGTCGGTAATCATATCAATCCCACTTATCCGATAAGGATCGTGAATGAAAACAAAAGCAAGAAACAACCATAAGCCAACAGAAAAACAGGACACAAATCAAAGTACAGCAACATTATACATTCCCAATGGTCTGCTAGTGGTTAAACAGTTTCCTGGCCTTCGAACTGCATATTTTCATCGCAATCGCATAAAAAGGAACCAAAAAAAACACGAGAATCCTTTTTCTTTGTGTGTATCCAACCATAACCACATTTTGACCTTCTTCGGATTGATTAAACTTTGTAATGAGATCAGGTCTGATAGCACAGTTCATCCGGTTTTTATTGGCTCTTGGAATTATCATCATAACGGTGGTATATTCTCCCACAATGTGCTTCGTATTGACACAAGCATCTTCTGGAGAGGACTCTCTGTCGGACATTTTAAACAGTTGGGTTAAAAATAATTTATTGGTTGCTATAGGGATAGTAACTTGACGAAGGATTATCCACCCGACGGCATTTAATATCCTGCAAACGAACATGAGATTACCCTGATTTTATTATCCTGCCGTAGTTGGCTTAATCTGTAATCATTCAAGTGTAATGAACATGTAAGGCAGGCATCACGTTTATGGGTCATCGCTCCTTTATATTGGTCGTCAAGTGTACGTCTTCATTACGATTTAATTTCCAACAACAACAACACAAATAAACTGTCATTCCTCAAGGGTAATGGCTAAGACTTGCCGGGACTTAAACTATTTTTCAAGAAAATAGACGACTTAACGGAATATTTACGACGACAAGAGTAGTAATACAACCTGCAGGCATCCAATTTGCCAGGACCTTAGCTAAGAAAAAGGAAGAACCCATGATTGGGGATAATTGAGAATGGAGACGATATCAAAACAAAAACCTTATCCTGGTTTGCTCTAAGTACCATAGGCTTGACTATCGTTTCGTAATGTGACACGGTGATGAGGATAATTCCTTGTATTGCCGCAAACTAGATGAAGGATAAGATTTCCATTAAGGAAGAGTTGAACGTTTCATTGGAAATGGTGCGTCATCTGGTGAAGGGCGATGATTATTTTTCAATGGAAATTTAAAAGTTAATCAGCAGGTTTTATCAGATTTTCTGTCTTTTCATCAGACGTAGTCCAATATGCGTTTGAGAAGAATATGGTTCTTCATTTTAACTTTCTCTTACTAAAAAGGGTTGCTACTGTCCCATCGGACGAATCCTTGGGTGGCGGATAGAGGAATTCTTTGCTGATATGTGGGGTAAGTGGGAAATCAAATGACGCACGTGCACAAAGGTTAGAGGTAAAGTCCCCAATCAAAAACCACCCCATAGAGCAGCGGAAGAATTTCAAAGATGGCGTCGTGGACCAAAACTCTTGTACCAAAGCTAGCTAGGGGTGAGGTCCCCAAATCAAAAACCTCCCAGACATCAGCGGAAGAATTTCAAAGGTGGAGTCAACTGTGACGGCCATACTGTCCCAGTTACTATGGACAAAGTAAACAACAAATTTGAGCTGCTCCGACATATTCGGAAAACAGATCATAACGGAATATCGAGGGTCAGTCAGATTCTTATAGCATAGTTGGTGGGGGAAAAGAAGAGTGGTCAACGGCAGCATTTTAGATACTAATGGCCTAGGTAATCCAATGAAATGAAGCCGGCACTCCGGGTTGTTATAAAAATATATTGCCACGAAGTAACCTAAGAAAGGACTGATTTTGTTGTCAATGACCCTCCTAAACGATAAAAGGACAACGACCATCATATCTGCACCTAGATTGTGAGAACATTAAACACGAGAGGTGCAAGGACAAAATTTATTAGCGACTACCGAAGTTCAATGTTAAATCGTGCAAATGTAGGAAAGGAGGATACCTTTAGCTGTACTGCCGGTAAAAACAGCATACATGACAAAACGATTGGCAACGGACTTAGGCTAATTGAATTCGCTGCGAAACCAAATGCCACTTTAGTCAGCACACGGTTTCCTCACCTCGATATTTATAAGGTAACCCGGCAGTCTCCAGTCTTAAGATGGTCCAGATTGCTATAGGCAAGAAGCATGCATCTAGTATTTGGGATGTCTGAACATTCCGAGGGACTAACATCGACTCGTACCACTACCTTGTTGCAGCCAAGCTTAGAATGCGTATAACCACAAGTACACACCAAATCAGAAATACTGTAAGCAAATTTAATGTTGAAAGACTGCAATCACAAGAGATCGCAAAGTCCTTTGCAGAACGCATATCCCTAAACCTCTCGACTAACACCATACCACCAGCATCTACTGTCGACGAACAATCGCAACGATATCAACAGACCCACCACAACTAAGTTTCTCGTTCCCACCAGCAAGAAACCCTTGGTTTGATGAGGATTTCCAACAGATGCTCGCAGCCAAAAATTAGGCATACTAGGAAAAGCTGAACGTGAAGACGAGTTGCAAAACTTAATTTCTGGATTATTAAGATTGGTAAAAAAATGTCGGGTTTTGAAGTCGACTGTGATTTATTTTAAACCGATATAAGCTAATTTCGCCTTCAGGTGGAGACATTGTAATAGCAAACGCAGCGTCAATATTAGTGGCACCATGTTTACTGATAGTCAGGCTTAATATTTACCTCAGATACTCGCCCGTTTCAGCAACATACTAAACCAAAGGAATCAATTACACACAAAATGTCATAACAGAATTCTGTCGGGATAAAAAAGTAGAAATGGAAGTGAAGTCACAATCGCTACTCGAAGGAATATTTTTGCAATGGCGATCAAGCTATCGATGTCACCCAAAGTAACAATAAATTTTGACTACACAAAGTATACACTGTAGTCCACCGCACAAGGACTAGAATTGACGATAGTAATATCCAAATTAGCAACGGCCATTCTTCCGATTTTTTTTTAAAGTTACAAAGAACTACTTGGTCCCGTCTATTTCTGCAAAGTTAACAAAAATCAATAACATCAGTTCCAAATGTCTTAAAATTTCTTCGACCCTATGACCACTCAGTAGCTGCCGGAAAATATCCAACGTGTCTCAAAGAAACTTAAACGTACGTGAAAATTCGCGGTTTTCGACACAGCATACGTCTTACTCGAAATTGTTTGGCCTTCCCAAAACCACTACTGGATCGTGAGCTACTTGTATGTCGGTGTACTTGGCTGGTGACGAAAAATTGATCTCTCAATCTGTTGCTAGAAAATTATAAAATTTGGCTATGAGTGCTAAGACTTTTGACGTTGATGGGACTGAGAGACTGCTGGTGAACAGTACATTGATGGAATTGGGTGGTCTTACATATATGGCGCTACAGTCCGGAATGAACCTGGGCCTCACACAACATGCCTCTCCAATTATCCCGGTCCTTAGCTAGCTGCCTCCAGTTGCTCACTCCAAGTTGGTTGAGGTTGGCTTCTACTTGTGCGCGCCTTTTAAGGCGGGATCTTCCTCTACTGCGTCCCCCATCTGGCTGGTAATCGAAGACCATGCGAGCCGGAGTATTAGTGTTCACTCGTTCTACAAGTCCTAGCTATTTTAGACGTCCAATGCGGAGTTTTTTGACCAAGGGCATGTCGCTGTAAGCTCGTATAGCTCTTGGTTGAATATTCGCCTCCATAGCCCGTCAACGCAAACGGGACCGAAGAATTTTCCTCTCATTTACTTCTTAACCCATTTTCGCCGCTTCCTTCTCTATACTAGCAAACGTGCTCCTACTAATAATGTCAATAACGTCGGCGTATGCTAGAAGTTGCCTTGATTTTTGGAAAATTGTGCCTCTGGTGTTGGCTCGGGAGTTTTGCACAATCCTCTCAAGAATCAAATTGAAAAAGTCGCATGACAGCGCATCGCCTTGCATAAATCCTTTTTTGGTATCAAATGTGTCGGTGAGGTCGTTACCGACCCCGATGGAGCATCGAGAATTCTCGAACTCATTCTACAAAAACGGACGAGTTTGGGCGGTATACCAAAACTAGATATGGCTTTGAATAGTTCGTCTCTATAAATGCTGTCGTATGCGGCTTTGAAATCGATGAATAGGTGGTGGGTATCGATTTGGACATCTTGGGTTTTTTTCAGGATCTGCCGAAGTGTGAAAATTTGATCGGTTGTGGACTTTCCTGGCCTAAAACCACACTGGAAAGTGCTGATCAGGTTTTTGGGTAACCGTTTCAGTTGTCCACATATGGCGGGAGAAAGGATCTTATAGGTGATGATGAAGAGACTTATGCCTCCGTATGTTGCGCTGTTCAGATGGTCCCCTCCTTTTGTTAATCGGGCAAACGATGGTTCCTTTCTTCATGCGTACTTTCATCCGACCAAATTCGGCTTTTGAGTTGGTGGATGTTTTTTATTTAGTCATCTCCGCCGGCTTTATAAAGACCAGCGGGAAGGTCGTCATTTCCGGCAGCCTTATTAAGCTTAAGTTTAGATATTGCTATCCTCACTTCACTTAGGTCGGGTGGATGGTAGTTTTCGAATGTTGTTCGTCGTCGCCGTTTTACAGTCTGCAGAAGTGGTTCTTCCATATCCTCAGCATCGACTATGACTCAGCTACGACATTTCTCTGTTCGTCTTGAGAGGATTCTGTTCGAGCCTTGGAGCCTTGGCTTTGACGTTTTACACTTTGGCAAAACTTACTAACATCGTTCCTGTGGTGGAACCTCTCTATACCCCCGATCTAGGGATTTTCTTGCTCTCTTTTCTTCTTTCTGAAAACACCGGTGCTATTCCCTTCTTCTCTGCCTATAGAGCTCAATTGCAGCTCTCGTCTCGTCTTTACCTGCAGATTAGCCTTGTAGGCCTCGTTCTTGGCTGCGGGCATCTGTCAGCATTCATCCTCAAACCAGGGGTTTCGTGCTGGTGGGGTCGAGAAACCTAGCACATCAGTTGCAGCTGATCTAAAGGCCTGTTGTCATCGTTGCAATTATTCTTCGAAATTGCGATTGCAGTTTTTCGACGACAATTTTTTTCACAGTATTTCTGGATTGTTGTGGCGTTGTGGATGTCCCGCATTCTTATCTTGGCTGCAACAAGGTACCTAGTGGTCCGTGTCGATGTTACCTCCTCGGAATGTTCGGACATCCAAAATACTGAATGCGTGCCTTTTGTCTATCGCAATTTGGTTGAGCGTTCGTTGATCTGTATACCGCCATGTCCCCTCATGGATATCGAGGTGAAGAAACCGTTTGCTGGCTACAGTGGCATTTTTTTCCATAGCGAAGTCAATTAGCTTAAGTTCGTTACCAGACGTATTGTCGTTTATGCTATATTTTCCGACAATACTGCTTAAAAGCTATTAGAAACAACCCTTAGCTACATCATGTTTTTCCTCCGTCAGGACGTGAGTGCATATAAGGCTTATGTTGGTGAATTTGGCCTTGATGCGGATCGTTACAATGCTTTCGCTAATGTCTTGGAAACATTAGACTTCTTGCCTAAGTCTTGCCCTTATAACAAATCCGCATCCGAATAGTCGCTGTTTCTGCTCACTATAACACGGTCCGCAGTAGATGTCACAGTTTTTTGTCCTCTTTTTGCCCGGCCCATCACATCGTATTTCTTGGACGGCAGTAATGTCTGCTTTGTATCAGTTTAGGGCTTCCGTTGTTCGCTTGCACCTCTCCTGCTTAATTTTATCACATTCCAGGAACAGATATGAACATCGATGTCCTTTTTCTGCTTATCAGGGTCGTCAACAGTAAAATCAGTCCTTTTCAGTAGGTGACCCAAAGCACAACCCTGGAGGGCTAGTTCAAATTTTTTAGACGCCCCTAGGACACGGGGCCATCAGTATTCACTACGGGATTGAAAGCTGCCGTAAACCTTTCAGTTCATCCGCCATCATCTCTGTACAAGAAGCCAGATTTACCCTCGAAATTTCCTAGACAACCAGTTGTTCGAATATGTCGAAGCAGCTTGCCTAGGTCGCCTAGGACAGCAGGGTTGGTATTCATTCCGTGCGATTCCGACATGGCTCTTTATAGTGTTGCTGTTTTTCTTCGGGCTTACAACATTCGCACTTATTGTTGAGAAAGTCAAATCCGGTTGGGAAAGACCAGTACCCGATGGTTATCACTTGGAGGTACAAACAATCACATTTGATGTGTAGTCAGAGTTACAACCACTGGGAACTACCAAGTTATAGCCAATCAGAGTCTGCCCTCGTCCTACAACGAGGCGCGACGGAATGTCATGGCTATGGCTTGGCTAGTGAACACTTGTGGATTGAGAAACATATCCACGCCATATTTCTTGCCGTACTTCTTCCGTGAAGATCAAGACCGGCACGTTACTGTGAATGGGAATCACTACTGTTCATTGATAACCGAATATTTTTGGCCCTAATTGGATGATATGGACTTGGAGGAGATGTGGTTCCAACAGGACGGCGCCACAAGCCACACAGCGAATGTCACAATCAATTTATTGAAACGTGTTATCTCACGAAATGGTTTAGTCGCTTGGCCGCCTCGGTCGTGCGATTTGACGACGTTAGACTATTTCCTGTGGGGCTACGTCAAGTCTATGGTCTATGCCAACAAGCCAGCGACGATTGATGAGCTTCGTACGAATATCGAACGTGAAATTGCAGCAGTATCGGCCGATTTATGCTTGAAAACCGTCGATAATTGGGTTCAGCGTCTGGACTTCTGCAAGCGTGCCCGTTGTGGCCATGCAAAAGAAATCGAGTTCCATACATAATGGCATCAAACGCACTTTCACAGTAGTAATGAATTTCATTGATATCCATAACCGTTTTTGTTTTATTTAAAAAAAAAATTGTAGCGCTCTTATTGAAAAACCCTGTATTCGGATGATTCGCTTCATAGAAAGAGAGTATTGCCGGTGTATGCTATAGGTGATACTCGCGAGTATTTAGTATTCGCTACTTGTATCCGATTACTTTTGAAAAAATAACGAATGAGTAAGAGACGTCACAATGGCTCATATTTTACATCACTACTTTGGTCCAACACAATCGTTGTTTAGAGATTGAGGGTGACCATGGATGGTCTTACGATTGTAAGCCAAGTGCAAGTGGTACCTCAATAGATATTTAGAACGCACTGATAATGGTGACTTCGATAGAAATCACCCTGCATGCCTATCGTGACTGCAGTGACAAGAGTACCACACCTTTCGCTATTCTTCTACAGATTTGTGTTGCGTATCTGACTTTTATCATGCGATGGGGTTTCGTATGGGGTCATGTGCAAATCGGGCTTTTGGAACTCGCGATGTAAGTAACTACCCACTCCTCACTGTTACCCACTATTCAAAGGGAATGACATCGAATCGGGAAATCATGTGCCTTTTATATGTATGCGGTTGTGTTTGTGAGTTGAACGTGTTTGGCTACTACCATCGCAGTAAATACATAAAGCGGCTTTCGGCAAATTCGCCATTTGTTCTGATTTCTGCAGTTGTATTTCAAAAAACCGAAAGTAAAAATTATTAAATTTTTTTTTCTTTTTGTGAATAAAATAATGAAAATGGAAAACGCGAAAATAAAAATGTGAGGGATCCGCTACAAGGTAAAGGTTGATTCCGGAAACTAATGGAATAAATTTCATCCGGATATTCAATATCCTCTGTGTTTTTATAAAATTAAAATGAACTCCATATTAGCTGTTTTGTTCATAAAATGCATTCATTCGTGTGACATATTTGATTCCATGAAATGGTAGACACACTGATTCCATTTTGTTTAGCTTCATAAAATATTTTTTTACCAATCACTCATAAATTTTTCATGACTTTCTATTTTTAGATTTCCCAGTATGTCATGCATGCACGAGCTTAATATTTTCATATGGTAAGTCATTGATACTTGAACTTTTTCGCCCTTCCAGTGAATCTATGTATCTGATTTTCCCGATAAACTGAAACCCCCTTAATGCAATGATCCATCCTAAATTGGATATCCCGTGAAAGTTCCATGACAACGTTCTGAAAATAGATATACGAAAAAAAAACGTACGACACCCCAGCCAACTCATATGATTGAAATTTGTCGTCGGACTATGTGACCCTTAATAAGATTCTTCAAGGACATTGTAATTGAATTTATATACTTGGAAAACATCGATAGGGGGGAAATTAGTTTGCAACTTGATATTGGTATTTACTGTGGAGGGGGGTGGGACACAATATATCTCATAATCCTTTCTCCGGGATGCAACTTTGTTCAATGAACTCTGAAAACTGAAGACATCACAGAGCGAGATTCTTGCTGGGATTATTTTATTTAATAACGCTAGACTGAGAGTTGTCTAATAAACCCCACAAAAGAGGGTTGATTTGGTGTGACCCCATTAACAAAAAAAAAAAAATCAAGTTATAGGGGAGTAAAAGTGTCGTAAAAATGCTACGTATACGACACCGTAAACCAGACACTTGGGGAAAATATTTCCCAACATTTGAGTGACACATTTTTTTATATGCAAACGAGAGTGTGGTATATGTGACAGTATTACGGACTCTAGCACACGTGCTATAAAACATTTACACCCCTGTTGACGCTGTTTGGTGATTCTTTTATCACCCAATATGCCCCCGTATTTCCCATCTGCAGTGTCTATTAATTTCTTAGCTAATCTGGTGGGGAGAGAATTTATGTCCACAGGACCTCCTGCTCCAAATAAATAATTCCCTTCCCTTATGACAACGTGTGTATGTACTGCGAAAAGTATTACCCGACCTCATGGTGTACACGTCTCCTGTATTCAATTGTTTGATGAAGTATTTGAGTTTTATCGGGGAATCAGTCCATGCTGAGGTCTTTCAAAAAATCGTTTAAATAAATCCCAGGAAAGTTTTGCTACAAATAACCCGAACCCCCTTCGATGTTGGGGAATAAAATCCATAAATACCTTCCTTATCCGTTTGTGTAAAAATACACGCACACACACACCCTGCGGATTGGGTAAAATCAGCTTTTTGTGGAAGTAGGTAAGCCCGCCCCCAGCATAAATGCGAGTGCAATAAATGTGTTGATAATTTATTTCTAAGCCTTGTGAGGTCGGCAGGACGAAATCGGAGAGTATCTACATAGAAATGTATTTCCAATTTGTTTTGAGCTTTTGAACGTTAAGGTACGTAAATTTGTGACAAAGATTAAATTTTATATGGTATTGCCGTTATTTGTAATAATAACAGCATTAAGGCTGGCTGTAGACATATAAAGGGTGAGTGCAGCTTTGGATGAATATGCTGCCTTCGGAAATTGCGTCAAATAGTAATAAAATTGGACTCTACTGCTCCGCTGGGGGTTATAAAATTAAAAGTTAGCAATTTAGCCAAGTAAATCAACTTTAAATAATTTGAATAGGTCTGATGTAATATAAATAAAAACAGAAACACACACAAGTAGAGTGAAGGAGAAAAGGATTACTTAGTTCAATAGATGATATTTTTTATAATGTTTGCGCCCTCAAGGGTTTAAAATTGGTTTTGATGGGCTGTGGACGCTCAGGTGAGTCATCAAACTCGCATTGGCCCTTCGAGCGCCTATATCGATACCCTTTGTTGAAGAGTTTTGTAGCTGAAAAATAATGTTGAACGAGACTAAGGTGGCGATATTTATGTGCTGATTTGCGTTGTTTCCTCTTTTAAAAAAATAAAACGGGTGTTCTTTTAGAGATTGCTTTTTCAAATAGACATAAAACTGACATTTTGTAGTCAAATCGGGCAACACTAATGTCATTTCTGTTCAGTTTGGTTTGCCATTTTATCAAAAACAGGTTGGCGTACGAACAACACTTGCAAATCGTGTAAATTTATTTCGAAAATAATAGTTCCGTTCACGAAGTTTACGGCCAGCTCCGTCCATTTAATGGTTGACATACTCGTCCATCAAAGCAATTAATTCGGTTAACCATGGATCGCTTTCGCACTACGTTTACTCGATGTGATAATACGCATCCGCCGAGACGTCAAACAGTGCACAACGAAGAAACAATTGCCGCTGTAGAGCAAAGTGTTGAAGTGGACCCTAATGAAACGATTCGCCACCGTGCACAGCAATTGGAGCTTTGTCCATCAACTTAATGGAAGATTTCGTGAAAAGATCTTAGCTTACGACCTTACAAGATCCAGCTTGTGTCGGGTTTTTCAACAGGGACGCTACAAAAGTTGAGCGACACGGGCAGCAAACGACGCCATATTTCTTGCCGCTCTTTTGACATATCTCTTCAATAAGGTTTGCCATTTCATGATATAAATATATACAACGAGTCGAAATTATTAAAATTTACAACCGAAATTCGGAGTCATTGGCCTCAAAGTTAGGAGCTCTACGTCCAATTTATGGTCGTCATAATCGTCCTAGCAGATCAACAATTGAGCGTCTAGTGGAAAAATTTGAATTCACAGGCACAGTACAAAATGTTCCCGTGCGCCCGTAGTGTCGTGAATATTGCTGCCGCTGAGGCTTCAGTCGAAGAAAGCCCAAATGTGTCTCTCACACGTCGTTATCAAGCGTTGGGCATCTCTGTGATGTCGTTGTGGCGAATTTTTCGAAAAGATCTTGGCCTACATCCTTACAAGATTAAATTGACGCAAGAACTAAAGCCGTTTGACCACCAGAAGCGTCGTATGTTCGTGAATTGGGCTGAGCAACAACTTGAAAATGATTCGGATTTTCATCGAAAAATCATCACTTTGGATGAAATAAGACCGGGTATGCACGAAAAAGCGGTTCAAATTTCGACCGACAGGATTGCGTTTATAAGGCGCAGTCGCGGCTGCGGAAAAGCAAAGTCGTCAGACTGGCGCCTAAGTAAAAAATTTGTTATCTTACCAGTATTTCGGGTGGCTGTTCTTACTCATTTTTTGGTAATGTCCACACTTACTCAACTTCTTTGCTCCGCTCAATTTATGTAAAGTTGTCAGGCGCGCGATTTATGTGAAAATCGGGCTTTCAAAACTCAAGTTTCATAAAATTTTTAAAATTGTTTACTATTTTTTGAGAAAGTATTGTCAATTCTGTTAAATATGAAGAGGCAACTTTGTGGAGAATAAGTTTCGGGAACACTATTTTTGTACCCAAAGTCTTTGAAATTTTCGTAAAGACGTTAAAGGAAACGTTACACCGAAACATGTTTTGCGGTTAAAAGTAACGCTCATGTCTAGTCATGTCAATCGCTTGATGAATGCCAAAGTTATATGCAATATTGACATACCAACACAAAAATGGCACCAGTCCAAATAACTGTCTTGACATTGTTTTAAGTAGCAACTTTATTTGTTTTCCTTTCTATGTTAATATACGAATTTTGTAGGATTTTAGAAAACCTAAAAGTATACCGTTCTTTAAATGAAACTCCCCCAATTCTGTTCTTGTTTACTGAAATCAGCTTTAAAATGAAAAAAATAAAACAAAAGATGGCGTTAACCTTTGAGCAACGAAAACAACAGAAAGTTTCCAGACAAAGATTTTCTAAGCTTTCTGTAATATTTGTCCTGCCGCTTATTTTGGGTCCGTTGTCTCCAACATTTGCTTTTAATTGGCCAGACAATCCACAACATCTGTTTAGTAGTAACTTTTGGGTTGTTTTTCTTTTTTCTTCCAGCCGAATTCAGGAGTGACCTACACCCACGTGGGCTTAAGGTCAGGTTGGCTTCATTCGAAATTCATATCACAAACAAATTGGCACGTCTTCAATTTGCATTATTATGTCAATTCAATTACTAACCACTTTGGCAATCTCTTTTAGTTTCGTCACACATCTGGTACGCACTAGTGGAATATGTATGCAAGCCCTTAACTCACATTTGTCTTGACGTCATTTTTCTCAAATATTTACTTAAACTCTTCCATTGAAGCCTAAGGCTTACACTCATGTAGACATCCTTTCACAGGAGCAAACAGAAATGTAAATATTGAAAGGATACTCGTACTCACATCCCTACTTGAATGGTGTTTGCTTTGGCATTCGAGTGACATTACTGTAAGAGCCTTTAGTGATGCCTTAGTCAACAGTTTTACCGATACACTAGTGCAGTTAATAAAAGGAATCGTGTAACTCTCTCTGCTTAAGTGGGTTGAGGAAAACAAAATTATTCCGGATAATCAGTTTGGTTTTCGAGCGAGGCATGATACCATTCATGTCGCGTCGAAACTAGTGTCCGACATCCAATGGAATAAGTCCAAAAAACAATGCACAGGGGTCTGGTTGACTTTGAGAAGGCCTTCGACACCGTATGGTTAGAGGGTCTTTCCTACAAGCTGACCAGACTGGGCATGCGTAAACCCATCCTATATATGATTTATGAAATGCTTATGGGAAAGAAGTTCGTTGTCAAATGTGGCAACGTAACTTCGAGTAAAGTCTTTGAAAAACGGTTTACAACAGGGGGCGGTGAACTCCCCGATATTGTTTAACATTTATACAAGTGATCTTGTAGGTTCTCTCAGACACGCTATAGCGTACGCAGATGATCTAGTGGCGTACAGATCAGGTCCGAAAATCGAGGTCATCAACACACTTTTGCAACGTGACTTCGATCACATTAAGGGATATTGCGATGATTGGAAATTGAAGATCAATTTCCAGAAAACCGAAACAATTCTGTTCAGGACCCCAGTGCAGAGGGCTTCTTACGATACCAGAAAAAACTGGAAAAAAATTTGTTCCAGTTCCAGTACCAGACACGCTATAGCGTACGCAGATGATCTAGTGGCTTACAGATCAGGTCCGAAAATCGAGGTCATCAACACACTTTTGCAACGTGACTTCGAACACATTAAGGGATATTGCGATGATTGGAAATTGAAGATCAATTTCCAGAAAACCGAAACAATTCTGTTCAGGACCCCAGTGCAGAGGGCTTCTTACGATACCAGAAAAAACTGGAAAAAATTTTGTATTATGGGGCAGCATGGACGGCCGTTGGCGGTGAGAAGTGAAGTCAAATACCTTGGCATCTGGCTTGACAAGTTTCTATATTTTAATAAAAATGTGGATGCTTGTCTGGCCAGGGCTAGGGGGGCTTATCCTCTGACAAGAAGATTGTTTCATAGCAGTCAACTTGATTCAAGGGTGAAAGTCATTTGCTACATGGCCCTCATAAGGCCGATCATCGCTTACGGTTGTCCCGTGTGGTTCAATGTATCACCATCCTACATGGAAAGGATACGGCTGTTTGAGAGACGTTGTCTCCGATCCTGCTTAGGATTGTACCGAACGCCGGACTCCGAGTACATAAAATATTATCGCAACGAGGTTCTATACAATGGGGCTCAGTTGAATAGAATTGACAATTTCCTAATTAAGGTGACTCGAAGGCACGCTGCAAGGGCGATGGCTAGCGACAACAGCCTGATCTTTGGGGCTTATTATCCCAATGATTTATACATGGAGAGCACGCTCATATCGGGCTTTATGCCACCAGAGGTATTCATTTACATCGATTCGTTAGGGTTAGTAAACGACAGGAACGGTATCCCGGTTTTATACCACCGCTATCGTGACGCGCGGGACAAACGGCTAATCCGCGACGGGTACGTCGACAATGCTCCGGAGCTCCTCCGCTTTAGCACGGCGGTATCGGATCGTGATAGGATCGATGCTGCAAAACAGCGCACTGAATTCTGGTGGCTATATGAGGAAGGTGATTCTGCACTTCCTCAGGACTTTGCGGACTTTTAGTCGAACTCCATAGGTAAGATTTTAAATTAGGAACAAGGTCTGGGGTGGGGCTTGTGCACCATATTGGCGTACAATATGGTTGAACGCAGGCTGCCGTGGGACCGAAAGACGCAATCAGGATGGCGACCCCTCGGGGCATGCGCAACGAGGGCTCGCCACCCCGATTATAATTAAGTTAGGTTTAAGTAGTTAAGTAGTCTTAAGTTAGGCTTAAGTAGTCTTAAGTTAGGCTTAAGTAGTTTAAGTAGTCTTAAGTTATATATAATCTAGAATAAGCTTTTATATAAAACAAAAAAAAGTCGCTAAACAAAGTTTTAAATTTTTTCTTTGTAAATTTAAAATTAAATATAAAACCAAAAAACCGACAAACCTAAGCCTAAAGGCAAAATAAAACAGCTAAATATAAGCTTACAGCGCCCACTAAGGGCCGATAAGTTAGATTAAGTAAACCAGTTATTGATAAGTTAGATTTAAGCATTTTTTTCTAGTAGTAAGTTAATATTTTAAGTAAATAAAAAATGAGTTTAAAAGTTAAAAAAAAAAATCGTGTAACTACTAGGTGGCGCAAAAATAACCTTCCGATGTTTTTTGGCTGTAAATTAGAAAAAAAAATTAAAATCTTTGATTCTTCTTGTGGATTATTTTTACTTGGTCTTTTAATTTTTTTTACATCAAGTCGAGAATATGATGTCATGTTAATGGCCGCCGCCACAGTTGATTGTCATTTGAGCCCTTTTTATGGCATTTTCCATCACTTTGGCCAAAACTTCCGGCGATAGGTCCTCACATTCTTGACGGATATTGTCTTTAAAAGCTGCAAGAGTCTGAGGCTTGTTGACATAAGCCCGCGACTTCAAAAAGCCCCACAAAAAGAAGTCTGGAGCCAAAACGGGAGATTAGGCGCCCGGGAAATGCTTCTTCAGCATATCGGTTGTGGCACGTGCAGTGTGTGCCGTTGCACCGTCCTGTTGGAACCACATGTTTTCCAATCCCAGTTCATCAAGTTCCGGCAAAAAGAACTCGTTGATCATGGCTCTGTAGCGCTCACCATTCACAGTAACCGTTTGGCCCGCGACGTCTTCGAAGAAAAAATGTCCGATAACTCCTCCAGCGAAAACAGCACACCATACAGTGACTTTGAGCGGGTGTAATGGCTCTTCGTGGGTTACACGCGGATTTTCAGTGCTCCAGAAGCGTAAATTTTGCTTTTTTACGTACCCGCTAAGATGGAAATGGGCCTCATCACTCATGATTATTTTTGATGAAAAATCATCTTCCTCTCTTGGTGGTGATTAAGGATGGCTTGAGCGTATGTTAGACGCGATTGGCGGTCAGCAGCTAACAGCTGATGCACGGTCTGGACTTTGTACGGAAATATCTTCAAATCTTGTACCGAAATTCGCTGTAAAGACCGTCCACGGATACCCATTTGCGTGGCACGTCGTCTGGTCGATGTCGACGGCGCTTCCATGACATCTTCGGCTACAGCAGCAATATTCTCTGCAGAACGGCTCCTCCGGGGTCTGCCACGCCTGGCAGCATCTCGTGTTGTGCCAGTCTCTTCGAGGCGAGCGGCTAAACGTCGCAGTGTTTCACCAGTAGGCGTTGGACGGCTAGGAAATCTGCGACGAAATTCACGTTGTGCCAAAGTCACCGACCGATTATTGCTCAAACAAATAGTCACCAATATTCCGCGTTCTGGAGCAGTGTAGCGTAACATTGTTTACTACACAAATGTCAAAACAGAACTGACATTAGGGGCCAATCGCAAAATTTATAGCATTTTCTGATAGGAGGGTTACTTTTGCGCCACCTTGTATATCCTTTACAGCAAGCAATTATTTAAGTGCACTCAATTTTAAAAACAAACTAAAAAGTTTTTATTTTTAATAAAAATTAAAATCAAGAGTATTAATCTCTTAATTTTGCACTCTCATTTGAAAACTTTTGTTATCGTGGTTATGAATGTTTGAGTTTTTTTCCTGTATGGATTCCTCATTTTGTACGAGAACAGCATCCCCTCAACCAATTACCAGGTACAAAATAACCCCTAAAATTTTAAAAGGAAAACGTGCTTTTCTTAATTAAAAATTTAAATGTGTACATTGGTGAATAATTGCTAAAAGTACCAAAATGAATAATTAACGGAATTTGGTCACGGAAACCACAAATTGGAAGCGGAAAATAATATTTTATATGCAGGCCCACGCCAATATAAAAAATTATGAAAGGTTTCGGTCTTGGGTAGGACTGTGTTCGCGATTACTTTGTTTAGGTCAGCTGGCGGGAAGTTGCGTTTGCCTACAGCTTTGCTCGAGAGGCAGTTATTTCGTGCAATTATTTGTTTAAAAGTGAAAACAAACTTTAATCAGATATTAGACAAATAATCCAAATTTTTATTTTTTTATTTTTTTTTAGTTTAGGTTAGCCGGATGGAAAAACTATCGAAAGTTATTACAGAGGTTTTATCGCAAGGGAACCTTCTGCAATAGTTAGGAACTTTAACCCGATCTAAAAAAAGCCTCCCTGAAACTGACATTTGTATGTCTTTGAGGGATCGAATCAAGTCGATCACTTGGAAATGGTTGCACAGATTTGGCTGTTTATTTTTGTTCATCAGAACTTATCTTTATGGAATTTATGGAAACAAATCTACCACGCCCATTCTTACACAGACTTTTTGTATTAATCTAAAATCGTAGAACCGAAACACCGATTTGGTTAATTTTTTTAAATGTCCGTAGTAATCAAATAAAAGTTTTTAGGGAAAAGATTTATTTGAAATCGATCAACTCCTTACACATTTTTTATTTGTTATTTTAATATTCCACAAGAAACGACGAGTGCTTCTATACGCGTTTAATTTTCACATCAAAGCTCGTGGCCCATCATGATTCCAACATTTGCGATTGTAAGATTTTAATGACACTCATTGGGATTACAATCCCGAAGATGCTGTGACTTCTCAATATGCTTTCCATCCAAACCGACTGAGTTCGCCCCATTTGAGGAGCTTACTTATTAAAAAGGCGCTACAGTCCGTAATGAGCCCGTGCCTCAACCAACATGCTCCTCCAATTAGCCAGGTCCTTAGCTAACTGCCTCCAGTTGCTCACTTGGTTGAGGTCGATTTCTAATTGTGAGCGCCACTTAAGGCAAGGTCTTCCGCTACTGCGTCCGACGTCTGGCTGGGAATCGAAGACTCTGCGAGTCGGAGTATTGGTATCCATTCGTTCTACATACTTAGCCATCTTCAACGTCCAATGCGTAGCTTTCTACCAGCGACATGTCGCTTTACAGCTCGTATAGTTCATGGTTGAATCTGATCAATTCGAGAGGAAACATCTTCGGTCTTTGCCTTGATGAGCAATGGAGACGAACAAAGCCCATCAAACCAAAGACCGAACATTTTTCGAAAAATTTTCCTCTCGAATCGATCAAGGATTTCTACATCCGCTTTTGATACGGTCCATGCTTCAGCGCCGTAGAGCAGAACTATGATGATCAGGGTCTTATATAGGATCTACTTAGTAGTTCGAGTGAGGGCTTTCCTAATGAGTCGTCTTCTTAGCCCGAAAAAAACACCGGTTGACAAGAGTAATTCTTCGTTTAATTTCTGACAAGATGTTGTTGTCAAAGTTAATAGCGGAGCCGAGATAGACAAAGTCCTCTACTCTCAAGTTAATATATGTCAATGGTGACATTCTGTCCGATTCGTCGATGTGTCCTTTCGTGTTGACAGCATATTCTTAGTCTTGCCCTCATTTACTGCTAAACCCATTTTTGCCGGTTCCTTCTCTTTACTATCAAACCTGGCTGTGACATCACGTTGAGTGCTGCCAATGATGTAAATTTCGTCGGCGTGCTAGTAGTTGCACCGATTTGTGGAAGATTGTGCCTCTGGTGTTGGCTCTGGAGTTATGCGCAATCCTCTAGAGAAAAACATTAAAGAAGTCACGTGGCAGCGCATCGCCTTGCCTAAATCCTTTTTTGGTATCGAATGTGCCGGTGAGGTCGTTTTCAACCCTGCTGGAGTAGTGACAATTCTCCATCGTCATCCTACACAAACGTACGTGTTTGGGTGGTACACCAAAACTAGACATGGCTCAGTATAGTTCGTCCTAAAAAAACTGTCACATGTGGCTTTGAAATCGATGAATGGGTGGTGGGTAACGATTTGGACATCTCGGGCTTTCTCCAGGATCTGCCGAAGTGTGAAAACTTGATCGGTTGTAGACTTTCCTGGCCTAAAAATAGACTGATAAGGGCCGATCAGGTTTTTCGTAAAAGCTTTCAGGCATTTACATATTACGGCAGATAGGATCTTGTAGGTGATGTTGAGGAGACTTATGCCTCTGTAGTTAGCGCAGTTCAGAAGGTCTCCTTTTCTGTGGATCGGGCAAACGATATTGAGGTTCCATTCTTCAGGCACACTTTCATCAAAGAATCCGACCAGATTTGGCTTATGAGTTGATGGATGATACTTACCAAGTCATCTCCGCCGGCTTTATAAAGCTCAGCGGGAAGGCCGTCGTTTTCGGCAGCCTTATTAAGCTTGAATTTAGATATTGTTATCCTCACCTTACTCAGGTCGGGTGGTTGGCAGTTTTTGCTGTCGTTGCCAATGTTGAACGGTTAGCTCTGCGGAACGTTGTTCGTCGTCGCTTTTAACAGTCTGCAGAAGTGATTGTTCCATATCCGCTATCGACTGTGTCTCAACTGCGATATTTCCTTGTTCATTTCGACCGGATTCTGTTCGGCCTTGTACCCTTGGCTTTGACGTTTTACACTTTGGTAAGACTTGTGAGTATCGTTCCTTGAGGGGCATCCCTCTATATCCTCGATTGCGCGCTTTTCTTGATCTTGTTTCTTCCTTCTGAAGAGCCGGCGTTCTTCCATTCTCCTCTGCCTATAGAGCTCAATGGCAGCTATTGTCTTCACCTGCTGCTTAGCCTTGTAGGCCTCGTTCTTGGCTGCGAGCATATGTCGGCATTCCTCATCAAACCAGGGGCTTCTTGCTGGTGGGCGTTATAAACCTAGCACATCAGTTGCGGCTGATCTAATGGCTTGTTGGCATAGTTGCCATTGTTCTTCGACATTCGCTGTTGGTGTGGTGTTAATCGAGAGGTTTAGGGATACGCGTTGCGCAAAGGTCTTGGCGGTTGCTTGCGAATGCAGTCGTTCGACAGTATTTCTAGATTGTTGTGGTGTGTTGGATATCCGCATTCTTACCTTTGCTGCAACAAGGTAGTGGTCCGAGTCGATGTTAGCTCCTTCGGACATTTACAATGCTTCAACCCACAAGGGTAGGGGTATATCGGTGATCATTGGTGTGGCCGCTTCTGGTCAGGAGATTTCAAACCTCTTGTCTATCGCAATGTGATCAATTTGGTTGACCGTTCGTTGACCTGGAGACGGCCATGTCCTCTTATGGATATCGAAGCGGGGAAACCGTGTGCTGGCTATAGTGGCATTTCGTTCCTTAACGAAGTCAATTAGCCTTAGTCCATTAAAAGACGTGTTGTCGTGTAGGCTATGTTTTCCGACAGTACTGCTAAAGATGTCTTCTCTTCCTACCTTTGCGTTAAAATCTCCCATCACGAATACTTCGTTTGTCGCTAAAAGTCTTTGTCAAAGAGCTAGCAAAAGCAATCCTTGGCTATATCATCTATATCCTTCGTTGGGGCGTGAGCGCATATAAGGCTTATGTTGGCGAATTTGTCCGTGATGCAGTTTGTTACAAAGCGTTCCCTAATGTCTTGGAAACATAAGACTGCTTGCCTAAGTCTGGCACGTATAACAAATTCGCATCCGAATAGTCGCTGTTTCTGCTCACTATAACATGGTCCGTAGTCAGAGGTTTTCGTCCTCTTTTTACCCGGCCCATCCCTTCGTATTTCCTGGAGGGCAGTAATGTCTGCTTTGCAGCAGTTAAGCGCTTCTGCTGACACCCATATAATTTTTGCAATCGGAATTGGACGTCCAGATCTTGCGATTTATAGATATTGGACTTTTTTCTTTGATTTTTGTAATTCAAAGGTCTATGCAAGAAGCCCACGACCACCAACGCCTTGAATGGAGAAATTGGGCGGTGTATTAATGAAATTCAGCCACATTTATACGAAACGGTCATAGAAATTGCAATAAAAGAGTACGTTGCTCCAAAACCATGGCGGCCATTTATCCGATGCGCTAGTTCATACCTAACCCCAATCTGTATACGCTATGAATCAATAAAAAATGTTAGCTAACTGATTTTCTATTAAAATTACATTTTGCGTGAATTATAAGACACTCTTTATCTACAGAAATTAGAACATTCCTAGGCAACATATTCTCTTCAATTTTTCTTAAAAAAAATCTGTGCCCCGCCCACTTTTTGCGCATTTTTCTCTTTTTTACTTGGTCCAAACTGAATTACTATTCATTACCCGCTTTGGTGATTTTATTTATTAGATTACTGTCAGCATTACACTTCCCCTTAACAGGCTAAGCACTCCCAGAAGTTGACCATTTCATCAAACCCCAAGGTTTGAAAATGTGTTTCCTTGCAACCTTCCGATGCAATAAACATGTTTTACTACCACCTATCGCCGAACTAGTGAAGACTCCAAAATCAACCACCTTGACTGTCCCAATCCCAGCTCATCTGATATATTCCCACAGAGTGTACCAACTACCAACAGGCGTTTAAAGTTTCAACAACTTTCCAAACTATAAAACACCCCTTAAGGGGGAGGGTGTGTAGTTTTCATCAAGTTTAATGTTCGACGCAGGGTCTTGTGATTTCGTGAATAAATTTTGATGAATCCAATTGACAAAGTAGCGAACTCGTCACGTCTCTCAATCGTAATCGGATTGAGTTAACCTTGGTAAATGCCAAGGACTAGGTTTGCTGCTGTTGGCGCTTTGAGCTTATTCATCCATTTATTCACATTCCAACATAAACCAACGGTACAAAGCAGTGAACAGGAACTTAAACTTTAATATGGTGTGGGTGTGTTGGTTTGCTGTTTGTTGATACTTATCGATAAAAGAGGGAAAGGACGTCGGTGCTTGGTAGTTGCTATTCCTTATCGAGGATTTTCAAATTTGAATATCTAATGGACAGGAAAATGTTTGTGTGGAATACATTGAACATTATCGACAAATCGAGATACATCACCAAAAGGACTAAAATACTTGACGGTTGTTTGAATTTCGCATTACAAAAGGATAATGGTGGGAGGGGTTTTGGATTTCAATTGAATTGGGTTTCTCTGCAAAATGAATAAAATAATTTTATTCAACCGATAAGGAAGGAAAAGGGTTCTGGCCATTACTGAAAGGATTTACAGATAGTTATATGCATTCTTCCTTTTGTTAACCAAATAAAATGGAAGAGATGAAATAAATCCATCCTGGATTTATTTTCATATGGAGTTTTATTCAAATCGGATCACAAATCAGGAGAAGGCTTCTAGGCAAATCAGATCCTGAAAGATAAAAACAATTTGGGTATTCAAATACAAAATATCTGCTCAAATATGATTGATGGAAATAAACCAGTCCCACTACAAATGGTTCTCAGTCAACATGTGAAAGTCGTTAATGGTGGTTATAGTATGTAAACTGCCATTCCATTGCATGACCCAATGCACCCTTCTATCAATATCGCATATCAAGAGGATTACAAATGGAGTTTGCTTGTGTAATGAAGCGAGTAATCGGTTCATTGATTCCATAGTTAACACTATGGTGAGCTAAGAGCCCCCGCAGAGCCCTCACAGGAGCATTCATTTTTATAAGCGATGGGAGAAAAGACAGTCAATCTGTTAATGATTGATTGAAACCTACTGAGGAAAACCGAGTCGAGCTGAAAGAGTTATGGTTTCGTTCATACAAGACCAATTCTACTCAGGAAAACCGATTTAAGTTCAAACGAACCAGAAACGACTGCACTTCCACGATGAAAATTTGAAGCAAAAAATTCTACTGCGTCCCAAAGTTGGTTGGGTGTTGTAAAACGAGGGTAGACTCTGATTGGCTTTAATTTGACATTGCCCAGTGGTTTTAACTCTGACTACACCTCAAGTGCATATTTTTAAACTCCACGTGGTAACCATCGGTAACTGGTCTCATCCAACCGCGAGTGTTGATAACAACACGAACAAATTTGAACTGGCCCTCCAGGGGGTTGTGCTTTATGTTAACTACCCAACCATGGACAAAAATAGATGTTACGAAGCAACCAATAGCCTTGGAAAGGACTGATTTTGTTGTTGACGACTTGGCTAAACGAAAAAAGGAAAACCACGTTCGTATCTGCATCTGGAATGTGAGAACATTAAATTGGAGGCAGGCGAACAAACAACTAGCGGAATTAATAACTGCTATAAAGCAGACATTACTGACATTCGGGAAATACGATGGGATGGGACGTGCAAAAGAGGATGAAAAACTGTGACATCTACTACGGACCGTGTTATAGTGACCAGAAACAGCGAATGCGGATTTGTTATAAGTGCCAGACTTAGGCAAGAAGTCTTATGATTCCAAGACATAAGCGAACGCATTGTAACAATCCGCATCAAGGCCGAATCCGACAACATAAGCGTTATATGCGCTCACACCCCAACGGAGGAAAAATATTATAAAGCTAAGGATTGCTTCTATGAGCTCCTTGATAAAACCTATGTGCGCCTACCGAAGTACGATGTCAAAATCCTACTGGGAGATATTTTAACGCAAAGATAGGAAGAGAAGGCATGCTTAGCAGTATGGTCGGAAAACATAGCCTACACGACTGCAAGTCTGATAACGGACTTAGGCTAATTGACTTCGCTAAGTAACGAAATGCCACTATAGACAGCACACGGTTTATTCACCTCAATATCCATATCTGGCGGTCTCCAGATCAACGAACGGTCAACCAAATTGATCACATTGCGATAGACAAGGGACACGCATCCAGTATTTTGGATGTCCGAACATTCCGAGGAGCTAACATTGACTCTTACCACTACTTAGTTGCAGCCAAGGAGAGAATTCGGATCTACACTACGCCACAACAATCCGGAAATACTGTAAAAAGAATTTTATGTCGAAAGACTGCAATTGCAAGAGACCGCCAAGACCTTCGCGCAACAAGTATCCCCTAACCTCTCGATTAACCACATACCACCAGCATCGAGTGTCGTAGAACAATGGCAACGATGCCAACAATCTATTAGATCAGCCGCAACTGATGTGCTACGTTTTTCGCGCCCACCAGCAAGAAACCCCTGGTTTGATAAGAATGAGGCCTACAAGGCTAAGCTGCACGTGAAGACCATAGCTGCCGTTGAGCTCTATAGGCAGAGAAGAAGGGAGGAACACCAACTTTTCAGAAAAACAAATAGAGTAAGCAAAGCGTTCTATTGAGGACGTAGAGAGGTGCCACTCCAGGAACGATGTTCGCAAGTTTTACCAAAGTGTAAAACGTCGAAACCAAGGATGTAAGGCTCGAACAGAATCCTGGTGATAAGGACAAG
The DNA here is from genome assembly GCA_949824845.1 of Rhingia rostrata. Classification (NCBI taxonomy): domain Eukaryota; kingdom Metazoa; phylum Arthropoda; class Insecta; order Diptera; family Syrphidae; genus Rhingia; species Rhingia rostrata. The sequence continues at coordinate 71,741,697 of OX463758.1, forward strand.
GAAATATTGTAGTTGAGACACTGTCGATGCTAAGGAATGGAAGATCCACTTCTGCAGACTGTTAAGCGGCGATGATTAACAATATTCCGCTGTCAGGCAGAACGAACCATTCAATATCCGCACCGACAGCGAAAACTGCCAATAACCCGACCTCAGTGAAGTGAGGATAGCATTGTCAAAACTGAAGCTGAATAAGGCTGCCTGAAATGAGGCCTTCCCGTTGAGTTTTATTAATTTGGCGGAGATGACATGGTAAGTAACATCCACCAACTCATAAGCCAAATCTGATCGGAAGAAAGTATGCCTGAAGAATGGAACCTCAACATCGTTTTCCCGATCCACAGAAAACGTGACCCTCTAAAATACGCCAACTACAGAGGCATAAGTTTCCTCAACATCGCCTACAAGATCCTATCTGCCGTAATATGTGACCGCCTGAAACCGTTTACCAACAACCTGATTGGCCCAAAAAATCTTCAGTGACGTTTGCGTTGACGGGCTGTTGAGACTGAGATCCAACCAAGAACTGGCTAGGATATGTAGAAGCAATGAACACCAATACTCCGGCTCGCAGAGTCAGCGAATCCCAGTCAGACGTCGGACGCAGTAGAGGAAGAGCTCGCCTTATGTGGCGCGCACAAGTAGAAACCGACCTCAACCAACTTGGAGTACGTAACTAGAGGCAGCTAGCTAAGGACCGAGCTAAGTGGAGAGGCAAGGTTGGTTGAGGCCCAGGTTCATTCCGGGCTGTAGCGTCTCTTAAGGAAGAGAGTAAGTAATGTCCCAAGGGTAGTAAAATCTTTTGGTCGTTGGTAAAACGCATTAAGAACGGCTTTTGTTGCAGCCTGACTTTCAATAAAGATGTTGATATCATCTGGTGGTATTGCCAGCATTGAGGTCGCTTTGGCTGCCTCTGCTACTGCCAATATCTCGACCTGGACGACCCTGCCATGCTCATTGAGACGAAAAGTGCTGTTAAGCATTAGTGTTTCTGAAAATCTCCAACGCCTACATCCATTTTTGAGCCATCAGTATAGATGCATATGGTTTCGGTGCCCAGTTAGTTCCTCTCCCACTCCTCAGTGCTTGAAAAGATGCAGGAGAATGGTCTTTGAAAGTCATGGTTAGGCAGCATGTAGTCAGAGGATACAGCTGACTCAGATATCTGCGAAGAATTGGGCATGTCCTCCAGAGTTCGTTTTCCAGTAGTTGAGCTGGCTAATTCTTAGAGCACTTTTGGCTGCAGATTCTTACTAGTAAAGGTCCAGCGGTAGCAGGTTAAAGATGGTTTCCAGTCCCTCTGTTGCTTCTCATTGCGCTAGTAACGCCCACACATGCTATATTTACTCTTGTACACTTGTCATATTTTTCAGCTGGTGGCAATCCACAAATAAAGTCGCTCAAGGACTCTATCGTCACAAATTTTACAACTTATGGCTCAATTATGAAATAAAATCGATATCCTTAGAATTTCAAGGGTCACAAACTATGAAAAACAAAACAATTCTTCGACCATAAGAGCGTATTCATAGAAAAGGAAATCACAATTAATATTCCCCATAATTTTCACATGTAAGTCCTTACAACAACATTACCAACAACTCCGATAAAATATCTGCACATTTATGCCAAAAAGTCTCGTTGGATTTTATTGCTACTCGTCGCCGTATAGATAGCAATCAACTTGGGATATATTTATCGACAAAAAGGACCAACACAGCACTTGCACTCATAGCATCAATGTCCTTATTGAAGGGAATACTATCCGAAGTGAAGACTTCTGGAAATTTTCAATCAACAACATCTGTTGACGATTCAAAGATATGACAACAAACCGTGCGTCGTCTTTTGCTTGAAACTGAAACCCTCAAATAATCACCCCTAACAGTTCGCCCGTTTGGATAATGGAGTGGGTTTATGTCTTCCTCTGTCGTAGCATGTTTGCCATGGTAATTGAATGATAATGATCGGCTTAAAATAATTGATGTTTCCGAGCACACACACAGGACGACCACACAAACCCAAAAATAAAGGAAAGAAAAAAAAAACTCTTATCTGCAAGGGAAGCTACCCCGCATTTTGTACAATAGGTGGCGAGCAACAGGAATCACAAGTCATCGACAGGCCGAATCGATTGGGAAAAGCTGTCCTTTATTTTTGACCTACTTGCGTCTGTCTGTCGGTATAATTAAGGTCTTGGGCATTTTAGCGTAATGAGGGTTGTCTGATAGACATCATCTTTCGATTATGGACATGGGGGCGAGCTTTGGGCGGAATACAAAAAAATGATGTCAATAGAGAGCGATGAGGTTGGGGACGACCATCAGGACGGGATTATTTCGCTGATGAATTCCATTCTATAAACGGGAGAAGTCTGGCTTTTTCATTGATGGATTCGAATCCTTAAATGGGAGACGTTCTGACCCAAAGTCGTATAAATGTTACATAGGGGACCAGGATGCTTTCATTAATTAAACAGGACAATTGTGAACTGTGTATAATAAGGGGGATGACGACTGCAGCGGTGGCAGAAATTCCAACGAGCTGGTATTTGATTACCCTTCTCCCATTCAGAAAGTGGTTTGGTAATGAATCTGCTGAGGAATAGAGATTTTACTAGGAACGGTTTATAACGATGCGAGATATACGGGAAATTGGAATTTCGTAGTGGATGTTCCCGTACACAGTCCAGGCCGCCCATCACCTGCTGCCTGTCGACCGCCAAACGCGTGTAACCTACGCCCAAGCCATCTTCAATATCGAGGACGAAGTGGATGATTTTTCGATCGAAATCATAGTGAGCGATGAGGCTCATTTCCCCCTCAGCGGGTATGTGAACAAGAAAAACGATCGCTTTTGGGGAGCCGAAAATCCATGAGTAACGCACAAAAAGTTTGGCCAAAAGAAGTCATCCGATGTTGTTTGGCTATTCAGAATATCGCTCCGTCCTGTTGTAACCACATGAAGATGGCTAGGATATGTAGAAGCAATGAACACCAATACTCCGGCTCGCAGAGTCTGCGAATCCCAGACAGACGTCGGACGCAGCAGAGGAAGAACTCGCCTTATGTGGCGCGCACAAGTAGAAACAGACCTCAACCAACTTGGAGTACGTAACTAGAGGCAGCTAGCTAAGGACCGAGCTAAGCGGAGAGGCAAGGTTGATTGAGGCCCAGGTTCATTCCGGGCTGTAGCGTCTCTTAAGGAAGAGAGTAAGTAATGTCCCAAAGGTAGTAAAATCGTTTGGTCGTTGGTAAAACGCATTAAGAATGGCTTTTGTTGCAGCCTGTTGCAGCCTGTTGCAGCCTGTTGTAACCACGTGTCCTCCAGTCCTTATTCGTCCAATTGCGTAAGAAAAAACTCGGTTAGCATGGCTCCATAGCGCGTACCGTCCACTGTTGTCGTTTGACCAGCTGCGTTCTCGAAAAAAAATGGCCCGATGACTCCTCCAGCGTGAACAGCGCACCAATATACAAAAAAAAGGATTTTCGATGCAACAGGCTCGTTACTACCCCAGGGCCGAGCTTTCTCACAACCATTCATGTGTGCGTGTGTACTTCTAGCACGGTGGCGAAACTCCTCTTTTATGCCGACTCCGAACGGCGAATTTGAGAAAAGCTTTTCTTGACAATTGATACTACTCGGATGATTTGTCAAATCATCACGAAAGGATGGCCAGTGAAAAATAATTTAAGCATTGCAACGCCTGGGAATCGAACCCAGACCTTCTGCATGGCAGTTCATCGCACCACTGAGCCCATCGACTGATCAGACCCCTAACTTTACAGATCCTTCTTAATACTCGAACAAAGGCGTTCAGTTTACTTGACGCGATAATAACCGTTCGCTACTCCCTCCACGTCTTTAAATATCAAGCCTTCCGATGCCTAATCTTCACACATTACCAGAAAACGCAAATCTTGTTAAGCTTTTTCTGGCGAACCACTGGGACACATTTTAACCAGTCCCAATCCAAGAAAATATCCTCAGCCCCCTATGCCAGCATAACTATCCGCTGATCTATAAGTGTCATGAAATGCCCCACTGGCTGATGTCTAATCTCCGAAATTCCACAAAAAATGCAAAAACCCTTTAATAAGAATTCACAAAATTGCCCGCCTTGGCAAATATCTTCAAAGAAATCCTTGTTCCCTAAGACCCTAATATATCGGTCAGGATGACCAGTCAACTTTTTCGCAATCAAATGCTCCTTCAACCTTTTGAAGCCATAAATCATCCAGTTCATGTGTTATAAAAAAAAAAAAAAACTTATCTCGAGAACTCCCCCGTTAGTAATTTCGTCCTTCAAAAAGTAGTTTCTCCTGACACAACAAATTTTAACTTGCTATCGTTCTATTTGATACAGATGTTCACAATCCAATGACTGTAACTTTTCCCCATCCACTGTGTCCCACATTCCCAGACTTTTGTCGTCCATGCTAAGTCCAATTTATTAATGTATTCCCTCTAAAAAAAAGGCAGAACTGCATTGATTACAGAAACAAACAAAAAATCCTTCAGGACTTCCCAACACACAAACACTCATACCTATCGACACACTATCAGACAGAACATCAGAAGCTTCTGGCAATTTATCAACCGTCTATTGTGGCTTTCCTCCATGTGTGTAGAATTTTGATGGCCACTTACGAGTATCGGTGCCACATATTATTTCAGACAATTTTCCAGGAAAATTTCACATACCATCATATGAATCTCACAAAACACAAATATATGTCATCATCATCACCCACACCAACAGCACCCTCATGTCACGAGTACCACATCCTGTTTCTTCGAATCTCATCCATAATTTATCGGGTCTGCTCGGTGCTCATTCTGCAGTTACTTATGATCCTGCCATCTGTGTCGTTATGAACTTCCTTTTCCGCCGGGGAAGTTATTGTTGTTGTCTATTTTTTGTGTTGGCCTCCCCTGACGCAAACACCTTTAATGACAACCCTATCGCCTAGCTGCGGGTATATCGACCTACCCACTCATAGTTGGGGGGCGCAATCATAGTAAATATTATGTCACGTGTGTTAGCGCAAATCCTTATCGATTTTTTCTTTTATTTCATCCTGTCTACACACCATTCAATGGAGAACGGATGCGCCTCCCATTGGGTGGGTGTGTTGCATAGAGCCGAGCTTAGAAACCTCGAGCAGCATCTATAGAAACCGATGTAGGTACGTTGTGAGTCCTTGAGAAATTTGCAATTTTTAGCGGATTTTTTTTTTGTCCTTCATTAAGGATTAATGCAGGCGAGTGATTTTTGCTCCTTAGCCTTTTGTTTTTCTGTTCCTTTGGACATTTTTTTTTTCTTTCCCTTGAGCAGTTTGTGAGCGCCTTTTGTTTGTGGGGCCATTCTTTTGACCTTCGGCTAACAGCCATTATGCCGATAGCTCATGAGTAATAAATTCAAAACTTGAGCTAAATGGGATTAAAATCGAATCACTGTCAGGAAGCATTATGTAAAACTAGACAAGGTCCTTCATCCTTTTATCCATTCTTTGCATTCGACTTGTGTGTGACGATGTGCATCTAGCTAACAAACGGAATGTCAAGTTTATGGCTGCTTGTTGAATGGCAGCACTTACTTGGTATATAGATGTGCGATTTAAAGGATATCCCAAGGAGGGACACCTACCGTTGGTGTGTGTATGAAGACAACAATGTATTCATCTGGGAGTTTATGGATCGCATCGCTATCTCGTATGTGGGTGTGGATTTGTGTTGAGGAATTTTTCGCCAACTAAATGGATATTAATGAGGCATAGGAATAGTGTGCACGTCTGTTGCTTTAGGGAAATTAATTAACACGGTCAGCGGCCAGATGGTTTCCCCAAAACATCAACCGACAACCACGGAGCAAACAATTAAGTCGATACAAACCAGATGGATGTCGGCGTCTGGAAGTGTGCACGTATCCGATATATCCGACACCTACGTGATCGTAGACAGACTTTAAATGAGGACTTGTTCTTGTGGGAGGGCCGAGTTATTAATTGTAATTTGGAATAAGAAAATTCCAGGAAAGGTCTAACAAACTTTTGGTAATGCGGTTTGAGGGGAAAATTAAATTCGAATGTGTGGCTTCAGTGGATGTGTACCCATGTGGGCGAAAAAGTTTTAATTGGTGGCGAATTGTTTGTACAAGGCCACCAAAGGCATTGAGAACATTCCACATGAGGTCCTAGATGTGCACAACATATACAACCTTTACAGTGGTAGAAGCAAGAGTCTTTGATATAAGATCCAATCAAGTGTGGACAAGATTTGAAGCGCCCACAGATAGCGACAATTAAAAATAAGCACACGGAATGTATATCACTCTCCCTGGTGGGCGTAGTCCACCTAGGTTTTATTCAAAAATCTACCCACACAAGGATAACAACATTGCGGCGACATAGGTAATACAATGAATCGGATCAGGGGAGCAGGATTCCAGGGTGAACCTAGGCATCAGCCAAAATGCGTCTAGTGTTATTCTTATTTTCCCTCTTTAGGTTGGTTGAAGTATTTATGCGCTCCAAAGACCAAAGACTCATCATCTATAGATGAGAGATGACCAATCGGTTATGATGATTCGGATCGGGGAATTAGGTTTCCAGGATGAACCTGGGCCTCAACTAAAATGCGTCTAGAGTTATTCTTCTTCCCCCATTTAAGTTGGTTGATGTGTTTATGCGCTCCAAAGACCAAAGACTCATCATCTCTACGTGAGATTACCAGACCCTCGAATCGCTCGGGCGGATTTTCGAATATAGCGTGAGCTGTGTGGTATAAGTAACGGCGTCCTGTTGAAACCACATGTCGCTGGTGTTCATATCATCCAGTGGCAATAGTGACTTTTTCGGGAAGCATTTAACGCTTTTAGATGTTATGTGGATTGGTATCGTCCCAAATTCGACAAATTTGTTTGTTGACGTACCCATTCATCCAGAAATGGACCTCATCGCTGAAAATGATTTTTCGATGAAAATTAGGGTCAGCTTCCAACTGCTCCAGAGTCCATTCAGCCAACTTGAGGTCTGCGAAAGGCTGAGTTCTTGTGAGCGACGCGAAATAAACTGAGATCTACTGCATTCTGGGGACTCTCAAGGAAAGCGGTAATGTTTTCGTCAAATCTGACGTTTCGTCAACGTAAGCGTGTTGGTTTATCATTTCGTTCGTTGCCCGAGCAGAAGACACATTTTCCAACTCCATTGTGAAGATATGCTCTCTTCATTGTAAACAACTCATAAAATCCGACCAAATCTAGACGCTCCACCTCTCGGAAGGATTCCAAAATTTCGATAAAATCTTCAAAGCTATCCGCGAAAAAATATTCCAAAGGCAATCATGGCCATAAGAACCGCTATATAACTGAACACATCATCAAATCTGACTACGTCATCCCATGTGAATCACACCACATACCAATTCATCACCATCTTGCAGCCTTTCTCTTCCAGTCTGTTCTTTTCAAAGTACTGTCACTTGTCAAACGTCAGAGGCGTCATATATAAAGCACCGTCGCTAATCACAAACTCATCGAAACCTCAATCAAATCGAAGACTCTGCGAGCCGGAGTTTTAATTTTTGCCGCTTCCTTCTCCATATTAGAAAACGTGGCTATGACATCACGTTGGGTCCTGTTTAACAGTCTGCAGAAGTGGATCTTCCATATCCTCAGCATCGACAGTGTCTCAACTACGACATTTCCTTGTTCCTATCGACAGGATTCTGTTCGAGTAATGTAACCTTGGCTTTGACTTTTTACACTTTGGTGAAACTTGCGACCATCGTTCCTGGAGTGGCACCTCTATATATCCTCGATAGCGCGCTTTTCTTTTTTTTTTTCTTTATGAAAAGCCAGTGTTCTTCCCTCCTTCTCTTCCTATACAGCTCAACGGCAGCTCTTGTCTTCACCTGCAGCTTAGCCTTGTAGGCCTCGTTCGTGGCTGCGAGCATCTATCCTCATCAAACCTGGGGTTTCTTGCTGGTGGGCGCGAGAACCCTAGCATATCAGTTGCGGCTGATCTACTGGATGTATGGCATCGTTGCCATTGTTCTTCGACATTCGATGCTGGTGGTATGGTGTTAATCGAGAGGTTAAGGGATACTTGTTGCGCGAAGGTCTTGGCGGTCTCTTGCGATTGCAGTCCTTCGACATACAACTTTTTTCCTCATTCTTACATTGGCTGCAACAAGGTAGTGGTAAGAGTCGATGTAAGCTCCTCGGAATAGTCGGACACCCATAATACTGAATGCGTGCCTCTTCTCTATCGCAATGTGATCAATTTGGTTGACCGTTCGTTGATCTGGAGACCGCCATGTCCCCTTATCGATATCGAGGTAAGGAAACCGTGTGCTGGCTATAGTGGCGTTTCGTTACTTAGCGAAGTCAATTAGCCTAAGTCCGTTATCAGACGTGTTATCCTGTAGGCTATGTTTTACCGACAATACTGCTAAATATGTCTTCTCCTTCTACCTTTGCGTTAAAATTTTTCAGCACGATTTTAACATCGTACTTCGGTAGTCGCTCATAGGTTTTGCAAGGAGCACTGATTCGATGAGCTCCTTGCAAAACCTATGAGCGACCTTAACCATAGCTATATCATCTTTTTCCTCCGTTGGCGCATATAGGGCTAGTGTTCGCGAATTTGGCCTTGATGCGGATTGTTACAATGCGTTCGCTACTGTCTTGGAAACATAAGACTTCTTGCCTAAGTCTGGCACTTATAACAAATCCGCATTCGAATAGTCGCTGTTTCTGCTCACTATAACACGGTCCGTAGTAGATGTCACAGTTTTTCATCCTCTTTTGCACGGCCGATCCCATCGTATTTCCTGGATGCCAGTAATGTCTGCTTTATAGCAGTTATTAATTCCGCTAGTTGTTTGTTCGCTTGCCTCCAGTTTAATGTTCTCACATCCCAGATGCAGATACGAACGTCGTTTTCATTTTTTCGTTTAGCCAAGTCGTCAACAGTAAAATCAGTCCTTTCCAAGGCTATTGGTTGCATCGTAACATCTATTTTTTTAATTGATAAGGTAGTTGAACCCCCTGGAGGGGCAACATGGAGGGCCAGTTCTAATTTATTGGATACCCCTAGGACACGGGGCCATCAGTATCCACTACGCGATTGAGAGCTGCCGTTGGCCTTTCGGTTCATCCGCCAACATCTCTGTTCAAGGGGTCTAAGTAACCCTGAAATTCGTAGACAACCTGTTGTCCGAATATGTCGAAGCAGCTTTTCTAAGTTCTCCAGGGACTGTAGGCCGGGTATTCATTCCATTTAGAATGGCTGTTTATAGTGTTTTTCGTCGTGATATCAACACCCGCGCCTATCGTTTAGCTTGTCAAATCCAGTTGGATGAGACCAGTACCCGATGGTTACCACTGGGAGGTTAAAAATAAGCACTTGGTATGTAGTCAGATTCACAACCACTGGGCATTGCCAAGTTAAATCCAATCAGAGTCTTCCCTCGTTCTACAACACCCAACCCAACCTTCAAAAAATTAGCACAATCAAATTCATAGAGAAGCTTAGTCTAAGCGTCAGCTTTTTCATTTTAAAACTCTTAAGGGATAATACATACGTGCGATTGTTCAATATTTTGTTTTTATTGGAAGTGCTATGTTTGTAAATTTATTTAATCACAATCAGCTTGGATTTTTGTTTATATTGCCTTCGGTTTGTTTGCGCGTAAGCTCTATTTAAATCCCCTATGAACAATGCGTTTCAGGAGAACGTTGCAATTGATAAGGCACTTTTGTATATAGATATGCTTTTCACAGAAAAGTATTCAAATATTTACAAAACAATTAACGCGATGAATAAATACCAAGCAATGTCTTACTTATACCATGAATGGGTTATAAAGTGCCGCTGCAAAAGCCGATTAAAATGTGTTCAACTCTGGAGAACTAAAAGCGCAAAATAGGGATAACACTTAAATTCTTAAATTTGCCATAGGAATTATGTTGCAAAAAGATATTTTGTTCGTGAATTCATTTTGTATCTATCATAGCAAATTACATTACCACATGTGGGAACGTGTAAAGGGTTATGCAAACGCACTTGTACGAATTCCTTTGCATTACATCTCAAAACTAATGGAAGACACTCCTACCGAAATTATTATACTCCTTGAAAAACTCCGTTTACCGTCATCGTCAAAACTATCTTTCACAGAACAACTCAGATTGCTTGAGAGCACTCTGTAGGAATTTTTAATGAAATCTTCAAGTCCTTTTGTTGTAGAATTACTTTTCAATGATCATGCAGAGAAAATAGGGTGAATTTTGCGCCACCCCATTCGACTTGCTACAAATGTGGGGGCTAAAGATTTTTTTCCAGAAATTGCTCTCAAGGTAAGCCCACATAAACTATGATAGAAACTTAAATGTATCTTGATGCCATAAATGTAAGTTCATTCGTTCTACAAACATAACTGCAGTATTAAATTAAATTACTCTATTCAAAGAGGATTTCTTCAAGAGGAAGCTTCAAAAAGATTCATATTTCTTCAGTTCTATAATTTAGAATCCATAGAGAATGAGTGATAAATATTTCTCAAAATAATATAATGAAATACATATCTAGAACTGACATCAATACAGGGTACACATTGAGAATCTTTTAAGATGATTTCCGTTGACGATAGTGTAGAAGGCTTGCTGGGTACGTAGAGTGCAATTATACCCTTTCCCATATGGGTATATAAGTGTTGCTCTAAAGTTTGTAATAGAGAGAAATAATTTAGCTAGATATACCTTAAGGTATGTGGATTGACTCAGAAGAAGAGTAAGCCATGTCTGTCTGTCCGTTCGTCCGTCCATCCGTCTGTGTGTCACCTTATATTGGGCCTTAAATTTTGAGCTAGAACTAGTTCCTGTGTTCGTTAAATTTTATGAAATATCAAGATGGTGCATTCTTTCAAGTATACCAACCGACCTTTTTATTTCTTTTGTATGAAAGTTACATGGACTTTGGCTGGGACTTTACGCGCAACCTTCAACTCAACAGGCGAGCACATTACCACGGCCATTGGTAATAAAATATTAGCATATCCATGCCACTATAGCCAACATACGGTTTCCTCACCTCGATATCCATAAGGGGACACGGCGGTTATAGATCAACCAAATTGATCACATTGCGATAGACAAGAGGCACGCATCCAGTATTTTATATATCCGAACATTCCGAGGAGCCAACATCGACTCGCACCACTACCTTGTTGCAGCAAAGGTAAGAATGCGGATATCCAACACGCCAGAAATACTGTGAAAAAATTCACTGTCGAAGGACTGCAATCGCAAGAAACCGCCAAGACTTTTGCGCAACGAGTATCCCTTAACCTCTCGATTAACACCAAACGACCAGCATCGAATGTCGAAGAACAATGGCAACGATGCCATGAAGCTATTAGATCAGCCGCAACTGATGAGCTAGGTTTCTTGCGCCCACTAGCAAGAAACCCCTGGTTTGATGAGGAATGCCGACAGATGCTCGTAGCCAAGAACCAGGCCTACAAGGCTAAGCTGCAGGTGAAAACAACAGCTGCCGTTGAGCTCTATGGGCAGAGAAGAAGTGGAGAACACCGGCTTTTCAGAAAGAAGAAAAAAGGACAAGAAAAGCGCACGATCGAGGATATAGAGAGGTGCCACTCCAGGAACGATGTTCGCAAGTTTAACCAAAGTTCAAAAGGTCAAAGCCAAGGATACAGGGCTCGAACGGAATCCTGTCGAGATGAACAAGAAAATATCGCAGTTGAGACACTGTCGATGTTGAGGATATGGAAGAACCACTCCTGCAGGCTGTTAAACGGCGATGTGGAACAGCATTCCGCTGTGAGGCAGAACGGACCATTCGATGTTGGCAACAACAGAGAAAACTGCCAATCACCCGACCTGAGTGAGGTGAGGATAACAATATCTAAGCTCAAGCTTAATAAGGCTGCCGAAAACGACGGCCTTCCCGCTGAGATTTATAAAGCCGTCGGAGATGACTTGGTAAGTGCAATCCACCAACTCATTAGCCAAATCTGGGCGGATGAAAGTATGCCTGAAGAATTGAACCTCAGCATCGTTTGCCCGATATACAAAAAAGGAGACCCTCTGAACTGCACATCCTACAGAGGCATAAGTCTCCTCAACTTCACTTCAACATCACATCACCCATCTTCCGTCATATGTGAACGCCTGAAACTGTTTACCAACAACCTGATCGGTCCTTATCAGTGTGGTTTTAGGCCAGAAAAGTCCACAACGGATCTGATTTTCACACTTCGGCAGATCCGGGAAAAACCCAAGATGTCCAAATCGATACCCACCACCTATTCATTAATTATAATCGTTTGGACAGCATTTATAGAGACGAACTATACAGAGCCATGTCTAGCTTTGGTATACCGCCCAAACTGGGCCAATTGTGTAAGATTACGATGGAGAATTCTCGCTGATCGCTTGTCGGAAACGACCTCACCGACGCATTCGATACCTATGAAGGATCTAGGCAAGGCGATGTGCTGTCATGTTACTCCTTCAATTTGATTCTTGAGATAATTGTGCTAAACTCTCGAGCTAACGGCAGAAATAAATTTTCCAAAAATTGGTGCACCTACTAGCATACGCCGGCGATATTGACATCATTGTACGGACCCAACGTGATGTCATGGCCACGTTTGCTAGTATAGAGAAGGAAGCGGCAAAAATGAGTTCAGCAGTAAATGGGGGCAAGACTAAGTATATGCAGTCAACACGAAAGGACACACAACATCGACGAATTGGACAGAACGTCAGCACTGACAGATATAACTTTGTGGTATTACGGGACTTTGTAAACCACGGCATGACCTCGCCTTAAGTATTGCGCATAAGTAGAAACCGATCTCAACCAACTTGGAGTGCGCAACTGGAGGCAGTTAAATAAGGACTGGGCTGAGAGGCATGTTGGTTGAGGCCCAAATTCATTCCGAACTATAGCGCCACTTATGTTAAGTAGAAGGGTAGGCCTATGGCCAACAATGGAAAGGGGTAGGCCTATGGCCAACAACGCAATGTATTCATTTAAAAAAAAATTAATATGGACCCATGAAGTTGAAAAAGGCACTGATCTGGGTCAGTAGTACTGTGAAACTTAGAGATTTTTTATTTCCTAAGGCTGTAGTTAGGTACCACGGGAATCAGGAGCCCCTAAGACAAGTAATCTTCGGACCGATAAGAATGTTGGCCCCTTGTGGTGGTTGTGATAACCGACTTCGCAGCAACGTATGGCATTCTGAGGTCTATGGAGTGATAGACTTTGGAATACAAGAGCTGTTAGGTAGACCACGGTCCTTAGCAAGGATGAAGTTCCTGCCTTTCACATCATTTTCAAACTTGTTCCATTGTAATATGACCTTAAAGTGTTTACCAAAACGTTTTTTTTTAAAGTGGGATAGGCCCACTATGAAATAAGGGCCATAAAGGCTAGCTGTTCACGTACTTTACATTATCCTCCTTATTCTCCGGCGGTAACATCCCGTTTGGTGCAACCTATGATGTCAGTATCATCGGCGTATGCTAGCAGTTTTACGGATTATACAAGACTGAGCTCCTGGGAGGCTAATCTACTGCTGTCCGTCGATGTTGTGTATCCTTTCGTGTTAAACCCATTTTTCCCGATTCCTTCTCTATACTAGTAAACGTGGCTGTGACACATGTTGAGTTCGACCAATGATGTAGAAATCGTCGGCGTATGTCTGCAGTTGCACCGATTTACAGAAAATTTTTACTCCGGTGTTGGTTCGGGAGTCATGCACGTTCCTAGCAACAACGATGTTTAAGAAGTCACTTGACAGTGCGTCACCTTGCATAAATCCTTTTTGGTATCGAATATTTCACTAAAGTTGTTGGCTACCCTAATAGCAGTAGCGAGAATTTTACGTCCTAATCCTGCACAGATGGACGAGTTTGGCCGGCATTTCAAAACAAGACATGGCTCTGTATAGCTCGACTCTATAAAATCTGTAGTATGTGGCTTTGAAATCGATGAATAGGTGTTGATATTAGGTTTGTACTTCTTGGATTTTTTTTCCCCAGGATCTGCCAAAGTGTAAAAATTGGATAGGTTTGTCGACTTACCTGGTCTCATACCACACTGGAAAGGGTTATAAGAGTGTTCATAAACGTTCATATTACGGCAGATATGATCTTGTAGGCGATCGTGCCAAGACGTATGCATCTTAAGTTGCCGCGGTTCAAAGGGGATCCTTTTTTGTGGAAATTTCACAAAACCCATACAAGTTCTTTCTAATTACTGCTAAGATGCATAGGATATCCATCAATCTATTCATACATAAACATCAGAATCGCACAACCAATTTCCCCAAAATCAATAAACCTTCATTGCAGCACCTGGAAAGACTATTTATCCAGAGGCTATGCCTGTAAAGAAGCACTCTGTGTTACTCATAAACTCACATCTACTTGGCTTGCTGTACTTTTACAATTCCACCCAAGAAATACCGCCCACATTCAAAATTATTTAACACGTCATAAATGGGATGCCATTTACCCCCATCATCCGAAAGCATGTAATTGATGAAGCCATTACTAGCGGTAAATAATCTTTAAAAGAGCAACAAAACAGAAAAAAAAATAATAAAAGAGGTCTCCTGCCCAGGATTGCACGGTAGCTTTTTGTACTTTTACATCTCAGATCACCATTTACGGATGAGTGGTTGCAAGATGTTCTATATGTGTTAGCACGACCCACATTCCCCCTAATCAAATACCATTGAAGAAAAATAATAACACGCAGCAGGCATAGGGATACACCCAGCCTGGCCTTAGGATTCGACCCACCTCTCACCTCTCCCATTAACTGTCATTATTCCGATTTATCACCCAACTTGTGTACATTTTCCACACGTTCGTAAATTGTACCCAGGATATATGTACACATGAGGTATTTCGTATTTATACACGAACGATGGGAGATTCCCCATGGAATGAAATGAAATCGCGTTTCCTTGTAATTTTTTTTCGTATTCACGTACCAAATGCGTCCTTAATGCGGAAAATTTCCTTTGAAATTCTCTCGCCCTTTTCCGGTTCACATTTTGGAAATTTCCACCCCCCCAGATGTGCTGTTCCTTTGTGAATTAAACGATCCTCTGTAAGCATTAAAAATGCGTCACGAAAATAGCAAAACAAACATATGGTGTAATCCTTTTAAATATTTTGAATAATTTACATTCATTTAGATGACTGAAGTCCTTTCAAGCGGGAGCAAAAAAAAAATATCCATAGCCATACCCGCAAAGGCGCAAACTCTTTCAATGGTTGTCATGATAACTGAACAGTTATGAGTTAAGGACTGCCTGTCGCAGTCATAACTTAGACAAAATGGAAAAAATTATTTCAATTTATGTGGAAACAAAAATATTGCAACACAAACAAATTTTATGCCACAAAAGGAAACAAGTCGATGGCTTTCAGTTGTCATGGTCATGGATGTGTACTTTGCTCCTTTGACATAGGCAAACAAGGCAAAGCGTATCAAGGGAAATTATTCACTTTCCAAGGATGCCAATGCCAGCTAAGGACTAAAAACAAAAAAAAAACTCATTTAATATTTATATTTAATAACAAAAAAGAGAAATAATCAGCCAAGAGTTTATGGAAAAATGGCTTACGTTGCTTTCTCCGATTGTATTACGAAACAATGTGAGTGATGTTTATGAGTTAAGAATGTGTAATGGCGCTTGAATAACAGACAACCCAAGTCCTTTGGAGTGATGATAGTTTAGTGACTTTCAGTTTTAATAGTTCTAAAGATTTTTACAGCAAGAAATTAGGGGATGAAGACATAAAACCTCATCAAAGGAGCAGAAAACTTAGTTTTCTTAGTTTCGAGTAATAGGAAGACTTTAATTTTTCGCTCTGAATTTAAAGGGTGGTTAAATTTTAAGGGCCGATGTTGATTTAAAAAAAATGCAAATTATTTAGGAAATTATTTTCATTTCTTTTTATTATGACAATATTGGTATGGTTCAATTATGTGTCGAACAAAATATCGGCCAAATGGCCGACGCGACCTTGGCGGCACACCTCCATCCGATATGGTCCAAATTTTCGATGATGCAGAGGCATAATTGAGGTTCTATGCCGTTACTGTGCCGAATTATCCCACCCTTTAGCTCTTAAATTTTTGCTGGCTTTTCGACGTACACTTTTTCTTTCAAATAACCTCAAAGAAGTCCAACGGTGTCAAATATTATGATCTCGGCGTCCAATTGACACCGCCACCACGTGAGATAACACGGCCATTGAATTTGTCGCACCAAAGAGTCATTCTTTCGTTAGCTGTGTATCAGGTGACACCGTCCTGTTGAAACCACATATCGTCCACATCCATATCTTCCAATTCGAGCCATAAAAAGTTCGTTATCATCTGACGACAGCGTACACCATTCACAGTAACTGCCTGTATGGCCTCATAAAATACGGCCCGATGATGCCGCCAGCCCATATACCGCACCTAACAGTCACTCTTTGTGGGTGCATTGGTTTTTCGACAATCGCTCTTTAAATGCGGCAATTCTGCTTATTGACCAATCCACTGAGATGGAAATGTGCCCCATCACTGAAGATGACTTTCTTCAAAAATTGATCATCCACTGTTGCCATTTCTTACCACCATTGACGACGCCTTAAATGGTCAAGAGGCTTTATTTCTTGAGTCAATTGCACCTTGCAAGCGTTTAAATGCAAGTCTTAATGCAAAATGTTCATCAACGACGAGCGTGAGAGGTGCAATTGTTGGGCACAACGACGAGTTGAGGTGGACGGCTCTTCAGCCACAACATCGCGAACAGCAGAAATGCAGTACGAGCTGTACAAGCTTGCACTGGTGTTTTCAGATCTCCTACAGACCCGGTTTGCTCAAATGTTTGCAGAATTTTTACTATTGTACGCACATTTGTACGATTAAATTGATCGAAAAAATCACGAAGTGCACGATATGCATTTTGATTTGAACGCCCATTTTCATAACAAGCCTGAATCACTTCGCGCTGCTCGATTGTGTATCTTTCCATGGTTCAAATTGAGTCCGTCTGAAATTGACTTTTAGGTGTAATTCACATTCAACATCGGCCCTTAAAATCACCTGTCATAAAAATCTTTAAATCTCAACCAAATTTTATGAATTTTTTTGTGTAAACATATTTGGCAAGTACGATAATAGATCATACAGTACAGGGTGTCCGCCGGGAAGGTATACTACTTTGTTTTGCCGCCATTTTGGTAAACATTAGTCTTGACAGTTCATATTTGACAGTCGTGAAGAAGACATGTGGCAAATTTATTATGGAAAGATATTCGATAAACCAACGTGATTTAATCGTTAAAATATTTTATGAAAATCAATCATCGATTACTGTGACGATGAGAACGTTACGTGAAATTTTTTGAAGAAACAACGTGCCAACAAAACGCACTATTTATCGTGTAGTGAATGATTTCGAAGAAAGACGGTCTGTAGGTTATAGGCCCAAGCATGAACCAAAACGTACTGCAAGATCGGTTGAAAACATTGCTGCTGCTCAAGGAAGTGTTCAAAAAAATCCATCAACCGCAACTCGACGCCGTGCTCCGGAGCTTGGTCTTCAAAGAACGGCTTTGGCCATAATTTTGCACAAGGATTTGTATTTGTTTCCATTTAAGATTCAGTTGAAATAAGAGCTTCTTCCACAAGACCATTTACGTCACCGTACATATACCAATAGGATGTTACAGCTAGCCCATGACAACCCCGATTTTCATGAAAAAATCATAATGAGGACGAGGCACATTTTCATTTGAACTGATATGTGAACAAACAGAATAGTCGGTTCTGGGCAATTGAAAACCCCCAAATTATTCATCAGTCACCTTTGCATCCATTAAAAGTAACAGTCTGGTGTGCAATTTGGTCAGGAGGAATCATTGGACCTTACTTCTTTGAAAATGAAAACAGCGTAACGGTAACTGTGAATGGGAAGTGATACCGTGATATGATTGAAAACTTTTTAACGCCACAACTGCACGCTTTGGGCTTGATTAACATGGGGTATCAAAAAGACGGTGCCACATCGCATACAGCCAGGACTATAATGGAAATACTGCGAGACCTCTTCCCACAACAAGTTATTTCAAGAAATGGTGATGTTGATTGGCCTCCACGGTCGCCTGATTTGACTTCTCCGGACTTCTTTTTGTGGTGATATCTGAAAAGCAAGGTTTATGCAAACAAACCAGAAACGCTTGAGCAACTCAAATAAAATATTCGTGATGAAATTAATGAAATACCGCTGGAAATGTGCGAGAATGTAATGAAAAATGTGCTCAAAAGGGATCGCATTTGTGAGACTAACAGAGGCGGACATTTACCTGATATTGTATTCCATACATAATAGCCGACATTAGATAAAACATTTATCAATATAAGATCCATCCTCTTTCATTTAATCAAAAATTATAAACAAACAAAGTAGTATACCTTCCCGGCGGACACCCTGTAATTACAAAAAACCAAACAAGAATTTTTATTAACAATAAAAACGAGAAACGAAAACTTAAATCAGATATATACATAAATTGACTCGAGATAATCACAAAATAAAACAAGATAAGCCCAACTAACAACTTCGTTTCGATAAAGCACTATCGAAGCTATTTCTCTCACAGCAATATTACTTGTAGGAAGTCTTATGGAACAACATTTGGCACACTTTTAAGAAGTTATTTACTTCTAAAAGACTTCTTTTAACACTTCCAAAAAGCTTTAAAGAAAAAACTTTGTTTGCTGTAAAAGGCTTAATAGAAGCAAATTATAGGCTTCGAAAAAAGTCTTTCCGAAAATATTTCCCTTCTCGAAGTTGAAAAATAACTCATTTTTTATTATTTTCGTTTTGTGTTTACATTTTATTATATTTTTTTATTTTTATTAATTTAAATTTTTTTATATGAAAGTAGGAAATACAATACAATTTTATAAAAACTCTTATATTACTGGGATACTGGGTAGGTTCCCGATCTTTTCACCTTTTTCTGATCTTTAAACCTTTTTGCCGATCATTTAACCATGGCTTTTTAAGCCTTCATTCGTAAGCTTTATACATGCTTTGCTTCGGGTTAACTTCTTGCGAAGTTCTATTGAAACATCTTAATGTATGTTACATGTACACTGTACCCACATCCCCAGAAGCTAAAAAAACAACCTTACAGAAGTTATACCATCATAACTTCTGCATAACCTGCATAATGTCTTAGACAGGCTTCTTCCCTAACAATCGACTGCAAAAATTCAACCTCCGCGCATAAATACTATGCATGTAAGGCCTACAGAAATAATTGCTTGAGGGGAATACATTTGGGCATGTGGTCGCCAACTCTAGAGGTCCAATTTTCAACCACTTTTTCGAGCATTTGGGGCCGTATGTCGGCAACAACGCCACGAATGTTGGCTTCCAAGTCCCCTAACGTTTCTGGTTTGTTGTCGTAGACGAGCGACTTCACATATCCCCAAAGAAAATAATCCAATGGTGTCAAATCACACGACCCTGATGGCCAATTGACAAGTCCATTAATTATGCGCTCATCGAACGTTTCCTTCTAAAAATCGATTGTGGCGTGCGCTGTGTGACATGTAGCGATGTCTTGTTGGAACCACATCTCATCGTCATTCATGCCATTCGATTCGGGAACAAAAAATAGTCGGTTATCTTGGCTCTATACCGGTCTCCATTAACGGTAACTGACTCTACAGCATCATTTCGGAAGAATTATGGCCCAATGATTCCACCAGCCCATAGAGCACACCAAACTGTCAGTTTTTGTGGATGTAATAGCATCTCAAGAGTCTCATGTGGATTATCTTCACTCCAAATGCGGAAATTTCGCTTGTTGACGTAGCCATTTAGCCAAAAGTGAGCCTCATCACTGAACAAAATTTTTCGATAAAAATCAGCATCGAGATCAATCTCATTTTCGGCCCATACATCAAAATCACGACGCATTACATGGTCTCGCGGCTTTAATTCTTGTACCAGCTGGATCTTGTAAGGTAAGCCAAGATCTTTGCGCAAAATCTTCCATCAGGTTGACAATTTCTGTGCACGTTGGCGAATTTGTATGAAAACACCACCTAAAAGTAGGCGTGGGTTAAAATGATTTATAGACGAAATGTTTATATTACCACAACCAATGACTTTGCTTCAAAAAAAATTTCGAAACGTTTAAAATTAACAAAAAACGTTTTTACTGAAAACGCCCCCAAAAAGTGGGCGTGGAAAAAACTTTGTTTAGACAAAATCATTAGAGTTGTCTAGGTATGTGTTCCGACACTTTTTTTCAAAATTTTTTTCGATTTTGCCAAAAACTACGTTTTCCTTAAAAAAGGGGCCGTGGCAGTGGGCGGAATTCAAAAACATGTTCTGCTGGGATCAACAACGAGCATATGTACCGAATTTCATCATTCAAGCTCAAAATTTAAGGCCCAAAAGCTGGTGACGTACGAACGGACGTACGGACAGACTTGGCCAAATCGACTCAGCTATCGATTCTAATAGCTCCTGCCATTTGTTCGGCTGCGTCTTTTCACAATCCAGAGACAGATACGAACGTCGTTATCCTTTTTGAGTGAAGCATAGTTGGCAACAATAAAAGCAGTCCTTTCCTTGGGTGCTTTCAAAGTACGGCTTCCAACCTTGAAGGCCAGGTCCATGTTTTGACCTGAGGTAGTCCTGTATTTCACACCAACTATTTCGACAAGGCTTTTGTATAGAGTTGCTATTTTTCTATCTGTGGTCAAAACTCTCCCATATAAGTTTGCCAAGTCTAATACGGTTGGGTGAATTCAGTAAACAATGGTTACCCCTGAGAAGTATTACCCAACTGAATACCGCTAAGTGACTATCTCCACCTTTAATTATGAAAAGTGTTCATTAAGGGCTAAAAAATCCCAATGAAGCCGCACATAAACTCTTTTTTAATCAGATATTCCTGTAAACTAATTATATTCCGCCAACGTTCATCCATCACTCCTCAATTGGACTCCTTAAGTACTTGTAAACTTTTCTAATGATGGAAATATTTTTTTTTTTTTAAATTACATCATCAACCCTTACATACAATCGAGTTTCGTTTTCTAGCCCTCCTACACAGAGATACCATTCTTACGTTACGTCCTTCCTAACTCTCGCTCACACTAGATTTTTTGAAAAACTTTTCCCTGAATTTTTCATTTTTAACTTTTGTTTTCCATTTTCTTCTTAAATTTTTAATAATAAAAAAATGTTCAACCTTCGCCAATCCATCGTTGCGTAATTCAGTTATACGGGTTTGATACCATTAATTGGAAACCAAGTCCCCATTCCCGATACCAGGATTCTGATAAAAACTTCTAAGCAAACGCATTCCTTCAATTAGCCATTTTAATTTCGAGTGTATTACAACTTTTAAACAGTTATCGGACTTGTTTTCAAATGACAATACCTCAGACGGCCATATTTTCTGTCAAAAAATAAGTTTATTCAGGTCCTGAATGTTTTTTTTTTTTGGAATTTGAAAAGCAAATGACCAGATAACCAGAATGTCAAAGAAGAAGTTTTTTGAGTCGGTTTTACCTTGTTGGGGGTAATAATTCCGTCTGGAAGATAAGACTTCTTCTGAGTAAATATGCATCCACAATTGAATAAAGTTTATTCCCATCAATTAGCCATAAACAGTTACAGTCTTGTGAGGTACAAGATATGCTTTACCATGTGCAGACCTAAATTGATATAATTACACGAATTGACTTTAAGCAGAGTTCAGGGTGAACCACATTTTGAAATATCAATCATTTTTGAAAGGAGTAAGAAAGGTTTTTACTCCTAGCCGCATCCTTGTAAATGTCAATTATATACCAGGTTATGTATGGTAAGGAAAATTAAATTTCGCGTCACCTATTTGCATTATTTTTCCATAAGCTCTCCCTTTTTGGGGTTAGAAGAGTATCGGTTGAGCGCATGCATAAGCAAATCTTATTATACAGCCCTCCTGATCTTTTTCATTTACATGATTGACAACCCTTTGAATATGTTTAGGAAAGCATTTCTTATGTATAGGCGCACGAATGGAAGTCGTTTAACCTTCATCGAAAAAAAATTGAAAACCAATTTAGGAAAGTGTCTGCGTCTTGCATTTATTAAGCTGGCGGTCTTAAAGTGTTTTTTTTTTTTGGCAGGGGTATTCTATTTATAGGAATGATTTTGGGGACCTTGTTCCATAAAGTAGTCCTGGCCATTTAAATAATATATTTCCGTAGGTGAGTTTTGACGTTGTAGTATAGAGTTTGTAGGGTTAAAGAACGAGGTAGATACTGAGCCGCTTTAAATTGGCAATGACCAGATTTGGAACTTTGAATGCATATCTCACTGATAACCAAGGGATTCGTCTTTTTAAACTGGCTATAGAGGTGGTCAAATGGAAGGCAATGCGATTATATGAAACCTTGTCTTTTCACCCAGGTTTTGCCTACCAACTTTGACTCTCAGCCTGTCAGTTTCGACCGCTGAGTTACTCGTACCATGGCCGTAGATAGGGTCTCAAACCATGTGTATAGTCTTGCCGGCAGCAGGATAGAGCGAGGGAAATACGTGTACTCACACAAATGCACATATTCCATTCCGTGCAGCAGCGGAAGAACTCCCAAGATGCAGTCAATGATGGCTTCTACAATCAATGTTAGGATGGTTGTCATTAGGTCGTTACCTTAATGATCTGCTTCGACATATTCGGACAAGAGGTCATTTAGGAATCTGAAGGGTAAGCCAGAACAATTGATGGCGGATGGCCAAGATGGTGGCGGATAAGACGAAAGGCCAACAGAAACGCTGGATCCCTTAGTGGATACTGATGGCCTTGTGTCCTAACGGTATCGAATAAATTGGAACTGGCACACAATGGGGTACAAAGCTCGACAAGAATTCTGCCGAGATGAACAAGCAAATATCGTAGTTCTCGCCCTTGAGACATCTTAATTCGCTGCAACTACTAGCATACCTCGACAATATTGACATCACTGGTCGGACTCAACTTGATGCCTTAAAAATTCTTCGAAAATTGTTCGGCCCGGTTTTTTTTTGACGGACAAGAATTCTGCCGAGATGAACAAGCAAATATCGTAGTTCTCATCTTAATTCGCTGCAACTACTAGCATACCTCGACGATATTGACATCACTGGTCGGACTCAACTTGATGCCTTAAAAATTCTTCGAAAATTGTTCGGCACCGTTTTTTTCTGACGGACTATGGAGAATAAGATTCAACCAAAAACTATGCGAGCTGTGCTGAGATATACCCCTAGTCAAAAACAAACTCCGCATTGGACGTAGAGTGGATGGACGTAGACTAGTAAACGTAGAGTGGAGTCTTCGATTCCCAGGCAGATATCGGACGCAGTAGAGAAAGTCCTCGCCTTCATTAAGGTTCACAAGTAAAACTCAACCTCAACAAACTTGAAGTGCGCAACTGGGGGCAGTTAGCTAAGGACCGGGCTAATTGTAGATGGTTTTTGGTTCAGGCGCAGGTTCATTCTGGACTGTAGCGCCACTTAAGTAAGTAAGTAACTACAAGCTTGTAAAATTGATTTGCTGCCGTTTACTTTCCTCCAGAGATAGAGATTGTTGTCATTTATCTTTGTCTGTTTTTTTGTTATAATCTCTTGTTTGTTGGAAGCCTCCTCCTGGCTTCACCATATTTTTCGAATAGCTAGTTCGCCTGCTCTTTTGTTTCCTATTAGGTACTAACACCCAAATTAGTTGGACAATGGTCAGATTGCATAGAGCCATGAGCTTGTAAAGGGCTGTGATCAACATATGATGATATTTCTTATGATATTTCAGTACCCTAGACCATTCGAAAAGTTTGAGTATGGCAAAGGTTTCTGCAGGAAACACTATTCTGCTAGTGTTAAGGATATCGCTAGCACGACCTGGGTTGTTGATTCTGATCCATCAGTATCCCTCAGTTTTGATCCACCGATATAGATTGCTGTTTCCAAGCTTAATACCAAATCATTTGACGACCATTGATCCCTGCTTTGTTGAGAAGTATTTGGTTTCAAAATCATAGTCAGACATTCCTATTTCAAATGTCACTACATATTTAGTTTAATGCACAGGTTATCAGCTTCTCTGTGTCGTGCGCCGCTTTTTGCTGCGTAGGATCATCGATATTGGCGTGTTGTTGAGGATTGCCTATAATTACGTCTTCCTTTGTACTTTGTCTATAGTCATCCATCTTCAATTCTTGAGTCTTATACTGATGCAGGTACAAATTCAATCGCAAAATTGACATGCCGAATTGAAATTTCTTGCTCTTCTAAAATCCTTGCCGCTACGATGGCTATAGCGAGCGTGAAATTGTGCATAATAAAATGGTAATTTGACAGCTGGATGTCATAAATAACTTTGGCAGCTCCTGAAACATAACAATTGGGAAAAGTATAATTGCTATCTGGTCACCCTATAGTATGTCAATGCATTTCTTAATTCACAATTATGGCGCGCATAACTTTCATTCATTTTCAATAGAAAATAAAGTTATCGAAGAAGCTATCGACAATACTAATGACGTACCAAATGATATCGTGAGTGTTTTTCTCCTTTGAAATGTGTGCATACGTGCATTCTGACAATTCTCAGAGGAGAATTTCGCTTCAAGAATTCAGGTGAAAAACGCTTGCGACTAGATATTTGATTACCAACGGAAAATTGCATTTTGCGATTACTTCGCGGAACTCTATTGATTATTTATTGGCAGTTTTTTTTTTAAATTCTAATTGAATACCAGATAACTGGTGCATTCACTGCACTTCCGCACAACTTCAGCTTATATTTGGTTTAGTGAAATTGGAATGTGAAATTGGAATTTGGAATGTGGAATGTGGAATGTGGTATCACAAACATCTTGTGTTATAACGGATGGTTAAATTTTAAGGAACGATGTTGAATGTGAACCACACTTAAGCGTCAAGTTTTTTTCTGCATTTCATTTGACATTTCTCAATATCAGACGAACTCAATTTGAACCATGGAAAGATAGACAAAGGAGCAGCGCGTTAAAGTTATCCAGGCTTATTATGAAAATGGGCGTTCAAATCAGAATGCATATTGTGCACTTCGTGATTTTTTCGATCAATTTAATCGTCCAAATGTGCGTACAATAGGAAAAATTGTGCAAACATTTGAGCAAACCGGGTTTGTAGGAGATCTGAAAACACCAGTGCAAGCTCGTACAGCTCGTACTGCATTTCTGCTGTTCGCGATGGTGTGGCTGAAGAGCCGTCCACCTCAACTCGTCGTTGTGCCCAACAATTGCACCTCTCACGCTCGTCGTTGATGAACATTACGCATTAAGACTTGCATTTAAACGCTTATAAGGTGCAATTGACTCAAGAAATAAAGCCTCTTGACCATTTCAAGCGTCGTCAATGGTGGTAAGAAATATCACCAGTGGATGATCAATTTTCGAAGAAAGTCATCTTCAGTGATGAGGCACATTTTCACCTCAGTGGATTGGTCAATAAGCAGAATTGCCGCATTTAGGCGAATAATAATTGAAGAGTGATTGTCGAAAAACCAATGCACCCACAAAGAATGACTGTTAGGTGCGGTTTATGGGCTGGCGGCATCATCGGGCCGTATTTTATGAGGCCATTCAGGCAGTTACTGTGAATGGTGTTCGCTGTCGTCAGATGATAACGAACTTTTTATGGCCCGAATCGGAAGATATGGATGTGGACGATATGTGGTTTCAACAGGACGGTGTCACCTGATACACAGCTAACGAAAGAATGACTCTTTTGTGCGACAAATTCAATGGCCGTGTTATCTCACGTGGTAGCGATGTCAATTGGACGCCAAGATCATAATATTTGACACCGTTGGACTTCTTTCTTTGAGGTTATTTGAAAGAAAATGTGTACGTCGATAAGCCAATAATAATTCAAGAGCTAAAGGGTGAGATAATTCGGCACAATAATGGCAGAGAACCTCAATTATGCCTCAGCGTCATCGAAAATTTGGACCATCGGATGGAGGTGTGCCGCCGAGGTCGCGTATACCATACCACTATTATCATAATAAAAAGAAATGACAATAATTTCCTAAATAATTTTTTTTATGCAAGATCATAATCGGCCCTTAAAATTTAAGTTTTTCGTCTTCTTGTGTTATATAAAAATGGAGTGATACGTTTGTATGTTTGTTTGAAGTCTACAGCTGGCTAAGTTACTAGACCGATTTTCTTATAATTGTCACAGGACCTTGATGCATATTCCTAAGGAAATATAGGCTCTATTTTTTTTTGGATATCAAGAGGTCGTGGCCTCCAATAACCTGAGTAGCTGAGAAAACATGGACTTGATACTATAAAAAAACGTGGCACCAAACCCCAAAAATTTTCAAAAACCTAAAATTCCGAAAACCCAAAATTCCGAAAATCAAAAATCACGAAATCCCAAAATCCCTAAATCCCGAAAACTCGAAATTCTGAAAACCTAAAATCCAGAAATCCCAAAAATCCAGAATACCCAAAATCCAATAAATCCTAAAATCCAAAATCCGGAAAATCCAAAATCCCGTGACACAAAGGGTGGGTAGGCAAACTCTTCCATCAACACCTGGTGTGATTAGGAATCACGACGAATCCGTAATGCTGTAAGATACTAGAATTCAAGTTCATCGTGTGTAGGATGTTTCCAGGTAAATTTAAGGATAGTTAAGGTTCATTTTAGGGATAAGATTTAGTTTTAGCTTATTATTATTTTTAGGCTTGTAGTTATTAAGATCCGCGCTTTTTCCCAGTCTTTTCTTTTCCGCTTTTTTTCTATTTTGTGTTCTATTCCTTTTAGGGTCCTTTTGGTCCGTCCGTGATCTGCGCACACTAGCATTCTTCTTTCTTTTTGTTTTTCATGCACGAAACAGAAATGAGGGGGCAATAACTACCCCCGTCCGAGGAGTTTGCCGAGCAATTGCGAGCTTGCCAAGCCCTTCTCTCCATCATCGAAGATGCCTCCGTTGCCAACTTAGACTCAGAAAAATGGCCATATTCTGTAAATAACAACCGGCATATTAAGCCATTGTTGTGAGTCTAGATAAGCCACGGCCGCAATTTCGATGCTGGAGAAAAGGGCCGGGCACGCTTGCAATTGCTCGGCTTAATTCGTTGGATGGGGGATCTTGCCTTTTTCTTCAAACAGTCCAGCTCAACAAATATTTTGTACCGTGCCAGATGCAAATAAAAATAAAAACATATGAGAAGGCTACAGTCCACTGTGCGGCTAGTTTAATACCCCATCCCATTCCATCCTAAAAATGTGAGCTTCATGGGAATGTAATATGGAAAATGCCAATGTACAACCATATTGTTCAGACGGGGTTATCAAAATCTTTTGGGGTTCGAAAAAAAGCAACTTAATTCTATTGCAAATGCCTTGAGGCGGGGTATACAAAGGGTTATTGTAGGAAAACGCCCCTAAAAAGTGAGCATGGATGAAAGTGATTTAAGTACGAAATGGTTATGTTGCCATAACGGAAGTATTTGCATCAAAAGTTTTTCGAATTTCTTTTCAATCTGAAAAAAACGGGTTTTTAGAAAAAGCGATCTCAAAAATAGGGCGTGGCGTTTGCATAGAAGAAATATAAATATTAGGATTGTTTTCGTATGTTCTTAATGATTCTAACGTTTTACCAAAAACAAGGTATTTTGAAAAGTGGGCGTGGCAGTGGGTGGATTCTGAAAATGTTTACACTTGTTCTGGTTTGTCGAACAATCCATATAGCGAATTTCATCAATCAAGCCCAAAACTTAAGTCTCAAAAATCGGTGACATACAGTTGGGCAGACGGACAGAAAGACATGGCTAGATCGAGTCGGCTGGCGATTCTGGGTCGATGCATATACTTTGCGGTATATCTAGCGAAATTATTTCTCTATGTTACAAACTTAATGTCAAAACGAATAGATTCCCATGGGATAGTGTATAAAGAAAGATGAAGGGAGATATTTTACTTTGACCTCGGACGAAAAATTAGGAATCAAAAATGAAAAGATAGAAGTGAAAATAGACGGTATTGATATATTGAAATGCCTTTGCCAATACGTACCTAAAAAAGACTGGGAAACCATCTTATAATATTGTGGGCTTTCGGAGTTCTAGGTTTTCGGGATTTTGGATTTTTGGGATTTAGTTTCTCGGAATTTTGTCCGACTCACGTCATAAAATTTTGTGTTCCTAAATGTCGGAAAGTAATTTTTATCAAAAATCTTGAGTTCTATTACAGCCAGTCTTTCACCTTTGGTTATAGTTTTGACTAGAAAAAAAAAACAAAATATCTGGAATGCTATGAAAGTCGCAGTCTTAAGACGTAGGCCCTGTTCTTCAGTGCTGAGTAAACTCTGAATTAGCCCAGAGTTAACTAACCCCGGAATAAATTCAATCCAGAGTTAACTCATGAAACAGTTTTTAAGTGCGGGATTTAATTTGATTCCGAGTGTGGTGATTGAATTCTGTAGCACTCAAGATTCATCGATTTTGCTGTCAAAAAGTTATCGAAATGAATAGAATCTCCAACAGTTCAGTAATCAGCTGTTTGGTTTATTTTTCCCCTAACAAATGCAAATACATGTGTCGCGGTTTTACATGTCTTTTTTCTTCTAAAAAAAAGTCAAACTCAATATTTAAAATAGTTGGGAGTCGCTGGGATCTGAATTTAAGAATATCACGTATTTACTTTCTAAAAAATTGATGAAATTGTTTGTTTGGTATTCTATCATCTGTCAAAAACATCTGATCATTTAATCCCAGGGTTAACTCATCAAACTTGCTGAGTTAACTCGAATATAACTCTGGATTTAAATTGACTTAAAAACTACTTTGTCGAGTTAACTCGAGTTAAATCCCGAAACTAGGATGATCTCGCACTGAAAAGCCGATCCTAAGTGTGAGCACATGAATTACTTAACTGATTAGTTAAGTACAAAATGGGCGTGGTGGAAAAAGTAGGGGTGGTACCTCCATTGCAAAGCATATATTGAATATCATACTTCTGGAACGCTATATTATTGAGAGCTTGAATATTTTGCGTGAGCCGGTATGCTATTAACATAAGCATCGTAAAAGAAAATGGTCGATCGTGGCAAATCAGTGATCACAGCAACTCTTTTGCGTGTCAAATATCAACCAATATTACGAGTGCGTGAACATATTTTTTTTTTCTGAGTAGTCGTTTAAAAAATGGGTTAAGATATCAAGAGCTATGATTTTTGTATTATTTTGGATAAAATGTTTTTCACCCTTGCTTGGGTTACCGTTACAGATAATAACCCTCCGATGAGCGTATGCGTCTGGCCAGACCAAATGGGTTTTAAAATGTGCTTAAGTTTTTTTTTGGTAGTACTAAGTAGCAGCAAAACGGATAAAGGGTATAAAAACCATAAACTATATTTCATGCCTTAAAAGTTTCAGCCACCCACACTTTTTGGAGACATTCGTTGTAAAGATGGGGTCGGATGGAATAGGGTATTAAAAGATTCGCAGATCGTAGCATCCTCATTATACTATATCCCATAGTGGTATATTAGTTTTGACATTAAGTTCTTAACATAGAGAAATAATTTCGCTAGACATACCTCAAAGTAGATGGATCGGCTCAGAAACGCTAGCTGAGTTGATCTAGTTATGTCTGTCTGTCCGTCCGTTAGTGTGTCAACGATTTTTGGTCCTTTAATTTTGAGCTAGAATTTTGAAATTTGGTATGTATACTCTCTATCCGACGAAGCAGAATAAGTGTAAGCATTTTTGAAATCCGCCCACTGCAACGCCCACTTTTAAGAAAAACGTTCTTCTTGGCAAAATGGTGAAGAATTTTTGAAAAAGTTTGTGAAATTTTTTTCCCGTGGGCTGGTGGAAATCTCAAAAGATACGATGAGCACGTGCCCAAAGTTGTGTGGGACTTTAACCCACTAAAACCACCACCCTTTTTGTATTTGTATTGCAACTAAGTGTGCGACGTATCTAGCCATTTTTTTTATCACAAGTTATCAATGTTCGGCAGGTAACTTTCTTTTGAGAGTTCCTGCTTTTGCGGCAATTCATAGCGCGGTTTGTTATTATCGGGCCAAATCTAAGGGCTTAGTTCATTGATGACGCCGCTATAAATTTGTTTCGTCAAGAATTTGAAGGACCGTTGTGTTAACGTGTCACAATAAACTTATATTTATGTTTGCGTGCATAATTTTTCGTTTCATTTTTAACCGCGGGAATACCAAGATCTCTGCGTTGATCTTCATTCCTTATATACCACGGCGCATTGACGAATGATCTTAACATTTTGTTTTCAAAAGTTTGTAAAATATTTAGATTCGTTTCACTGGTACAACCCAATAGTTGTATACCAAACGTCCCGAACGGCTTTAGCACTTGCTTGTATAATAGCAGCTTGTTATCAAGGTTAAGCTTCGAATATTTTCCTAGTAACCAGTACAGTTCTCTGTATTTATCTTTAAGTTCTTCGCATTTGTTTTTTACATGCGACTTCCATTTTAATTTTGCATCGAGTGTCATTCCGAGATATTTCGCTTCATTTGCAAAAGGGACTCGAACCATATTGAGAAATATTGTTGAAATTGTTTGTCCGTTTATACGAAAAATCAAAATGAATCGGTTTGCTCTCGTTAAGTGTAATCCGCCAGGATTTCGTCCATCCAATAACCTCTTTAAGAGCGTTTTGTAATTTCATATTTATTTCCTCTATTGTTGTGCCAACTGCTAGTAGAGCTGTATCGTTAGCGAACGTGACAGCTATTGTATCGTTTTTTTTGTGGGATATCACGTGTAAATAGGTGGTAAAAGAGTGGTCCAAGGACGCTTCGTTGGGGTACCCCTGCCAATATTTCTTTGAACTCTGAATATTCGATTCCAAGTTTCACACGGAAGAGAAAGCCTCTTCAAGATACGAGACAAGGATTTCATATAATTGTTCAGGCAAAACTTGTCTTAGCTGGCATTGAAGGCCTCTATGCCAAACTTTGTCAAAAGCTTGCGACACGTCAAGAAATACGGCTGAGCAAATTTATTTTTTTTCGAAAGCTTTCTCAATTACATCAGTAATTCAATGAACTTGGTCCACAGTCGAAGGTTTATATTCTAAGCCCAAATTGATGGTCATTGAAGGCCTTTCTGATCAATAATGGGGAGTAAGCGACCGAGTAATATCCTTTCAAAAACTTTTGAAATTATTGGAAGAAGGGAAATAGTTCTGTAAGATTTTATTTCTTTCGGTGATTTTCCTGGTTTGAAAACAATAATCACTTCCACGACTTTCCACTCTCTTGGTAGGTACTCTAATCTACGTTCTACCTTTGTTTAGTTTTATAATAAGTGTAGGTTAGCGAAGCTAGTTTACAATAAGAATTCAACCGAATTGTTTGTGATTTTCCATGAGATATATCTACAATTAGGGAATACACACTCTATTTACGGTTCTTTGGTGGTATGGCTCTCATAGTAATATTTTTGGGAAATCTAATGGGTTTTTGGACACCCTGATTAATGAACCACAGGTATTCATTAAGGGTTTCTTTTGTTTTCCTAAGACCTGATTACAATCGAAAACCTGAAAATCCATTAACTAATTATTTCCACTATTCCTTTGAAATTTATTTTGACATCCCTTATAAGGATTACTGCAATCTCTATAAAATTATTACGAATAATGATGTGGATATATACCAAAATGGTCAAAGAGATATTTGCTGTGAAAATAGGCCTACGAATGCCTCATTGCTTAGGTAAAGTATCTGAATTATGTATAATTTCTCTGAATGTTGAATTCTCTAATTAGCCAGCAGCACATCCGCAGAATATTACGTTAAAACAATTTTTCATTTGTATTTTAATTAATAACGCAGAATGCCTGATGATGGATATTGATTGCATGCATTTGATATGCCTGTAAAAATCCATAATTTATTCAAAATGTTATCATTAGTCAAAACAAAATTAGGTTGAAGTGCAGTATTATTGAATTTCTAATTAACTTAACGAATTCGGGTGGTGTTGATTTTAAATTTGAATTTCGAAGAGTTTTTCAAAACTTTCTATCAAGCGTTAGAAAAACATGTTTTTTTAACGAAAATGAAGAACTCGAAAACTCCTGGCTCAATGCACATAATTTCCTTCGACAACATCGCTCCACAGACCAGCGTTGTTTACTGCAAATGCAGTAGATATACTGCCTTTAAATAAAATCCACTGCACCTATAGTTTTACAAAAAAAAAAAGACATTCAGTATGTAAATTCAATCCACAAAATATTTTTTTCAAATCTATCGCTGAATGCAGTCAATGTCTATCTTCCGAATGACAATCAGTCATTAGGCATAGGAGTATGCAACCATTTACAGTGCGGATTGTTGAATACAATAGCCCATCCCATCCCTTAAATTAATGTCCCCGAAAATAGGGCGTAACTAAGAACTAGTAGGGAATAAAGTAAAGAAAATTACTTTGTACCGTTATCCAATTCAGATAGTGAACCCAAAATATCTAAATCTTTTTGTTCGCCAAAAAACGGGTTTTTTCGCGGGTTAAAATAATCTAAAGGCGAAGTGTTAATATTGACTAGGGCTATTTGCATCGAAATTCTTTAAAATGTGACCAAATATGTTTTTTTTACTTAAAACGCCCCGAAAACGTGGGCGTTGCAAAAAAATGTATGGACCAAATATAGATATGTGTTGGGATTATTTACATATGATGTTCAGACACTTTTTCAAACGTTTGGCCAAAGACAACGATTTTCTAAACAATGGGCGTGTTTTACTTAATAATTTTCATAACTGGCGCTATAGTCCAGAATGAACTTGGGCCTCAACCAACATGCCTCTCCAATTAGCCCGGTCCTTAGCAGCTAACTGCATCCAGTTGCGCTCTCCAAGTTGGTTGAGGTAGGTTTCAACTTGTGCGCGCCACTTAAGGCGAGGTCTTCCTCTACTGCCGCCATAATACAGCAGGGAATCGAAGACTTTGCGAGCCGGATTAATGGTGTCCATTCGTTCTACATGTCCTAGCTATCTTAAACGTCCAATGCGGAGCTCTTTGTCTAGGGTCATGTCACTGTACAGCTCGTATAGTTCTTGGTTGAATCTTAATCTTCATAGGTAGTCACCGCAAACAGGACCGAAGATTTTACCAAGAACTTTCCTCTCAAATCGACCAACGATTTCTTCATCCGCTTTTGAGATGGTCCATGCTTCAGCGCCGTAGAGCAGGACTGGGATGATCAGGGTCTTGTATAAAATCTCCTTAGTAGTTCGAGTAAGGGCTTTACTACTGAATTGCCTTCTTAGCCCGAAGAAACAGCGGTTGGCAAGAGTAAATCTTCGTTTAATTTCTGAAGAGATGTTGTTGCCAGAGTCAATAGCGGAGCTGAAATAGACAAAGTCCCATACTACCTCAAAGTTATATCTGTCAATGGTGACGTTCTGTCCAATTCGTCGATGTTGTGTGTCCTTTCGTGTTGACAGCACATACTTCGTCTTGCCATCATTTACTGCTAAACCCATTTTTGCCGCTTCCTTCTCTATACTAGCAGACGTGGCTGTGACATCACGTTGGGTCCGACCAATGATGTCAATATCGTCGGCGTATGCTAGTAGTTGGACCGATTTTTGGAAAATTGTGCATCTGGTATTAGCTCGGGAGTTTTACACAATCCTCTCAAGAATCAAATTGAAGGATCGCCTTGCCTAAATCCTTTTTTCGTATCGAATATTTCGGTGAGGCCGTTTCCGACTAAGATGGAGCAGTGAGAATTCTCCATCGTCATAATACACAAACGGACGAGCTTGCGCGGTATACCAAAACTAAACATGGCTCTGTATAGTTCGTCTCTATAATTGTCGTATACAGCTTTGAAATCGATGAATAGGTGGTGCGTATCGATTTGGACTTCTTGGGTTTTTTTTTAGGATCTGCCGAAATGTGAAAATTTGATCGGTTGTGCACTTTCCTGGCCCAAAACCACACTGATAAGGGCCGATCAGGTTGTTGGTAAACGGTTTCAGGCGTTCACATATTACTTGTGATATTGTAGCGATGTTGAGGAGACTTATGTCTCTGTAGTTGGCGCAGTTTAGAGGATCACCTTTTTGTGGATCGGGAAAACGATGCATGAGGTTCCGTTCTTCAGGTATACTTTCTTTCGACCAGATTTGGCTTATGAGTTGGTAGATGTTTGTTACCAAGTCATCTCCGACGGCTTTATAAAACTCGGCGGGAAGGCCGTCATTAACGGCAGCCCTGTGAAGCTTGCGTTTAGATATTGCTATCCTCACTTCACTCAGGTCGGGTGGTTGGCAGTTTTCGCTGTCATTGCCAATATTGATGGTTCGTTCTGCCAGACAGCGGAATGTTGTTCGTCATCGCCGTTTAAGAGTCTGCAGAAGTGGTTCTTCCATATCCTCAGCATCGACTGTGTCTCAACTGGATATTTCCTTGTTAATCTCGACAGGATTCTGTTCGAGCCTTGTATCCTTGGCTTTGACGTTTGACACTTTGGAAAAACTTGCGAACACCGTTCCTGGAGTGGCACCTTTCTATATCCTCGATCTCGCGCTTTTCTTGCATTTTATTCTTCTTTCTGAAAAGCGGTGTTCGTGCCTTCTTCTCAGCCTATAGAGCTCAACGACATCTTAGCCTTGAAAGCATCGTTCTTGGCTGCGAGCATCTGTCGGCATTCCTCATAAAACCAGGGATTTCGCCGGTGGGCGCGAGAAACCTAGCACTTCCAGTTGCGGCTGGTCTAATGGCTTGTGAGCATCATTGCCATTGTTCTTCGACATTCGATGCTGGTGGTATGCTGTTAATCGAGAGGTAAAGGCATACGCGTTGCGCAAAGGCTCCTCGAAATGTTCGGACATCAAAAATACTGGATGCGAGCCTCTTGTCTATCGCAATGTGATCAATTTGGTTGACCGTTCGCTAATCTGGAGACCACCATATCCCCTTATGGATATCGAGGTGTGGAAACCGTGTGCTGGCTATAGTATCATTTCGTTCCGCAAAGAATTCAATTAGAATTCAAGTCTGTTGCCAGACATGTTGTCGTGTAGGCTGTGATTTTCGACAATACTGCTAAAAATGTCTTCGCTTCCTACCTTTGCGTTAAAATCTCCCAGCACGATTTTAACATAGTACCTCGGTAGTCGCTCACAGGTTTTTTATGGAGCTCGTAGAAGCTTTCCGTTGTAGATGTCACAATTAGCCCTCTGTAAGCCGCAAAGGTTGAGCATTTTTGCAGTCGATTGTTTGGATAAAAGCCTGTTAAGACAATATGCAGGCAAATTCACAAGCATAACCGAAGTCAGAATGGTGTAACCTCTGTAAGGTTGCTTTAAGCTTCCAGAGATGTGTGTTCATGTACCATACGTTAAGATGTTTCGGTAGATTTTCGCATTTCGGTAAAGCTTGCAAATATTCTCGGAAAGACTTTTTTGCGAAGCCTGTATCTTGCTTCTGTAAGACCTTTTATAAGTATTTTACGAAGTCTTCCTAAAAGTGCGCCAAATGTATTTCGATAAGACTTCATACAGGTAATATTGCTAATAAGGAAATAGTTGGGTTAGTTGGTTTGTGTTAAAGGTATCGTTCTGTGTTTTATTTAAATACAAAATTCTTATATCCTGACAAAACCCCTCTCATCACACAAAACCATCGATCCATCTATATCAATATAAGACAAGGACTAACTTCATTTAAATCTCATTCCAAAAAAGTTAAACCAAAACCAATTTATATGCGGGTCAAAACCAAATCCCAAACTTTCAAACAAAAAATTAACCCTCCGACCATTTTCGATATTTATATGTCCACTTTCTAAAAAAAAAAAAAGCAAAAAACACTTCAAGGCATGCTCTGCAAAATATTATACCACCCGACCCGACCAAAAACATTCAATTATTCAGAACATGGAATCGCTATTCGTAGCAATTTGTTAAGGAAAAATCGAACACTCCATCCAAATATCCTTCGTCAATTTTGAGCGCGTTTACCATAGCCAACGACAGAGAAGCACACACAGGAGCCACTCAGGACTTTTGTTGGAATTTATTAAAATTAATGGATACCCCGATACGTCAAAGAGTCACGTCGAAGTGAATAAATGATACTCGCTGGCCAAGCGCACGAAGTATCCATGTTAATTCCGAATACCTCCACCATCGAAATGCATAGAAGCACGAGATGTTTGCACACTATTACCACTAGCTCTGGCACGGCACCACCGGCACGCCACCGACCATAAATGTAAATGAATTTAGGAAATTCATTTCTGAAGCAATTCTGACCCAGCCCGAACCACAGACAACAAAGGCATTCATTAGCGTCTTGTCCTTGCGTGCCAATATTTGTTCCAGAGTATTTCCGAGGGAACATTTCTTGCTAAAAAGAATCCTCGAGGGTGAAATATTCAAACGAGTCAGGTGAACTTGCACGATGAACTGATAAATTGACCGTTATGGCTAATCTCGAGTTTAATTAAATCGACAACAACGCGCACCCATCGGGAATCATTAAATGCTCCATGGAATTCTATCCAAAGGCACGATGGCTTGGTGTTTATGATTGTGGTTGGCAACCACTAGCAGCACAAAAATATCTTCGCGTCCAAGTATCTTACGAATGCGACAACACATAATGAAGAGCTGTTTGAAATTTAAATTCTCTTCCGGTTCGAATGACTTCCAATTTAAGTTGACGGTTCGGTCGTATTAGAGGGGCGGGCAAAAAAATCCCAAATATGGAAATTCGATAAAGAGGAGTAGGACCGAATTGAACACGCAGTTTTCCTTTTAACCACGCATATCCTTTGGTCAATGGAGGAGGGTTGACACAAAGGTTCTTTGCATATCGACCCTATTAGTTAAAGTTGACAGAGGGGTAGCTTAGGAGCTAATCAGTGACCATGATGATTGATGCGGTGGGGAATTAACGTGGGCCATAAATATTTCACTGATGCTTAGCAAGCATTGACATCTCACCCTCAGTGGGAGTGGAAAATGTTTGCTTAGCCACATGCGACAGGCGACATGCTCAGATGAGCATAGCGTGATGTATTAGTTGCTTAGAGGTTATCAATTTCTTTTTTTCTGTTCAAACTCAATGGCAGACATTTTAAGCAAAAAAGGAAGGCCAACCAAACGTCACAGAACTTTTGGAAACATGTGTATGAAATCAGCCTAACCGTCAGAAGGTTCCTTTTTAATATAAACCCGATGACTTCGTTTTAATATCCGCTTTAAGTGACGTCAGTCGGTAGCAGGAAGCTGTCTTTAAATTAATAAAATAAAAAAAAATGAGAACACCCACGTGCAGATAACGACATCTCATTAATTTAATGGAAAATGAAAGACTAGAGAACAATTGGAATGGTCAAGTGCTATGCCGTCAAGGGTTTCAGTACTTTCGGAGGTGATGTCACATAAAGGGATATCTACATGAAATTAATATTTATGCTACAAAAGCCCTTTTAAGAAAACGGCTATAATGAGATTCAGGGATTTTTAATTGTACTTAAGGATTTTTTTTCTTTTTTGCGTACAAGGATGGAAGCAATTGCTCTCCTGAAAAGTATTCGACCTTAAGGGGTTATTTTTATTTTTTTTATTTCATAATTTGCACGCACTCAAGTCTTTATGAATACCCTTTATATGTTTTAGCACAGTGCGGGCATTAAGGAAATACGGGATACGAAGAAAGGAGATAGCGATGAACATTGGTTTTAAATGCCTGTAAGTTATAATGGAAAGGAAAAACAGAGTTTGGTAGAGCATTCCACATTCGTGTTGTTCGGTTTATGTTCGGCTTGTTAAAATAGCGATAAAAAATGTAAATGGCATCGATGCGGATTGTTACATTGCGTTCGCTAATGTCTAGGAAACATAAGACTTCTTGCCTAGTTCTGGAACTTATAGCAAATCCGCATCCGAATAGCAGCTGTTTCTGCTCACTATAACACGGTCCGTAGTAGATGTGACAGGTTTTCATCCTCTTTTTGTACGTTCCATTCCATCGTATTTCCTGGATGGCAGAAATGTCTGCATGGTAGCAGTTTAGGGTTTCCGCTAGTTGTTCGCTTGCACCTCTCCTGTTTAATGTTCTCACATTCCAGGTGCTTCGAATCTGCACCGTTGTTGTCCTTTTTTGGGCATTGGTTGTTAAAATAGCAATAAATCGATGTAAGGCAGGAGATATTTCGACGATGTTCAAGCGCAACTAAAGAGTTCGATATTCTGATGTCTCCTATAACTTTTTCGCACGCGTTTGAATCCTGTCTAGGTGGTGCAATGTTGTTTTTGGTGCATCCGAACAGATGTGGGCGTTAAACTCAAGCTTAGGTCGTATATTGCGGCCAGATCAGAAGGGCTGAAATATTTCTTACATCGACTTATAGCGACTTTTAATATTCGGTCGTTCCAACGTAGGTCGTTACTAACACACATATCTAGCATGGAAAGTTTTCGGTTTCTTCGACGTAAGTGCCATTCATGGATAATGGCTCTAGATTTTGGTTTAGTTCCAACGACAGAAGACAGCATTGTGTTTTGGAATCATGGAATTCTACTCTGTTAGATTTACCCCATTTGATGATGCTGTCAAGGTTGGAATTCAATGAGCTTAACATATGTTGTCGTTAAGATTCCACGTTCGAAGATGAAGACCTGAAAACGAATATGAGAAGCTGAGAGTAGTGTCATCAGCGAAGAAATGCATTGGATTAGAATTCGCAGACATGAGATCATTGAAAAAAAATGAGAAATAACGTCGGAGACAAAAGTGAACCTTGAGGGACACCAGCATTTATTTGGTGGATTGCAGACTTGAATCCGTCCAAAACAACTTGAATTAAACGTTACGAAAGATAATTTCTAATCGATAGAAGAAGATTTTCGTTGATTCCAAATGCACGCATTTTCGACAAAAGGGCTTAATGCCAAACTTTGTGAAATGCCTTTGAAATATCAAGTGCAACACCATGATGGATTGATTGGTTACACTTTTCAATGAGATATGTCATCGAATCACCAGTAGACCTGTTGCTGCGAAAACCATACTGACGGTCATTAAGAAGTTTTCGTGTTTCGAGATATTTCATAAGCTGACGATTTATCAGCGTTTCCATGACCTTGGAAAGAAGGGGCGTAAGTGCAATTGGTCTGTATTTGGCGAGAGAAGAAGATTCGCCTTTTTTTGTACAGACTATGCACAAATGCAGTTTTCCTTTGCAGGTGACCATGGCTCAGAGGAATGCGTAGTTGACTGCTAAGTCAAACGCTGCTGGTTCAAGCCGCAGCTTTAGCAGCGTTTGTATTCTACGAAAATTGCCAGCTTATCTGAGGCCACCTGTGTGATAACATGAGACAATATAAATCTATGTCTCCTCCTCTGTGCCACGTAGGTTTATGTTATATGTCCCGTCTTCTATATGTCTATCTGTCTCTCTCTGTTGTATTAATGTCTTGATCTGTCCCAGCCGATGGCCTCAGTCGCCAGTGCTGATACATGTCTGTAGTTCGTTGCATTCATGTGCGAAGTACTGTGATGTCGATGTCAATGTCAATGCAGTTTTCCATCTACTCGGTAAGAGACCTGATGAGTAGGATAGATAGAAATATTACGCAATGGTTTTGCTAGCGTAGAAGAACACCTCTTCAGAATAATGGGGGAAATACCATCTGTACCAGCGGAGTTGTGAATACTTACTTACTTTAGTGGCGCAACAGTCCGGAATGAACCTGGGCCTCAACCAACATGACTTGTGAATGTCGAGATCAATTAAAACTCTGGCAACTGTACGGGTACGAAAGTGAACTTGTCCCATCGAATGATTTACCTTCTCAAGTACAGGAGAAGACTGGCTTTGTCCAAAGAGCTGACAGCTGGAATGTCATTCAACTGATGATGAGGCTGAATTTTTTTTATTTTTGACAAATGACCAAAAGTTCTTACTACCTCTGAAACATAGAATTTGTTGCCTCAACTCTTGGTCGTATATGAATTTGACACGTTTCTAATGGGAATTACAGTCATTTCTGGCTTGTTTGAATTTTTTTCGGTTAGGTATGTCTGGGGGTCACTGAATTGTTTAATCCAAAAAACAGAAAAGTGAGTTTTTGCTAGAGTAAATTTATTCCCACAAATCAATTGAGAATGTGGTTTTAAGTTCCTGTAAAGGTCCTTACTGCCAGCTATTTCATTTCAATTTCTTCAAAATGACAATTTCATATCCACATGTAGAGCTCTCGAAATTCGAAACGAAATCGTCTCATCGAATACTATTCCGTAATTTCCATTCGAACTGTACTAACTTCTGCATGGGCACCTAAAAGTATGTACTTCACGCTCCATGACAGCAGTGCAAATTGTTTTTGATATTAATGACATAAATCTCTTGCACCGAACACAAACAATTCAATTTCCTATCCATGTAAAATAAAATTTTATCTTCCATTGATAATATAAAAATAAAAACAGTCGTGCTGTCTTTGAATAAACATTCGTAGTTTTCCATTCGCTAGCTCATATCTCTCCGGTAGAAGCAAAACACCGCATCATCTGGTCTCGTATTTTGTTTTGGGCGGAAGGAAGGAAGTAAAGTTGCGTTCATTCGAATTCAATATTTGAATACGGCAAGTGATTTAATTTAATATAGTGCTTGCAAAACATTAATTTTAAAATATGGGTGTGTGTTCTGTTTTTGCGTGTAATAATAATACACGAAAGAAAATTACTCCCGATACAAGTTTTCACAAATTTCCAAAAGGAAATCAAAATTGTTTGAAGCAGTGGATCTTGTTTTGTAAACGGAAAGATCCTATTAATATTAAAACCGCAAGAATATGCAGTTTACATTTTAAAAATGATGATTTCGTAAATAATATTAAATTCGAAATGGGTAAGCTAAAATTGAACTACAGTTCAGAAGAAGTTCATCAATTGTCTACTGAACAGGGTTTACACCGTTGCGACTATTGAATCCAGAGGCAGTTCCTTCAATCGACTTGAAAGAACCATCAGTATCTAATTCAGCAGAACGCTCAAAGAGAATTGGTTTTCAAAAGAAGAAAGAATTCTTAAATACACCCGATGTTACCGAAGCTCGAGCCGTCGCCAATGACGGGAAGAACAAAATAAACACGAGTGCTGTTGACATGTTGCAGGAACATGAGTACACAAATGAAGAAGGCAGTGATTTGGTGCCAGAAATGAACGTTGACGAACATACGTATGTACTCCCGGAGACGGTGAAGAATGAGATGAATGTCAATGACCCCGCCATAACATTTGTTGTCAAGTTCCTAAAGGTAAGTTCGAAACTTGTGTTTTATAAGAGCGTCTCAATGGACGGGGTTTTTTTTGTAGGAAGAGGAACAAGTGCTAGATCCTATGGCTACGAATGGTGCGGAGGTTTGCAGTGCACCAAGGTCGAGTAGAAAGACTTCATCACAGGGGCCAAAGAAGCGTGGCGATATAATTGCCATTGAGAATGAAGAGGATGACCACTCCCCCGACAAACAGCCGATCAATGGACAAGTCATCTTTCCAGATAACGACCAACCAGTTACCGTCAAGTCGGAGGACAACCGTGTGAATGACTATCAATGTCGCGTGTGTACCACGACGGGCGAGCTAATCAACCTTTTCAAGAAAGAGCATACCAAGACTTACGCCGAGAAGCTGATGGCGATCTGTCCAACAGTCAATATTCAGCGCAAGGATTTTCTACCGCAATTCATTTGTGAGATATGTGTGAGCAGCATTAATGCCGCGTTTGCTCTGAAAACTCAATGCGAACAGACTGATGCGGAGCTTCGCGGCCGCCTTGAGAAATCGGTGAAAAAAGTTCGACAACCTATTGCGGTCACTTACACGGCACCTAACGGCGATCCAGAAGACTTTTCCTATCCACCAATGGATGTGAATTTAAAATTTTCCGACGCAACATCACCGTTTGCTGATGATTCAGATTCAGACATTAACAAACCATTTGCAAAGCGACGCAAACGTACTCGTCTCCGCAATAGAAAAACGGACGCCTCTCCCGAAATGCCACCACTCATGACAGAAAAAAAGTCTCTACCGCCGGGGAAGAAGTACGTTTCCACATCACCAGCAAAGACAGTCGTCAAATCAAAACCGGGTCAGAACACCAGCAAGTCGTCGGAACAGGATCTCCAAGGTAGCTTCAGCAATCTCAGCGAGAAGAACGAGAACTACTCGTTGACCAAAATAAAATTTTATTGAAGGAGAAGCGAGTTGTTTTGGTTTTCTCGTCGTGGAGGAATGGATTTTGGTATATACAGAGGGATGGAGACTGCGCAATGGAAAACAGCCTGCGACAGTTGAGCTTGACGAGGTGATTTCTGTTTTGCATTTATCGATTCGATGACAGCGTGATAAGTATCTTGGAAACAAAAAAATTGCTGCATTTTTGAGGATAATATTCGAAGTCAAAGTACTACGTCATCCGTTCGTATGTTGGGTGTTCAATAAAGTTCCCAGTAGGTGCCTCGCAATCGCAAGACATTCCAATGCATGAATCAAAACATTTTAGACCATTGTTGCGGCTTCTAGATCAGTCCATACGATTGCTTTTAACTTTGAGTTTCCACCAATGCTACCACTTGTTCGCATTGTTTATAGAAACCATGATGGCGGTTTTTTTTTTATGGATTTACAGACAAATATCTCCTTGCATAGAATGACCGTGTTCCCGGTCATAAGTTAACTTAGTAAAACTAAAACCCGAAACACGGCCAATAATTTGCTTTGCTGCTGTTTCTACGGAAACTTTGACATCACTAGGCCTACAACAGATCACAGCCAATTAGTGGTGTGGACGGTTAAACCGCCAAGGACGACAATTTTTTGCTCAAAACGATCAATCAATTCTTCATTTGCTTTTGATACAGTCCATGCCTGGGTGCCATAAAGTAGGACTGTGATGGTCATGGTCTTATATAGGATCTCCTTAGTAGTTGGAGTGAAGGCAAATTATTATTGAAATTTATTATCAACATTCATGCTCTAAAAAATATGCATCGTGAAAATCCGCTGTTGAGCCAGAAATGAGGCTCAACGGATACGTAAATAAGCAAAACTGTCGCATCTGGAGTGATGAACAGCCTCATGTCATTCAAGAATTACCGATGCATCAAGAAAAAAATGACAGGTTGGTGTGGTTTATGGGCTGGTGGCATCATCGGGCAGTTTTTTCTCAAAGACGACCGTGGAAGAAACGTTATCGTCAACGGCGAACGATATCGAGCCATGATACGCGACTTTTTTTGCCCCAGTTGGCTGAGTTGCACTTGGTTGACAAGTGGTTTCATCAAGACGGTGCCACACAGCTCGTGAAACAATGGAAATGTTAAAGGATGAATTTGTTGAGCAGCTTATCTCTCGAAATGGCCCTGCGAGTTGCCTACCATTATTACTTCTTGTGGGGTTTTGCAAAGTCGTAAGTCTATGCTGAGAAGCCGAACACGATTGAAGCCTAACAGAATAACATACCACGCGTAATTCGTGGAATATAGCGTAATGGTCAACAAAGTGCCGCAAACTTGGACCTTTCGAATGGACCATTTGAAACGGAGCCGCAGACAACATTTTCATGAATTTGTTTTCGGCAATTTGAAACAAATTTGAGTGTTTAATTCGATTAAAAAAAAACTACGCTGAAAAATCACCCTTTACAACCTGAAATTGGGGCTTAAGGTCAACAGCCGCAAGACGGCGCTAATCTGCTTCAGGACATCGACTACTGTTATAAGAGGAACACGAAAACCAACACTAAATCGACTTCGCTGCGAAATTACTTACGAACCACAAGTCGTTAAAATATCCAACGATAGCGATTATTTGTGTTAAATGTTCAAATAAATATCACCAAACAAAACTTTTGTTCATGTGTCTTGCTTGCCGTATCGTCTTGCCGCATGCTGCACTGCATCCAGAACCACTGCACATGTGGACAGGAAGGACATAAGAAAAAGGCATGTAAGACCGCTACCAAACAAAACAGCTGACAATTCAGCT
Organism: Rhingia rostrata; assembly: GCA_949824845.1. Classification (NCBI taxonomy): domain Eukaryota; kingdom Metazoa; phylum Arthropoda; class Insecta; order Diptera; family Syrphidae; genus Rhingia; species Rhingia rostrata. The sequence continues at coordinate 71,785,865 of OX463758.1, forward strand.
GTTTCAAATTCAATTCATTTCGATAACTTATGGAGAACAAAATCGATAAATCACTAGTGTTACCATATTGAATCACCACTCGCAACTCATTAGTCATGCAGTGTCAAATTTAATCTTTCACGGAAAAATTTCTTCATATTAAGTTAACGTTCGATTAAATTTAATCCAAAGTTAGATGATTATAATGAATGATTATGTTTCGAATGATTTAAACACTTAGGCCGTGTGTCAATTGCGTTAAAAGTTTAGCCAGTGGATAAATTTTGACATCAGTATGGTGACTAGAGACTTCCAAATTCAAAAGCTCATATTTTTGACATTTGATATACATACTGAAAGGTGACAGAGATGGAAAGCACCTGCAGAAATGTCAAAAATCAGACTGTGGATAAAGTTTAACCCCCATTGACACACGGCCTTAATATCAATCAAGCCAACGAAGACCAAAATAATATTATTTACATCCATCTGAATTGTAACACATGGTCATTTTGACATTTGATACTTTGTTTACTTTCACTTTAATTACACTAAAATGATTTCCTCTTTCTTTACAGATATTCTACGAATAATAATCGCCCATAAATGTTATAAAGGCCAGATATAAAAATATTATAAGGTATGAAACATTTTCTTAATCATTTTATTAGGTACCTATGAAACATTTTAGCGTGTAAAATGTATTTTTCAGTCAAAAATTTGGATAGAACAAGTCAAAAATTGATTGCGAATGTCTCCGGATGCTTTATGACAAATAAATATTTTGAACGTTAATTAACTACAGATTAGCATAGCACTGAGTAAAGTGCCATTTAAAAACAGAGCTTGATCCAAGATATTTCTTTTAAATTTGAAATCCGGAATACGGCCATTAACTTTTTAAACAGACTGATTTAAGTCAAAGTTCATAACTTCTTTTCAGGAAAGCTTGTAACAATTTTACCTCTGCATAAATAAACGGGAATGTCAATCTTTTAACATTTGCGCATGCATTTCTTAGGGGCTAGACTCCAAATTGTTAAAAATATACCGAGTATTATCGGTAGTTCGTAAATGTGTAGATGATGTAGTTTAACTTTCCCATTGAAGAGTCATTTTGGCTACCTATCCGAAACAAACAAACTAGGGGTATATTAGTTTTGACGTTAAGTTTGTAACATAGAGAAATAATTTCGCTAGATATACCTCAAAGTATCGACTCCGAATCGCTAGCTGAGTCTGTCTGTCTGTCTGTCCGTCCGTCCGTCAAATTTTAAAACATGCAAAATCATTGGTTATGATAATACCAACATTTCGTCAACACATCATTTTAACGCACGCCCACTTTTTGGAGGCGTTTTTCTACAAAAACCATTTGAATACCCTACGCATATGCACAAGAAAAACGTGATTTTTTGTGAAATCATACAAGATTTTGATAAACTGTCTGAGCAATATGTTGTGACAAAATTCAATTTTTTATATTTCATCGCCATAAAGCCCACATTTCGTGAATATTCATTTAAAGGATGAGATGGTATAGGGTGTTAAACGATCCGCACAGCGGACTGTAGCCTTCTCATATGCTCCTTATACAAATTTCTTGACGACGATCATCTGTTTAAGTTACACCACTCTTAAATAAATTCTTGGTGCATCTATAGATAGTAACGGATTGTAGGCGTTTTATAATTTGTTATTTGATTTTAGTTTACGAGTTTGGAAGTGGATTTTATATTCTTTTCTATAATTTGGTTGAACCTAATGTTTGTTGGTTGGCCGGGTGAGGAGGGAGCACAACTTAAGAGCCATTGGAGGGCAATTTTTCAACACAAATAAAGTGGTTGAAGAAATGTCATCTACCGCACACATGCAATAGATGGCGGATAATTCTGTGTCTAATTAAATAAACTAAAATCAAAAATTAAAAAAAAATGTCTACAGGGAAAAAATTCGGCACTACTCAGCCTTAATGGTTTGCTTTGCATATTACGCGGAAATTAAAAAGAAATGCAAGTGAAAACAAACCATGTCAGCTGTTTTGTTATAATTTGGTGATAACAGTAGGAATTGTTGATTCGATTATGACGACCATAATATGGTCGTAACAAACGGTGTACATTTTTCACAGAGCACAAATTTTGATAATAAATTTCAATAATTTGCAATCGTTGCTCGTTTGTAAGAATTTCCATGATTAAATGGCAAAGTATACTGTAAACTTTTCACTTTGACAGATGACGCCTGGACGCCATTACTAACCAGTACTGCCAACCTGAAGAACTTAACTCTTATGAAATCACCAGTTATTACACAAAATTCAACTGGTTGAACATATTTACGTGTGTTTGAAAAGTTACCATAATGACTAAGGTTAAGGCATACTCGTGTGGGTAGGCCCATTCTCCATACTGCGGATGTAGTAGCTTAGTGGCTAGTACTAAAGCCGGATCCCCAAAGTAACAACCATTTTAATTTTTATTTTACTGTGAAAGCCTGACAAGCATTTAGGAGTATTAAACTGGCATGAAAGGATTCTTAAATTTGCCTTTGTTTATGGCAAAAATATAACATCGCATACACATATGAATGAAGAAGCTAGTATAAATGTCCTGTGTTGGCCATTAATGCTAGTGTTAACTAAGATGGTAAAAGTTGTAAGCTTTTTGAATGCTATTTTGACATTTATGGCGTTTTCCATTGGTAAATCTGAGTTTTGATCTGAAATTTGATCTTTTCTGTTACCAATGGAACACGATTTCAGATTGATTTTTTTCTGTGGTTGTATTCTCGTAATTTTGTGTCTGTGAAGTAAGTGTCGGTGTAGCTGTCAAGTTTCCAATAACACAGTTCTTTTTTTTGTTTTTGATTTAATTTATATTTCACATCGTACTTTTATAGTTTTTATGGTTAATAATAGTTTTTCACAACCGAAATAATCTTAAACCAAAACGAAAATCACTCTAGTCAGACTGACAGCTATAATTTCTATTAGTGTTAGTGCAAGGAGGGTTAAATCTGCCGAAAAATCCAGATCTGCAAAATTTTTTCTGAGATCAATATAAAATCTATTTTTTCGCCCAATGGAACATAACAACTGTCATAATCGGTCTTTTGACAGATCTAGATCAAAAAAAGATTGATTTTTTACTAAACTGGAAAAAATTATGTGAAACGAAAATAGAACAATAGGAACAAAATTATATCAGTAAATAAATTACTAAAATGAGATTGAATTCATTGGGTTACCGCATTATTTTGTGAAACGGATTAAGGGTCGTTCATGAAACGTCGTCGTAAAATAACAATCTATTGCACGTAGTAAAATTATGACGTTGCATGAATACCCTTAATGCCAATCAAATTTCAAAGTCAGTTCAAGAAGTTGTGACGTTTAGTTAGTCAATTCAGCTTTCATTCGGTGGAGCTGACCCATTTTTTAAATCAGATTTATTAATATATCACAGAAGAATACATATTCCCATTGTTCAATTGACTTATAATTTATATTAGGTACCTTCACTTAATCAGACCATTTTTGACTTGTGTTAACTACAAATGGGCAATTGATTAAGCTAATAAACCAAACGAAATAATTTTCAAAATGCCTTTTTTTAACTAAGTTCCAAGTTCCAACACATTCGTACGATTTATTTCGCCAACAAAACAGAAATTCCAACTGCACGTGTAATCTCTCGAAATTCGAAATAAAATCACCGATAGACATTTTCTCTTCGCATTTTCGATTCGAACTGTACCGAATTCTTCCAGCACACCTAAAATTATGTACTTCGCTCTCCATGACAGCAAAGCAAATTGTTTTCACTTCTAATGACATAAATCCCCTACACCGAACACGAATTCCAAAGTCCCCTTCACTGTCCAGTTCAATTTTCAATCCACGCGAATTTAAATTATATTTTCCATTGATAATTACAAAATAAAAATATCGTGCCGCCTTTGTGTAAACATTTCTTGTTTTCCATTCGCTAGCTGTCATCTCTCCCGCAGAAGAGAAACACCACATCACCTGCTCTCCTTTAACCAACATGAAAAAAATCAATACCACTCTGTTGTCGCACCACTCCCTCTCACACATTCGCCTCTGTCACATTCACAATAGTGCGCATTAAATATTTTCTTATAATTCATTACATCCAAAATGGCCGTATAACACTGTCTATGGCTACGTGCGAACTTTTACGGCGCGAAAATTATTTTTAATTCCCCCCCAAATCGTGTGATACTACTGTGCAAACTCAATTCAATTGATTAACTAATTGCCAAGCAATAAAGTGAAATAAATTTTATTCGTGAAAACCAGACACTCAAGCTATTGTGAACGTGGTAATGTTGTTGTGTATTTCCTGGGTTCACAATTGACAGTAAATTGCAAATAACGAAACGATATAAAATTTTTATATTTTACTGATAAAACGACGCGCACAAGAGGTGAAAAGTGTTTAAAGGAAAACCTGTTTGTGGCACAGACAAGCGAAGAGAATCGGATATTGGTCTGACAAAGTGACCATGGAAATGGAATGTATTGGTTCTGATGAATTCTCCGAGGAGGTAGGCGCACCGATGGATGTTACCGAACCAGGAGTCGTCGCCAATGACGGGGGGGACAACATAAACACGAGTGCTGTTGACATGTTGCAGGCACATGAGTACAACAATGAGGACGGTAGTGATTTGGCGCCAGAAATGAACGTTGATGAAAATACAATTCTGCTCCCGGAGACAGGGGAGAATGGAATGAATGCCGATGACCCCGCCATAGCATTTGTTGCCGAATTCCTTCAGGTGAGTTTGAATTGCGTGTTTTTATATAGAGTGGCTTAGTTTACGTATTCTTTTTGCAGGAAGAGGAACAAGTGCTAGATCCTATGGCTACGAACGGTGCGGAGGTTGACAGTGTGCCAAGGTCCAGTAGAAGGACTCCATCACAGGTGCCTAAGAAGCGTCGCGATATAGTAGCCATCAAGTACGACGAGGACAGCTCACCAGATAAACAGCCGAAGCGTCGTGGTCGCAAACGCGGTTCGAAAGTTGTCAACGGACAAGTCGTCTATCCAGATGACGACCAACCACTTATAGTCACGAAAAACACTCCAAAGGCGGTAAAGTCAACGCCTAAATCTCATGCCAAGCCAGTCAAGTTGGAAAATCTCCTTGTAAGTGACAATCAATGTCGCGTGTGTACCACGACGGGCGAGCTAATCAATCTTTTTAAGAAAGAGCACACCAAGACTTACGCCGAGAAGCTGATGGCAATCTGTCCAACAGTCAATATTCAGCGCAAGGATTTTCTGCCGCAATTCATCTGTGAGATATGTGTGAGCAGCATCAATGCCGCGTTCGCTTTGAAAACCCAATGCGAACAGACCGATGCGGAGCTTCGCGACCTCCTAGAGAAATCGATGAAAAAAGTTCGACAACCTGCGGCGGTCACTTACACGGCACCGGACAGCGATCCAGAAGACTTTCCCGATCCACCAATGGATGCGGATTTCAAACTGTCCGACGCAACACCACCTTCTGCTGATGATTCAGATTCAGACTTTGACAAACCACTTGCAAAGCGACGCACACGTACTCGTCGCCGTAGCAGGAAAACTTCCACCACTCCCAAAGCGGTGGTCAAGACAGAAAAAAAGTCCATATCGCCGGTGAAGAAGCGCGGTTCCACATCACCAGCAAAGAGAGTCATCAAATCAGAACCCGATCTGAACACCAGTAAGTCGTCGGAACAGGATCTCGACGGTGGCTTCAGCACTGGCAGTGAGGAGAACTACTCGCCGCCCAAGAAACGTAAAAAGGGAACATTCAAAGGCGAGCGCAAAGATAACCTCACATGTCGCGTTTGTCAGGAAACACTGGCCACCAAGGAGGCACTAAAGGAGCACAAGAAAGAAATGCACTCGCATCACAATTGCGAACTCTGTGGACGAAAGTTTCGAGTACTGTCCAGTCTAAAGGCACACATGGAGAAGCACACCAAGTCCGGGGAGCTGAAATGCGAGCACTGCGACAAACACTTTCCCAACAAGACCGAGCGCCGAAAGCATATGGTTGACATGCACAAACTACCCCCGGGACAGTATATCTGCGAGAAGTGCAAGCGAGCGTTCACCTCAGAAGTGCGGCTGCAAAAACACAATGAATCGCGTTGTCCTGGATTCGATACAACATCGAACAAGAAAAACAAGGCAGAGTTGGAATCTCTTGCCATGGGCAAGGATTTGTTCAAGTGCGTAGCACCTCTGACAACCACATACTGGAGCGATAGCTTCTCCGATTGAAGAGAACGTGTGAGCGAATGCTTGTAATATATTTTTTATTTGTCAAGATATTTCAGTTTGTCAAAAAAATTGCGAAAATAAAGTTTTATTAAGAGAGGAGTGTGGCGTTTTGATTTATGGGTATACAGAGAGATGGAGACTGCGCAGTGGAAAACAGTCTGGCGACAGTAGTGCTTGGCGAGGTGATTTCTGTTTTGCTTTTCGAAATCGATGAGAGGATAAGTATCTTGGGAAATATAAAATTTATTGCATTTTTAAGAATAGTATTCGAGGTCAAACTATTACGTCATCCATTCGTGAGTTGAGTCTGGGTGGTCAATAAAGACTCCCAGTAGGTGCTTCGGAAGACATTCTAGTGAATGGGTCGAATCAATAAGAGCAGTTATTCTGTTTTCTTGATGTTTGCATGCTGTTGCTTGAAAATCTAATTTTCGTTGCTACCATTTGTTCGCGTCGTTTATTGAACCGATGGTGACTATCTTTTAAACGGATTTGTAGACAAATACCCACCTCCTTCCAAAGAAGACTATGTTCTGCGAAAACATTGACACCTCAAGGCCTACAATAGTTCGCAGGCAATTGGTGTAGTGGACGTTATAGTCGACAAGGACGATAACTGCCACCTTGAAAAGAAGTTACTTCAAGGTTACATCTAATGGTTTGCCCAGATTAATTTGGAAAATAAATAGACCCACACCAAGCAAAGAAAAACTAAAACACATCTCGCTCCTCGCTGTCGCTGTCATGAGTCGAGAGTCGAGACATACGAGACAGGAAGTAAGGACATCTTTATTTCAGTCTGAGTTTATGTTGTGTTTTACAGAAGTGATGCCAACGTCGCAAACATTAACGTTATACTACCAGTGGTACCGACATGATCAATTCATCTCTCTTGAATGTTTGATTGGACCCTGTGTGTGCACAAAATACACATTAATGCCCAAACCACACTGATCGGCCCCTATCAGTGTGGTTTTAGGCCAGGAAAGTCAAAACCCGATCAAATTTTCAAACTTCAACAGATCCTGGAAAAAACCCAAGAAGTAAGATGGCTAGGACATATTGAACGAATGGACTCCAACACTCCGGCTCGCAGAGTCTTCCCAGCCAGATGCCGGACGCAGTAGAGGAAGACCTCGCCTTTAGTGGCACGCACAAGTAGAAACAGACCTCAACCAAGTTGGAGTGCGCAACTGGAGGCAGTTAGCTAAGGACTGGGCTAATTGGAGAGGCGTGTTGGTTGAGGCCCAGGTTCATTCCAGACTGTAGCGCCACTTAAGTAAATAAGTATGGCGTCAGGCAAACACCTTCGCTAAAACACATTTATGAGCTGTGACACCAAAAGAAAGGCAGTACCATCGATTAGTTGTCATTTCAACATTCCAAAGAGTATAGAACTTCATAGTGTACGCATCACAGCTAAAAATTTTGTTGCCATCTCTGACGCGGGCGGTAAATGCGAAGGGAGAATTTCGTATATCGTATACGTCGGCAAGGCTGTTGTTTGATGCAGGGATAGCAAAATGATCACTGGGGTATCAATATCAGTACCCCACATAGAAAATATTCGTTGTATGAGATGCGCACTCTATGTAGTTCTATACTCTTTGATGTTACCAAATTTCACATCCATACATCTAGTTACTTCCCATACATCTATTGCTTTCCTGGACTCACTGATGAGTTTCATAATTTGATCTTCCTCACACGCAATCCCACGTACCACAATGCCAAGAGACAGAGACCACACTTTCATCGGGCATGCCGGGGCATCAACGTCTTTTCTCCAACCAACATGCCAACACGAAACCATCCTTTTTTTTGCAACCAACGTACCTTAGTTACAAATCAGTCCGTTCAATACACACGATCAAACAGAGGTCCGAAAATAAGTTCCAGCCGATGGCCTCAGTCGCCAGTGCTGTTACGTGTCTGTAGTTCGTTGCATTCATGTGCGAAGTACTGTGATGTCCAATGTCCAAGTTCCAAGTCACTTCCAACAAACAAAATAAACCAACAACACGCGATCAGTGCCATCAAGGAGCATCGGGTGTGGTTACTTGGATGGAGTCCGGACCAGAAAACACAGTCATCGTGATGTTTTTTTTTCCGAAAGAAGTGTCACTTCAATAATTTTACTAAAATCAAAAATATCTTCTTAAAAAATCAGCTGTTTAACTGATATCTGAGTCAGTCGTCAGTCATTTCCCCTTCAATGTCCCGTGATTTAAAATGGCCGATAGATCAATGAGAACAGCGATGCATAAACATATCTTACTAAAACTGAAACCCGGCACACTGTCACTTTCTGATATCTACCAACTGACAGTTTAGGTTTTTTACCAATAAAAAATGTCTGCAGGAAATTATTTTACAGATTTTTATGGAGAGGTATGTATTTTTTACTTTCTGATTAGTTCTCTATGTTTCTATTTTTTGAGTGCGGGAACGGCAATAGGTAAAAATTAGAAAAATTTGGTAGGAGTCACTAAGCGGTAATATATATATTGCACGGGTAGATATACTCAACATTTGAGAATAAAATAATTTTATAGGTAACACGTCAAAAGTAACCATCAGAACATTTTTTGCAAAAATGGGGAGGAGATGAATCCAACAAATTTTAGTCTCAGCATATTGAAAAATAGCCGACCCCTCAGGTGAGGAATCCTGCTTCACTTATGCATTATTCGGAGTTATTTGGGGGTGGCTCAGTAAGTCGAGCTGAGATGTTGGCGTTTTACATAATTTTTTGTGTGAGCGCACGGGCACATTTTCTTTGGAATGAGAATCCATATTTTGTGCCGAATAGGAACATGATGATCTGCAGGTAAATAAGCTTGAAACGAATTGAGCTGTCATTTGCACTGATTCGTTATTTGTCGTCTGACACTTCCTCTACTGTCAAAATATGTTTCTGAAAAGTGCAACTCCGCATATTAAAGCCAATCATCGTTGAGGCAAAGGAACATTTGCACGAATGAATTTGTTCAGATTTTGGTGTATTTCATACCAGCTATCTCCGGGTTCCTTGAATAAATAGCACTTACGTAATCATTTGTCCAATACAAATCTCTTTTTCTAATTCAACACTTCCCACACATACACGATTATATTGAATGCTTAATTAAACAGCTTTTCCAAATTCGAATAGAGTCCCTCTCTTAAGCATTTCCTAATATCCCTTCCAATTGCTGCCCATTTACTAAAGGGGAATCGAAAAACAATTACTAGACAACCCATTACCTTGGATTGGTCCTTCTTCTAACCCGAAATACACACATATGTAAGGATGAAGTGTCCCCAATTCACATACAATTGTGTACTTAAGCAATAAGTAAACACAATGCTATGGGTATTCGTATACTACGTTCCTGCAAATCCTCAAAACGTTTGTCTATTATCACAATTTCCACTTTCCTTTACTGGATTTTGCCAGCTTAAAGTTTTTTTTTTCCAAAAAACCATTTCACTCAAAACCCATCCTGTTACGTTACGACGCAGTTCTACTGGCAATAAGCATATCATCATAAAACGATTTGAAAACCGGAAGTCGGGCAAACACCCACCAGCACCACCCTCTAAAGCAGAACCTATTCATCCACACATTTCCATGGTTTCCTTTCAAATGGTATCCTGAAAATAGTCATGGAGGGAGAACACACAGAGCTCTCGGTATATGAATAGCACATATACAACAAACACATTCTCTATTAAGTGTTCATATAAACAGCGTATTAGTTTGCTTTTTCGCCAAACAACCACCCCACACAAAGGACCTGCCAAGTCAGCTCGGAAAAGCATTAAAGACCACACTCTGTATCCTTTCAGCAAAAAAGGGTAAAAAAGCATTTCGGGGCCACGCTTCGATTGCAGTACGTTTGTAGCTACCACCTCTCACTTCTATCGTATTGTCGTAAATTATTTAATTCGTAGTCCCGCAGGGAGAAAGCCATCCTTTGTGTTCAAGGATTCGAACATTGGATGTTTTCAATTGGGTTCGATATAACAACGTACACATTACGGCAACATGCGTAGCAATGGCCACACGTGACTATAGAAATGTATTCAGGCACGAAATGGGGGAGTTGGGGTTCAGTTACGTTCAGTCGATAAGGATAAATATGCGGTATGCGGTTCTTTTGGTTGATTGACTTTGAATCCAATTATCAATTCAGATATGAGGCTATTAGTTGCTGTGATTTATTGAGATCAACAATCGGACATAATCGACGATGAAATTTTGTTATAAATATGTGTGTGCCCAGGGTCTGTCGATGTGTTACATACAGACAAAGCTTTTTGTTGTCATCTCTGCCATATGAAGGATATATTTGGGTTGATGCCAATATGACTTTTGTATGCCAATTTGGGATTGGAAGCAGAACGTGGGGCGTCACATAATGCGTATTGTATAGGTAAGACATTTGGCAGTCGATCACAGCGTCGAATGGTGACTGTCACACTAAGTGAGCTGTCAGTTTCAAGCATCATACTTTGCCAGCGTCGAAAAGCAATGGTTCTGGAGACACACGAGCAGAATTTTTGTTTGGCGTACTTGCTGTGTAGTAGCTCCTATCATATGGAAGGACGGCACTAAGTGGCACACAGGGAACCCCACAATAAAAATGCTACACGAATGTTTGGAGGGTTAGGTTAACATTCGCAGAGGTGATGTGAATTCGTCACCATGATTGTGCGATTCGACCCCAATAGACATTTATTTGTAGGGTTTTCTGAAGTCGCATATATATGCCAAAAAGCTGTAGTCGACCGATACCCTAAAAATCAAATCAAAGTCGTTGAAAATAGGATTTTCGGATTCGTGGTACCGTGCCCGTGCGTGTCATATTCCTACCTAATGTTTACATCGAAAATATATCGCATAGTCTCTTAAGGCCGGGTTTTTTTTCAGAGTTTTCAGAGCTGCGTTAACTACCTCCGGAATAAATTTAGTCCGGAGTTAAGACGTGAAGCATTTTATCAGTGCAGGATTGAATTTGAGTCCGAGCGTAGTGATTTTAAGATAATCCTGCACTGAAATACCGATGATAATGCACTGAATTATTGGGCCTAAATGTATTTAAGCACCAAAGAGTTATGAATAGACAGTGATGCCAACTGCCTATAACTTTAATAATAGGCGTGTTTTTTTCTCTTTATTCCAAATGTATATAGGATTAGCAAACAATTTACGTGTAAAACACCACAATAAATTAGCTAATGTAGATTTTATGTAGCCTGGGCAATTATTATACCACATTTTTTCAATTTTTATCAAAAACGGTTGTCAAAAAAGCTAAAATTGCAAAAAATATCAGCTGACAACACAACCGGTAATCATACGCTGCGAAATAGGTGGGAAGTCAATGTTGGCGCTACAGTCCGGAATGAAGCTGGGCCCCAACCAACATGCGACTTCAATTAGCCCGGTCCTTAGCTTACTGCCTCCAGTTGCGCACTCAATATGTCAATTTGATGTCAATATCATAGGCGTATGCTAGTAGTTGCACCGATTTTTGGAAAATTGTGCCTCTGGTGCTGGCACGGGAGTTTTGCACAATCCTCTCAAGAATCAAATTGAAGAAGTCGCATGACAGCGCATCGCCTTGCCCTAATCCTTTTGGGCGGTTTATCAAAACTAGACATGCCTCTGTACAGTGCTGTCGTATGTGGCTTTGAAATCGTTGAATAGGTGGTTGGTTTCGATTTGGACTTTGGGTCCAAATGGGTTTTTTCCAGGATCTGCTGAAGTGCGAAGATTTGATCGGATGTGGACTTTCCTGGCCTTAAACCACACTGATAAGGGCGGATTAGGTTGTTGGTAAACGGTTTCAGGCGTTCACATATTACGGCAGACAGGATCTTGTGGGCGATGTTCAGGAGACTTATGCCTTCGTAGTTGGGGCAGTTCAAGGGGTCTCCTTTTTCGTGGATCGGGCAAACGGTAATGAGGTTCCACTCCTCAGGCATACTTTTATCCAACCATATTCGGCTTATGAGTTGGTGGATGTTATTTACAAAATCATCTTCGCCGGCTGTACAAAGCTCAGCAGGAAGACCTCCAGTTCTTCCAAATCATCAGTATCGACTGTGCGTTATTTCCTTGTTCATCTCGACAGGATTCTGTTCAAGTCTTGGATCCTTGCCTTTGATATTTTACACTCTATATATTCTGTCACCTCTCTATATTCTGAAAATCCGATCTTCTTCCCTTCTTCTCTGATTATAGAGCTCAACGATAGCTCTCGTATTCACCTGCAGCTTAGCCCTGTAGGCCTCGTTCATCGCTGCGAGCATATGTCGGCATTCCTCATCAAATCAGGGGTTTCTTGCTAGCGCGAGAAGCCTAGGACATCAGTTGCGGCCGATCTAATGGCTTGCTAGCATCGTTCCAATTGTTTTTCGGCATTCGATGATGGTGGCATGGTGTTTATCGAGAGGTTGGAGGTCTCCTGCAATTGCAGTCTTTCGGCATCCAAAATACTGGATGCGTGTCTCTTGTCTATCGCAAAGTAATCAATTTGGTTGACCGTTCTATTATCTGGAGATTACGGTCTCCATGTCTCTTTATGGATATAGAGGTGAGAAAACCGGGTTCTGGGTATAGTGGCATTTCGTTCCGTAGTGAAGTCAATTAGCCTAAGTCCGTTACCAGACGGGTTGTCGTGTAGGCTATGTTTTCCGATAATACTGCTATAGATGTACTTCGGTAGTTGCTTATAGGTTCTGTCAAGAAGCTCGTAGAAGCAATCCTTAGATGTGATGTGGATTGTTACAATGCGTTCGCTAATGTCTTGGTAACATAAGACTTCTTGCCTAAGTCTGTCACTTATAACAAATCCGCGTTCGAATAGTCGCTGTGTCTGCTCACTATAACACGGTCCGTGGCAGATGTCACAGTTTTTTATCCTCTTTTTGCCCAGCCCATCCCATTGTATTTCCTGGATGGCAGTAATGTCTGCTTTGCAGCAGTTGAGCGCTTCCGCTAGTTGTTCGCTTGCACCTCTCGTGTTTAATGTTCTCACATTTTAGGTGCAGATACGAACGTCGTTGTCCTTTATTCGTTTAGCAGGGTCGTCAACAATTAAACAGCAAAAATTAAAACCTGAAAATACCATCTGTTGGTATTTCAGTATTTCAGTTTCAGTACAGCCAGATCATGGCCTATATATTATATTAAGAAAATAAACACGCCTAATGTTTTTTATTAAGTAGTCCGAAATGTTTTAGCCTTATTGCAGAAAAGATAATCCACTTCGAGACAAAAATGGCACGCGAATGATTGCCTGTGTCATCTGCGGATGACCATAGAAACAGATGTTTCATGACTGATTTGGGGTTTAAAATTACCTGCGCAGTGTTATAGCTATATAACTAAACAACTGCCAAATACAAAATTTATAAACTTTAAAGAGCTTATTTTTGACAATCAGTCACATTTTATTATGCAGGATTTTAACTGTCAAAACATTTAATTTATTTTCGTTGACGTATTTACGAAATTCTCCATTACTCAGACGTCATTGATGTCAATCATCATTATTCCATTCGCTTTTAAAACCAATAAAACATGGCGTTGAGTAGGCACAAACGAATTCTCATATAAAACAAATTAAAATGAAAATGGGGTTACTAAATTCAATGGAAATTAAATCTCTAGGCGGTAAAAAAAAGTAAACAATTTTAATATAAAAAAGAAAAACGCAAATCCCGAATCGCGAATAAAATACGGATAAGCAAAAACATATTATTCTCTGCTGTTGCTATGACATTTCCGTCTTAATTAAATTCCACTTTGGATTTTTCTTTTATTACCCTCTTTGATACTGGAAAAGGGTGTTTACCGCCCATTATTTACTTGGAGGTTATTGTTTCCCTTTTCTCGTGATTTTATTGTGGTATACGTGCTGTTTGTTTTTATTCAGCCATTTGTTGTCGAAGCACTTCAAAATGGTGCAAACGAATACGCTTTATTCGGATTCCCTTGGGCTTATATTTTTGTTTACTCACGATAGATGGCGCTGCGACATTAAATTGAGAATATCAGTTGAAGCATTTTGTTTGTGCATGGATTTTTTCGTTTAGCTGAACGAATTTAAACTGAGAAACCATTTCTGGTTAACGTTAAACAAACGATGCCTGGACAGTTGACACATTATGCGATTTGTCCATAAGCAAATTGCCTCCAGGAATCCATTTAGTTTGGGCAATAAGGTAAGTGCCGTTCCTGTATTTGGTAAGCAAAAAAAACTAGTAAAAAGGGAGCTTAAGGGAGTTAACAAATCTACATGAATGAGAAGAAAAATGACAGCAGAAATTGCAGTTGATAAAAATTTGTAATCGTGTCTGCAAATGTCAAATCGTTTGTTTTGACATGTCTCTTATGTCATTTGTTTTATATAATAGACAAACACGACACGAATAATATTTACTATATTTTACTCAGCCGCGTTTCTGTAAAAAAAATACAAAATTTTGGCGCAAGAGGCTCGTTAGTACCCAGGGCTGAGCTTTCTCTCAACCATTCATGTGTGCCTGTGAACTTCTTGCACGATGGTGGGACCTCCTGTTTTATACCGACTCCGAACGGCGAATTCGGATGATTTGTTAGATCATCACGCGTTTCTGTAGAGTAATTGGTAAATTTGTGACTCTCTGTCTCTTCCTCTAAAATAGTTTACCCCCACTCCAAGAATTTTAGGAATCTATTTATTTTGAAGACAAATTACTGACACCAGTCCTATAGTCAGTTTTCAGAGTGAGTTTTAGAATCAAACGTATGGATGTGAACCGAGTTGTCATTTCCTTCTAGTCCGACTTACATCCGAGACAATTATGTCAGAAACATGTGGAACACAACAACAGCACCGTTAATCTCATTAGGGATTGTTATTAATTTGCTGGTGCAGGACGTTGCACGTTACAAAATACCGCGCCTATAAAAATTCTGCTCTTAATGTTGGTGTATCATTGGCATTCCGCATTACGAAGGAATGCCCGAGAGTAACACCTGAAACTGATTTCTTCGTAATGATAGAAAAATCTTCGTATGTGCACTTTAAGCCCTCTTCTCACATACGTATGTCTTAAGTGTGGGATAACGTCTACGACGTTGGAGTGGGAAGTTCTTAGACCACCGCTTATTAATATGAAAGGTGATCTTTTAATTTCCGCAAATGATTCAGGTGCCGACATATGCTAGCAGCAAAGAACGAAGCCTACAAGGTTAACCTGCAGGTGAAGATGAGAGCTACAATAATTGAGCTCTATAGGCAGCGAAGAAGGGAAGAACAACAGAACAGCAAGAAAAGCGAGCGATCGATCATATGGCGAGGTGCCACTCCAGGAACGATGTTCGCAAGTTTTATCAAAGTGTAAAACGACAAAACCAAGGATATAAGGTTCGAATAGGATCCTGTTGAGGTGAACAAGAAATATCGTAGTAGCAGAACGACCTGAATGAATTGAGGAAAGCAATATCTAATTTCAAGCTTAATAAGGCTGCCGGAAATGAAAGCCTTCCCCCTGAGCTTTATAAAGCCGGCGGAGATGACTTGGTAAGTAATATCCATCAACTCATAAGCCAAATCTGGTTGGAAAAAACTATACCTGAAGAATGGAACCTCAGCATCGCTTGCCATATCCACAAAAAATGAGACCCTCTAAACTGCACCAACTACAGAGGCATAACTCTCCTCAACATAACCTACAAGATCCTGTTTGCCCTAGTTGAACGCCTTAAACCGTGAACGCCTGAAACCGTTTACCAACAACCCGATCGGACCTCATCAGTGTGGTTTTATGCTAGGAAAGTCAACAATCGATAAAATTTTTTACACTTCAGCAAATCCTGGAAAAAAACCCAAGAAGTCCAAATCGATACCCGCCACCTGTTCACAGATTTCAAAGCCGCATACGACAGCATATATAGAGACGAACTATACAGAGCCATGTCTAGTTTTGGTATACCGCTCAAACTCGTCCGTTTATGTACGATGACGATGGATAATCCTCGCTGCTCCATCAGAAACGACCTCACCGGCGCTTTCGATACCAAAAAAGGATTTAGGCAAAGCGATGCGCTGTCATGTGACTTCATCAATATGATTCTTGAGAGGATTGTGCTAAACTCCCAAGCCAACACCAGAGGCACACTTCTAATGATGGAAATCTTGCAGATTAACATTCACCACTCCAAAGAGGCATCCTCCGTAATGTAGCATCGCGTGAAGCTACTATTGCCACGGCGGAATACACCACGAAGGCATCAATGAATCTTAAAAGCTCTAAGCAATTGAATTTTGGGTAAACCTAAGATTCCTACAACAGGACATCGGAACTTCTATTTTACAGTTAAATCATCATCCCGACCAATTTATGTCTTCAAAATCTATAGCTCGTGAAACAATGCTTTCAAAAAAATCGGTGCAACTACTAGCATACGACGAAGATATTGTCATCATTGGAAGAACTCAACGTTCGCTGGTATAGAGAAGGAAGCGGCTAAAATGGGTTTAGCGATAAATGAGGGCAAGACTAAGTATATGCTGTCAACACGAAAGGACACACAACATCGACGAATTGGAACTTTGAGGTAGTATGGGACTTTGTCTATCTCGGCTCCGCTATTAATTCTGACAGCAACATCTCGTCAGAAATTAAACGAAGAATTACTCTTGCCAAACGCTGTTTCTTCGGGCTAAGAAGAAAATTCAGCAGTAAAGCCCTCACTCGCACTACTAAGGAGTTCCTATGTAAGACGCTGACTATCCCAGTCCTGCTCTACGATTCTGAAGCATGGACCGCCTCAAAAGCGGACGAAGAAATCCTTAGTCGATTCGAGAATAAAATCTCTTGATACATCTTCGGTCCCGTTTGCGTTGTTGGGCTTCCGAGGCGAAGATTCAATCAAGAACTATACGAGCTATACAGCGACATGCCCCTGGTCAAAAAAAACTCCGCATTGGACGTTTAAGATGGCTAGGACATGTAGAACGAATGGACACCAATACTTCGGCTCGCAGAGTCTTCGAATCCCAGCCAGACGTCGGACAAAGTAGAGGAAGTGCTCGCTTTAAGTGGCGCGCACATGTAGAAACCGACGTCATCCAACTCGGAGTGCGCAACTGGAGGCAGTTAGCTAAGGAATGGGCTAATTGGAGAGGCATGCTGGTTGAGGCCCAGGTTCATTCCGGACTGTAGCGCCACTTAAGTAAATAAGTAAGTAATGGAAGTTGCGCAGGGAAATATGTGTAAGAGAAGGGGAATGGAAAACACTCCACAATTTTGATTTATTCGGTGAGTATCTTTGACGTTCTATTTTGTGGTCGTTTTCCATCGTTCCGGATTAGTCAAAATTATTCCATTTCCGGTTGAGCTCTCGGATAAAAAGGTAACATTACATATACTTACACGCTTCCATTTGCGAGAGAAAATGTACTTTCCGTCATGATCGAAAACCCAGTTCCCCACGTTATTTTTTGTCGTAGACACTCATTATCGTGCGATAATTCAGTTTTTGCCATTTTTATATAAGGGACTGAAAGCTGAAAGAAATGAAAATACGCAGAGTAATTTTCATTACGTGTGAACACCCAATGTTCCTCTCGTGTGATCTGCGACTTAAAGAACGACGTTCGTCAATCCATAACCTTCAACGGCGATCACATTAGATCGATGATTACCATTTTCTTTTTCCCTAAATTGGATGATATGGACACCAACGACATGTATCGTTTCTACAGGACGGCGCTACGTGCCACATAGCTCACTCCACATTGGAAATTCTGGACGGGCGATTCGAGGGCATGTTTATCTCACGTTTAGGTTATGTGAACTGGTCACCGAAATCGTGCGATTTGACCCAGTTAGACTTTTTCTTGTGTGGTTTTCTGAAGACGCAGGTCTATTGGAATAAGTGACAAACCAAAAAAGCCCTTAAAGCCAACACAACCCATGCCATCGGTAAAATTCAGCCTGATTTATACGCCAGAGTTTTAAAAACTTGGATATTTCGGATGCAACAACATTCCTAAGAACTGCTATATACGAACTTTATGAGAATTATTTTTCGACAGTTGTAAGCTTCTTATGATAACTTCACAGGACATTACCGCCGATGCAAACTTCAGAGTAAAATGGAACTCGGAAACTTTTCCATCGCCAAAACCAAGCTTGGATGGAAATTCATTACACAACAGCGCGTGTATTGCCAGCATCCCCCGCCACTTACTACCACGATTCAAGATATCATCCATTCATAGGTCCACCAGTAGGAAATACATTGAGGACTAGGAGCGAACAAGAGTAATCCTTTGGCCTTCGTCTATTGGAATTATCTTTATCAATGCCAGCGTGATAAATGTTGAGTTGCATTAAAATTCTCGGTTATTCCAGTCCATACAGAGTTTTTCAATGAATGGATTTTGTAATGCACCCTTCAATGCTGCGAAAGGACGTGCTTTGAATTTGGTTAAAAGAGGGGATATGATGGCAAGGATGGTGCACGTAATGAAATTATCCGTGAGCTAGATTCTAGCTGCAGTTGCATATCTTCTAAGTTGAATGCATTTTATTACCTAGAGGGTGACAGTTTTATATCCCTGCAACTAGTTGAATGGGGATAATAATTCTGATGGTGATATTAAATTATTACGATCTGCACTGTTCTAAGTACTCTTCACATGCCCACTCAAGCGAAAAGGACATTAAATCTACAATTTACTTTAATCAACTAGGAAACCGGTATATCTACTCGTTAAACAGCTACAAAATCAAATGAATTCACTGACAGGACTTCAATCTCAATGACCTTTTTCTAAGGGGCATGGCTCCATCCAAGAATTGTCCCTTAAAATGTAAACGACAGCTTTACTTACTTACGTAAGTGGCGCTACAGTCCGGAATGAATCTGGACCTGAACAAATATGCCTCTCCAATTACACCGGTCCTTAGCTAACTGCCTCCAGTTGCGCACTCCAAGTTGGTTGAAGTCGGTTTCTACTTAAGGCGAGGTCTTCCTCTACTGCGTCCGACGTCTGGGTGGAAATCGAAGACTCTGCGAGCCGGAGTATTGGTGTCGATTCGTTCTACATGTCCTAGCCATCTTAAACTTCCAATGCGGAGTTTTTTGACCAGGGGCATGTCGATATACAGCTCGTATATTTCTTAGTTAAATCTTCGTCTCGACAGGGGGACGGACGTCAACGCAAACGGGACGGAAAATTTTTCAAAGTATTTTCCTCTCAAACCGACCAAGGATTTCTTCATTCGCTTTTGAGACGGTCCATGCTTCCGCGCCGTAGACCATTACTGGGAAACAGCAACAAAATAAAATGAATTCACTGGCAGGACTTCAATCTCATTGACCTATTTCTAAGGGGCATGGCTCCATCCAAGAATTGTCCCTTAAAATGTAAACGACAGCTTTACTTACTTACGTAAGTGGCGCTACAGTCCGGAATGAATCTGGACCTGAACCAATATGCCTCTCCAATTACACCGGTCCTTATCTAACTGCCTCCAGTTGCGCACTCCAAGTTGGTTGAGGTCGGTTTCTACTTAAGGCGAGGTCTTCCTCTACTGCCTCCGACGCCTGGCTGGAAATCGAAGACTCTGCGAGCCGGAGTATTGGTGTCCATTCATTCTACATGTCCTAGCCATCTTAAACTTCCAATGCGGAGTTTTTTGACCAGGGGCATGTCGATATACAGCTCGTATATTTCTTAGTTAAATCTTCGTCTCGACAGCACGTCAAGGACGGAAGATTTTTCAAAGACCATTACTGGGAAACAGCAACCAAATTAAATGAATTAACTGACAGGACTTCAATCTCACTGACCTATTTCTAAGGGGCATGGCTACATCCAAGAATTGCCCCTTAAAATGTAAACGAGCGCTTTATAGGAAAAAATTGATAAACATCCTTGAACATTATATAATTTTTCCTTTGCAAACGTCCTTTCATATTTTGCCTAATGCTGAGGCAAATAAAACCAGCGCTTACGGTATTCCAAAAAAATGTTCATTGAAATCCCATGAATTTATAACAAATCACGTTTGCCGAATGGTATATTCGGCCTACACAAATACAAACAAACGTGGTCCTGCCTGTCTAATGGACAAAATATCCATACTTCCGCGACGCAATCTGCGACTTTTCCGCATCCATCGTTGAGATGCTGAATTAATTATGAACTTGTAGTATGTAAACGAAGTTACGACTACACTTCAACACCCGTTGAGTTTTGGAGTTGGTGGTGTGAAAAAGTCCTTGAACAAAAGTTTGGTTGAGGACGAATTCACGCGAGCTAGGTAGCTGTGACAGTGTAATGTACTGTCAAACGGATTTTCCTCTTCAGTGAATCGTGGATAAAGTTTTTATTTCAATGAAGGCTCTTGAGGTGTTTCCAGTTTTCATTTCAGTAATATTTGACTTTGAAAATATAATTCGCATTGATAGAAACATTTTTTTTTTTCGAGAATAATAATTCCGTAACCAGAGCTATGAGGTGAATATTTTAAAATATTTTCATAGAATGAGGAAGTTATAAGACTTACTGAATTTAATTACTGAAAATTTCAGCATGGCTTGATTTTTTGATGCAAAAAGAAGTGGTGGTGTAATTGGTTACCTTTTGAGCGCACAATTATTTATTTCTTTGCTATTAATTTGCTTAAATGTAAAATATACGTTTCATTACTTTAACGACAGTGAAATTCAGTGGTTTATTTATATAAAAATTCAGCAAACCCCTGAAAACTTCTCAATGACTGTTTGGTTTGGTTTTTGTACCAGCTGGTAAAATGGTGCAATTTTTTTTATTTTCTCAAATGGTGATGTGATGTCATTAAAGCGACCCTTACTCATACTTCTCCATTTGTTTATATAGTTATGCAAAGTAAAATTTTTTTGACTCGAAGATGAAATTTAGACGAGAAGAATTTGATGACAGCTCTTGTATTTTTGCCAACAATACATAACGGACTAGCCGCTAGGTCAATACCCATATCTTGCCGAAAAGAGGAGCCAATCATTCCAGTCTGGTCGCGAAAACTAGTTCATATTATTTCCAAAATATTCAGCAGGGAACCGCTTTTTGTTGGGAATGCTTATTTTTAGAATCGGTGATCCATGGGTTAGGAAGTAATTATCGAAATCGAGTTGTTTTGTACTGCCGGTCTCATGCAAGCGAAGTGTAAGCGAACAACTAGCGGAAACCATTAACTGCTAAAAAGCAGACATTACTGCAATCCAGGAAATACAATGGGATGGGCCGGTTAATATCAGGATGAAAAACTGTTTGCAAAAACAGCGACTATTCGGATGCGTATTTGTTTTAAGGACCACTCTTAGGCGAGTGGTCCTATGTTTCCAAGACATTAAAACAACCCGCATCAAGGCCGAATTCGCCAACATTAGCCTTATATGCACTCACGCCCCAACGGAGGAAAAAGATGATATAGCTAAGGATTGCTTCTTCGAGCTCCTTGACAAAACCTTTTAGCGACTACCGAAGTAAGATGTTTAAATCGAACTGGGAGATTTTAACGCAATAATAGGAAGAGAAGACATCTTTAGCAGTATTGTCTACTATTGCAACTATCCAGAAATACTGTGCAAAAATTTAATGACGGAAGACTTCAATCACAAGAGACCGCCAAGACCTTCGCGCAACGCGCATCCATTAACCTCTCGATTGGCAACGGTGCCAACAAGCCATTAGATCAGCCGCAATTGATGTGCTAGGTTTCTCTCGCCCACCAGCGAAAAACCCCTGGTTTGATGAGAAATGCCGACAGATGCTCGCAGCCAAGAACGAGGCCTACAAGGCTATGCTGCAGGTGAAGACGATAGATCCCATTGAGCTCTAAAGGCAAAGAAAAGGGGGAAAACACCGGCTTTTTAGAAAGATGAACAAAAAGCGAGGATATAGAGTGGTGCCACTCCTGGAACGTTGTTCGCAGGTTTTACCAAATTGTAAAACGTCAAAGCCAAGGAAACAAGGCTCGAACAGAATCCGGTCGAGATGAACAAAGAAGTATCGTAGTTGACACACTATCGATGTTGAGGATATGGAAGAACCACTTCTGCAGACTGTTAAACGGCGACGATGAACAATATTCCGCTGTCAGGCAGAACGAATCAATCAATGTTGGCAACAACAGCGAAAACTGCCAACCACCCGTCCTGAATGAAGTGAGGATAGCAATATCTAAGCTCAAGCTTAATAAGGCTGCCGGAAATGATAGCCTTCCCGCTGAGCTTTATAAGGCCGGAGGAGATGACTTGGTAAGTAGAATCCACCAACTTATAAGCAAAATCCTGTCGGAAGAAAGTATGCCTGAAGAATGGAGCCTCAGCATCGTTTTTCCGGTCCATAAAATCGGTTATCCTCTAAACTGCGCAAATACAGAGCCATAAGTCTCCTTAACTTCGCCTACAAGACCCTATCTGCTGTAATATGTGAACGCAAGAAACGGTTTACCAACAACCTGATCGGCCCTCACTCCAACTAATAAGGAGATCGTGTATGACCCTGATCATGTTAGTCCTGATCTACGGCGCAGAAGCAAAAGCGGATGGAGAAATCCTTGGTCGATTCGAGAGAAAAATTCTTGGAAAAATCTTCGGTCCCGTTTGCGTTGACAAGCTATGGTGACGAAAATTCAACCAAGAACTAGATATATGAGCTGTACAGCAACATGTCGCTGGTCAAAAACATTCGCATTGAACGTTTAAGATGGCTAGTCTTCGATTCCCAGCCAGACGTCGGACGCAGTAGAGGATGATCTCGCCTTAAGTCGCTCGCACAAGTAGAAACCGACCTCAACCAACTTCGAGTAGTCAACTGGACGCAGTTAGCTAAGGAACGTGCTAATTGGAAAGGCATGTTGGTTGAGACCACATTAGTTAGAAAGTAAGTAAGTCGTCGCATACATATACATTGCTGTCGCCTGTCATTAAAAATGAGATGAAATATCAAGATTTAACGGCCCATACAAGGCTTTAAGTACAGCTTCTCCATTCAGTTGTCGGTGTGAACCACCAAGCATGGGACCTGAAGTCTAATGCCGACTTCGAACGTCAAATTCGAAAAGCTTCTTATTATATACTCTTGGATGTTTGTCATATTTTCGCAAGAAGTGCAGCAGTGAAACTTTTCATACCATACCCCATAGGGGATTTGACAGCTGACAAACAGTTGACGGTTAATAAAAATGGAGCATTATAGGTAAGAACTGCGGATTTTAATTGTTGACATAATTAAGGTAGGAAACATTTTACATTTTTAAATTAAACAGATACAACATGATACGACAGGGTGATAACTTTGTTTTCACCTACGGTTGCTTAGTCTTGTGGAATTCCATGAAAAAACAAAACTCATGACTGCACTGCCAAAGGTTCAAAGAACAGCATGTGTATTCATAACAGGAGCTATGCGCATACCAGCCCCAAAGCAGGCTGGGAAACAATTCTAAATCTCCCTCCAATAAAAAACAGCAGCGAAAAGCGCAAACAGACGAGTTTGGGCGGTATACCAAAACTAGACATGGCTCTGTATAGTTCGTCTCAATAAATGCTGTCATATGTGCCGTGGCTTTGAAATCGATGAATAGATGGTGGAAATCGATTTTGACATCTTGGACCTGTCGAAGTGCGAAAATTTGATCGGTTGTGGACTTTCCTGGTCTAAAATCACACTGATAAAGGCCGATGAAGTTGTTGGTAAACGGTTTCAAGCGTTCACATTTTGCGGCAGATAGGATCTTGTAGGCGATGTTGAGGAGACTTATGCCTCTGTAGTTGGCGCAGTTTAGAGGGTCACCTGTTTTGTTGATCGGGAAAACGATGCATGGGGTTCCATTCTTCAGGTATACTTTCTTTCGACCAGATTTGGCTTATGAGTTGGTGGATGTCACTTACCAAGTCATCTCCGCCGGATTTATAAAGCTCAGCGGGAAGGCCATCATTTCCGGCAGCCTTATATCCTCACTTCAGTGGTTGGCAATATGGAATGGTTCGTTCTGTCTGAACGCGGAATGTTGTTTAATCGCCGTTTAATAGTCTGCAGAAATGGTTCTTCCATATCCTCAGCATCGACTGTGTCTCAACTACGATATTTCCTTGTTCATCTCGACAGGATTCTGTTCGAGCGTTTTACACTTTGGTAAAACTTGCGAACATCATTCCTGGAGTGGCACCTCTATATATCCTCGATTGCGCGCTTTTCTTGCTCTTTTTCTTCTTTCTGAAAGGGGTTTCTTGCTTTGCGGGAGAAACCTAGCACTGTAGTTGCGGCTGATCTAATGGCCTGTTTTCCGGCAATACTGCTAAAGATGGCTTCTCGTCCTACCACGATTTTAACATCGTACTTCGGTAGTGGCTCATTGGTTCTGCCATGGAGCTCGGAGCAATCCTTAGATATATCATCATTTTCCTTCGTTGGGGCGTGAGCGAATATAAGGCTTATGTTGGCGAATTTGGCCTTAATACGGATTGTTAAAATGCGTTCGCTAATGTATTGAAAACATCAGACTTCTTGCCTAAGTCTGGCACTAATAACAAATCCGCATCCGAATAGTCGCTGTTTCTGCTCATTATAATACGGTCCGTAGCAGATGTCACAGTTTTTCATCCTCTTTAGCGTCCGGCCCATCCCATTGTATTTCCTGGAGTAAGGCAGTAATGTCTGCTTTGAAGCAGCTAAGGCTTCCTGCTAGTTGTTCGCTTACACCTCTCCTGGTTAATTGTCTTACATTCCAGGTGCTGATACTAACGTCGTTGTCCATTTTTCTTTTAGCAGGGTCGTCAACAATACAAATCAGTCCTTTCTGAGGGTATTGGTTGCTTTGTAACTAGTGGATTTTTTCCATGGGTGGGTAGTTAACCCAAAGCACAACCCCCAACGTGGAGGACCGGTTCCAATTTATTAGATATCCCTAGGATACCGGGCCGTAAGTATCTACTACGGGATTGAGCGCTGCCGATGGCCTTTCGGTTCATCCGCCACCATCTATGTTCAAGGGGCCTGACTAACCCTTGAAGTTCCTAGAAAACCTGTTGTCCGAATATGTCGAAGCAGCTTGTCTAGGTTCGCCTGGGACAGCACCCGACCTGCTGCTTCCGTGATATTATGACCTAGCTCAAGTCAAATCCGAATGAATGAGACCAATAAACGATGGTTAACACTAAAAGGTTAAAAAAAAGCACTTGATGTGTAATCAGAGTTACTACCACTGGACATTGTCAAGTTAAAGCCTATCAGAGTCTACCCTCGTTCTACAACACCCAACCATAGGCCAGCAAGATCATGCGATAGTATACCGTTATACTTCCATTTTTTGCAACTAAATAAAGTCTAAGGTATGTGTGGCTAAGCCAGCTCAAATTGAAGAATTGTTGGCAAACATTACCCGTGTAATGTACCGACGAATATGCTCGAACGCGTCATGAAAAATTGGAACGTTCTCATGGACGAGCTACAGCGCAGTTGCGTTCAACATTCAAATTATTTGGATTGAATGTCAAGAATGCTTTTTTAGATTAAAGGTATACATATTTGATATTTTTGTATTATTTCGCATTTAAAAATAAAAACCTCTTGATTGATCACCCATTACTTGTAAAAAGAATGATGGCCGACACTAATCTGAAGTTGTATGCACTTGCTTATATTTTGAGTGAAGTCCCGGCCACATTATTGTACAGTTCGAAAGGAAAATGTACGAAAGAAAATTTTAACTCTACGCAGGGCTGAATATAACTGTCCGTTATTTCTCTCAGACATCCAATGTACGGTTTCTTTCTTTTTGGAAAGACTACCACATTCCTCACATCATCGGACAAATGGAACGGACAATTTTAATGAGATTCCGAATTTCCTGTTGGATAGTTCAACTTTTGAAAAGTATAAACACTAAAAATCCTTCAAGTGTATTCAGTGATCCTTGAAATTTGTTTTAGAAGTGCTATAAGGCAGTTATGTCAGACAGACAATATTCCCTATTCGATTTTGTTAACAGCAACCTTCACTTGCTTCCCAACTGGCAAACATTCTTTAGACACCCTCAGACATACTTGATGCCTAATGGACGGGAAACTTGCGATGGTGTGATGGAAAAAATCTCAGCGTTGCATACTACTACACCACTCTCAAGCCAGAGGCTTTCGTAAAACAAAATTAAAATCCTTCTCGGTATTGCACCTTGTTGCCCGGTCTGTTGAGTATCGTTAGTTCGTGGGTGTAAAACTTCACCAACTGGATGTTTCTATTGTTAGAATTTTTTTTCTGTTAGCTTTCCTTTCATAAAAATAAATGTTATCCTCTAGCTGGATGAGTGAGTTTAACTTTTGAAATGATTATATTTTGTTGTGGAGCCGGATTGGTTACTACAGATAAAGTATTTCATATGTTAAACAAGGAGACACAAGGAATAATGATATCAAAATAAACGATAAGACTTTGTCCTTTAAATGTCAGACAACACTATGCGACAGGGAATTGATCAGCTGCAGTCTAATGAAGCTAAATTGTGCAATTTCTGCATTGCAGTGAATCACTGAAATTCATCGGGATTAAAGTAAATTAAGGACGTAGAACGAAGCAAAATGGGGAAAAAGTAAATCTTCAATGATATCTCAACATGGTAGGTACTTAGAAATCCATTAGGCGAGGGGTTACTCTTGCGTGAATGTATGTATTTCTATTCCCTTGATTTCACAGTCAATTGGACGATGGAGTGTAATTTAAATTTGGCCCTAATTAGACGTCAAGTCGTCGTCGAGTAGTGTTTGGTCTGTGCAGTTGAATGTAAGTCGATTTTAATTAGGCCCCAGTTTACATCATCAATGCGAAGCCATTCAGCATTAAGTGATGAAGCATGATAAAGATGGATTTGCTGATGGGGTGTTATCATCTAAGAATAAGTCCTTTGGGTTTCAGGATTATGTTTCGAGTTTGTTTGCATTTGCTATTGAGGGAAGCAAATTAATTAAACTGTTTTGGGTCGAAATTCAAACATTAAATGGGGGACTTGAGTTTGCGGAAAGTTTGAAGGCATAAATTTTGTAATAAATTATTTTGATTGATTGAATTCCATGGAACATCTCTTTTTTTTACAAAGCTAAAGTAATGACCATCCTGCTTGATTTAACTGGCTGCCGGAGATATTTTTTTGTTGTGGTATATCAAATGACAGATAGATTGATTGATTTGATTTTATTTTTCTAAGTAGCAAGTAGATGGCGGTAACGATTACAATAACAAGCCCCGCATTAATAAACGTGAGGTTGACTATTCCTTAACTGTATAAGAAGTAGTCATCGAAACTAGAAATCAAGTAGCAGTTTTTGTTTTGGACTTGTGGTGACATTTTTTTTTTCAATTGTCATGTGATGCTTGTTAGTACCCAGGAAGAGCTTTCTCACAACCATTCATGCGTGCGTGTGTACTTCTTGCACGATGGCGGGACCTACTGTTTTAAGCTGACTCCGAACAACGAATTTGAGAAAAGCTTTTCTTGACAATTGATACTAGAAGGTGGGCCAAAAGAAGTCATCCGATGTTAGTTGGCTTTTAGAATATCGGTTGTGGCTCGCGCACTGTGTGCCGTTGCTCCTTCCTGTTAGAACCACGTGCCCTCTAGTCCTACTTTGTCCTGTTGACTCAAAAAACTCGATTAACATGGCCCTATAGCGCGCACCGTCCACTGTTGTCGTTTTACCAGCGGTGTTCTAAAAGAAATGGACCGATGACCCCTCCGGCGTGAACAGCGCACCATGCAGTAATTTTCAGCGGGTGTAATGGCTCCTCGTGCATTACTCGTAGATTTTCGGTGCCCCAGAAGCGATAGTTTTGCATGTTCACGTAACTGCTGAGGTGGAAATGAGCCTCATCGCTCATTATGATTTTGGTCGAAAAATCGTCCACTTCGATTATTCCGCGATCTTGGGGAGTGAATCGCTCCATGGCTTGTTCACTTGTATTCTCCATCTATCTATTCTACATATGTCGAAACAGATTTAACATTGGTGGCCATTAGCAAAAATAAAAGCATCTTTCAATGGGGTGATCTCTTTGGGGCCACCTTGTACTTGGATGATTTGTCAGTTCATCATGAGAGGAGGGCCAGTGAAAAATCATTTAGGTATTGCCACGCCTGGCAATCGAACCAAGAACTTCTGCGTTGCAGTTCATCGCATTAACCATCACGCCGCTGAGCCCGCCATGTCATGTGATTGAGTCAATTAAATTAATTATAAATTAACCATTGAGAACAGAGATTCTTCTAAGATATCTTACCAAATGTGATATTTAGAAGGCACTCGTTTTTTTTTGCCCGATCCACAAAAATGGAGACCCTTTATACTGCGCCAAATACAAAGGCATAAATCTCCTCATCATCGCCCATAAGATCCTATCTGCCGTAAAATGTGAACACCTGAAACCGTTTACCGACAACCTGATCGACCCTTATCAGTGTGGTTTTAGTCTAGGAAAGTCCACAACCGATCAAATTTTCACACTTCGGCAGATCCTGAAAAAAACCAAAGATGTCCAAATCGATACGCACCACCTATTCATCGATTTCAAAGCTGTATACGACAGCATTTATAGAGACGAACTATACAGAGCAATGTCAAGTTTTGGTATACTGCCCAAACTCGTCCGTTTGTGTAGGAAGACGATGGAGAATTCTCGTTGCTCCATCAGAGTTGGAAACGACCTCACCGACACATTCGATACCAAAAAGGATTTAGGCAAGGCGATGCGCTGTCATGTGACTTCTTCAAATGGATTCTTGAGAGGATTTCGCAAATCTCACGAGCCAACACAATTTTCCAAAAATCGGTACAACAGTTGGCATACGCCGAAGATATTGATATCATCGTCGAACCCAACGTGATATCATAGCCACGTTTGCTAGTATAGAGAAGGAAGCGGCAAAAATGGGTTTAGCAGTAAATGAGGGCAAGATGAAATATATGCTGTCAACACTAAGGGACACACAACATCGACGAAGTAAACAGAACGTCACCATTGACAGATATAACTTTTAGGTAGAACAGGACTTTTTCTATCTCGGCTCCGCTATTAACTCTGACAACAACATCTTGTCAGAAATTAAACGAAGAACCACTCTTGCCAACCGCTGTTTCTTCGGGCTAAGAAGGCAATTCAGTAGTAAAGCCCTCACTCGAACTACTAAGGAGATCCTATAGAAGACCCTGATAAATTATTAAAGAAATAAATACCCGCCAGATATAACGTTGTTTGTACTCCACAAAATCTTAACCAACCTAAATTGTATGTGACCCATCTGTATCAAATTAAGAACTTAGTTCGTGAACAGCATACTATATGGCTAATTAATCCTCTAAATGTTATCTCTGGGAAGATGTCTGTATGCGAGAT
The DNA here is from genome assembly GCA_949824845.1 of Rhingia rostrata. Lineage (NCBI taxonomy): Eukaryota > Metazoa > Arthropoda > Insecta > Diptera > Syrphidae > Rhingia > Rhingia rostrata. The sequence goes on from OX463758.1 coordinate 71,815,572, forward strand.
AAAATTAATCGTGACCTGTAACATAAAGAAAACGTTTTGGAGGTTTCTGTCAAACATTTTGGATACGTCATTATTTGACAGATTTCTTTTTCTATCTTGCCAAAATTCTGGGTAAGGAAAATTGCAAGAAAATGAACGAAACTAAATGTTTTTCGTTTTTAGTAACGATATTGCAAAGTTTCGCATTCAAGTTTATTTAAAATACATAATGAGTACGGGAATGGACCAGGCAGAGTCATAACCAACTAAAAATTTCGCTTCGGTAAATCACTATCGGAACTGATTCCCAATTTGCAATATTACCTGTATGAAGTCTTATGGAAAAACGTTTGGCGCAATTTTAGGAATCTATTTACTTTTATAAGACTTCTTTAAATACTTTTCATAAGCTTTACGTAAAAAACTTTGTTTGCTTTTAAAGACCTTACAGAAGCAAAATATAGGCTTCCAAATAGTATTTTTCGAAAATGTTTGCAAGCCTTCTCAAAGTTCAAAAACAACATTATTTGTATACCTTATCTCCCATGGGGGTATGTTAGTTTCGATACGCAGTTTGTAACTTTGTTTTCTTTTAAAGGCCTTACAGAAGCAAAATATAGGCATATAAATAGTATTTTTCGAAAATGTTTGCAAACCTTTTCAAAGCTGATAAATAACATTATTTGTATACCCTATCCCATAGGGGTATGTTAGTTTCGATACATAGTTTGTAACATAGTGAAATAATTTAGCTTGGTATAGGTTAAAGTATATGAATCGGCTCAGAATCGATAGCTGAGTCTGTCTGTCCGTACGTCACTAGTTTTTGGGCCTTAAATTTTGAGCTAGAATTATGAAATTTGGTACACGTGTTTGTTGTTGCTCTCAGCAGAACAAGTGTCAAAATAAAGCATTTTAACCCACGCCCACTTTTTGGAGGCGTTTTCATAGAAAAACCATTTTTATACAATACCTCATAGAATAACCAGGCGAAAAACGTTGTTTTTTTGTCGAACCATAAAAGATTTTCATAAACTGTCTGACCAATATTTTGTGATAACGTCATTCTCAATATGTAGTTGCCATTAAGCCTACATTTTGGAGATATGATTTTTAGGGATAGGGTATCAAACGATCCGTACAGTGAACTGTAGCCTTCTAATATGTTTTATTACCTTTTTGTTTTTATATTTTCTTGTATTATTTATTATTTATTTCAATTTAAAACTCTTATGATTAAAACGCTATTCGCTATGTTAAAGTATGAAGTTCAATGCAATGAATAATATAAGAACTCCTATCAAACTAGGATTCGAACTCGCGTTTACTGTAATCCAACACGCTATCCATTAGGATGTACTCTGGAACATGAAAGATCAGTTAGTACAATGAAGAAGTTGAATTGTTTTGACTCAATCTCTGGTAGGTTCCCGATCTTTTCACTTTTTCCCGATCTTTTAACCTTTTTTCAATCTTTTAACCTTTTACCTGATCATTTAAAGTTAGCTTTTTTAAGCCTTCAATCGTAAGCTCTGTACATACTATGCTTCGGATTGACATCTTCACGTATGGTACATGTACACACATCTCCGGAAGCTTAAAAACAACCTAACAGAGTCTATACCATCATAACTTCGTTTATGCTTGTGAATTTTCTTGCATAACGTCTTAAACAGGGTTCTACCCAAACAACCGACTGCAAAAATGCTCAACCTCCGCGCACAATTACAGGGTGTCCGCCGGGAAGGTATACTACTTTGTTTGTTTATAATTTTTGATGAAATGAAAGAGAATGGATCTTATATTGATAAATGTTTTATTTTATGTCGGCCATTATATAAATGTCCGCCTCTGTTAGTCTCACAAATGCGAGCCCTTCTGAGCACATTTTTCATTACATTCTCACACATTTCACGCTGTATTTCATTAATTTCATCGCCAATATTTTGTTTAAGTTGCTCAAGCGTTTCTGGTTTGTTTGCGAAAAGAAGTCCGGAGATGTCAAATCAGGCGACCGTGGAGGCCAATCAATATCACCATGATCATTTCTTGAAATAGCTTGTTGTGGAAAGAGGTCTCGTAGTTATTCCATTGTAATCCTGGCTGTATGCGATGTGGCACCGTCTTTTTGATACCACATGTTAATCAAGCCCAAATCATGCAGTTGTGGCGTTAAAAAGTTTTCAATTATATCGTCGCTCCCCATTCACAGTTACCGTGACGCCGTTTTCATTTTCAAATAAGTAAGGTCCAATGATTCCTCCAGACCAAATTGCACACCAGACTGTAACTTTTAATGGATGCAAAGGTGACTGATGAATAATTTGAGGGTTTCTGTTTATTCACATATCCATTCAAATGAAAATGTGCCTCGTCACTCATTATGATTTTTTCATGAAAACCGGGGTTGTCATGGGCTAGCGTAACATCTTATTGGCATATTTACAGCGGCGTAAATGGTCTTGTGAAAGAAGCGCTTGTGTCAACTGAATCTTAAATGGAAGCAAATGCAAATTCTTGTGCGAAATTGTCTCCAAAGTTGTTCTTTGACGAATAAGCTTCTGAGCACGGCGACGAATTGATGGATTATTTTGAACACTTCCTTGATCTTGTATTACGTTGTGGTCCATGCTTGGGCCTATCACCAACAGACCCTCTTTCTTCGAAATCTTTCACTACACGATAAATAGTGCGTTTTGTTGGCACTTTGTTTCTCCCAAAAATTTCACGTAACTTTCTCATTGTCACAGTTATCGATGATTGATTTTGATAAAATGTTCTAACGTTTAAAAAACATTGGTTTATCGAATACTTTTTCATAATAAATCTGCCACTTGTCCACTTCACGACTGTCAAATATGAACTGTCAAGACTAATGTTTATTAAAATGGCGGCAAAACACTGTAGTATACCTTCCCGGCAGACACCCTGTACTATACAACCCCTACAGAAAGAATTGCTTGTTGAAAATACTTGCCTTATAGATTAATAATTGTTAGTTGGGTTGGGTTAGGCATGTCAAAAACGAAGCGTTGTAAATTAGTGACACTCATTTTAGTTTAAACTGGCAAAGACAGTGAGGTTTCTTTGGAAATCCAATTTCGAAGACTTAGAAGGTAACTGAACATTTCTCAGTATACAGTTCAGCAAAATCAAACATCTCTCTTATTCCCACAAATCCTTTGTACATATCCTTTCTACGAAAACACATCCGCCTTAAAACCAATTACTATGCATAAGGTAGATTCAATCCAATATAACTACTGTTCAACTGAACACACCCAACTCTGTCATTTGACAGATGCAATGAATCGCTGAACTATTTCCTCAGAAAGTTCTAACCGCATTTTAGCAGACAAGTACACAATTTTGCTATCGTTTCCAAATATATCCAAGAGAACCGTTCAGATATGGTTATTTGTAAAGTAGGATATGAAGTGATTAATTAAGTTTTACGTGGTCACTGTCAACAATGGATGTTCGACCAAAGGATAAACACCACGAGTTGTATAATTAATGGCACAGTTTTAAATGGAATTTATTTTCAGTGATTTTGACTTAATTAAAGGAAAAAGCATCCACACTCCTGGACGTTACAGTATGAAGTCATTAGCTCTTATGTGTTAATTAATAAATGTGATTTATGAGTTGACGGATCATGGGGCCAGACAGGCTTGTGTGTGACGTGCTTGGAGATAAAAAAATAATCTTTTTCAACTTTCGAGATGTAATTAAATTGAATAGTTTAGTGGAGCATCGCCACCGTCGTTCGTGCTATTGTATGTTGACACACACAGGCACACAGCCATATAAAAAAAGGACAGAAGAATTTTAAATTATTATGAAAATGGTGCCAAAAATACCTTAAAAAAACATGTAGCTGGCAGCATTTTTATAATAATTTAAAATTTTCCTTTTCCTTGTTTTGTTTCTGTGCAAGCACATGGAATAGCACATCGTGGATGATGACACATTGTGCGATTCAGTTTAATTACATTTCCTAAACTGAAAAAGGTCATTTGTTTTGTTATCCTAGGAACGTTACACAACACCCTTCAAAAAATATATCGCACTAGACTATAGTTGCTGTCAACTTTTATAAATTTTTTTTTTTCAGTTGCCAACACTGTAATGTAATCGACAGTAGATGTAAAATTACACATAATGAGGTGACAATTAACGTACTGAAAATCAGATGACTTCAGTTTATCAGGTGTACGAGAGAACTTCAATTTTAAATTTGGGACTGTAATCTCCAGATGTCTTATCAATATAAAACATAAAACTCACTTGTTGCGCTACGCGCTTTGTCTCTCATCTACAATTGGCGAATGAAACTGAATGTCTGCCCATTGACAGGTGACAGTTCTACAAAGTTTATTTCTAAACATATTTACAGGTGGCAAAACTTTCAAAAAAAATAAAAGATAAATTTGTCGTGACAGTTTTCTGATTGTCAGATTATAATAAATTTGTCATTGTCATATTGTGAAAATGTTCTTTATTCACCATTTCAAATGGTGTTCAAATTTTGCAGTATTGTATAAGTCAGAATCACCTTGTCCGCTTAGCTGGGGATAACCTTTTGTCAAGATAACGATTTTTTTTTAATGTGGCAAATTCATTTTCTACGAGCCTTCTTGTTTTCTAGTTAGCAATCAAAAAACTTTGCAATGCTCCAGTTTATTTGATTTGGTGTGGAATAAGTGGTGTTAATCAACCAACTTTTTCGTCCATAACTTCTGTAACCAAATATTAAAGCATAAAGAAATGGCAAACCATTATTTTTGCATCACCTTGCTTTTGAGCTCTAGTAAACGGATACAGCTCCAAGCTCAGACTGCACATAAACATGAAATTTATTGAATGATCATCATTTCTCTCAACAAATGTTTACTCATTTTCAGTCAGTTCATCAATGTTTACTAAGAAAACGTCAGTTATTCCAGCAATTTAAACAAAATTCGCAAAATGCCTAAAACGCTGAGCTTGTTAAAACACATTACCCTCACCCAACAGCTTTGCATCGCACTTGTCACTTCCATATAAATATTAAACTAAAACTCAATCGTTTGACACAATCATTCATAATATGACTGACAAGTCTATAAATTCAAATGATTGACAAACCGTGAATATTTTTCCCTACCCCATTTAAAAATTATCACTACAAATTTGTCAGAAAATTCATGACAAACCTCGAAAAGTTCAACAATTTATGCAACAAATTTTTTATTGATCCGAAATCTTGATATTTGTCACAAGTTTTCCGAAAATTAAAAAAAAATGCAATTCTTGTGGGATAGAAATTTGACAAGTTTTAAGTTTTCATTTTACAAAGTGTCACCTGTTGTCACATTTGTTAATGTTCATAAAATAGAGCGCTGTAATTTTCGTACTGAATGAGTTAAGTAAGCATCTGTCAAGCAACCACTTACTTCGCTTTTTCAAATAGTATTACGAAATTCCGCTACAAGGCAAATATTTTTACTGATAAGTAAAAAATTCACTGCTAAAATTTGTGTTGGTAAGAATTAGTAAACTGTCAGTTGGAATCTTAAAGTTGAACATATTGTTAAGTAATGAAGCGATTTGAAATAGCTGAGTCGATCTAGCCATGCCGATCCGTCACCAGTCTTTGAGACTTCAGTATTTATACGAGTACACGAGTTTACCATTAGACATTTTACCATTTACAATTTGATTGCTTGCAGCAGAACAGGTTTAAAAATATTCATCCCCCCACTGCGACACCCACATTGCTACAAACTTAATTTTTTGGCAAATCATAATTGAATTCCCTTAAAAGGGAAATACAGCAATTCAAGCCTAAAAAAGCTCCGGGTTATGGCTTGATTACAGGAACTTTTTAACATGTTGCCTCGAAAAGCATTCACTAAACTCGTCTACGTTGTCAATGCAACAATTACCTATAGATTGGAATACATATCAAGACAGTGGAAAGACGCGGAAGTGATTATGGTTCTCAAACCAGGAAAATCACCGAATGATATAAAATCTTGCAGATCTATGTCACTTCTTCCAATAATTTCAAAAGCTTTTGAAAAGATATTACCCGGTCCTTACACCCCATTATCGATCAGAAACTCCGTTTACCTGACCATCAATTTAGGCTTAGAAGTAAACATTCCACTGTGGACCAAGTTCATCGAATTACTGATGTAATTGAGAAAGCTTTCGAAGAAAAGAAATTTGGTTAAGCCGTATTTCTTGACGTGTCGCAAGCTTTTGACAAGGTTCGGCAAAGAGGCCTTCAATACAAACTAAGACAAGTTGTGCCTAAAAAGTTAAATTAAAATTTTATTAAATCGTGTCGTATCTTGAGCATAGACTCTTCCGTGTGAAATCGAAAACGAATCTTCGGAGTTTAAATAAATATTTGCAGGAGTACCCCAAGGAAGCGTCCTTGGACCACTCTTGTACCTCTTACTTACACGTGATATCATACAAACAAACGATTGGCACAAAAATAGTGGAAAAAACATGAAATTACAAAACGCTTTTAACGAGGTTAATGGATGGACAAAATCCTGGCGGATTACACTTAACGAGAGCAATTCGATTCATGTAGATTTTTCGTATGAACGGACAAACAATTTCCCTGTATTTATCAATAATGGTCGAGTCCCTTTTGCAAATGAAGTAAAATATCTCGAACTGACACTCGATGCAAAATTAAAATTAAAATTAACTTAAAAATAAATACAGAGAACGGTACTGGTTACTCGAAAAATATTCGAAGCTAATCCTTGATAACAAGATGCTGTTATACAAGCAAGTGCTACAGCCAGTCTGGACATATGGTATACAACTATGGGATTGTACCAGTGAAACGAATCTAAACATTCTACAAACTTTTGAAAGCATAATGTTAAGATTATTCGTCAATGCGCCGTGGTATATAACGAATGAAGATCTACGCAGAGATCTGGGTATTCCCGCGGTTAAAACTGAAACGAAAAATTTTGCACACAAACATAAAAAACGTTTATTGGGACACGTTAACAAAAAGATCCTCCAAAATCTTGACGAAACAAATTAATTGCGGCGTCTTCAAAGAACTAAGTCCTTAGATTTGGCCCGATAATAACAAATCGCGCTATAAATTGTGGAAAAATCAGGAACTCTCAAAAGAAATTTACCTTCCAAAAATTCATTACTCGTGATGAAAAAATTGCTAGATAAGTCACATACTTAGTTGCAATACTAAGTATGTGATACAAAAAAAGTGGTGGTTTTTGTGAGTGAAAGTCTCACACTACTTTGGGAACGTGCTCATCGTGTCTATGAAGACTTCCAATATTCCACGAAAAAAATGGGCACTCTGTTTGATCAAGATTTCTACACAATTTCATTACCAATATTTCGTCTACATAAATGTCATTGCCACTCCTTATTTTTTGTATTTTTCTTTAAAAAAAAATGTTTACACCATCGCGTAGCCCCATAGGTCATAAGGGTTAAGTCCGTCACAATTTGATCTAGGTTGATAAAAGTTGATTAACAATCTCTTTACTCATGCTCCCAGAAAATTACAAACAAGTTAAATTCGCTCAATGCCACGCCCATTTTTATAAAAAAGAAACCGCGGTTCTTGCTTAAACCATAGGAATTTTGAAAAAGTCTCTTTACATGATGTTGAGTCTATCGTCCGTCAGCATAAATAAATATTTTAGCCATGCCCCTTTTCTTGGGGCATTTCCATAAAAATAAACAAGCACCCAAACCCACTTTTTTAAGATGGGGCAGTATTAAACGATTCGAATAACGATTCGAGTTTATGTTTGACAAATTATGTCGCCATTTCATCATTTTTTTAAAACATTATTTTTTCAACTTTGGTTTTCCATTCCTTGACGAATGGCTTCCTTGAGGGCTGTCAGAGTTTGTTGCTTGTTTACTTTGTGGTTTTATATTTCGCAAAGAATGAAGTCGAGAGCAGTCAAATTTGGTTTATTGTGGTACACTGGACATTAGTAGAATTTCATACCGCCCTACGTGTCATACGATTAATTTACTGTTTCTTTATAACGTCAGCTGAAGCTCGTGAAATTTGCGCCATTTTTTTATTAAGCTGGAACCACATGTTTTACAGTTCGATATTCTCGTCTAAAGGAAAGATGCGGAGCTTATCTCTCCTTAGTAGTTCGAGTGAGGGCTTTACTACTGAATTGCCTTCTTAGCCCGAAGAAACAGCGGTTGGCAAGAGTAATTATTCGTTTAACTTCTGACGAGATGTTGTTGTCAGAGTTAATAGCGGAGCCGAGATAGACAAAGTCCCGTACTACCTCAAAGTTGTATCTGTTAATGGTTACGTTCTGTCCAATTCGTCGATGTTGTGTGTCCTTTCGTGTTGACAGCATATACTTCGCCATGCCCTCGTTTACTGCTAAACCCGTTTTTGATGCTTTCTTCTCTATACTAGCAAACGTGGCTATGACATCACGTTAGGTCCTAACAATAATGTCAAAAACGTCGGCGTATGCTAGTAGTTGTACAGATTTTTGGGAAAGTGTGCCTCTGGTGTTTGCTTGCGAGTTTTGCACAATCCTCTTAAGAATCAAATTGAAGTCACATGACAGTGCATCGCCTTGCCTAAATCCTTTTTTGGTATCAAATGTGTCGCTGAGGTCGTTTTCGACCCCGATGGATCAGCGAGGATTCTCGTCATCCTACACACACGGACAAGTTTGGGCGGTATACCAAAACTAGATATGGCTCTGCATAGTTCGTCTCTATAAATGCCGTCGTATGCGTATGCGTCGTATGGTGGGTATCGATTTGGACTTCTTGGTTTTTTTCTAGGAACTGCCGAAGTTTGAAAATTTGATCGGTTGTGGACTTTCCTGGCCTTAAACCATACTGATATGGGCCCATCAGGTTGTTGGTAAAAGGTTTCAGGCGTTCACATATTACGGCATATAGGAACTTGTTGGAAATGTTGAGGAGATTTATGCCTCTGTAGTTGGCGCAGTTTAGAGAGTCCCTTTTTGTGTATAGGGCAAACGATGCTGAGGTTCCGTCCTTCCGGCACACTTTCTTCCGACCAGATTTGGCTTATTAGTTGGTGGATGTTACTTATTAAGTTATCGTCGCCGGCTATATAAAGTTCGGCGGGAAGGCCGTCATTTCCGGCAGCCTTATTAAGCTTGAGTTTAGATATTGCTGTCCTCACTTCACTCAGGTCGGGTGGTTGGCAGTTTTCGCTGTTGTTGCCAATATTGAATGTTTCGTTCTGCCTGACAGCGAAATATTGTTCATCATCGCCGTTTAACAGTCTGCAGAAGTGGTTCTTCCCTGGAGTGACACCTCAATATACTCGATCGCACGCTTTTCTTGCTATTTTTTCTTCTTTCTGAAAAGCCGGTGTTCTTCCCTTCTTGTTTGCCTGTAGAGCTCAACGCCAGCTCTCGTCATCACCTGCAGCTTAGCCTTGTAGGCCTCGTTCTTGGCTGCGAGCATCTGTCGGCATTTCTCATCAAACCAGGGGTACATAAAAAGTAAATCTAAATCTAAACCTAGCACATCAGTTGCGGCGGATCTAATGGCTTGTTGCCATCGTTGCTATTGTTCTTCGACATTCGATGCTGGTGGTATGGTGTTAATCGAGAGGTTTAGGGATACGCGTTGCGCGAAGGTCTTGGCGGTCTCTTTTCACAGTATTTCTGGATTGTTGTGGCTGCAACAAGGTAGTGCTCCGAGTTGATGTCAGCTCCTTGGAATGTTCGGACATCCAAAATACTTGATGCGTGCCTCTTGTCTATCGCAGTGTGATCATTGTGGTTGACCATTCGTTGATCTGGAGAGCGCAATGTCCCCTAATTGATATCGTTCCGTAGTGAAATCAATTAGCCTAAGTCCGTTACCAGACGTTTAGTCGTGTAGCTATGTTTTCCGACAATACTGCTTAAGATGTCTTCTCTTTCTACCTATGCGTTAAAATCTCCCAGCACGATTTTAGCATCGTACTTTCGTAGTCCATCATTGGTTTTGTCAAGGAGCTCATAGATGCAATGCTAAGCTATATCATCCTTTTCCTCCGTTGGGTCGGGAGCGCATATAAGGCTCATATTGGCGAATTTGGCCTTGATGCGGATTGTTACAATGCGTTCGCTAATGTCTTGGAAACATAAGACTTCTTGCCTAAGTCTGTCACTTATAACAAATCCGCATCCGAATAGTCGCTGTTTCTGCTCACTATAACACGGTCCGTGGTAGATGTCACAGTTGTTCTTCCTCTTTTTGCTCAGACACTAAAATATAAAACATTGTTCACAATGCGTAAAAACTTATGGTTAAAGCTAACCGGCAATTGATTTGTCATACTTACTAAACTCGCCAAACTAATACTAGTAGCAACCCTTCCGAGAACCTTGATTATACCGTCCTACTTTGTCCTTGTTTGATTAGAGCATGCGCAATTGGCTACAGATTGTGTAAACCTTGCACTGTATCAGCACTTTCGCAAGCAAGTAAGTGACATCTCCAATGCTAATTGTCGCCATAGGCTTTCTGGATATGGATACATTCAGTAGTATCCCCAATTACCATAAACATTAAAAATAATACCTGTCAGCTTAAATTAATAAAATGATTTCTTAATCAAGCAACCACCCGCTCGTATACATTTAAAATTCTCAATACCACCAATTACACTTGCAAAATAATATTTAACCATTCCAATTAAAATCATTAAGGAAATATGTACGTCCTGTGTATAGGTAATTCCATGTCGGGGGCATAAATCAAATTCATGAACGTGCGTAGACCCGACTTCACACACAAATACAAATTTAATTAACTTAACGAATTAATTGCGCACAATCAACGATTGATGAAACGTAATGACACACTTTACCACTGTACCACTCTGGCCAGCTATCACCGTGTAGCTGCAACCAAAATCGATCTGTTCTTGACTCGAGGCGTTTATCACATGGCAGCCATGTACGAGTAGTTCCAAATCAACGCGCATACTCGATGCTTAGCGCCAAAGTGAGTGGTATGTGTACATAAGTCGTAAGTGTCACAAAAAAGATCGATGATAAGTCAATTGGAAAATTGCACTTTTTGACACGACGCATGCACTCGGGGGCACACACAAAATATCGCATTTAATTTGCATTTACGGACGTAATGGCGAGTAATCGCGTCGGACCTTTCACTCCCAATTGACAAATGCACGAGTATCAATAGAATGAATAATGGACTTTGAAGTTTGGTGCGCTTGTGTGAGTGTAAGTAATTTGACAGGCCTTGACAATCCATATCGTAGAGGGCGATACAATGTTACGATTTTGAGAACGTTATCGAGGTTATTGCAAGTTCCGGCTGCATGTCATGTTGGATGTATTAAATGGATAATGGAGTTTGGCATGTTGTTTGAGTAAGCAACATGCAGTCACAGTGTGATCAAAGATTGCGTACGAGACTTTGCATGTTTACAACGAAAATACTATGGTGTTTGAAACAATGTCATAACTCTTTACAATTAGTGCATTTTGGGATCAAAATGAGAGAAAATTTTGTAGTAGTTTATAATGTATCACCCTTATTCATTAAAATTCGCTAGAATATATGAGCGGTTTTAACGGGTGATTTTTTAAAAGTTAATTTTAACTTAAAAGCCAAGGCTCGAACAGAATCCTGTCGAGATGAACAATTAAATATCGTAGTTGAGACACAGTTGATACTGAGGATATGGAAGAATCACTTCTGCAGACTGCTGAGCGGCGATGACGAACAACATTCCACCGTCAGGCAGAACGAACTATTCAATATGGGCATGGGCAAATATGAGCGAAAATTGCCAACCACCCGTCCTGAGTGAAGTGAAAATAGCAATATCTAAGCTCAAGCTGAATAAGGCTGCCGAAAATGACGGCCTTCCCGCCGAGCTTTATAAAGCCGGCGAAGATGGATTGGTAGAACGCCAACTACAGAGGCATAAGTCTCCTCAACATCGCTTACAAGATCCTATCTGCTGTAATTTGTGAACGCCTGAAACCGTTTACCAACAACCTGATCGGCCCTTAACAGTGTGGTTTTAAGCCAGGAAAGTCCACAATCGATCAATTTTTGACACTTCGGCAGATCCTGGAAAAAACCCAAGATGTCCAAATCGACACCCACCAGCTATTCATCGATTTCAGAGCCTCATACAACAGCATATTTAGAGAAGAACTATACAGAGCCATGGCTACTTGTGGTATTCTGCCCAAATTCGTTTGTTTGTGTAGGATGACGATGGAGAACTCTGGCTGCTCCATTAGGGTCGAAAACGACCTCACCCACACATTCGATACCAAAAAAGTATTTAGGCATGGCGATGTGACTTCTTCAATTTGATTCTTGAGAGGATTGTGCAAAACTCACGAGCCAACACCAGAGGCACAATTTTCCAAAAATGATTTAAACGTAGTGACCAACAGCTACAAGACTATAAAAATGTACAAGCCGAGAATTAACACAATCGAACTTCAATATAAAAGTTTTCGGCAAGAGTATCGATTTTCTAAGCCCAACATGTAAAAGTTTATCAACATTGTGTGATCCGTTTTTAAAGGGGTGATCACATTTCTGCTGATCTCCAAGTGATAGTGGTAACGGGTGATCCAAGTAGAGATACTTTTTTCAATAGCCTTTTTTGACAGATCACGTGTGAGTCGTGTCATGCTGTCATGTTATTTTTGTTAAGTATTGTTTGGCATTTCATAATGGAAAGACTTACGCGTGAACAACGTTTACAAATTGTTCAACTTTATTATGAAAATTTACGATCTGTGAGGAATGTGTTTCGTGCATTTCGCTCAACTTATGGTCAACATAATCGTCCTACTGAGCGTACTATTCGCAACACCGTCAACGGCCGGTCGATTTGCCACCAAGATCGTGTGATATCACACCGTTAGACTTTTTCCTTTGGGGATATGTAAAGTCAAAAGCTTATGCCGACAAAAACCCACTTCGATTCAGGCCTTGGAGGAAAACATCACGCGTGTCATTCGCCAGTTACCAGTCGAAATGCTCGAACGAGTGATCGAAACGGATGGACCATCTGCGACGTAGCAACGGCCAACATTTGATAGACATAATCTTCAAAAAAAAAGCCAAAGAATGTTCTTTCAAATGATAATAAACATTCTCCATTAAATTTGAATTTTCTATGTTTTTTTCTTTAAAAAAGTAGGGAACCTCGAAATGGATCACCCTTTATAAGAAAATTAAGTATATTATATAATCTACCAGCTCACTAAAATATAATTCTAAAAACATTCCATTATACACTTTTTAGATGCAAGATCCGCATATTAACGGATTTAGTCAATCTATTTTTTTTATCAGAGTGTTGCAAAGGCATTTGCCTCAAATAGATCGCAATTTGCGGAAATGCCAAAAACAGTGTCAGAGCAAGCAAGAGAAATAAATGCGACATAAACTTGTATAAAATTTCACCTTTTGTGTACTAGATTTGCAAATTTTATTTCGTTTTTTTAAACAATCATCGTTTAGTTAAGCAGCAATGAAAATCGATAGTAGAAAAGAATTTAAGCAACGATTTTTAGAGCCAATTTAAATATTTAATCATGCTAAACTAAACAACCTCTGAGACACATTTTAAGAAAATCTAATAACTACGGCTGTAGGTTCTTAGGTCAATAACCGAAGGGGTTTTTAGAACTGGCGATTTTGGTAAAACTAAAAATTTTCTCAAAAACGATTTTAGTCTTAATTCTTTTTTGTGACATGTAAAAATCCAATGCTGCAGACTTTTTATTTCGTATTAAGGTAGTCTGTGTTTGTTTTTTTTCTTAAGGCGCTGACATAAGTTCGCTTGAAATAATCAAATTACGCTAAGACCTTGACTGTGGTGTTATGTTTATAGAAATGCAAGTGATTAAATTATATACAGCATCTGTGGCATTATTATTCTTCTCTTAGTCTTACAAATGAATTTGTAATCACTTATGAATTCACGATATACACTCAACTGAAGTAAACTCAAGCTATACACTAACTCCCATTAAATTGCAACGTTGATATATTCACCTTGTTCAGAATAAACTTTTTCACCCACCATCTTAAAATGATTGTACAAGATTTTAATTTTGCATTATGAGTTGAGTACTTGAATGAAAGCAGGTAACACACATTTATAGACAGACAGGTATATATTAGAGAAGGAATAAGTTAAGAACTGACAGAATAAACTTTTAATATATGCGATGCTTTGGTGCGTTATTACTCAAATACTCGAAGCGAAATGAATTGATTTGGCAGTGGTATTTGCAAAAGATAAACAAATTTCATAGTAACAAGTAAAAAGTTTGCATACAAAATTGCCGCAAAAGTTTTTCAAACAAATGTGAATTATTTGCCCAACATTTTGCTTTTCAGTTTTTGGTTTCTTTTTATAAATTAAATTTGTGCATAAATGCAGTGAAGGCAAACAGAGAGGAGGATTGAAGTTTTTTGTTTGAAATTACAATTGCAAAATATGTATCATGTGAATATGAAATATTACGTATACGCCATACATTAAACATGTGAACATGTATTGTGTAATATGAATTTTGTCAGCTTTATAATTTGATTGCATATATTTCTGAGAGAAAGAGATTCATTTAGATGAATTTAATAAACGGGGGTTTATTCCTACAATTTTGAACAGTAAAGATAGTAAAGAAACAAAAGTTTTGTATTGCATACAGAATAACAACAATAAAATAGCACTGTTAACAACCCTGCTGAGGCAGCTAATGAATTGAAACATAATGTCAACTTAAATTGTATCAAATGTCAATGTCCATTTTTTGCATTGCATAAAACTAAAACTATTAATCTATGACTTAAACTAAAATTCAACTAAAATAAAACTTAGAGTATGTATAATTGTTTGTAAAATATATAAAACTAATGGAATTTGTAACTTACGAAGAAGATAAATAAATGCCACGTGAATTTTATTAGAATTGCTGCTTTCGTTTTCCTAATCTCGTTTGTTCACAGATTCTGAAGGCAGTTGCTCGTAAAGGCAACACATACCGAAGATAGAAATCTGTTTTTGAGGTGTGTTCCAATTATGTAAAAATGTCAATAATTTGATAGGTTTTTACTACCTAAAGAGGACTGACAGGTGATATTTTCGTTTCATACTAACGGGTGATCCAAGTAGAGATACTTTTTTCAATAGCCTTTTTTGACAGATCACGTGTGAGTCGTGTCATGCTGTCATGTTATTTTTGTTTAGTATTGTTTGGCATTTCATAATGGAAAGACTTACGCGTGAACAACGTTTACAAATTGTTCAACTTTATTATGAAAATTCACGTTCTGTGAGGAATGTGTTTCGTGCACTTCGCTCAACTTATGGTCAACATAATCGGCCTACTGAGCGTACTATTCGCAACACCATCACCCGTTTTGAGACCCAGCATTCATTATTGGATAATAGACTTTTTTAGACTTTTCCTGTGGGGATATGTAAAGTCAAAAGCTTATGCCGACAAACCCGCTTTGATTCAGGCCTTGGAGGAAAACATCACGCGTGTCATTCGCCAGTTACCAGTCGAAATTCTCGAACGAGTAACGAAAATTGGACTCAATGGATGGACCATCTGCGAAGTAGCAACGGCCAACATTTGACAGACATAATCTTCAAAAAATAAATGCCAAAGAATGTTCTTTCAAATGATAATAAACATTCTCCATTAAATTTGAATTTTCTATGTTTTTTGCTTTAAAAAAGTAGGGAACCTCGAAATGGATCACCCTTTATAAGAAAATTAAGTATATTATATAATCTACCAGCTCACTAAAATATAATTCTAAAAACATTCCATTATACACTCTTTAGATGCAAGATCCGCATATTAACGGATTTAGTCAATCTATTTTTTTATCAGAGTGTTGCAAAGGCATTTGCCTCAAATAGATCGCAATTTGCGGAAATGCCAAAAACAGTGTCAGAGCAAGCAAGAGAAATAAATGCGACATAAACTTGTATAAAATTTCACCTTTTGTGTACTAGATTTGCAAATCTTATTACGTTTTTTTAAACAATCATCGTTTAGTTAAGCAGCAATGAAAAATCGATAATAGAGAAGAATTTTAGCAACGATTTTAAGAGCCAATTTAAATATTTAATCATGCTAAACTAAACAACCTCTGAGACACATTTAAAGAAAATCTAATAAGTACGGCTGTAGGTTCTTAGGTCAATAACCGAAGGGGTTTTTAGAACTGGCGATTTTGGTAAAACTAAAAATTTTCTCAAAAACGATTTTAGTCTTAATTCTTTTTTGTGACATGTAAAAATCCAATGCTGCAGACTTTTTATTTCGTATTAAGGTAGTCTGTGTTTGTTTTTTTTCTTAAGGCGCTGACATAAGTTCGCTTGAAATAATCAAATTACGCTAAGACCTTGACTGTGGTGTTATGTTTATAGAAATGCAAGTGATTAAATTATATACAGCATCTGTGGCATTATTATTCTTCTCTTAGTCTTACAAATGAATTTGTAATCACTTATGAATTCACGATATACACTCAACTGAAGTAAACTCAAGCTATACACTCACTCCCATTAAATTGCAACGTTGATATATTCACCTTGTTCAGAATAAACTTTTTCACCCACCATCTTAAAATGATTGTACAAGATTTTAATTTTGCATTATGAGTTGAGTACTTGAATGAAAGCAGGTAACACACATTTATAGACAGACAGGTATATATTAGAGAAGGAATAAGTTAAGAACTGACAGAATAAACTTTTAATATATGCGATGCTTTGGTGCGTTATTACTCAAATACTCGAAGCGAAATGAATTGATTTGGCAGTGGTATTTGCAAAAGATAAACAAATTTCATAGTAACAAGTAAAAAGTTTGCATACAAAATTGCCGCAAAAGTTTTTCAAACAAATGTGAATTATTTGCCCAACATTTTGCTTTTCAGTTTTTGGTTTCTTTTTATAAATTAAATTTGTGCATATATGCAGTGAAGGCAAACAGAGAGGAAGATTGAAGTTTTTTGTTTGAAATTACAATTGCAAAATATGTATCATGTGAATATGAAATATTACGTATACGCCATACATTAAACATGTGAACATGTATTATGTAATATGAATTTTGTCAGCTTTATAATTTGATTGCATATATTTCTGAGAGAAAGAGATTCATTTAGATGAATTTAATAAACGGGGGTTTATTCCTACAATTTTGAACAGATAATTAGAATATGCTTAACGTGAACACCTAGCCATTACAGCCCTTATTTCACGGTGGGCCTACCCACATATCAGAACCATTTTAAGTGACGGTCATCACCACAACACAGGACACGTTATGCCAGTACATTTCGAAGATCATATTGATAGGTACGAACTACATCCTCGATAAGGACCGAGGTCTATCTGCACCTCTCTGTATTCTAAAGCCTCCACTACTTTAGAATACACATACCGCCCCAGCATTTTGGGATAAACCACAACAACCACGATACTCCTACAAGGGGGCCTACCTCAAAATCAGGCTAAGACACCTACAAGGGGGCCTACCTCAAAATCAGGCTAAGACAAGTCTTAGGGGCTCCTGATTCCCGTGGTACCATACTATAGTCTACAGTGAGACTCCGCACCTTTTCCTTATGGGTCCCATATCGACCCAGTCTAGAAAATGAAGTTACTTAGTCACTACTAACCAAGGTAAGTAATTAGCAGCAACAACAAGTAACGTAACCCACTTCATGCACTTTACTGTAATTGCTTATTGAACACACTGTTTTATAAGGTTACTGTATTTATATTATAATTAAAAATTATTAATATTACTTGTGCTTAAGTACTCAAATAGAATACAAGTAATGGAAGATCTGATTACCAAATCTTCTTTCTCACCTTATAAAACTTGTCCATTTAACAAAAGAGCCTGACTATATCGCCTTTTCGAATAAATTATTCTTACGGCAAGTTATAGTAGCCAGAGGGATGCGGACCTACATAAAGTGGGCTTGGATTGGTTCACGATGGGCTTTTACAGTAAACTGCTATGGCCACATTCGCCGCAGATCGCTTAGTAACGAATGAACGATACTTCGCTTTACTGCGGCTGCCTCTATCCACCACCCGAGGACGCGCCCAGTAGAGGCCCAACCCCTGACTGGGTCAATTTTGAACAGTAAAGATAGTAACGAAACAAAAGTTTTGTATTGCAAACAGAATAACAACAATAAAATAGCACTGTTAACAACCCTGCTGAGGCAGCCAATGAATTGAAACATAATGTCAACTTAAATTGTATTAAATGTCAATGTCAATTTTTTGCATTGATGTTACTAGGTAACAGTCAAATTATTAATCTTTATCTAAAACTAAAACTATTAATCTATGACTTAAACTAAAATTCAACTAAAATAAAACTTAGAGTATGTAGAATTGTTTGTATAATATATAAAACTAATGGAATTTGTAACTAACGAAGAAGATAAATAAATGCCACGTGAATTTTATTAGAATTCCTGCTTTCATTTTCCTAATCTCGTTTGTTCACAGATTCTGAAGGTAGTTGCTCGTAAAGGCAACGCATACCGAAGATAGAAATCTGTTTTTGGGGTGTGTTCCAATTATGTAAAAATGCCAATAATTAGATAGGTTTTGACTACCTAAAGACTACTGACAGGTGATATTTTCGTTTCATACTAACGGGTGATCCAAGTAGAGATACTTTTTTCAATAGCCTTTTTTGACAGATCACGTGTGAATCGTGTCATGCTGTCATGTTATTTTTGTTTAGTATTGTTTGGCATTTCATAATGGAAAGACTTACGCGTGAACAACGTTTACAAATTGTTCAACTTTATTATGGAAATTCACGTTCTGTGAGGAATGTGTTTCGTGCACTTCGCTCAACTTATGGTCAACATAATCGGCCTACTGAGCGTACTATTTGCAGAACCATCACCCATTTTGAGACCCAGCATTCATTATTGGATAATAGACTTTTTTAGACTTTTTCCTGTAGGGATATGTAAAGTCAAAAGCTTATGCCGACAAACCCGCTTTGATTCAGGCCTTGGAGGAAAACATCACGCGTGTCATTCGCCAGTTACCAGTCGAAATTCTCGAACGAGTGATCGAAAATTGGACTCAACGGATGGACCATCTGCGACGTAGCAACGGCCAACATTTGATAGACATAATCTTCAAAAAATAAATACCAAAGAATGTTATTTCAAATGATAATAAACATTCTCCATTAAATTTGAATTTTCTGTGTTTTTTTTTTTTTAAAGTAGGGAACCTCGAAATGGATCACCCTTTAGAAGCATTTATAGGTATGTGTTATATAGTTGTGAAAGGTAATTTGATTTTGTTAAGTCAAATAAAAAACTGTAATACTGTTGCATTCGTTGTAACGGGTGTCTTTCTTAAAGGTTGGTTTTTCGAATAGAGATAAAACTGACATTTTGTGGTTAAATTGGGCAACTCTAATGTCATTTATGTTAAGTTTGGTTTGCCATTTCATAATGAACAGGTTGACAAATGAACAACGCTTGCAAATCGTGCAAATTTATTTCAAAAATATTGATTCAGTTCGCCAAGTTAACCGCAAGCTCCGTCCATTTTACTTACTTACTTCAGTGGCGCTGCAGTCTGGGATGAACCTGGGCCTCAACCAACAAGCCTCTCCAATTAGCCCGGTCAACTGCCTCCAAGTTGGTTGAGGTCATTTTCTACTCTTGCGCACAACTTAAGGCGAAGTCTTCCACTACTGCGTCCGACGTCCGGCTGGGAAACAAAGATTCTGCGAGCCGGAGTATTGGTGTTCATTCATTCTACATGTCCTAGCCATTTTAAACGTCCAATGCGGAGTTTTTTTTAAACAATGGCATGTCGCTGTACAGCTCATATAGTTCTTGGTTGAATCTTTGTCTGCATAGCCCGTCATCGCAAACGGGACCGAAGATTTTTCGAAAATTTTCCTCTCAAAGCGACCAAGGATTTCTTTATCCGCTTTTGAAACGGTCCATGCTGCAGCACCGTATAGCAAGACTGGGATGATCAGGCTTTTATATAGGATCTCCTTAGTCGTACGAACGAGGAATTGCTGAATTGCCTTCTTAGCCCGAAGAAACAGCGGTTGGCATGAGTAATTATTCTTTTAACTTCGGACGAGATGTTGTTGTCAGAGTTCATAGCGGAGCTGAGATAGACAAAGTCCCGTACTACCTCAAAGTTATATCTGTCAATGCTGATGTTCTGTCCAATTCGTCGATGTTGTGTGTCCTTTCGTGACGACAGCATATACTTTGGCCTAATTTACTGCTAAGCCCATTTTTGCCGCTTCTATCCCTATACTAGCAAACGTGGCTATGACATCATGCTGGGTCCGACCAATGATGGCATTTTCGTCGGCGTATGCTAGTAGTTGTACCGATTTTTGGAAAATTGTGCTCCTGAGTTTTGAACATTATGCGGCTTTGAAATCGATGTATAGGTTGGTATCGATTTAGAATTCTTGGATTTTTTACAGGATCTGCCGAAGTGTGAAAATTTGATCGGTTGTAGACTTTCCTGGCGTAAAACCACACTGATAAGGCCGATCAGGTTGTTGGTAGACGGTTTCAGGCGTTCACATATTACGGCAGATAGGATCTTGTAGGCGATGTTGAGGAGACTTATGCCTCTGTAGTTGGTTCAGTTCAGAAGGTCTCTTTTTTTATGGATCGGGCAAACGATGCTGAGGACCCATTCTTCAGTCATACTTTCTTCCGACCAGATTTAGCCTATGAGTTGGTGGACGTTAATTACCAAGTCACCTCCGCCAGCTTTATAAAGTTCGGCGGGAAGGCCGTCATTTCCGGCAGCCGGGTGGTTGGCAGTTTTCGCTGTTGTTGCCAATATTGAATGGATCGTTCGAATGGTACCGCGGAATGTTGTTCGTCATCGCCGTTGAACAGTCTGCAGAAGTGGTTCTTCCGTATCCTCAATATCGACTATGTCTCAACTACGATATTTCCTTGTTCACCTCGACAGGATTCTGTGCGAGCCTTGTATCCTTGATTTTGATGTTTTACACTTTGGTATAACTTGCGAACATCGTTCCTGGAGTGGCAGTGGATATCTTGGTGAGGAAACCGGGTGCTTGCTTTTGTGGCATTTCGTTCCCTAGCGAAGTCAATTAGCCTAAGTCCGTTACCAGACGTGTTGTCGTGTAGATACACGGTATTCTAGTGAGGATAAATTGCTGCTACATAATGACGGCATAGCTTTCTTAAGAAACAATGGCCGTGTTCCGGATTTCTGTTTTACGAAGTTAACTTTGCCGATGCACTTTTCTCATTGGTCAATCAAGCATTTTTAGTCACGTGACATGGTCGATTAACCAATGAGAACTGTGTATCGTCAAAGTTAACTTGTTTAATTTAAAACCCGGAATACGGCCAATGCTATAAGTTAGCAGATGATTCCGACTCTTAAAAGGTTCAATTCCATTGCTGTGGTCATATCCTTCATCTTTTTGTTCACAATAGATTCCTGCTCTTAGTTTGCATGAAGTTTATATACCAACTAAGCCGTCAGATTCTGATCTGACTACAAGCTAATCTTCCGATTTCCCATTCAAAAGCCACTATTTCATGAAACCTAGGTGAAACCAAAAACAACTTCCATACACCACAAAAACGATTTAACAACCAATTTGTGAACGATTTTGCTGCACGCCACCGCTAATTGTAAAACCCACGGCAACAGCTGTCAATGAAAAACACCGTTTTTCTGTACACAGCATGCAAGCGCCTCTGTCACATAATTCTTTCGAAAAATTATTCACATGACAATATTAACGCAGCGATTACATCGCGTATCTGTACACACCAATAAGCGTTGATTTATGTGAGTCGGTGTTCTTGGACCGAAACATTTTATTGATTTATTAATAGTCGGGCATTTAGAATAATTTATCTCTCTAGTTTTATTGGTCTATGTACACAAACAAACCAATCAAAAAAAATAAAAAATTGTAAACAAATTGCATCGAAATTTGCATTCGAATTCGATACCAATTGACTTTCAAATTAAAACCACAGCTGTATGATTTTATTTTGAAAAGAATTATCTTATCATATGAATGCCTGAACGATAAATGACACGTGTGACAGTTTTGAGTTGGCTTTGATAAATGTATGCAAATGTATTTAGATTGAAGCGGGTAAATATGAATGATGGATGTGCGAGATAAATTAGATTGAAGCAACATTTCGCACAAGGTCAGAAAATAATAGATGGCGTTGGGAGTGAGACACAGTGCATAGAAACCCTATCAGTCACGGTTCTGAATTATCAAGCTTAAAGTGTTTATAAGAAGTTATGGTTTTGTGCCATATTTTCCACATAACAAGGCTGTTAGTAAGTGATTTTACAAATAAAATGGATTGCTTTGAGTCGTGACATGGTTCATCATGATAGATTGGTTTGTCGTTTTGACAACTCGATCAACGATTACTCTGCCCTAGCGAGGTATCCGTCCTAGCGGACAAATTTCCTCGACGCATACTTCGTCGGAGGTTCTAATTCTATTCTAGGTATGTGTCATCGGAGAAAAAGTCACTTCACTACAATTCGTAAATAAATTCCGCGAAGAATTTGTATCGGAGGAAATCGGAAAAAGAATTGCATTTAGCTGTCAAAAATTGCACGAAAAATGCACATGAACACACTTCAACACGATTCGCCAGCATGCATTACAAAATGTCGGAGAAACATTGCGAACAGCTTTCGATAGAAAACCTCGAAACTAAAATCCTCCGAATCGTATAAAATTGGAGAATTTTCCGCTCCGACGGATACCTCGCTAGGGCTGACTATCATGTAAAACCAAATTATTAAAATTACAACGCTGTTTTGACGTTTTAAGGATTGAATTAAAGTACGCTGGCACTTAAACTCAAGTTGCTGGTATCAGACATGTATTGAGGGGAAATCTCAACGATTGGCCCAGCGAAGTATCGAATCTTAAGCCATACCGCCATTAAACAAAATTGGATGCACATATTCAATAGTGCGGATCCTCTGTAAACAAATCATCAATACTTATTGCAGCTGAAAATATGTAATTTAATTTGTGCTTTTCATTTGACTTCACTGTGGGCTTCTATTCAACAGTACGCTACGAAATAATGACCTAAAAAATATCCGTTGCTTTAACATGTCATGATGTCAAAATTGGCCAACACACAAATCAAACAAACCCACATGGTTTATTGACATGATGTCAAAATTGGCTGACACACAAATCAAACAAACCCACATGGTTTATTGCGTTGGTGCATCATGTCAGTGATACATGTTGCACAACTTTCAGACTGAAAATTAGTTAACAGTTATTAGAAGGTTCGTAATTATTTCTAAGCGATTAAGGCACGTTTTTCAGTGCGAGATCATCCTAGTTTTGGGATTAAACTCGAGTCAGCGCGGATAAAGAAGTTTTTCAGCCATTTGAAATCAAGAGTTAACTTCGAGTTTACCAATGATCAGATGTTTTTGACAGATGATAAAATACCAAACTAACAAAACAATTATTTTCAATTCCATTTATGTGGGGACTTTATCGAATTTTTAGGAACTAAATACGTATACGGTATATTCATAATATTCATTATATTGTTTTGAGAAGAAAAAGACTTGTAAGATCGCGTCAAAAGACTTTTTTATTTGTAGGTATTGGAAAAAAGAAACTGAACAGCTGATAACCGAGCTGTTGCAGATTCTATACATTTCGATTACTTTTTGACAGGCAACTCGATAAATCATGAGTGCTACCAAATCAAATCACCACACACGGAGTTAAATTTAGTCCTACACTGAAAAACTGTTTCATGAGTTAACTCTGGATTAACTTTATTCCGGTGTTAGTTAAGCTCGTTGACCAAACCTATGAGCGACTACCGACGACATGACAACACATCTGGTAACGGATGTAGGCTAATCGACTTCGATACGGAACGGAATGCCACATGACATGACAACACATCTGGTAACGGATGTAGGCTAATCGACTTCGCTACGGAACGGAATGCCACTATACCCAGCACACGGTTTCCTCACCTCGATATCCATAAGGGGACATGGCGGTCTCCAGATCAACAAACGGTCAACCAAATTAGATGGATAGACAAGAGGCACGCATCCAGTATTTTGGATGTCCGAACATTCCAAGGAGCTAACATCGACTCGAACCAGTACCTAGTTGCAGCCAAGGTAAGAATGTAGATATCCACCACGCCACAACAATCCAGAAATAGTGTCAACAAATTTGATGTCGAAAGACTGTAATCGCAAGGTACCACCAATACCTTCGTGCAATGCGTATGCCTTAACTTCTCGATTGACACCATACCACCAGCATCGAATGTCGAAGAACAAAAAGACATCAGATCAGCCGCAACTGATGTGCTAGGTTTCTCGCACCCACCAGCAAGAAACCCCTGGTTTGATGAGGAATTCCGACAGGTGCTCTCAGCCAAGAACGAGGCCTACAAGGCTAAGCTGCAGGTGAAGACGAGAGCTGTCGTTGAGCTCTTTGGGCAGAGAAGAAAGCAGGAACACCGGATTGCAGAAAGAATAAAAAAGAGCAGGAAAAGCGCGCGATCGAGGATATAGAGAGTTGCCACTAAAGGAAAGATGTTCGCCAGTTTTACCAAAGTGTTAAACCGCAGAGCCAAGGATACATGGCTCGACCAGAATCATGTCGAGATGAGCAAGGAAACATTAAGATGGCTAGGACATGGAGATCGAATGGACACCAATACTCCGGCTGGCAGAGTCTCTGATTCCCAGCCAGAGATCATTGGAGTGGAGTGGAGGCCAATCAACATCACCATTTCTTGATATAACTTGTTGTGGAAAGATGTCTCACAGTATTTCCATTTTAGTCCTGGCTGTATGCGATGTTGCACCGTCTTTTTGATACCACATGTTAATCAAGCCCAAAGCATGCAGTTGTGGCGTTAAAAAGTTTTCAATTATATCGTCGCTCCCCATTCACAGTTACCGTTACGCCGTTTTCATTTTCAAAGAAGTTAGGTTCAATGATTCCTCCTGACCAAATTGCACACCAGACTGTAAATTTTATTGGATGCAAAGGTGACTGATGAATAATTTGAGGTTTTTCCATTGCCCGGAACCGACTATTCTGTTTATTCACATATCCATTCAAATGAAAATGTGCCTCGTCACTCATTTTGTTTTTTTTTTCATGAAAATCGGGGTTGTCATGGGCTAACTTTAACATCTTATTGGCCTTGTGCAAAATTGTGCCCAAAGTTGTTCTTTGAAGACCAAGCTGTTTTGAACACTTCCTTGCAGGACGTTGTGGTCCGTTCTTGGGCCTATCACCTACAGACACTCTTTCTTCCAAATCATTCACTAAACTTACTTTCTCATCGTCACAGTAATCGATGTTTGATTTTGATAAAATGTTCTAACGATTAAAACACGTTGGTTTATCGAATATTTTTCCACAATAGATTTGACACGTGTCTACTTCACGACTGCCAAATATGAACTGTCAAGACTTATGTTTACCAAAATGGAGGCAAAACAAAGTAGTATACCTTCCCGGCGGACACCCTGTATTACATTCTCTTTTAGCCACGATAAGGCTTCTTTGATCACCATGATTTCCGCCTGGAAAACTCTAAAGTGATGAGAAAGACGGTAAGATAGGCTGAGATTTAGCCTGTCGCAGAAGAAGAGCCATCGATATTAAAATGGATCGAGTCGTTTAGCACAGGTTCCTTACCCTCCCATGACATTCTGTCTGGGATTACACCTGGTAAGGGTGTAATCGGTTCTTTCCGGCATTGTTGTTGGGTATAGGCAAGTTAAAGCCAATCAGAGTCTACCCTCGTTCTTCAACACCCAACCCAACACCCAACCATCGGGTGTTTTGCTGAATATTTGAATAACTATTTCACCACTACCCCACAGTGGCCTTAAGACTTATGGCTGAATTAGCTGCCATTTGCTTGCCGTAAATATCTAGTTGTAGCTGGTGAAAATGAATGTCTAATTCTACTGAGGGTGTGGTACGGAGTGTACCACTGATTCACCTATCCACAGACACACATTTTTTTTTTGCAACTTGGCTAGTTTTTGCTATTTTGAGCTGTCGCCAGCGCTGTCCACCATACTACAACTCCATAAAGGAGTATCGGTCGTATAACCGAGATATAGAGCCAATGCGCGATACGAGGTTTCCTTCTCCACTTCAAGCATATGGCTTTCTTTCAGGTATAAAGTTAGACTGTCGCTTTCTTTATTTTTTCTGCCATATTGAGCTTAATGTCTAAAATAATTCGCAGGTATTTTTCTAGGCTGAGAAGACTTGTTCTATGCCGTTTAGTGAAAGGGAATCAATGTGCGGAATTTAATATTTCCTAGTGAATAGGATCAGTTCAGTCTTGTGCGGGTTGATAACCATTCCACAGCTGACTCCCCATACCAATAAGATTGGTTACTTATTAGACCTACAAAGTCTGATTTGTGGTGTAATTGGTTTTAAATTGTGCTTTTCAAAACAACATTAATGTTTCCAATTTTTAACCCATCTAAACGGATTTTGTCACTCGCATTATTTCGAGGCTACAGAAAAGGTTGCCTCGAGTATTGAACATGAAAAGATGTTATCCTCTGCATTTAATACAAAGATGCTTAGGTGGAGTTATATATAACAACACAATACTGCACACCAATTTAAAGCGAGAATAAAACCGTGCCAGTTCTATCTGACAATTACATCTCACATACTCATTTCCCAAAGAGCAATAAAATTTGCCGTCACCTGGTGCTGGGGTGACTGTTACAATAAACTATGTCCTTGCCATCACACATCCAACGCCAACCTACGGAATACATCACTCACACACAAAATAAATGGCACGAAGCACAAAATGACGGTGTTTGTCACACTCTACAGCAAGCACATCTATCCCTCAGATTGTCAGAGATATTTTCAAAATCATAAATAACGACTGAGCAGTTGGCAGACTAATACGACGTTATGTCATCTCTTAATGAGAAATTTCACATGGTACCCGAGTATGGGAAAACTGTCAGAAAAATACTTCAAGTTTTGTTAGTGTCTACCTGCAATGGAGGCATCCTCGAATTTGGCATTCGTGGATAGCAACCAACAAACCGTGTAGTGAGACTCTGAAAATTCGCGAAAGCCCTTAAGTGATAAAATAATAAATAGAACGAAAGTATAAAATTAACTTAAGATATGTTCGATTGTTTAACCTCATTTGCATCAACATTTCCAATAAATTAAGTGGCTTACTTAAGTGGCGCCACAGCCCGGAATGAAACTGGGCCTCAACCAGCATGCCTCTCCAATTAGCCCGGTCCTTAGCTACATGCCTCCAGTTGCGCACTCCAAGTTGGTTGAGGTCGGTTACTACTTTTGGGCGCCAGTTAAGGCGAGGTCTTCCTCTACTGCGTCCGAAGTCTGGCTGGGAATCGAAGACGCTGCGAGCCGAATTATTGGTGTCCACTCGTTCTACATGTCCTAGCCTCCGTAAACGTCCAATGCGGAATTTTTTGACCAGGGGCATGTCGCTGTACAGCTCGTACAGCTCTTGGTTGAATCTTCTCGGTCAGGCAAACGGGATCGAAGATTTATCAAAAAATATTCCTCTCGAATCGACCAAAGATTTCTTCATCCGCTTTTAAGACAGTCCATGCTTCAGCGCCATAGAGCAGGACTGGGATGATAAGGGTCTTATGTACGATGTCCTTAGTAGTACGAGTGAGGGCTTTACTACTGAATTGCCTTTTTTGCCTGAAGAAACAGCGGTTGGCAGGAGTAATCCTTCATTTAATTTCTGACGAGATGTTGTCAGAGTAAATTGCGGAGCCGAGATAGACAAAGTCCAGTACTACCTCATAGCTATATCTGTCAATGGTGATGTTCTGTCCAATTCGTCGATATTGTGTGTCCTTTCGTGTTGACAGCATTTACTTTGCCTTGCCCTCATTTACTGCTAAACCCATTTTTGACGCTTTCTTCTCTATACTAGCAAACGACATCACCTTGAGTCCGACCAATGAGTTCAATATCGTCGACATATGCTCTGGTGAGTTTTGCACAGTTCTCTCAAGAATCAGATTACAGAAGTCACATGACAGTACATAGCCTTGCATAAATCCCATTTTGGTAACGAATGCGTCGGTGAGGTCGTTTCCGACCCTGGGAATTCTCCATCGTCATCCTGCACAGACGGACGAGCTTGGATGGTATACCTAAAATAGACACATGCTCTGTACAGTTCGTCTCTGTAAATGCTGTCGTACGTGGCTTTGAAATCGATGAAGAGGTGGTGGGTATCGATTTTGACTTCTGGCGTTTTTTCCAGAATCTGCCGAAATTTGAAATTTTGATCGGATGTGGACGCTATTGGCCTAAAACCACACTGATAAGGGCTGATCAGGTTGTTGGTATACGATTTAACACGTTCACATATTATGGAGGATAGGATCATGTAGGCGATGTTGTGGAGACTTTTGCGTCTGTAGTTGGCAGAGTTCCGAAGGCCTCCTTTTTCGTTGATCCGGTAAATGATGCTGAGGTTCCATTCTTCAGGCATACCTACTTCCGACCAGATTTGGGTTATGAGTTGGTGGATGTTACTTACCATGTCATCTCCGCCGGTTTTATAAAACTTAGCGTTAAGGCCTCATATCCGGCAGCCTTATTAAGCCTGAGTTTGAATATTGCTATCCTCACTTCACTCAGGTCGGGTGGTTGGCAGTTTTCGCTGTCGTTGCCGACATTGAATGATTCGTTCTGCCTGACAGCGGAATGTTGTTCGTCATCGACGTTTATCAGTCCGCAGAAGTGATTCTTGCATATCCTCAGCATCGACTGTGTCTCAACTAAGATATTTCCTTGCTCATCTCGACAGGATACTTTTCGCACCTTTTATCCTTGGCTCTGATGTTTTACACTTTGGTAAAACTTGCTAACATCGTTCCTGAAGTGGAACATCTTTATATCCTCGATCGCACGCTTTTCTTTCTGAAAAGCCGGTGTTCTTCCCTTCTTCTCTGCCTATAGAGCTCAACGTCAGCTCTCGTCGTCACCTGCAGCTTAGCCTTGTAGGGCTCGTTGTTGGCTGCGATCATCTGTCGGAATTCCTCAGCAAACCAAGGGTTTCTTGCTGGTGGGCGCGATAAACCTAGCACCCTTTGGTAAAACTTGCTGATCAGTTGTGGCTGATCTGATGTCTTGTTGGCATCGTTGCCATTGTTCTTCGACATTCTATACTGATGGTATGGTGTTAATCGAGAGGTTTAGAATGACTTTGCGGTCTCTTCCGATTGTAGTCTTTCGAAGTTAAATCTTTCACATTATTCCATGATTTGTTGTGTCGTGGTTGATATACGCATTCTTTCTCCTTGACTGCAACAAGGCAGTCGTCCGAATCGATGTTAGCACCTACGAATGTTCGGAAATCCAAAGTGCTGGAGGCTTGTCTCTTGTCATTCGCAATGTGATCAATTTGGTTGATAGTTTGTTGATTTGGAGATCGCCCTGTACCCTTTTGGAGATTGAGGTGAGTGTCAATTCGTTTCACAGCGAAGTTAATTAGCCTAAGTCCGTACGCAGGCCTGGTGCCATTGAGGATATCATTTCCGACAATACTGCTAAATATGTCTTCTCTTCCTTACTTTGCATTAATATCTCCTAACACGATTTTAACATCGTACTTCAGTAGTCGCTCATAAGTTTTGCCAATAAGCTCGTAGAAGCAATCTTTTGGTTTATCATCTCCATCGGATGTTGAGCGCACATAAGTTTAGTGTTGGCGAATGTGGCCTTGATGCAGATTGTTTGCAATGTTTGCGTAATGTCTTGATAACAAAAGACTTCGTGGCTAAACCTGGCAAAAGCACATCGAATATTCGCTGTTTCTGCTCACTATAACACGGTCCGTAGTAAATGTCACGGTTTTCATCCTCCTTTTTTCCAACCCATCCCATCGTATATCCTAGATGGCAGTAATTTCTGCTTTTAATCACCTTAGGGCTTGTTATTTTTTTCGTTTTGTTATTTCTCGTTAAATGGATCCAATCAATGCATCGACAGTGTGACATCCTGTGAAATCATGAAAATGAATGTTCCCCGGGTTACAAATGGTTGTATCGATTTATTTTTCAAAAAACCCCCGCAAATTTGTGCAGTATGCTGCACATACAGATACTGGTTTATTGTTCGTCCTACACACTTGAATTGGACAGACATTGAAACATATAGCTGTCGTAAACGGTACAGACTTGTAACCACTCAATGTCTCTAAGTAATCTCTAGCTGTCTATGCATTCCAGAAAGTCGGCCGACCAGGTGTCTTGGGCCTTATCACCCAAACCAATCATGCAGATTTTTTTTGGTCAAGCCTTTGCCAGCCGGAATGCTACTGTGTTGTCACCATCTTATGAGATATCTCAGCTTACACCAGTTTACCTCTAAACTCTAAAGTCATTAGGCTTTTAGGAAGCTTAAGAAATCACCTTAAATCGAAGTCTTGACAGATGCACTCCATCTTTTCAATGCACTTACCGAGATAATATCAAATTAACCGCATGTGCTGATTCCGATTAATAACACTAACAGCTCATTTATACGCGAGTCTTATTGGAAGGAATTCACTCGAGGAAACCTGTCGGCATCCTGTTGAATTACTAACTCAGGGAATGCCTTTTTTTTTTTGGATCGACAACGAACAACTGTTAGATTGTCCATCAAGTTTTTTTTTGTCCGATTAAAAAAAAATTTTTCGTTTCATGATAATTGAAACGGCTTTTGATGGAAACAAGTCCGGAATGGATTTCCACAACTTTTTGTGTGTCTTGTGTATTTTCATCTAAAAAAAAACTCCAAGATACACACTTGCGCTGTAAATTTGCCAGCGATATGGGTTACCATTAATTGCCAACCAACTGGCAGTTGCTTAATCGATGAAATTTCACTTTTGACGGCGTGGTTGCCACTAGTCCGACTCCACCATAATGCTGGCAATTCATCGTATGATTTGTAGAATTTGTTTGTTACAATCGGTGCAAGTCGCTCAAAACAAATCGAAATATAGGCACACGTTTGCACACCGAGTGCAAGTGTTCGAGCGCGTTACCAAATATCTCGGCAAGTTGTTTACTGGCCCACATTAGAACGTTGTCGTGGGGTCGGTCGTAGCAGGGAGGGGTTATTGGGAAAAGTGTAAACAACATGTGAGTGCAATGCAGATCATGTGCCCATGTGCGCTGACCCCCCTTCTATCTGTAGCGTAGAGATTCCTTTGAACCGACTCTGAGTTAACTTTGTATCTATAGTCGATAGAGCAAGAGAATGTTTTGGCAATTACACGTAGAGATACAGATGTGGGGTTGGAGGTATATGCAATATTTTTGTTTTTATTGGTTTTTTTGCATTTTTGGCGACTTATGTGGCGTACACACAGCGTGCGACATGGATAAAGTACGTAGGCATTGGTTGTATGGTGTTGTTTTATTTTTTTTTTTATTATTAGACCACTGCAGAGTGGCCAAAAGTTCTGCTATAAATATCATGAGCCTATTGATTTGGATAACAGTTAACAACTTGACATCAAATCGGCCTGCAAAGTTCTTATATTTAAATCTAGAAATAAATATTATTTTTTTCAATATGAAATACGCTGTAAGTGAATAACGATAAAACTGTAAAAAGTGAAAAAAAAGTGATTAACCAAAACTATCTAAGATTCCATTAATTACGCTCGGAAATGTTGTTCAATTAAGAGTTTTGCTTTCAACTATTTAGGCCTACTAACACTGTTGCGAACCATGTGTGTTAAAAGTCACGTCATCTGTCAAAAACACACTCATTGTGATCTCACTAATTCTGTTAAGATAATTCTCTTAAATTTCAATTTCTAGATTTTTATTTTGCTATCAGCTTTATATAGATGGCAAGCTTTTCAGATTGCTCTAACAAAAATCGACCTTGCAGTCTTTAATTCTTTCGAGCTGTTATTTTTGCGGTCATTTTTAATTTGTGAGCTGGTTTTCTACCACTTTCTTACTTACCTACTTAAATGGCGCTACAGTCCGGAATGAACCTGGGCCTCAACCAAATTGTCTCCCCCATTAGCCCGTTCCTTAGCTAACTGCCTTGCAACTTTTTGTCAATCTAAGTTGGTTGAGGTCGGTTTATACCTGTGCGCGCCACTTAAGGCGAGGTCTTTCTCTACTGCGTCCGATGTCTGTCTGGGGATCAAAGACTCTGCAAGCCGGAGTATTGGTGTCCATTCGTTCTACATGTCCTAGCCATCTTGAACGTCCAATGCGGAGTTTTTTGACGTATCATTCTTGGTTGAATCTTTGTTTCTATAGCCCTTCAACGCAAACGGGACCGAATTTTTCTCTTAAATCGACCAAGGATTTC
Organism: Rhingia rostrata; assembly: GCA_949824845.1. Taxonomy (NCBI): domain Eukaryota; kingdom Metazoa; phylum Arthropoda; class Insecta; order Diptera; family Syrphidae; genus Rhingia; species Rhingia rostrata. Next base: position 71,848,058 of record OX463758.1, read on the forward strand.
TTTATCCGCTTTTGAGATGGTCCATGCTTCAGCGCTTGGATGATCAGGATCTTATATAGGATCTCCTCAGTAGTTCAAGTGAGGGCATTACTGAATTGCCTTCTAAGCCCGAAGAAAGAGCGGTTGGCAAGAGTAATTCTTCGTTTTATTTCTGACGAGATGTTGCTGTCAGCGTACCTAAGTAGCGGAGCCGAGTTAGACAAAGTCCCGTACTACCTCAAAGTTATATCTGTCAAAGATGACGTTCTGTCCGATTCGTCGATGTTGTGTGTCCTTTCGTGTTGACAGCATGTACGTCGTATTGCCCTCATTTACTACTATACCCATTTTTTCCGCTTCCTTCTCTATGCTAGCAAACGTGGCTAGGACATCACGTTGGGTCCTACCAATGATGTCAATATCGTCGACATATGCTCAGGTGATGGCTGGGGAGTTTTGCTCAGTCCTCTCCAGAATCAGATACAGAAGTCACATGACAGTACATAGCCTTGCATAAATCCCTTTTTGGCAACGAGTTCGTTGGTGAGGTCGTTTCCGACCCTGAGAATTCTCCATCGTCATCCTGCACAGGCGGACGAGTTACGACGGTATACCTAAAATAGACACGCTCTGAACGTGGCTTTGAAATCGATAAAGAGCTGGTGGGTATCGATTTTGACTTCTGGCGTTTTTTCCAGAATCTGCCGAGATTTGAAATTTTGATCGGATATATACTTTCCTGGCCTAAAACCACACTGATAAGGGCCGATCAGGTTGTTGGTATACGATTTTAGACGTTCACATATTATGGCGGATAGGAACATATAGGCGATGTTGTGGAGACTTTTGCCTCTGTAGTTGGCACAGTTCCGAAGCCCTCCTTTTTCGTTGATCCATTCTTCAGGCAGACCTTCTTCCGACCAGATTTGGATTATGAGTTGGTGGGTGTTACTTACCATGTCATCTCCTCCGGTTTTATAAAACTCAGCGGAAAGACCTCATTTCTGGCAGCCTTATTAAGCCCGAGCTTAAATATTACTATCGTCACTTCACTCAAGTTGGGTGGTTGGCAGTTTTCGCTGTCGTTGCCGACATTGAATGATTAGTTCTGCCTGACAGCGGAATGTTGTTCGTCATCGCCGTTTATCAGTCCACAGAAGTGGTTCTTCCATATCCTCAGCAGAGACTGCGTCTCAACTAAGATATCTCCTTGTTCATCTCGACAGAATACTTTTCGAGCCTTGTGTCCTTAGCTCTGACGTTTTACACTTTGGTAAAACTTGCTAACATCGTTCCTGGAGTGCATCATCTCTATATCCTCTATCGCGCACTTTTCTTGCTCTTTTTTCTTCTTTTTGAAAAGCCGGTGTTCTTCCCTTCTTCTCTGCCTATAGAGCTCAAAGGCAGCTCTCGTCTTCACCTGCAGCTTAGCCTTGTAGGGCTCGTTGTTGGCTGCGAGCATCTGTCGGAATTCCTCAGCTAACCAAGGGTTTCCTGCTGGTGGGCGCGAGAAACTTAGCACACTTTGGTAAAACTTGCTGATCAGTTGTGGCTGATCTAATGGCTTGTTGGCATCGTTGCCATTGTTTTTCGACATTCGATGCTGGTGGTATGGTGCTAATCGAGAGATTTAGGGACACCTCTTTCTAGATACCACTTTATAGAGAATCAAATCATTTTGACTTTTTCACTATTTTCGAAGTCATTTTCGAACAAGAAAGATATTTTAGGTTAATTTTGAAATAAAAAAAAATCTCCTTCTCTGGATTAGTAACCGAAAAATTGTCACCGAATAAGGTTTTATTCACTGAGTCAGAAAAAAATCGTTTGAATTATTTTGCGAGTTATTTGACATAGCTATTCCCTGGCTAAACATGCAAATAGTAATAAGGAGACATGAACTTCATATAGGTTCATGTTATACTCTGAAGTTACTCTGATTTTGTAACAATCAAATAACACTCAACTCTTTATCATTAGGAAAACGTTACTGCCTTACTAAATTGCTTATTAAAATAGAAGTAATTCCACCGCGCAAATACATTTCGAGTGTGAATTAGATTTCATGAAACGAAAAAGTGTAACGAAAAATCCTCACAGTCTAAAACACAAAAATAAATGTATTTATAGGTTGTAAGCTATCAGAGAATGAAATAAAATGCGTTTCTATGTAGTGTTCCTATCCCTCAATACCTTTTTGTGCTATGGTTCGTACTGTTCCCACTACTTTTACAGTTTTACTTCTACCGCGTCTGAGCTCACACTCGTTTTTTTTTATTTAAATGAAGTTTTGGTGTTAAACTTACTACCAACCATTATCATTTACTCAGTAACTTAATAGTGAGTGTGTTCCCATCAAGCGGACTAGCAATGATTTTTCACTGGCCCTCCTCTCGTGATGATCTGACAAATCATCCGGGTAGTATCAATTGTCATGAAAAGCTTATCTCAACTTAGCCGTTCGGATTCGGCATAAAACAGATCCCGCCATCGTGCTAAGAAGTACACACGCACACATGAATTGTTGTGAGAAAAAAAGCTAAGCCCTGGGTTCTAACGAGCCTGTTGAGCCATAATTTTTTTTTGTTTACCCTACACGTATATAGAGACGCATTGAGAACAAAAAGCGGTGTGCACGTGCACACATGAGAAAGGAGATCAAAACATATGGCGGGCTGTGCAAGTACGACCCGCCATAGAACAATTTTCCTTATATGCAGTTCGTCATCTGTAAGACTTTATAATCTTTGATTCTGCAGAAGCTGCTTAGATAAAGAAGAGGAGGAAAGTATTACTCACCTTCTATGCTCTTGTCCTGCTCTCTCAGTATAACAAAGAAACTTCATCTGGGAGAGCACTTCTTCGACAATCTAGGTGAGCTGGCTAACATCAATCTCAGAAACCTCCTTCGCTACATAGTTAGCTCTGAATGGTTCAATTAGGCGAACGAATATAGGAAAGTCGACATATCCACGTGGTACCACAATGGACTTTTATGGTCTAAGTGTGCACGTGCATCGCGTGCAGCCATTACAACCTAACCTAACCTAAGATTGATTCTGGCGTGGTATGTGTGGCATGACGCGTCATCCTGCATGAACCAAAGGTCATCCATATTTATATATTCGATTTCCGTTAAAATTGGTCCAATGTTGCCACCACTCCACCAAACTGTCACTCTCTATGGACGCATCGGCTTATCGACAACAACGTACGAGCAATTGTTTGTGGCAATTTTGTTTGTTTGTTTGCTTAGCCGCTGAGATGCAAATGCGCCTCTTCAGAAAAGATTTTTTCAGCCCAAAATTGTTGTCAAATTCAAGCTGCTCTAATGACCAAACTGCGAAGCCATACGAAGCAGATAGTCCGAGATCTTTGTGCGTGAAATGTTGAGCTGTTGGGATCGCTAGCGAGTTGATGTTCGTGAATGGAGTCTTACACTCTCGGCTACAGCTGTTACATTCGCGTCTGAACGACACGGGGACCATGAGCGTTGTTCACAAGCATACCAGTCTGCCGAACTTTTTGCAAAATGTTGCGTACAGCAGGCGCGGTGAGTGGTTCATTTCACTTCTTGTCAAATGATGCACTGTTTGGCCCAAACAGCACTCACTTTAGAAATAAGTTTTCAACGTTTCCCAACGTTGTTCAAGCGTATAGCGACTCTTTTCGTTCGTTGCAGATATGACACTGAATTTCTGTCAAGATTTTGAGCGGTTAGCAGCTGTCAGTGCCGAAATAACCTAAAATTTAATAAGAAACCAATTGATGGCCGATCCTGAACACCCTTACGGGTGTTTGTATTTCAATAAATAATTTGCAAATGAAAGAACAACATTCCATTTAACAGCCCAAAATATTACCTCAAGTTCATGAACATCCATGAGATTAGATTTCAGGTTTAATAGATAAAGGATAACGCAGTTGGTAGCAAGTACTCTGTATCCCCTTACGGGGCTTTCCGTTCCAGTAAATAAGTTTTCATGGTAATTTGGCTTAAATTGAACGCATAATATTTCACCCAAAAGCCAAACACATTACCAGAACATCGGGAGTACCCTGAAATTGGATTTTTCTTTTCTAGATAAAGGATTTCGTGACCTCGGAGTTAGTATTAAATTTTAAGTAGAAAATACTGGTCCTAATAGAATGACAATAATTTTATTTTCACCTAACCATGTTAATACACAACAAAATGGCGTCTTTTGAAACAAACAAACACCATATAGAATAAAAATTTCCCTCTCTTCCCAGATCATTCTTCTTATTGTAGCCGCAGGTGCTTTTGCTGCTCCCGCTGAATCACCAAAGACGAAACGTGGCCTCTCACTGGGTCTACACACTCCACTCATCTCGCATTCGTACGTTCAACCAGCTGCAGTTGTCCACTCATCATCCTATGTCCATCATAGCGCCCCATTGATATCTCATGCACCAATCGTTGCACATGCACCACTTCTGACCCACGCACCAATTTACTCACACGCTCCATTGTATGCACACTCACCACTGGCCCTACACCATGCCCCATCGTATTCCGTTCACTCACTCCATCACTATTAGAATGTCCTGCGAATTAAAATGAAATTACCCCAAGAAGGATGTTGGCTACTACGGGTTAGATTTGTAAAGGAAAACTTGTAAACAGATTGAATGATTGTAAATAAATAAAAAAATTATTTGAACAACGAAATATGATGAATCCTTGAACTAACAAAATTGCCAGGACTTGAATTGAATGTCTTATTACTTTTTTGTTTGCCAGGTTGTATTGGAATTGTAATTCAAGATTTCATTTCTAAGATAGAGATGGTACCCCAAATGCAATGGATAGCAACAAGAAACATTTACATATCCTACATATATATGCATTGAAAGGACTCCCAAAGGTCTCAAAATAAAAATTGAAAAATTCTCCGCACTTGCTTTCGACATATGTGCAAGTCTCCTTAGTCACCCAGTTGACGTAAGATAGTCGAACATAAAAAAATTAAGATCCTTCCTATTCGGCTTTAACAAGGGGCTAGGAATAAAGTCCTTTTTGTATTCATTTTATGGCTTTCGGTTAACCTACCTACATTTCAAAGCGGCTGGTGTGTTTGGGTCCTCCTTTGTGAGTTCATAAAGCAATAGCAAACGATTATTGTACCCAGCCCCAGGAATGATTGAGCTACACACAAAAATCCTTCAGCATCCTGAGCAGTTATTAAATATTTATGAAGAGTAGATACACTCCTGTGCTATATCTTTTGAAGAAACATTTAGATACTGTTTGTGCTGTGGTACATTTGGAATATCCATTTCATGGATGTTATCCAGACGTTCGTTTATTTCTTGGAATCTTGCTTATTAAAGATGAAGGACAGTTTGAGAGAGGAGGACGATAGTTATGAAAACTCATTTAAGGGCAATTCGGATTGAAGGTTGTATGGAAATGTTATGAGTGGATGTTACTACTCGACAATTTGCCTTCAAAATTATTCTTCAACAGTTTTGATATAGTTAGGGATAACCCTGGGCTTCAATTGAAAGGTCTCTGCAATTAGCTCGAAGGTAGTTAACTTCGATAGCGCACCTCAAGTTTCAAATTGTGAGAGCCAATTACGTCGAGAAGTTCCCTTACTGCGTTTTCTTTAAGGTTTGGGTACCCTATCAAGTGCGACCAAGGGTATTGGATAGAGGATGCCGCGGTAATGCAATGACTTGAGAAGTCGTGCAGTTGTTGGCCGGTGAATCATGTTAGAAAGCTAAAAAAACCAAACGTCAACGAGCCAAAGTGTCTAATTCTTAAAAGGAAGATCCTTCCTATAGTCTTGGATAGGTATGCTTGGGAATTTGAAAAAGTTAAACATGGCCACGGTTGGTGGTTACGCCGAGAAACTAAAAAGTGCCAGACCAGCCCATTTGAAAGTACAACTTGTGTTTCCGAAGGTTCACCATAGGCTATAATCTGGTTTCACAGGGTACACGAACTTCTGAAACTATGACTAGTGTGCGGACAGCCTGCGTGGCTGTTAAGGATTAATACCCTCTAGTGACTGTCCAAAATCGTGAGAGCATATGTCATTCTTAAGAAAGATGGACTTAAGAGTACAAGAGGTGTTAGATGGATATCGGTGTACTCAAGAAGGATAAAAGGTCGTGCATTATCATGGTCACTGATTGTACCGAAGTAGAGTATCTACCTTTGAATGTTGACCAATACTTTTCTGGTAAAGTGGGTAGCCCCACCGTTAAATGAGAGCTTTAATGGAGAAGTTTTCACGTTGCATGTCCACTGCGTCTATCTACTGGCTGGAAATCGAAGACTCTGCGGGCTGGAGTATTTGCGCTAAAATACCAAGTCATCTTAATTAGTTAGTGCTGAATTTTTTGTCACTTGATATGTCGCTGTATAGCTTATAAAGTTTGTGGTGAAACCTCGTCTGCATAGCTCATCAGCAGGACCGGTGATTTTTCAAAGAATTTTCGCCATTGCTTACACTTAAGTGGCGCCATTCCATTCCATTTCACCCAGTTTTTGTCTTTAGCTTACCTCCAGTTGCGCAATAGCAAACGCGGTATCAATTTCGGAGGCAGCATGTACACTGATACTTACTTACTTAAGTGGCGCTACAGTCAGGCATGAAGCTGGACCTCAACGAACATGCCTCTTCAATTAGCCCGGTCCTTAGCTAACTGCCTCCAGTTGCGCACTCCAAGTTGGTTAAGTTCGGTTTCTACTTGTGCGCTCCACTTAAGACGAGGTCTTCCTCTAATGCGTCCGACGTCCGACTGAAAATCAACGACTCTGTCAACCAGACAACTCGCTCAATTCGCTCTACATGTCCTAGTTTTTCGACTAGGGGTATGTCGCTGTACAACTTGTATAGTTCTTGGTTGAATCTTCGTATCCAAAGCCCGTCAACGCAAACGGGACCGAATTTTTTTTGAAGAATTTTTCTCTCATAACGACCAAGGATTTCTTCATCCGCTTTTGATATGGTCCAGGTCCATGCTTCAGCGCTGTAGAGCAGAAATTTCATGATCAGAGCCTTGTTAGGATCTCCTTGTTAGTTCGATTAGGTTCTTTGCTACTAAATTGCCTTCTTAGCTTGCCTTCTAAGTTTAGTGATTGGCAAGAGTAATACTTCGTTAAATTTCTAACAAAATTTTGTTGTCGGAGTTAATAGCGGTACCGGGGTAGACAAAGCCCGTAGGTAGGTGAATAGGTAGAGGCGGTGGTCCACCATGAACCCAAGTAGCACTTATGTGCCTTTTTGTTAACACGACTCGTCTGACCTTTATTATGATTGTTGTGGATGTGATACAGGAAGCCTCTTTATCCAGCCTGTAAGGTTTAGAAAACGGATAAGATCTTGTATCCTTGTACCAGAGATATCGCTGAGGTTGTCGAAGAATGGTAGGTTTAATGCACGTAAGCTGGCTCTTGCTAATGCCGGACATTTGCAGATGAAACGGGAGAGGGGTTTCTCTCTCCTTTGTGTTTCCGCAACTGTGGCATTGGGGGTTGTATGGGATACCTTTTTTGGCCGAATGGTCTACAATTGGCCAGTATGACTATCGCCGTAATGCTTGCGATATCTGGGCGGATTCTATTTTCTATGTCGTTGGTTCTGTTCTTGTAGTAGGTAGGCACACATATTCCTCGATATAACGCAATTTCTTAACCTTCTTCATTTAGAGTTGGCCTTCTTCAGGAATTATGAGTGGATTTGTCCCGGAATACGGACCATTGCCGAAAGTAAGGCGTGTAAAGTTGAGCCTTGCCTGTTTAACTCATCTGAACGCTCGTTTCCTTCAATGTCACTGTCACCTGAAATCCAGAGAAGTCTGACCCTGAAGCGTTCACCTAGGTGGGCAAATTCGTTCCGGCATTCCTGTACTTGCTTGGAGGATATGGTAGCCAAGTTTATGGCCTTAATAGCCGCTTGACTATCTTTGAGGATAGCAATATTTTGGTTTTTCGTGCAAGCGAATAGAGTGCAAGGATCTCCTAAAGCCAATAGTTCCGTCTGGATTATGGTGGTAAGATCCGGTAGGGCTTTACTACTGAATGGCCTTGTTAGCCCGACGAAACAGCGGTTGGCAAGAGTAATTCTTCGTTTAATTTCTGACGAGATGTTGTTGTCAGAGTTTATAGCGGTGCTGAGATAGACAATGTCCATGACTATCGCAATTTTCTATCTGTGAATGGTGACGTTCTGTCCAATTCGTCGATATTGTGTGTCCTTTCGTGTTGACAGCATATACTTAGTCTTGACCTCATTTGCTGCTAAATCCATTTCTGCCGCTTCTTTCTCTATACTAGCAAACGTTCGACCAATGATGTCAATATCGTCGGAGTATGCTATGGTAGTTGCACCGATTTTTGGAAGATTTTGCCTCTGGTGTTGGCTCTAGAGTTTTTCACAATCCTCTCAAGAATCAAACTGAAGAAGTAACATGACAGCCCATCGCTTCCTTTTTAGTATCGATTGTGTCGGTGAGGTCGTTTCCGCCTCTGATGGAGTAACGAAAATTCTCCATCGTCATCTTACAAAAAAGGACCAGTTTGGGTGGTATACCAAGACTAGACATGGCTCTGTATAGTTCGTCTCTATAAATGCTGTCGTATACGGCTTTGAAATCGATGAATAGGTGGTGGGTATCGATTCAGACTTCTTGGTTTTTTTTCCAAGAACTGCAGAAGTGTGAAAATTTGATCTGTTGTGCACTGTCCTGGCCTAAAACCACACTGATAAGGGCCGATCAGTGCCGATCAGGTTATTGGTAAACGGTTTCAGGCGTTCACATATTACGGCAGATAGGATCTTGTACGCGATGTTGAGTAGACTTATGTCTCTGCAGTTCATTGGGTCTCCTTTCTTGTGGATATGCAAATGATGCTGAGGTTAAATTCTTCAGGCATACTTTCTTCCGACCAGAGTTGGTGGATGTTACTTACCAACTCATCTCCGCCGGCTATATAAAGCTTAGCGGGGAGGCTTTCAATTCCGCCAACCTTATTTAGCTTGAGTTTAGATATTGCTATCCTCACTTCACTTAGGTCGGGTGGTTGGCAGTTTTCGCTGTCGTTGCCAATATTGGTTCGTTCTGCCTGACAGCGGAATGTTGTTCGTCATCGCCGCTCAACAGTCTGCAGAAGTGGTTCTTCCATATCCCCAGCATCGACTGTGTCTCAACTGATTATTTCCTCGTTCATCTCGACAGGATTCTGTTCGAGCCTGTATCTTTCAATTTGAAGTTAAACTCGTTCCTGGAGTGGCACGTCTCTATTTTCCCGATAGCGCGCTTTTATTGTTCTCTTTTCTTCACTTTGAAAATCCGGTGTTCTTCCCATCCTCTTCGCCTATAGAGCTCAAGGGTAGGTCTCGCCTTCACCCCCTACTTAACCTTGTAAGCATCGTTCTTGGCTGCGAGCATCTGTCGGCATTCCTCATTAAATCGGGGGTTTCTTGCGGGTGGGAGCGAGAAACCAAGCACATCAGTTGCGGCTGATATAATGGCTTGTTGGCATTGTTGCCATTGTTCTCCGACATTTTATGCTGGTGGTATGGTGATAATCGAGAAGTTAGGGGATATGAATGCCTTGGCGGTCTCTTGCGATTGCAGTTTTTCGTCACTAAATGTTTTCCCGGTTCTTCTGTTTTGTCGTGGCGTATTGCATATCTGCGTTATTACCTTGGCTACAACAACGAAGTGGTTTGAGTCGATTTTTGCCTCCCGAATGTTTGGACATCCAAAATACTGGTTGCGTGCCTCTTGTTTATCGCAATGTGATCAATTTGGTTGCCGGTTCGTTGATCTGGAGACCGCCATGTGCTCTTGTGGATATCGATGTAAGAAACCGGGTGCTGACTATGGTAGCATTTCGTTCCGCTTAGAATTACTTTAGCCTAAGTCCGTTACCAGACGTGTTGCCGTGTAGGCTATGTTTTCCGACAATGCTGCTAAAGATGTCATCTCTTCCTACCTTAGCGTTCAAATCTCCCACGATTTTAACATCGTACTTCGGTTGTCGCTCATAGGTTTTGTGAAGGAGCTCCTAGAAGCAATCCTTAGCTGTATCATCTCTTTCCTCCGTCAGGGCGTAAGCGCATATAAGGCTTATGTTGGCGAATTTTGCCTTGATGCGGATTAATACAATCCGTTCGCTAATGTCTTGGAAACATAAGACTTATTACCTAAGTCTGGCTCTTATAGCAAATCCGCATCCGAATATTCGCTGTTTCTGCTCACTATAACACGGTCCGTAGTAAATGTCACAGTTTTTCATCGTCTTGGCAGTAATGTCTGCTTTGTAGCAGTTAAGGGCTTCCGCTAGTTGTTCGCTTGCACCTCTCCTGTTTAATGTCCTCACATTCCAGATGCAGATACGAACGTCATTGTCCGATTTTTGTTTGGCCGGGTCGTCACATAATTTTTTGTTTTCCATAGTTGGGTAGTTAACCCAAAGCATAATCCCCAACCTGGAGGTCCAGTTCAAATCTATTAGATATCCCTAGGACACGGGGCCACCAGTTCATACGGTTCATTCGCCACCATCTCTGTTCAAGGGACTTGACTAACCCTTAAAATGTCGAAGATGTCGATGACGAAGATGTCGAAGCAGCTTGTCGAGGTTAGTCTGGAACAACAGGCCGGGTATTCTTTCCGTGTCATTCTGCCTGGCTATTGTGTTGCTGTTTTGCGTCGTTTTATCGCGCTTAGCGTTTAGCAAGTCAAATCCGGTTGGTTGAGACCAGTACCCGATGGTTACCACTTGTAGGTTTTGATGTGTAGTCAGAGTTACAACCACTGGGCGTTGCCAAGTTAAAGCCAATCAGAGTCTACCCTCGTTCTACAACACCCAAGAAGACAAAATCAAAGTAAATTTGGATTAAAGTGTGCTAATATAAATTTCTCACAGAATATCAAAAAAAAATCGATTTACTCTGACTTCCCTTACAAGTGCTTAACGGCAAACAACTCAATACGTGATAACATCAGCATTATCATCTCTTTTTCTTTATTTTTTTCTTTTCAGGATATCCAACTTTTTCTAAGGGATCAACATGATTTACTCAGCAAATCAGTACTATCGCTCGCTAACCATTGTTCTACTTCCTTTTGTGTCAGAATACCCTAAACATTGACGCACGAAAACAACCAGAAAAATATATAAGGACACAAAGAATATCCTTGACAAACATCAAACATCAACAAGGATAGAAACCCCCAGCAGAACAATGATAATAACATCGCAACCGGAAACCATGACTAACGATATTAATTTATCTGAATACAGTTTGATTCTGCAATCGGGTTCGTTTCAACAGCAACCGAATGCCACCAAGTATCTGGAGGACTTTAACCTGACCCACGACATATGGAATGATTTCTTAGAAAAGTATCTGCAACAGTTCAACACCCATCGGTTGAATGCGACGAGTATCGAAGAATGTGAGGACTACTGCAGTGGTGATATTCGGGACTTTTTGATTGGATATAAGGGAGTCCATGGATATATTGCATTGTTGGTGAGTAGTCGCCTGCTTTTGGTCTGGAGGATGTATATTTATTGGGTTCGAGATACACTTTGATTGTTTTGATTAGATCTTTGTATTCATGAGGATAAGCCAAGCATGAGCTTGATTGCATTGTTGGAATAAATTAGCAATTTGTGTTGGCTGAAGAAATCATCTTGTGTATTCGAACCGAACCGTCTACAGAAAGGTATAATTGCAGGGTTGCAAAGGGATATTTATTAGTGAATATCATGTGTAATTAGACTTTGGGAACAATATCAATTTAATTTTGTAGAGAGGTTTTCATGCACCACACATACTTAGATGTGACGCTTGCAGGTCGGAAATGGAATATATTTTGCAACATGAACTGTTGGAGAAAGGGGATTTTCAGTTGATGAAATTTCATTAATTTTGCTGTTAAATTTTCAACATGAAGAATTTGCTTGTGAAATGTGATTCCACTCCGATGTTATATGGGACTATAAGGATGAATCTCAGTTCACCTTTTGTCATCGTATTACAAAAAGGCTTTTTCCAAGCAAATGTTTTTGTGTTTCCATTCTACGAGTGTAACTATTGATATCTTATATCCTAAGCAACCAATTAAAATACGTAATTTTCAGGGAAAGGGAAGGGTGAAGTTGTTGACACCTGGGTTGAGAATGACCATTTGCGTATTCGAAAACCATTTTGGGTAGTTTTTGGTAACTCTACCTAAAGTATCTGTCACTCTACCTAAAAAAGTCTGTACCTCCTTGCAATACGTCAACGTCAGTCAGTGTCAAAAATTAAATGAAAACATTCTAAAATGGTCAGTAAATTCCTTAGTTTGTGATGGGCTCCCTACATCTTGGCTTATTAGTTGTTTCGATACCATCCAGAGGCAAGATGACAGTGTTGAAGCGAGAATAAGCATTACTCAGGACGATACCTTCTCTCAAATCAAACTCAGTCTTTGTTGAGAAGCCGCTTATTACCACGTGGTTTCTTGCAACGCGATCTCAAGCGATATATATTTCTTCAGATCTTACTGCAAAAGGGACATCAGGGAATGGATGTTTTATCGGGTTGTTAAATTAAAGGGCCGATGTTGAATGTGAACCACACCTACACGTCAAGTTTTTTCCTATATTTCATTGGACATTTCTCAACTTCAGACAAACTCAATTTGAACCATAGAAAAATGCACAATTGTGCAACGCGTTGAAGTTATTCAGGCTTTTATGAAAATGGGCGTTCAAATCGAAATGGATATCGTGCACTTCGTGATTTTTTTCGGTCAATTTAATCGTCCAAATGTACGTATAATCGGAAAAATCGTGCAAACATTTGAGCAAACCGGATCTGTAGGAGATGTGAAAACACCAGTGCATGCTCGTACAGCTCGTACTGTAGAAAATATCGCTGCTACTCGCGATAGTGTGGCTGCAGAGCCGTCCACCTCAACTCATCGTCGTGCCTAACAATTGCACCTCTCACACTCGTCGTTGATAAACATTATGCATAAAGACTTGGATTTACATGCTTACAAGCTGCAATTGACTCAAGAACTATAGCCTCTTGACCATTTAAAGCGTCGTCAATGGTCAGAATGGTGGCAAGAAATGGCAACAGTGGATGACCAATTCTCGAAGGAAATCATCTTCAGTGATGAAATACATTTTCACCTTAGTGGATTCGTCAATTAGCAGAATTGCAGCATTTGGGAGAATGGTATTCGAAGAGTGATTATCGAAAAACCAATGCACCCACAAGGAGTGACTTCTTGGTTCGGTTTAAGGGCTGGCGGCCGCACCATCGGGCCGTATTTTTTCCAAATTGAGGCCGGTCAGGCAGTTAATGTGAATGGTGTACGCTATCGTGAGGTGACAACAAACTTTTTATGGCCCGAATTGGAAGATATGGATGTTGACGATATGTGGTTTCAACAGGACGGTGCCACTTGCCACACAGCTAACGAAACAATGACTCTTTTGCGCCACAAATTAAATAACCATGTTATCTCACGTGGTGGCGATGTCAATTGACCATCAAGATCATGTGATTTGACACCGTTGGACTTCTTTCTTTGGGGTTATTTGAAAGAAAAGGTGTACGTCGATAAGCCAGCAACAATTCAAGAGCTAAAGGATGAGATAATTGGTCACATTATCGGCATAGAACCTCAATTATGCCTCAGCGTCATCCAAAATTTGAACCATCGGGTGAAGGTGTGCCGCCGAGGTTGCGGCTGCCATTTGGCCGATATTTTGCCCCATACATAATTGAACTATACCAATAATATCATACAAAAAAAAATGACAATAATTTCCTTAATAATTTGTATATTTTTTCAAAATCAATATCGGCCCTTAAAATTTAACCACATTTTATTTGGTGGTATCGATGTGAGAATGAGCACCAAAATTGACGATCCTCACAACTAAAACCTTCTAAAATACAAATTTTTGGCGCAACAGGCTCGTTAGTACCCAGGGCCTAGCTTTCTAAAAACCTTTCATGTTTGGATGTGTACTTCTAGCATGTTGGCGGGACATCCAGTTTTATGCCGATTCCGAAAGGCGAATTTTCGCCTCAAGCATCGCCCCGATGAGCCCGTCAAAATCCTTTTCGGTACTGTCAGTCGCCTTAAGCATAGATCCAATAACCCCGTCGAATACTGTTACATACTCATACTTTAGCGAATCTTAATGAATAAAGGTACGAGGAGGTATGGTGGATTGATGGACTGGATCTTTTCACAATTTAACACAAAACTCCTTACACCAGAAGGTTGATCTCTTCTCAGACCACCTTTCTATAGACAAAAAGCATCGTATGACGAAAATTGTCGAAAAGGCACCTGAAGGAAAAGAAGTCTGTTCGACTATAGTTTTCAATCTTTGATAAGGTTTGGCATGAGCACAACGTTCTAAAATAGTTTTCACATATCATGTGCTGGCGAGAGCAACTTCAATGGCTGCACGCTCCGTAATCTGTACCTTACTTCCTATAAATTAGCAACAACGGTAGGCAAAAAGCGACCAACTCTTCCTTTAGGTTGAGGGTTATTCTTTAATGGACTGATAATAATATGAAAGAGGCCATAACTCTAACACTACAACGACATTTATCAAATAAAACCGATCTTCTATTCATCTTCACAGGCGGATCTTTAGCACTGGGCTTAACTGCAGGGACCTAGAAGTCAGCGAATCTCCCTAACCATTAAGCTTTATTCCACACAATACTCGATATCACGTATTGAAATTGTGATCTATCTGCAGCCAAGCTGCATGCAAGAAATTCAATGGCTGAAATTCCATGTCCGTAGGCAAATAATCAACAACTCTTTGATTTATAGAAGCTCAAACCTGGATAGGAACTCTACTTTTAATATTTTGATGCACTATCTAGAATTGTATCCCTGCACCATCACACTGAAATCGTCGATTCGGAGATTTGAATGTACACAATTATTTGTGGCTTCGACATGTTGGACAGTCCACACCCGAAGGAAGGTATGTTGAGATCTTTGCTGAGGCAATCAACTAAGCCCAGCTTGTAAACGAGCCAACTCGATTTCCGGAAATTCACATTCAAGACACTAACACTCTGGACTTGCCTCTGACCTCTCAACCTAATAAATATACAGTCGCCTCTAGGCTCGCCAGACCATTCTATCGTATGGCTGATTTCTCGTATTCCAACCACCAAGTCAAAAAATTTCTGGAAGAAACATATGGAAATACGAAAAAGCCAACTGGGAAGTTCCAAAAACATTAAGAATTTCGACCTCATCTTCCATCCCAACGCTCATTTACAATGACACTCCAGCTGTAAGCTCTCTAGAAAAAGCCAATCTGCTTGCTGCTCATTTTGCAGCCAGTTCCACGTTTCCCATTCGGTTGGGTTTGATGAAATCAATCCTTTTTTTTTTCAAAGCAATACTTCCATACTGCCTAAAACATAGAACATATGTTTTAAGCTCGGTTCTTATGACCGCATGTCGTGCCTATCTTCAATCAAATTTAGCGAGTTAGATATTGAGTATCGATTCGGATCACTACCTTGTTGCAGCCAAGGTAAGAATGTGGATATCCACCACGCCACAACAATCCAGAAACACTGTGAAAAAATTTAATGTCGAAAGACTGCAATCGCAAGAGACCGCCAAGACCTTCCTCCTTAACATCTTGATGAACACCGTACCACCAGCATCAAACGTCGAAGAACAATGCCATCGATGCCAGTGAGAAACCGCTGGTTTGATGAGGAATGCCGACAGAGGTTCGCAGCTAAGAACGAGGCATACAAGACATAGCTGCAGGTGAAGACGAGATCTATCATTGAGCTCAATAGGCAAAGAAGAAGGGAAGAACACCAACTTTTCAGAAAGAAGAAAAAAGAACAAGAAAAAGGCGCGATCGAGGATAGAAAGGTGGCACTCCAGGAACGATGTTCGCAAGCTTTACCAAAGTGCAAAACATCAAAGCCAAGGATATCGAGATGAACAAGGAAATGTCGTAGTTGGGACACAGTCGATGCTGAGGATATGGAAGATCCACTTTTAGAGACTAATAAACGGCGATGACGAACAAAGTTCCGCTGTTACGCTGAACGATTCAATATTGGCAACGACAGCGAAAACTGCCAACCGGACCTAAACTCAAGCTTAATAAGGCTGCCGAAAATACGGCCCACCCGCCGAGCTTTATAAAGCCGGCGGTGATGACTTGGTAAGTAACATTCACCAGCTCATAAGCCGAATCTGGTCGGATGAAAGTATGCCTGTAGAATGGAAACTCAGCATCATTTGCTCGATCCACAAAGAAAGAAGACCGTCTGAACTGTGCCAACTACAGAGGCATAAGTCTCCTGCACATCTCCCTCAAGATCCTATCTGCGTAAAATGTGAACGCTTGAAACCGTTTACCAACAACCTGATTGGCCGCCATCAGTGTGAAAGTCCACAACCGATCCAATTTTAACACTTCGGCAGATCCTGGAAAATTTTCAAAACCACATACGACAGCATTTATAGAGACGAACTATACGTAGCCATGTCTTGTTTTGGCATAGCGCCCAAACTCGTCCGTTTGTGTAGGATGACGATGGAGAATTCTCGCTGCTCCATCAGGGTCGAAAACGACCTCAACGACACATTCGATACCAAAATGGGATTTTGGCAAGGCGACGCGCTGTCATGTGAATTCTTTAATTTGATTCTTGAGAAGATTGTACGAGACTCCAGAGGCAAACCCAGAGGCACAATTTTCCAAAAATCGGTGCGACTACTGGCATACGCCGACGATATTGACATCATTGCTAGGACTCAACGTGATTTCATAGCCACGTTTGCTAGTTAGAGAAGGGAAGCGGCGAAAATGGGTTTAGCAGCAATTGAGGGCAAGACGAAGTATAAGCTGTCAACATGAAAATACACACAAAATATCGACGAATTGGACAGAACGTCACCATTGACAGATATAACTTTTAGGTAGTACGGGACTTTGTCCATCTCGGCTCCGCTATTAACTCTGACAACAACATCTCGTCAGAAATTAAACGAAGAATTACTCTTGCCAACCGCTGTTTCTTTGGGCTAAGAAGGCAATTTAGTAGTAGTAAGGCCCTCACTCGAACTACTAAGGAGAAAAGACCCTGATCATCTCAGTCCTGCTCTACGTCGCTGAAGCATGGACCGTCTCAAAAGCGGATGAAGAAATCCTTGGTCGATTTGAGAGGGAAACGAAGATTTAACCAAGAACTTTACGAGCTGTACAGCGACATGCCCCTGGTCAAAAAAAAAACTCCGCATTGGACGTTTAAGATGACTAGGACATGTAGAACGGATGGACATCAATACTCCGGCTCGCAGAGTCTTCGATTCGCAGCCAGACGTCGGACGCAGTAGAGGAAGACTTCGCCTTAAGTAGAAACCGACCTCAGCCAACTTGATGTGCCAAACTAGAGGCATTTAGCTAAGGACCGGTCTTATTGGAGAGCCATGTTGGATGAGGCCCAGGTTCATTCCGGACTGTAACGCCACTTAAGTAAGTAAGAAAGCGTGCTGACCCTAGTTTAGCTGTGATCAGTATGTGATTATTTAGTCATTAACTTGCGCAGCACCGTCAAAGAATTTGAGATTTAAATCCAGTTCATGTTAGAGTTTCTTTGGCTACTTGACTATGTAATCTATTTACATAGATAAGATCATACATACAAAGATCTTCTTGTGATATATCCAGTACCCTAACGTTTTCGACATCTTTGTATCTTTGTGTGTGTGGCTTGGATTTCTTCTGGGAATACACTACACTAGTCTGGTTGCTATAAAAAACCCCAAAAAAATATTGTCCGTAGCATAACAAGTCACACTATACCGAGATCTTTTCAAATTTTGTTTTGCGGGGAAACTGAGCAGTCGATGAAGTGGCGATTTTTGTTGACATGATTGCATAGCTTTTTTTAATGCTAGACTTCGTATACTTTTATTTTTTCTTAACTGGAAGTTAAGAACGTTTTATTTCCCTAGTCCCAATCAACCCCCTCAAGAATGGAATACCCTTTAGTCACAATCAATCTCCTTTCGAAAAATACTCTGATAACCCCCATTTAAGATATATAAGATCGATTGGGCTATATTATTGCAAGCAATAAACAAAAAAATTCTACAAAAGACGTGCGAATTTGAAAGCAAAGACTTGTTAAAATTTGAGAGCAATTTTAGGCAATCATTTGGGATATTTATGATTTGAAATAAACGAACATTTATATTTTTATTTTTATATACAATTGTGGTCAGTTTCGTTGGTCACAACCTCGAAATAAATAACTCTTTATCAACACACCCCCACATGTATCAACAGTCTGCTGCTCATCTGTCAACTTAAACGGAAAATAACCTCGCCCACAAAAGAGAAATATCCACTTTGGTAACAAATTGGCACTTTCCTGTTTTTTTCGACAGAACAATAGAGAATAAATTGAAAACAATACCTTTCACAATAGCAAGCAGAGAATAACCATTTTATCAACCTAACCGTAAACAGACGTCATTAATAAAAACGTCCAGAATAATAAATACTGTCTGTTGGCCACATGCGTCGCCCACTCGGTCGTTCTTTGGCATCCATAATAACGGAACTTGAGAACAAAAACTCAAGTATTCCCAGGAATATAGTCTCTAATTTTTTGACAATGAAGGGTTTGTTTTTATTTTTATTTTAATTAACTTTGGCCATTAAAAGTAGTTTAACGAAGAAAGAGAATGACATCTGTCAGCTGTCATCCTTCATACGTTAAAAGCGACCAATTGGAGTAGAACCTTACATTACCCAAAGGAATGGAACATCCTTCTTAATCCTTTGATATGAATATCACACTTTGAATATCCACATACCGGTTTTGCGACAGTTAAACATTCTTTGAGAGTGTGTAGGTTTATACTGACAGGAAGAGGAAATTCAACTCTTTTGTGAATAAGGACTCTTACAAGAATTCGATTCAAATGGGAATAAGAGCTATTAAGCCTATCATTGTTTCTTTATCGACGTGATGATTATTGTTGCGTATGGCTTGAGTTTTTTTACCCTTTGAAATTGACAGGAGACAGAAATTGACAGGAGACAGAAATTGACAGAGAAACGTGACATTTTCTTACAATAATGGCTTCGTGTAGTTTTTAAAGGGATTGGCATCATTTAAATTGTAACCGTATACCCTAGAGGGGAAATAGATATATGACTGTAAAATAATCAAAGGATTATATATTTGTCATTGTTTTCCATTTTTAAAGCGACGTAAGGTTGGGTGGCTGATGTAACAAGGTGAGTTCCTTTTGATGGTCTCGTTTGTAGACATAGCAAGGAATTATTAAAAAAGAAAACAGTTTTATAAATTATCAGAAATGCTGGATAATGATGCGTGATACCTAGGAAATGGAAATATTTGATGTCGTATTCGGTTTGACATTCAAATGTCATTATGTGAAATTGGTAACGATAGACTTTGTAAAGAAAAATAAAAAAAAACATGGAAGCATTTGTTGTCAAGAATGAAAATAGCCAACTTTCCAACATCAGCGAAATTTTAAGAAAAATATACAAACAAGATATGACAGTTGCTTTAGTGTATTTAACTCGGTGGAGTTGTCAGTGCTGCGCGCTCTTTTCACTTCTCATCTGCAGTATTCAAGGTTAGTTTCGTCTCGTTCAACCTTTTAAATACCACTGACCGCTTAGATACTTGGTGTCATAGTATAAGGTGGGCCATAATGTAACAATGGCGTCAAATGTCAGTTCGGTTTTGACATATGTTAAGTAAATCTAATAAAAATGTGAACACGGACATTTTGTCAGGAAGATTTTGTCACGATGCTTTTAAATAAAAATTCGGTGTTGCTACGACTGGAAATCGAACCCAGACCTTCCTGTCTATTGCTGGTGAAAAATTACCTAACAACTGGTTTGTGCAAAATGAGTGGCACAATTTTTTTTGCCAGAAGGTACGATGGATTCTATGAGAGAGGCATAATGGAATTACCAGTTGAACTAAATCCGAGAGGTGAAATCTGATCTGATTTTCATACTCGGGCCAAATCCTGTTGGATCTTTCGTGGGCGGTCGCAGTAATGTGTTCGCCTTTTGAGTGGAAGGTTGCGCGTTTAATCCCAGCCAAAACCCATTTAATTTTTACTCAAAAGAAATCAAAAAAGGTCGGTTGTTTTACCTAAAAGCATGCACCATCTTGAAATTTGTTTGAATCTAACGAACACAAGAAACAGTGACTCCTTGAAGTTAGTTCGGACACCACCCATGGAGTAAGTCTCCACTACACCCAAAATCTTTCCTATCACTCTCTTTCTTCCCCTTCTCTAACGCTCGTCCTGTGGTCAGACATAAAAAGGGTATTCATAACCCCTTGAGTGCGTGCAGATTATAAAAAGAAACGTGGGGATGGAGTTTTAACCGTTTTTGGCGATATCCGATGTTTTCTTCACCTCCCATGATTTAAGGTCACATAGTGCTAGCTTGACAGACTGGTCTTCCTGATCAATGTTCCTTTCCTCTTCAGTTCATCAGCAATTCCGTTGCCCTGTACTATTTCTGTGGACCCAATAAAGCTTACCATTATCTTCGATGTCAAGAACATTCAGCTCTCTACGATAACGCGTCACAAGCTTAAACTTTATTTCGAAAGCAGAGTTGATTTCAATTGGCAACGTGGCTATCAATAGAGCTGCATAGAGCAGCATTGAGGTCGATTTGGCTACCGCCAATATCTCAGCCTGGAATGCGAAAAGTTTTGTTCAGCTTAAAAGTGTATCGGAAAACTCCCCGCTCCATTCTAGAAGCATCAATATAGATGGATATGGTCTCGGTACTCAATTCGTTTCTCTCCCACTCATCTCAGTTTGGAAAGATGCATGACAATGGTATTTGAAAGTCAGGGTGCGGGTTGAGAATTTATGCGTGCCCTCCTACATGGAAAGATCTATGTAGCCAAAAGTGAACTAAGTGCCAACCAGCTCAACTGCTGCAAATTCAACTTAGGAGGACACACATAAAGAGTTTGCAGGTTGAGAATGCGTTTCAGTCCTGCTATTGTGGGAGCACTAAAAGCTCCCACAAATCCTTTATACTTTTGTCATGTTTTTTTTTCAGATGGGTAACTTTATTTGTTGATTGCCAACAGACAAGTCCTCCATATGTTATAAAGGTCTTAATATAGCCTTGGACAATCATAAAATGATATTGAGGCTTGCTGCCCAGTTTTTTTTGCGTATTTACCGAAAAGCTATTATGGCCTTTTTATGCGTTTGCATACGTAGGATTTCAGACGTCAGATGGGTCGAAAGTCCTTCGCAGTCGTATGGCTAGGTTTGCCGGCTTAAGGGATAAAGACAACCTTTGCTTCCCGCTAGCACGTAGAAACGTAGACGCATTTTAAGCCCAATAAACTGTTTGTGTAGGATGCTATTACAAAATTCCTTGATTTTCGAAGCATGATTGGAATATCACCACCTACACCGATTCCCGGAGATTTAAATGGACAGAAGAAGTCAATTTCCAAATTGGTTCTTTCTATACTGACCATGTCCTCCGATTTCGCTATTACAGAGTTGCCATTATAGACGCTTGTGCCTGGATTCCTATCGGAGAAAATGACCAACACTGACCATGTCCTCCGATTTCGCTATTAGAGAGTTGCCATTGTAGACGCTTGTGCCTGGATTCCTATCGGAGAAAATGACCAACACTGACCATGTCCTCCGATTTCGCTATTACAGAGTTGCCATTGTAGACGCTTGGGCCTGGATTCTTATCGTTGCGCTTGATATTTCAAAAGCCATTTTACAGGGTTTGGCATCAGGCCCTTTTATTGAAAATTAGTGCATTTGGAATTGATGAAATTCTTCTTCTATGAGTTAGAAACTACAACTCGAAATGTTAAAATAAAGTTGTTTTGGAATAAATTCAGCAGTTCCCCAAGGCTCTGTTTTGTCTTCGACACTCCGAAACTTCGAATTTTTATTAATGACCTGCAACTTCTATTCCACATTCCTTTGCCCATGACAGAACTCTCAGCTTTTCATATTTCTTCTCGAATCCATTGAATTCCGACCTCGAAGGCATAATTGAGTCGGGTAATTGCAAAAACGCTTCATGAATGGCACTTGTATCGTCGAAACCGAAAAGCTTTCAATGCTCGGTATGTGTCTTAGTTACGATCTTCCTTGGAACGACCACATAATCGAGGTCACTAAAAACACAGCACAACCCCCAACCTGGAGGGCCAGTTCCAATTTATTAGATACCCCTAGGACACAGGGCCATCAGTATCCCCTACGGTATTGAGCGCTGCCGTTGGCTTTTCGGTTCATCCGCCACCAGCTCTGTTCAAGGGGCATGACTAACCCTTGAAATTCCTAGACAAGCTGTTATCCGAATATGTCGAAGCAGCTTGTCTAGGTTCGCCTGGGACAGCAGACCGGGTATTCATTCCGTGCCATTCTGACCTGGCTGTTTATAGTGTTTCTGTTTTTCGTCGTGTTATCAACACTCGCGCTTATCGTTTAGCAAGTCAAATCCGGTTGGATGAGACCAGTACCCGATGGTTACCACTTGGGGGTATGATGTGTAGTCAGAGTTACAACACTGGGCATTGAGAAGTTAAAGCCAACCAGAGTCTACCCTCGTTCTACAACACCCAACCATCCCCTCGAACGTAGTACTCTTGATAAATCGTTGGTGAAGTGCGGCCAGTGCATCTTACCGTAGTTGAAAGAATGCACTGGCACATACTCCTCCAACGCCACAAGTTCGTTCGGAAGCTGTATAACGGTGGCGAGTCCGTAGGGATCCCTGCCCTACTCGATCGTCCGTAAACAGTTTCGCGGGTACTGACCTACTCTGTTAGTAACTTTCAGTCTTGTGTCTCGCAGTAAAAGATCCAGGAAAGCACCGCTTCTCGGAAACGATGGCCAATCTGTGGCGACAATGTCGATCCTATATTCAACATTGTAGTGGACCATCCAATTGTAAAGATGGTTACCCCAAAGGTTTTGTAATTGATTTCCCCAATCTTTGTTTTTGGCATTTAAATCTCCGGCCAAAAGATAAAAGTTCTCCACTGAGTTCAGTCTTAGAGATTCGAAGAGTTTCTGTTGTAAAAAGTGTAGGCTGAGGTGCTTCCGGTGTATAAGCCGCTAGCCACATACAGTTGCTTCCCTTGTTGGAGAGGAATGCATATGACGCAGGCTTCCAGCAGCCGGATCCGGCGCACTTCACCACTATATATGACTTTATGACTAATAAGATAGCGGCCCTACCCACTTGAGTGTAGTTGGGCCGTTATCTTCTTACGGTATTGTAATTACTATAAGTTATGCTGCTGGCTTAGCTTAGTTTCGCTAGCTATAAGCACATCGGGACTTTGATCTTTAAGCAACTGGAAAAGATTAGCCCTACGTTCGATCCTAATCAGTGAATTTGCATTCACAGCCAGGATCTTTAAGAGTCTCTCTGACAGCATGCCCATTACGATCTTTGATGCGTTAGGCTCGGCAACAAGGAGTAGATATAGTCTACCCTTGACGCCTGCTCCCGTAACTGATTTTGAAGACCGATTAGCTGAATGACCCCCAACGTAGTCAACAAATCCGCATCCTCTGCTGGAGCCTAAGGCACAGGGGTCTCTCTGGCTTCCTTAGGTGGATGCTGTACCGTTTTTCCCTTTCCTGACTCCATTTGGGTGTAGGAAATTTGGGGGTTGACGGACATTTAAGGAGGGAGAACGGCTAGCTGATTCGCCACTACCGTTTGCTTCGCTTTGTTATTGAGTTTTATTTTCTGAAACTTTGGACAGCCCCGATAGTTTGCAGGGTGCCCGCAGTCTCCGCATAGCGCACATTTAAGCAATGTCATATCTTCGATCCGCTCCTTTCTTAACTTACACTCTCCTATGTTGTGGTTCTCTCCACACTTAACAGAGCGTGCCCGCATTTCGCAGTTGGCTGATGCGTGGCTGAACCTTTGGCAACGCATGCATTGAAGCATGCTGTCACCTCTTTTTAATTTTTCCCTGTGCACAACCTGGAAGTTGAGGACTGAGATACTACTCAACTTTTACCAGTTTGCTTTGGGGCGATAGCTCAACAAGAAAGATCTGTAGTTTCTGGTTCTCCCGTCTGGCCTTCACTGTGGTGAATGGCTTTACACCAACTCGAAGACGAGCTCGTCAGTCGCTACTTGTCGGAGTTCATTTAAAAGCGCCTGCGGATACGTTATGGCGTGAGCTATAAAATGTCTCATGTCTCAAGACACCTGTTTTGACAGTTTCTTTCCTTACATACAGAATGTGAGAAGATAATCCCTTGGTTTTAACATTCTATTTAAATAGTTTTGACGTCTGTCATTTGAGTCATCTTCTACGTATTACGTAGAGCTTGTCAGCTTTCATAAGAAAAGCATACAATGTAACCATAGCCTTAAGTATAAATCAAAAATCTATTGAAATACATAAATTTAGAACGGGACAGAACTTTTCCTTATCTTTTATAACAAAAAAAAAAGTTTTCTTAGCAAACATTTACTTCTTTCACAGATCTGCATATTTGGAACGATAGCAAACATCCTCAACATCATTGTACTGACGAAAAAGGACATGGCCAAGGCACCGATAAATAAAATCCTAAAATGGCTGGCAGTCGCTGACGTGTTCGTCATGATCGAATACATTCCGTTCGCAACGTACATGTATGTCATATCGCCCGGTTAGTATTCGAGTCCTTCTAAACACACACCATAGAAGAACTTTTTATATTATTTCCTTTGAGTGTAATTTTAGTGCAAAAATTTTATTTTTGTTCTGCTTTAAAATTTTTCCTTCAGGAGAAAAGGACTTCCGTTACGCGTGGGCTGTCTATTTACTATTTCACATGCATTTCACACAGATCCTTCATACAATATCCATTGGTTTAACGGTCACGTTGGCAATTTGGCGTTACGTTGCTATAAGGTAATGTCACTCTCAGGCTTATATCTCCAGTGCAAATGACAAAGGATAACAATTATCTACACTCGATTTGCTATTTATTTCTATTTCCTTCAAACGATTGGATTTTAAAACGTGTCGACATTTTGTTTTGTTTTTGTATTTTTTTTTTGTAGGCACCCTCATGGACAGTGTGCTACGTTCCTGTTATCCCATTGCTGCGAGTCCATCCTGCTGTCGTTCATCATTTCGCCGATACTATGCTTTCCAACTTATTTCGTATTCAAGGTGAAAGAACGGCATTTTCCTGATAGAGAGGACACCGTTTATCATGTGGACGCTGCTGAAGAAACGGCCTTGTACAGGTAAGAAAATGACACGAGCTCTGGCAACAGTTGAGTCGGGTCACAGGGATGTGATGCGGCAAGGGTTGTTATCCAAATGAGTTTCGGATGCTTTGGTGGTGCAAGTTTATGCAACACAGCTGCTGTTGCGAGATTGTAGGTAAATTAATGCGAAGGCCTGTCATTTCCAAGGATAGCAGTAATTTAATTTAGTCTGCTGTTCTCTTTAACCGTGTCCTTTTGAGGATAAAAATATCAATTTACTTCGAGGATGTGACAAAGTTGTAGGGTTAGGGTAAGGATCTGGAAGTGGGATGAAGTAATTGTTTTTTTTGTGCTGTAGCAAAAAGTAACGGAAAAAGGGACAAAAATGGGCGTTGATACTTTTTCGGGGATCATAATATATTTCTGCTAATGATGTTAAGGGACTCGGCTTGGGATGGGATTTAGAGAGCCGGAACCCGGAATAGACTTACCTACATTAAAAGCAATTCTATTTTTCTGTTCTTGGAATCAAATTGGATGGAGGCTATACCGTGGATGGGGGTTTCTCTTCATATCCGCCTTTAAGGGGTTATTTAATATTTAAGGAAAGGGTACGTGTGGTAATCTTTTTTCACATTTTATAATGTCTGTCGTAAATATGAAGAAGGAAATAAATTGTTCCCTTAGGGGTGGATGTAGAATAATTTGAAACGTCAGAGTTAACTTGGTTTTTGGGACTAAGTCGACTAGGGAAAAACCGTACAAACTCAATGTGTGTTTGTATTGTAAATATGCTTAATAGACTCGTCCCCGTCCATTGGGGTTAAAAAATTAATATCCATACCAGAATTTTTAGCTTAAATTGAGTTAAAATCTCAAAAAGGGTTCTCCCCAAATTGTATTAGACATAAGAAATGACAGAATATAAAACGGTATGCCCACAGACATCATGAAGTGACAAGACGGGGCTGGGAAAATTGTAATTAAGGACGTAGCTTGTTGAATATTGTCCCAGTTCCGTGTGATACCTAAATCTTTGATGGGTATTTATACCCTGAGCAATAAATGGCCCCACACAGATTAGGTGGTGCCTTCAATTATTAAATTTGATGGGTATATTAGGTTAGGTTATATAGGACACTCAGGTGAGTCGTCCGGCTTGCATGGGTCCATGATAATATCCTTTGATTTATTAAAACACACGAACGGATCAAATAGCAGAGAAGCAAGTTAAAAATGCTGGTTTGTTGAGGTCCTTCTTTACAATAGTGGCATTTGCTCCATCCCGATTTAGTGCAAAAGCGAACAATCTTCGGATGTCTGTCAGGTCATTCAGGATGCCGGTTTGTGTAGCCTTTTTTGTATAGAAGAGATATTTGCTTTATCCCGATTTACTGCAAATACAAACCATTTGCGTATATCTATCAGGATCCTTAGGATCCATTTAGTTAGTTGCCTGTCACTGTTGCAGATCGCTGGACAATGAAACATCCTCCTCCAGGATTGCTGAAATTCCTTCATAATTGGTCTGAGCCAGTCAGTTTGATTTTGTTGGAAAATCTTTCCAGCTGATTGTGCCTGATATGACTCTTTCCGCTGTTTTAATGAATGCAAGCTAATAGCTTGACTCTTTTACCACAGGTCAGGCTTACAAGTGTTACCTTTAGCTGACAGTTATTGCTTCCTTTTATGTATGCTTGGGTATTAAAAGTTTAACGGCTGACAAGGGGTTAACCCTACCACTTTTAAAACAAGTGTAGGACGATCCTTGTTTAGCTTACTCCATTCCAATGATGTCATTATGTCATGGCACCTATATACTCTGCCCTTTGCTCTGGTTACAAAAAGCCTTTCGATCAAGGGGGCAAGGTCCAACTATACCCATGATTTTACAATATTGGAGCTTAAATGACTGCTGGACTAAACATGTTTATTAAGAAATATAACCATACCCCAGCTGTTGTAGCAGTTTCATGTATGACTGAGATCTCTGTAGTAGATTCCAGAGCCTACTCCGATTTGCATAACCAAACTTAACCATGTGAAATCGGCTTTTGCTTTACAAGGTTAAGAGAAATTACAAAGCTTACAGGTCTGTACTCTGCGTGTCTAAGTTTAATACAGGGTGTCGGCCGGGAATGTTTACTACTTTGTTTTGCCGCCATTTTGGCAAACATTAGCCTTGACAGACACGTGGCAAATTTATTATGGAAAAATATTCGAAACATTTGATCAAAATCAATCATAGATTAGGTACTGTGAAGATGAGAAAGTTACGTGAAATTTTTGGGAGAAACAACGTGCCAACAAAACGCACTATTTATCGTATAGTGAATGATTTCAGAGAAAGAGGGTCTGTAGGTGATAGGCCCAAGCATCAACCATAACGTACTGCAAGATCGGCTTAAAACATTGCTGCTGCTCAAGGAAGTGCTTAAAACAATCCATCAACCGTAATTCGACGCCGTGCTCAGGAGCTTGGTCTTCAAAGAACAACTTTGGCCACAATTTTGCACAAGGATTTGCATTTGTTTTCATTTATGATTCAGCTAAAATTATTCATCAGTCACCTTTGCATCCATTAAAAGTTACAGTCTGGTGTGCAATTTTGGAATCATTGGACCTTACTTCTTTGAAAATGAAAACGGCGTAACGGTAACTGTGAATGGGGAGCGATATCGTGATATGATTGAAAACTTTTTGCACCACAACTGCATGCCTTGGGCTTGATTAACATGTGGTATCAATCAGACGGTGCCACATCGCATACAGCCAGGATTACAATGGAATTTCTGCGAGACCTCTTTCCAAAACAATTCAAGAAATGGTGATGTTGATTGGCCTCCACGGTCGCCTGAGTTGACTGCTCCGGACTTCTTTTTGTGGTGATTTCTGAAAAGCAAGGTTTATGCAAACAAACCAGAAACGCTGGAGCAACTCAAACAAAATATTCGTGATGAAATTAATGAAATACCGCGTGAAATGTGTGTGAGAATGTAATGAAAAATGTGCTCAAAAGGGCTCGCATTTTTGAGAATAACAGAGGCGGACATTTACCTGATATTGTTTTCCATACATAATTGCCGACATTAAATAAAACATTTATCGATGTAAGATCCATTTTCTGTCATTTAATCAAAAATTATAAACAAACGAAGTAGTATACCTTCCCGGCGGACAGCCTGTACTTAACATCTTGATCCGAGAAAGTGTTTATAAAGTAAAAATTTTGTCTGATTGATTCTCAGATAAAATCTGTACTGACCTCATGGTTATCGGCATTGTTATCTTTTTTTTTGTTCCCGAACATCCGAATGGAGAGGCAGTCCAAAAGAAGCAAGCTCTCTTGCAAGTCCGCGACTTTGTAGCTTACGACGGTTTTCCGGCGCGATGTTTGTTACTGATTCGTCTGATCGCCCTTCTTGCATTTATCCTACTACTACTGCCTAGTGCCGAGACTAAAGAGATCGAGTCTGCGGCCCCCGTATGGGTCTTACGGTCCTGTTGAGACAAGTTTCATTGCTGGTGTGTACGGATTCCATCATAGCGTTCGATTTATCCAAATCTCTTTCCGTGACTGTGGTCATTGCTGTCGGCTTGTCCACAAGCGATTGCCCCCCAGGGTTGCCAGCTCAGAATAGCTTAAGCTTAGTGCCGGTTTTGGAATGGGTCAGGTCTGGTCAGGCTCCGAAGGCAGCGTGCAGGAGGTAGTAAATGTCCTCCTTGAAAAGTTCTTTAGTCTCATCGGCAGAGGCGTGTGCACATATAAGGCTGATGTTGCTGAACGTTGCTCTGATGCCGATCATAGCCAGGCGATCATTTATAGCCTATTTTTCTAAACTAATGATGCAACATTTGGCTTTGTATTACTGATACCGTAAAACGTATTTCCTGGATCACGGTAATGTCTGTTCTATACTGCTCGAGTACAGAACCCTTGAGCTCTATAGGCAAAGAAAAAGGGAAGAACACCGGCCTTTCAGAAAGAAGGCCAATCAGAAAGAAAAGCGCGCGATCGAGGATAAAGAGAGGTGCCACTCCAGTAACGATTTTCGCAAGTCTTACCAAAGTGTAAAACGTCAAAGCTTAAGACATAAAAGGCTCGCAATCAATGCTGAGGGTATGAAGGAACCTCTTCTGCTGACATTCCGCTGTCAGGCAGAACGAACCATTCAACATTGGCAACAGCGAAAACTGCCAACCACCCGATCTGAGTGAAGTGAGGATAGCAATACCTCAACTAAAGCTGCCGTAAATGAAGGCTGTCATTGAAATCATTGGCAGGACTCAACGTGATGTCATAGCCACGTTTGATTGTATATAGAAGAAAGCGTCAAAAATTGGTTTAGCAGTAAATGAGGGCAAGACTGAGTATATGCTGTCAACACGAAAGGACACACAACATCGACGAATTGGGCAGAACGTCACCATTGATAGATATAACTTTGAGGAAGGGCGGGACTTAGTCTACCTCGGCTCCGCTATTAACTCTGACAAAAACATATCGTCAGAAATTAAACGAAGAATTACTCTTGCCGACCGCTGTTTTTTTGGGCTAAGAAGGCTATTCAATAGTAAAGCCCTCACTCGAACTACTAAGACTTAGAGATTTTATATAAAACCCTGATCATCCCAGTCCTGCTCTACGGCGCTGAAGTGTGGACCATATGAAAGGCGGATGAAGAAATCCTTAGTCGATTGGAGACGGCAATTCTTCGAAAAATTTTCGGGCCCGTTTGCGTTGACTGGCTATGGAGACGAAGATTCAACCAAGACCTATACGAGCTGTACAGGGATATGCCCCTGGTCAAAAAACTCCGCATTGGACGTTTAAGATGGCTAGGACATGTAGAACGATGGACACATACCCCGGTTCGCAGAGCCTTCGATTCCCAGCCAGACGTGCGTCCGTCGACGCAGTAGAGGAATACTTCGCCTTAAGTGGCGCGTACAAATCGAAACCGACATCAACCAACTGGAGTCCGTTAGCTAAGGACCGGGCTAATTGAAGAGGCATGTTGGTTGAGGTCCAGGTTCATTCCGGACTGTAACGCCACTTGAGTAAGTAAGTTAGTACAAGTAGAAAGTACAAGTAAGTACAAGTGTGCAACTAGCTGCCTTTAGCTAAGGACCGGGCTTATTGAAGAGGCATGTTGGTTGAGGTCCAGGTTCATTCCGGACTGTAACGCCACTTTAGCAAGTGAGCGAGTAATATTATTTTAATTTCTTTGTAAGGTGGCTTCTGAAGGCTTCTTTCCTGACTCAAGAATTTTATCTGTGAATAATATTTTCAAAATGAAATGGCTCTGCTAAATCATCGAATATGCATCTCCTTGTCGGACATTGTCATATATTCTATTGGTCTTCAATTTTGACATTCTCTTAACCGAAAAGCCTCAGTTGTCGATAATGGAAGATAATTCCAACATCCTATCCCCAAAAAGGGCAAGGACAAAACAAACCCAGCTAATCTTCGGTCAATAAGCCTTCTGCCGAATGTAAGCAAGGTATTTGAGAAAAATGTCAATAGGGCTCTGCTTAAGTGGGTCGAGGAAAACAAAATTATTCCGGAAAATCAGTTTGGTTTTCGAGCGAGGCATGACACCATTCATGCCGCGTCGAAACTAGTGTCCGACATCCAATGGAATAAGTCAAAAAAACAATGCACAGGGGCCTGTCTGGTTGACTTTGAGAAGGCCTTCGACACCGTATGGTTAGAGGGGCTTTTCTACAAGCTGACCAGACTGGGCATGCGTAAACCCATGCTATATATGATTTATGAAATGCTTATGGGAAAGAAGTTCGTTGTCAAATGTGGCAACGTAACTTCGAGTAAGGTCTTTGAAATTAAAAACGGTTTACAACAGGGGGCGGTGAACTCCCCGATATTGTTTAACATTTATACAAGTGATCTTGTAGGTTCTCTCAGTCACGCTATAGCGTACGCAGATGATCTAGTGGCGTACAGATCAGGTCCGAAAATCGAGGTCATCAACATACTTTTGCAACGTGACTTCGATCACATTAAGGGATATTGCGATGATTGGAAATTGAGGATCAATTTCCAAAAAACCGAAACAATTCTGTTCAGGACCCCAGTGCAGAGGGCTTCTTACGATACCAGAAAAAACTGGAAAAAATTGAGTATCATGGGACAGCATGGACAGCCGTTGGCGGTGAGAAGTGAAGTCAAATACCTTGGCATCTGGCTTGACAAGTTTCTGTATTTTAATAAAAATGTGGATGCTTGTCTGGCCAGGGCTAGGGGGGCTTATGCTCTGACAAGAAGATTGTTTCATAGCAGTCAACTTGATCCAAGGGTGAAAGTCATTTGCTACATGGCCCTCATAAGGCCGATCATCGCTTACGGTTGTCCCGTGTGGTTCAATGTATCACCATCCTACATGGAAAGGATACGGCTGTTTGAGAGGCGTTGTCTCCGATCCTGCTTAGGATTGTACCGAACGCCGGACTCCGAGTACATAAAATATTATCGCAACGAGGCTCTATACAATGGGGCTCAGTTGAATAGAATTGACAATTTCCTAATTAAGGTGACCCGAAGGCACGCTTCAAGGGCGATGAGTAGCGACAACAGCCTGATATTCGGGGCTTATTACCCCAATGAAATGTAGATGGAGAGTGCGCTCATGTCCGGCTTTATTCCACCAGAGGCATTCATTTATATCGATTCGTTAGGGTTAATACAAGACAGGAACGGTATCCCGGTTTTATACCATCGCTACCGTGACGCGCGGGACAAGCGACTAGTCCGCGATGGGTACGTCGACAATGCTCCGGAGCTCCTCCGCTTTAGCACGGCGGTATCGGATCGCGATAGGACCGACGCTGAAAAGCAGCGCACCGAGTTTTGGTGGCTAAACGAGGAAAGTATTTCTGCAGTTCCTCAGGTCTTTGCGGACTTTTAGTCCACTCCTTAGTAATTAAGTAAATTAAATTTAGGTACAAGGTCTGGGGCTGGGCTTATGCACCATATTTTATTTAATATGGTTGCATAAATGCTTGCTGGACCCAATGACGCAATCGGGATGGCAAACCCTCGCGGCATATGCAACGAGTGCTTGCCACCCCGATTATAATTAAGTTAGGTTTAAGTAGTTAAGTAGTCTTAAGTAGTGTTAGTTAGGTTTTACTAGTATTAAGTAGTTTAAGTTAGTTTTAGTCTAGATTAAGTTTTTATATAAAACAAAAAAAATGGTTACTGTTCAAAGTTTTAATTTTTTCTTTGAAAAAACAATTAAATGTCTTTATATTAATAATAAGAAACAAATGACAAATTTAGGCTGAAAAGCAAAAGAAAAATGTTAGTTATAAGCTTACAGCGCCCGCTATGGGCCGATAAGTTAGATTAAGTAGATATGTTATTGATAAGTTAGATTTAAGCATTTTTGTCTAGTATTAAGTTAATATTTTAAGTAAATAAAAAATGAATTAAAAAGTAAAAAAAAAAAAATAATTCCAAGCTTTTGTTCATATACACATTCAATCTTGTAGTTACAAAATTGGATTGTGTACTCCATTGTCATATGATGACAATGAGGTGCACTAATACTATGGGGAACTTTATGCATCACTGAAGTCAGTGAAAGCAGCAATTTCAATTGAGACATATCTTGTTGTTACTCACGGAACACCACATTCGATTATGCATATCTCTATCTCCTGCATTGTCTTACAAAATCCAATAACCAACTGAATTTATCAAGCTCTTAATTTAAGCAGATTTGATTATATTCCCCTGGTTCTCATAAACTAGCAATCCCCATTTTCCTTTCAGGTTCAACTTTTGGGTACACTCTGTGATAATAAAACTACTACCCTGCTGCGTTCTAACTGTCATCAGCTTTATCCTCGTCCGAGTCCTTTGTGATGCTTCAAAGCGAAAAATGAAACTGAAAGAGTATAACAATCCAAACAAGGGTTCCCACCTAAACGGGAATGGAAATCGGTAAGTGACCAAAATTCTCCACACCTCGATCGCACCCATCCAATTCATAAACATCAATCCCTTCCTTGACAGGCCAAAATGTGATCGTCGTACAGACCGAACAACTATGCTCCTGGTTGCCGTCCTAATGCTTTTTCTTGTAACAGAGTTCCCACAAGGAATCCTTGGCCTTCTAAGTGGAATTCTACAAAAATGTTTTTTTGTGCGTTGCTATGGACTGTTTGGTGAGGTTATGGATCTACTGGCTCTTATAAACGCGGCAATTGGTTTCGTCCTCTACGGCTTAATGTCAAAACAATTTCGCACAACATTTAAATCCTTGTTTTTCAAAAAAGGATTTTCAGGTGGCACCGAAATGACCCGCATGACAAGAGTGACAACGACGTGTGTTTGACTAAAATTACCTAAATTCTGCTTGTATATGTAAAATCAAAAATTTTGTTTACTTGTAAAGTCTTAAAAATAAATTCAATTATATATTTAATAAAAAAAAACAAGTATACCATTTTAATTTTTATCCAAAAATTTCTATAACTATCCACTTTAAAATTTTTAAATGAAACGATACAATATAGCTTATAAGAAAAAAAAAACAAAAGTGCCATTGTATAGGGAAATTTATTTTTTTATTCAAAAGAAAATAAGTTTTCAAAAACAATTTTAGAATTTAAATTTAGTAATTATAGCAAAAAACAAAATTAAACTACATGTACATAAGTATATATGTAGAAATATTTTATATTGATCATGACAGGTGGTAAGCTTATTGCTATTTAAACAAATTATTCGATTTCTTAGAAATAAGAGTTTTTGCATTAACAACGAAATAATTGTTTGATTTTTCTTAATTTTAAAAAAATTCTTCAACAAACAGTTTTAATTTTAAATGAAAAAGTATTCTGGCCAATATACATTTTGAAGAGCCCCAAAAATGTGTATTGTAAGAGAAATACTTTGGAATACTAATATTTTTTGTTAAATACAACGATGCGCATGCATATAAAATAAAATGTAAAATATTTAATTTTTTTTTAAATTGTTAAATAAGCATTAATTACAAAAAAAACATTAATACAAGTTTTTTTTAAATGAATTTTAACTAAATACTATGAGTTATATTTTTACTAAATAAAATGTTGTTAACAAATATTTTGAAGATTTTTTTTTATTTAATTGTGACATAAGTTACTCGACTTCTAGAATGGTGGTCTTAAATGGATCAGTGCAATGTGAATGAGAAAGGGACGTGATATTTGAGGGTTTGACTTTTTGAAGTGCCAATGTTACATTATTCAGGGTGGCCCAACAATTATTTTGCCTGTGTAGACATAGGTTAGGTTAGGCAAGAGTGTCTGCCAGCGATTAACCAGCAATCTTTGACCAGGTTTTGGTCCATTGTGACATGGAGTTCATCCATTCTTTTAGTTACCTGAAAACCAATCTCAGGTATTAGTGAAACGGAAGATGATTCTCGCTTCCGTTTTTTTTTTTCAAATCGCTAAGATTTTGAAAAAAGTAAGTTGCAAGATGAAGTTTCCTTTTGTTTGTTAAAACCGGGCAGTTACATAGAAGATGAAGTATTGTTTCTTCTTCCTCTTTGTCAATACAGCTCCTGCTAAAGTAGTTCGAATGAAAGCCTATCCTTTCTGCGTTCCTATCTATGTTGGCGCTAATGTATGGTCTAGCGAGCGATATAAGTCACTTGGATCTTCTTAAGCCCAGATTTGGTCAAATTTGTTTGTTTATTTGACACGTCGATCTACAAAAAGAGTTGTTTAGAGAGTAACAGCGCCAACTACAGAGGCATGAGTCTCCTCAACATCGCCTACAAGATCTATCTGCTGTAATATGTAAACGCCTGAAAGCGTTTACAAACAACCTGAACTCTCTTATCAGTGTGGTTGTAGGCCAGGAAAGTCCACAACCGATCAAGTCTTAACACTTCGGTAGATTCTTTAAAAAAAAACAAGAAGTCCAAATCGATACCCAGCACCTATTCATCGATTTCAAAACGCATACGACAAAATTTATTGAGACGAACTGTAGAGAGCCATTTCTAGTTTTGGTATACCGCCCAAATGTGTGGGACGACGATGGAGGATCCTCGCTGCTCCATCAGGGTCGGAAACGACCTCACCGACACATTCGATACTAAAAAAGATTTAAGCAAGACGATGCGCTGTCATGTGGCTTCTTCAAGTTGATTCTGGAGAGGATTGTGCTAAACTCCCGAGCTAACACCACAATTTTCCAAAAATCGGTGCAACTAACGGGTGATTTTTAAGGCGTAGTTTATTCAAAGATCGAATAAAACACTCAAATTTGCATCAAATATAAAAAAACTTTTATTGTAATCAATAAAATAGAATTTGCCATTTTTTTAAAGACAACTTCATGTAAATGTTGTGTGCGGCTCCGTTTCAAATGGTCCATTCGGAAGGACCAATTTCGCGTCAATTTTTCGAGCATTTTGGCCAGTATTCCACGAATCACGCGTGTTACATTACCCTGTAAGTCTTAAATCGTGTTCGGCCTATCCACATAGACTAACGACTTTTCATAACCCCACAAAAAATAATCAGGAGGCGTAAATCGTATGATCTTGGCGTCCAACTCACAGGGAGAGACAAGCTGCTCACCAAGTTCATCCTAAAACATTTCCATTCTTTCACGAGCTGTGTGGCATGTGGCACACATGATGAAACCACATGTCAATCAAGTTCAACTCAGCCAACTGGGGGAAAAAAATGGCCTATCATGGCTCGATATCGTTCGCCGTTGACCGTAACGCTTCTTCAACGATTGTCCTTGAAGAAAAATTCACAGAGCACGAATTTTTATTATAAATTTCAATAATTTTCAACCGTTGCTCGTTTGTAAGTCTTTCCATGTTTAAATGGCAGAGTACACTGAAAAGTTTTCACTTTAACAGCTGACGTTTGGACGCCATTACTAACCAGTGCTGCCAACCTGAAAAAACTTAACTCTTAAAAAAATCACCCGTTACTAACATACGCCGAGGATATTGACATCATTGGTAGGACTCAACGTGATGTCATAGCTACATTTGCTAGTATAAATAAAGAGGCGGCAGAAATGGGCTTAGCAATAAATGAGGCCAAGACTAAGTATATGCTGTCAACAGGAAAGGACACACAACATCGACGAATTGGACAGAACGTCACCACTAATAGATATAACTTTTGGTTATGACGGAACTTTGTCTACCTCGGCTCCGTTATTAACTCTGACAACATGTCATCCGAAATTAAACGAAGAATTACTCTTGCAAGCCGCCGTTTCCTCTGGTTCACAGGTAGTTTAGTATTACTAAGGATATCCTATTTAAGGCCCTGATCATCCTGCTCTACGGTGCTGAAGCATGGACCGTATCAAAAGCGGATGAAGAAATCCTTTGTTGTTTCGAGAGAAAAATTCTTCGAAAAATCTTCGGTCCGAAGATTCAACCAAGAATTATACGAGCTGTGCAGCGACATGCACCTGGTCGAAAAATTCCAAATCGGACGTTTAAGATGGCTAGGAAATGTAGAACGAATGGACACCAATACTCCGGCTCGCTGGGTCTTCGATTCCCAGTCAGACGTCGGACGCAGTAGTGGAAGACCTCGCCTTAAGTCGCGCGCACAAGTAGAAACCGACCCCAACAAACTTGGAGTGCGGAACTGGCTAAGGACCGGGCTAATTGAAGATGCATGTTGGTTGAGGTCTAGGTTCATTCCGGACTGTAGCGCTACTTAAGTAAGTAAGTATTTGACACGTCATGCGAAGGCTTCATCTGAGATTTGACTTGCTTTTAGCATGCTGCGCTAGTAAACTTTAGCGCGTAGCTATAGGAATAGCTAGTGCACCAATGTTGGGTAAGACTGGTAATTTAGTTCAATGTCTGGCGAGTTCATCAGCCTTACAGCTCCATGGAATGCCAGGCACCCGCATAGGTGAATGAATGTTTAACTGCTTTGATTTGGTGGAGCCTTGGCTGTCTGAGAAGATGCTAATATCATTCGCCGAGATTACATTGTTTCATTCTTTTCAGCCAATATAATATTCCGCAGCCTTGTACCTTGAAACTATCCGCAAATTTATGATCAAAAGTCGTTATATACGCTCACCAGCCAGTATAAAAATGACATCACAAAGGACGGTTTTGTCGTGCTGGGGATTTTCACACCAAGGTAGAATGAGAGGACATTTTTAGATGGGCCATCAGAAAACATAGCCCACACAATAGTAGGTCTAACGCTCATTTAGGCTTAAGAAAAAATAAAAAACATAGTTTTGGTGCAACAGGCTAGTTAATACCTACCCAGGACCGAGCTTTTCACAACCTAACATGTGTGCGTGTGTACTTTTTGCATAATGGCGGGAAATTCTGTCTTATGCCGCCTCCGAATGGCTAAGTTGAGATAAGCTTTTCTTAAAAATTGATACTACTCCAATGATTGGTGAGCTCATCACGAAAGGAGGGCCAGTGGAAAATCATTTAGGTGTTGCTACGGCTGGAAATCGTAGCCAGACCTTCCGCGCGGCTTAAGAAGGCTGCCGGAAAAACGGACCTCCTCCTGATCTATGAAAGTTTACCAACCAACTGATTTCCTAGCCACGTCCAATTCGGAGTTTTTTTTAGCTAGAGGTATCTAGGGTGTGGCTTTACAGCTCGTATAGTTCTTGGTTGAATCTCGTTTCCATATCCCGTAAACGCAAACGGGACCGAAGAGTTTTTGAAGAATTTTTCGCTTAAAACAACCAAGGATTTCTTCATCCACTTTTGATACAGTCCAGGTTTCACTTCGTAGTGGGATGTGGGATGATCAGAGTCTTGTATAGGATCTCCTGAGTAGTTGGAGTGAGGGCTTTACTACTGAATTGCCTTCTTAGTCCGAAGAAACAGTGGTTGGCAAGAAACATTTTTTGTTTAATTTCTGAAATTAATCTGCCAAATGTGACGTTTAGTCCAATTCGTCAATGTTGTGTGTCTTTTCGAGTTGACAGCAGAAACCTCATTAGCAGCTCAGCCCATTTTTGCCGCTTCTTTCTCTATAATAGAAAATGCGGCTTGGAAACCGCTGATAGGTGGTGAATATCGATATGGACTTCTTTGGTTTATTTTTCCAGGATCTGTCGAAGTATAAGGATTTGATCAGTTGTGGACTTTCCTGACATTAAACCACACTAATTGGGGCCGATCTTGTTGTTTGTAAACGATTTCAGGCGTTCACATACCACAGAATATAAGATCTTGTAGGCCATGTTGAGAAAACGTATACGTATGTAGTTGCGCAGGTCAGAGAGTTCCCTATTTTGTGGATCGATGCTGAGGTTCCATTCTTCAGGCATACTCTTATCCGACTAAATTTTGCTTCAGATTCGGTGAATGTTACTTACCAAATCAAGACCGCCATTCCAGCAGCCTGCTTAAGCATAAGTTTGGATATTTCTATTCTCACTTCACTTAGTCCGGTAGTTGGTAGTTTTCGCTGTCTTCACCAATCTTAAATGGTTCTTCCTGCCTGACAGTGGGAGATTGTTCGTCATCGCCGCTTAACAGTCTGCAGAAGTATAATAGTTCTCGACGAGATTCTGTTCAAGCGTCTATTCCTGCCTTTAGCGTTTTACACTTTGGTAATACTTGCAAATATCATTTCTGCAGAGGCCTTTAACCGTTAGAAACAAAACTTAATCAAAATCTATAGGTGTGGTCTAGGAAACGACACGCACATAGACCAAGATCACTGTAAAAACCGAATAACTCCAAATCAAAACCTCCTTTCTGTTGAGTGATTTAAAAGCTTTATGCGATAGGATTGTAAGGGCTAAGGACTCTGTTTTAGAAAGAGGTACTTCACAATCGATCTCTAATTTAGGGATATTGTCAGAAACAGAAAGGCAATCGCTCTTTTCGGGGTGAAAAAGCCACCAACCGTAATGAGGTCTTTACTCGATTTTTTTTAAGGTAATTCTACCAACCTTTGGCTTTACTCCGAATTATCGAATTAAAGGCGAACGAAACAGAAATACTTAGTCATTTTAAGCAAACAATTATTTGAACACTCATAGGTCCCGTTTGCTTGATTGGCTCTGGTGATTCAGCAATTAACTCTCAGGACTGTATATGGAAATCGTCTTGTTTCTGTATAAGGATATTAAGATTGGGCTAGTAAATGTAGAGCAAATAAGCATTGGCATTAAAAGTCTTCCATCCCAGCCAGATTAATAAGACCCTGCAGACCAACATAAATCATGGAGCTTAGGAGACTTGGCTAGCTAAAGATGCTTTGACAAGTAAGTAAGTTTCTCACATGCGTTCTTACACCCT
Organism: Rhingia rostrata; assembly: GCA_949824845.1. Taxonomy (NCBI): domain Eukaryota; kingdom Metazoa; phylum Arthropoda; class Insecta; order Diptera; family Syrphidae; genus Rhingia; species Rhingia rostrata. The sequence goes on from OX463758.1 coordinate 71,887,661, forward strand.
GCTTTGCTAAACTACTGCTTCTATTTCTTCTTAAAATATTAGTTGTACCTAAGGCAATATTTTCCAAATATTTTCTTTGCTTATTTCCATTAAACCAAATATAAGGTCTAATTTTAGAAACGTCACACCGCCATCAAAACATTCAAATTCTCTTTTTAATTTTAATTTTATTCTGAATAAATATATACTAACGGAATAACTTTTTTTTTACTGTATTTTCTGTTAAATATAATTCTAAACATTTCTACTGCTCAAGCATTCTTTTCGCTATCGTTTGGCGAGATATTTTCCCCATCACCCCCTGGCATCTCCACCACTGTATTCACATCAAATGGCATTTCCCGTTCAGCAAACTGGATTGCATCACTTTCGTTCCAAGAGATTTGTAGTAAAGATTTCAATTTTGTCGCCTGAAATTTGTACTAAAAATGCAAAATATTCAGCAATCAATTTTGGCTACCAAAGGATCCTTCACACAAAGAAAATATATTCATCTACAAAGAGGACTTTTACAAAATCCAATTGAACATCAACACAAACATCTAGAATTTCAATTCCAATCTCCAATCGAGTACTGCCACTGTAACTTTCTAAATATAGTACGACTTACATCCGTTGGCAGTATTAAATCCTGTGAATCCTTTAAAAAATTATTAAAGCTCTCCGTGGCGAGTTCCAGTTTTCCAACTTCATAGCAAAAGACGGCAAAATTTAAGCAAACCAAAGGATTACGTGACACCGAGGGGCTTTTCGATAAAAGAACCGACCTCTCGAATGCAGTGAATGCATTTTCATGATCTTCGAGTTTCCTTAGGCAGACTGCAAGTAGAGAAAGGATGTGTTGGATTATCTCTTACACAAGGGGTGATCACTTACTTCCTAAAAGCATGTAACACTCCGCGCTGTCCTTACGCAAATTAATCGCTGCGGCGAGAGTATGAAATGCACTCGCATACTGCTGAGCTGAGGTTGAAAAAAAAGGTGAAGGTTAAGGAAAATTTGATTTATTATCCTAGAGGCATTTTATGTCCACGTAAAAGGATAGGTGAGTGTAGAGTTATGTATATGTTGCTGCGGGCTTGTGACAGTTGGATTTAATTTATCCCAAAAGGATGTGGACACATTCATTCAACAGTTGACTAGTGTCAAGTGAGAAATATTCCCCAAGGACACTTGGCATAACGAAAGGGTCTGCGTGTGAACATTCAAAAATCTAAATATAGAGTGTAATCTTGGGAATGTTATATCCCAGCATAACGTTGTGTGAAGATTTAATAATGAAGAGGAACTCACTTTAGGATGTGAGATACTTTATGTGGCACATTACACCTACAAGCTGAATAAGCATGAATTCGTCTCCAACCAACAGGAACTTTTATGAAATAAAGGTCTTCCTGATTATTCTAAGCAAATTTTCACAAACAAATGAAAGGAACTTTCATCCGCTAGACCTTTAACAAACTGAAGGGTCTTCCAATACAGACGTCCGAACTTTGACATTTATCAACGGCCATATTGTTGAAGCTACAGCTTTCAAATCGGCTGTCATTTAATCAGCCTGATTTGTCAAACTACCATAAAGTGGGTGTTCAGTTCGGACAGCGTTACGCGCACTTTGCCCATTTTACGGTCGACATAATAGTTTTACCGAGAAGACTAATCGCAGTGTGGTGGATAAATTTGAGTCCACTGGTTCAGTAACCGTCAACGTCAACCATCAACGAAATGCAAGATCTGACAAAAGCATCGCCAATGTCTGTGAGGGTGTGTAAAATAATCCGAGGCAGTCAATTTCGTGTCACTCACAATAACTCGGGCTTTCGCAGACCACATATTGGCGAATTTCGCGTCGTGACTTGAGCCTGCAAGTCCACAGGAAGTGCTTCGTAGAAAAGAAGAAGAAAGAAAGAAACGCAGAGGGAGAGAGACACACGCCAATACAACAACACCCAGTCGCGTGTAAAATCTCTCCTCTCTCTCGAGAACGGATGTCGGAAAAGAGCGGACTTCACGTTGGACGCCTTAGTGACTCGGACGTTTCCAGAGCGTACAAAAAAAAAACAGAGTCAACATCCAGTGGATACGGTATCGCAATATCATCAAAGAAGTAAACAAACCACCACAGGCTCCCAGCTGTTCCCGAAAAGATGTCCGTGGTATGATATTTGCAAGTACCAGAAAGAGAAGACAAAAAAGGGCGTATGAAAAAAAGAGAACACGTGAGTCTCGCGAAAAGGAGAACATCCGTCAATTCTACATGAAACCCAAACAGCTTGAAGCTGACTTTAAAGTAGGAACGCAGGCTTACTAAATAATAATTACAACGTATTCACTGATTTACAGAGAATTGTGGATTTATGCAGGCAGCATTTCCATCAGCTGCTCAATAGGCAGAGTGAGTAAGGGTGACAGTTCAAGAAATCGCCATACCTCCAATCAACGAAGAGGTAATGCCCCCTCCCAGTATTTCAGAAGTTAGAGCAGCCATCGAAAAACTTAAGAACAACCAGCTAGCCGGATCTGATGGTTTACCATTAGAACTCTTCAAACCATGAACATAGTCTGGATGGATAGAGGCATGCCCGATGACTGTAACAGATCCATAATGCATCATCTACAAAAAGGGCGATTCCACGACTGGCACCACAAAACTAAAAAAGCTGCAAAGAACACCCAGTATAGGCACCACGGACGTACTAAGGTCGGCACCAACGGATGCCCTTACTGTGCTATTGCATCTCTTACCTCTCGACCTACCACATTAAAGATACCGCTTTACGCAGCTCAGTGCGAGTCTAAGAGGCAGGATGCTGGATTGCAAGGCCGTATGGTCTTTTTTTCAACAGACTACACAACAGCTATACTAAGCTTTAAGAAAGGCTTCCACATAGGATTTCCTACCAGATCCAAAGCTCAGTGGAAGAGAAACGAAGTAGTAAGAGATTTCGATGCGGTCGTCTAAACTGACGGACTTAAGATGAACTGTGGTGTGGGGTGATTGTGAGTAGACTTTGACTCGAAATCACCGAAAATATCAGTTTCATATCGCTACTGGGGCGTGACACGAAGGAAAAGCTAAATATTGCTTTTGTCATAGATAGTCAAGCGGCCATAAACGACTTCAACTCGGCTACAATCCTTCAAACTGGTACAGGAATGCCGAAATGAATTTGCCCACCTTGGCGAACGATTCAGGGTCACACTTCTCTGGGTTCCAGGGCACAGTGACATTGAAGGAAACGAGCGTGCAGACGAGCTGGACAGGCAAGGCTCAGCTCTTCACGGCTCACTTGCGGCAAGGGTCCGTATCCCGCTAGGCGCGTTTAAGGGAAAGATACACTCATACTTCCTAAAGAAGGCCGACTCCAAATGATGAAGGCTAACAAATTGCGTAATATCGAGGACGATATGGCCCTTCTACCACAAAAACAGAACAAACGATATACTAAATAGAGCCCCCGCCCAGATATCGCAAGAATTACGGCGATAATCACGAGGCTCTGGTCAATTGGAAACCATGCCGCCAAACTGGTGATCCCATAAAACCCTCAATGACGCAGTTGCGGGTTCGCTAAAATTGTTTAATAGGCGGGTGGAATCATCGGCACGTATTTCTTTAAGGACGCTGCCTGCCAGAATGTTACCGTGAATGCCATGGTTCGGTTCGCCAAAATTGTTTGATGGGCGGATGGAATCATAGGCACTGCCTGCCAGAATGTTACCGTCAATGGAGAGCGATATAGAAACATGATTTATGAATTCTTCGTTCCTCAGTTGAATGACATTGACGCGATGGCTTTGGTTTCAACAAGATGGCGCAACATGACGCAGGCGCATGGGACCATCAATTTATTAATGGACCTGGGAACTGACCACCGCGATCCTGTGATCTCACACATTTAGATTACTTTTTGGGGTTATATGTAAATGAAATCTACGTCGATAACACAGAGACGTTGGACGATTTCGATGTCAACATTCGCCATGTTGTATACGCCCCAGTTGCTCGATAAAGTTGGACTCTCCGCTTCATTCGGCTAGCCGTGGGGTGCCTATGCTCGAAATCATATCTGATATTAATTGCCTAAAGTTGTCTATTTAATAAACACAACTACGAAATATTTAGATTGTATCCGCCGGTAATCCGTCACCTGTCAGTACATCTATTGCTTTCGACAAATGTGAACCGCTTTTGGAAATGTAAAAACACGAATCAGCAATTAAAAGCGATTCTCACCTTCAAGTTAAGGAACAAGCGATCGTGGTTGGCAGAACACTAGGAATGAAAGACTGGAAGCATCCTGCCCTGCTCGAAGAGAACGGAAGCCTTCCTTGTTTCAGACAGAGACTCTCAACGCTCTATGAGTTGGAAAAGTAAAGTATGTGCCGGTAATGTCAGATCAAGTTTTAATATTAAAGATGGAAAAGGTTCTTCGACAGCTTACATGTGTTTCTGTTTATTTTGACACTTGTCACAGTAGTTTTTCCTTTCTTTTATAAACCGTTTATAGCATATTCCAACGCATGACAGAAATATAACTTGCAAACACAAATGAAGGTAGAATCTAGGCTTAAGGTCCTTTATTGAGTCTTGCTGGACAGTTTTATGATGGTGTCACTATTTTCATCTGGATATATAAATTGCCTACATGTGATTTCTTCCCCTAGTTGTCTCATACAGCTAGCTTGAAAGAATTGTCCCACCCCTGAATCGATCTATTGCAAATGCAAACTGACACAGGACCTTAGATCAATCTAATATATTACATGATACCACGTCCCACTTTCCCTTTCAAAAGGTGATTTGTAATGATTGAAGTACATAATGGCACTTCACAGTACAGCAGAGAAAATCACAAACCCAATGGTCCGTTGATATTCCAATTGAAATCCCGATTCAGACTCTCTCTCTCTCTCTTGTACGTGCACCCATCGGAAATGATAAACACAAGGACCAAACGACAACTCACCTGATATATAAATCAAACTCAGATTGTATAGTGAATTGTAATTCAAAGGTGACAGCCAAACAGATTTTCGAAGACACGATATTGCCTGCAATAAAGAAAAAGATTGAACAAGATTTATCGACGTCAGAAAAAACAATCCCCCTTCCAAGGGTGAATTCGATTCGTCGACCCAGAATTGTAACATCAAATCAATATCATTACTCGAACCAGCTCCAAATGACCTACATCCTTGTGCTATACATACCACAATAAACTTCTTCTTCTTAAAAAAACACAATCCAATATTATTCCATATTTCGGCGCTATCCAGTTCCGGACCAGTGATTTGGTTGTATTTCCCCAAGGCACCCTCCACATCGTTCCTCGACTGCACAGAATGAAAAACAAAATTTGAAAAACTACTTTCGGAATTGAATTGTTATTGGATGAACTGACAATCTAAATAAAACATCTCTATTCATAAACGTGACAGCATTACGTTTTCAGTTCTTGACGGCCGTAAGGTATATTTTGTTACGTATACGCATGAGTTGCCTTACGTATTTTTCATGTCACACGACGGTATGTGAACGTGGTAACTGAAAAATTAAATTTCATGTACCTGCAAAATGGCACCAAATGCCAAAAGTCCTCTCGACGAATACGAATCGATGTTAGTGACTTCCAGAAGTCGTTCATAAGCTCTCTCCGTTTCGTTAATTTTCAAATATAAAACGCCAATCTCTGTCAACACTTCAGTATTTTCAGGTGAAATTCTACAAAAAAAAACAAACGGTTCTAGTAAACAACAAATAAAACTATCGATTCACTTGTACAGACTGCAGCGAGGATTCAAGCACCTCAATTGCTTTCGAGTAGTCCTTTTCCTTGCGATAGATCTCAGCCAGACGTTGAAAACTTTCCAATTTTTTGCCAGTTTGTACAGCTCTTTGGAAAAAACTTTTCGCCTCGGCTTCTTCTGTGGAGTTTTGTTCGCTGCTACTCCCACCGCTGGAGGGACTACTCGCTTCGCGGTATAAAAGTTCACCGATGTAGTGAAAGATTTCATGATCTGCTCGGGGAGATAGGGACTCTGCTTCGCGAAAAACCCCCAGCGCCTGATTGAATCGTCCCATAAGGAATCTACAAGGGTAATTGGTTAAAATGTAATTTGCAACATGGATTGGTACTGACAAAGTTTTTCCAATTTCTTTGTACGTCTCGATGTTTTTGGAATTTAAATCGATTGCCTTTTGCAAGTATCGCAAGGCGTCCAAGTAGTTGGCCTCCTCTCTGGCAATTAGACCCTGTAATGAGTAATCGGTTACATTGTGGTTCTTGAGGTTTCATTTTATCAAAGGAATTTAATTCGGGGTGAATGGGACTATTTTAAAACAATGACCAAGGAAAGGGTATGCAAAAGTAGCTTGCGAAATGGTTTCTGTTGAAGGACCATCGATCGACTGTGGAGGTTAAATGTTCTCGAAGTAAAAGTTGTAGTTGGTGGTCGACTGTATCGTGTAGACTTACTGCTTATGTCAACGTGAGCCTTACTTGAAATAAAGGTGAGTATGGTATTGACCCTTTTAAAAGTATTTTTTCAAAAAAGTTGTCCAATTTGTTTCAATGGCTACCACCCAGATCACCGACTGTGATCGGTGTGATCGGTGGTCTGGAGCGTCAGACGGCAGTCATGCCTTACTTAAGTGGCACTACAGTCAGGAATGAACCTGGGCCTCAACCAACATGCCTCTCCATTCAGCCCGGTTCTTAGCTAACTGCCTCCGGTTACTCACTTCAAGTTGGTCAAGATTGGTTTCTACTTGTGCGCACCATTTAAGGCGAGGTTTTCCTCTACTGCGGACTGTTGGTGTCCATTAGCTTTACACGTTCTAGTCTAGGAATATTTCACTGTACAGTTCGTAAAGTTATTGGTTGAATCTTGATTTTGATTTTTCTCTCAAAACGACCAAGGATTCCCTCATCCAATTTTTATACGGTCCATGCTTTAGTGCCGTAGAGCAGGAATGGGATGATCAGCAGGACTGCGATGATCTTGTAAGTAGTTCGAATGCGGGCTTTAAAGCTGAATTGCCTTCTTAGCCTTAAAAAACAGCGGTTAGAAAAGAGTAATTCTTCGTTTACTTTCTGACGAGCTGTTGATGCTAGAGCTAACATCGGAGCCAAGGTAGACAAAGTCCAGTACTACTTGAAACATTTATTTGTCAATGATGACGTTCTGTCCAATTCGACGATGTTGTGTGTCCTTTCAAGTTGACAGCATATACTTGGTCTTACCCTCAAAAATAAAAATACAAATTTTTGGCGCAACAGGCACGTTAGTACGCAGGACCGAGCTTTCCAATCATGTGCACGTGTACTTCTCGCACCATGGTGGGACCTCCTGTTTAATGACAACTCCGAGCGGCGAATTTGCGGTAAGCTTTTCTTGACAACTGATACTACTCGGATAATTTTTCAGATCTCACAGCAGGAGGGCTAGCGGAAAATCATTAAGGTGTTGCTACGGCCCAGACCCTCTGCGCGGCAGTCCATCGTACTAACCATCACACCAACCATTGCACCACTGAGCCCATGTTACCCTCATTTACGGCTAAGCCCATTTGTGCAGCTTTCTTCTCTATACTAGCAAACGTGGCTACGAAATCACGCTAAGTCCTGCCAACGATGTCAATATCGGTGTCATACGACAGTAGTTGCACCAATTTAGGCAAGATTGTGCCTCTGGTGTTGGCTCAGGAGTTTCGCACAATCCTCTCAAGGATCAGATTAAATAAATCGATTCGGGCTTCTTGGGTTTTGTTGCAAGGATCTCCCAAAGTGTGACGATTTGATCAGTTGTGGACATTTCTGGGCTTAAACTACACTGATAAGGGGCGATTAGGTTATTGATAAACTGTTTCAGGGATTCACATATTACGGCAAATAGGATCTTGTAGGCGATGTTGAGGAGACTTATGTTGCTATAGTTGTCTCTTTTATTATGGATTGGGTAAACGATGCTGAGGTTACATTCTTCAGGAATATTTTCCACTGACCATCTTTGGCCTATTAGTTGGTGAATGTGAATGTCATCTCCACCGGCCTTATAAAACTCAGCGGGAAGGCCGTCATTTCCGGCAGCCTTATTAAGCTTGAGCTTAGATATTGCTATCCTCACTTCTCTCAGGTCGGGTGGTTGGCAGTTTTCGTTGTCGTTGCCAATATTAAATCGTTCGTTCTGCTTGACAGCGGAATGTTGTTCGACATCGACGTTGAACAGTCTGCAAAAGTGGTTCTTCAGTATCCTCAGCATCAACTGTGTCTCAACTAAGATGTTTCCTTGGTCACCTTAATATTATTCTGTTCGAACTTTCTATCCCTGACTCTGACGTTTTACACTTTGGTAAAGTTAGCTAACAACATTCCCTGAGTGGCACTTCTTTATGCCTGAAGAGGAGGGTGTTCTTTCCTCATGTTTTGCCTATAGAGTTCAATGGTAGCTCTCGTCATCACCTGCACTGCAGGTTAGCCTTGTAGGCCTCGTTCTTGGCTGCGAGCATCTGTTGGCATTCTTCATCCAACCAGGGGTTTCTTGCTGGTGGGCACGAGAAACCTAGCATATCAGCTGCTGGTGATCTATTGGCTTGTTGGCATCGTTGCCACTGTTCTTCGACATTCGATGCTGGTAGTATGGTGTTAATCGAGAAGTTAAACGATACGCATTCCGCGAAGGCGATTGCACTGTTTCGACATTAATTTTCTTCACATTACATATTTTTAGTTTGCTGTGGTGGATACCTGTATTCATACCTTTGCTGCAACAAGGAGGTGTCCGACTTTTCGTTGACCTGGAGACCGCAATGTCCCTTTTGAATATTGAGGTGAGGAAGCCGTGGGCTGGCTATAGTGTTACTTCGTTCCACAGCGAAGTCAATTAGCCTAAATCCATTGCCAGACGTGTGTCTTGTCTTCCTAATTTTGCGTTCCCAGTACGATTCTTACATCGTTAGTCGCTCATAAGTTTTGTCAAGGAGCTCTTAAAAGCAGTCTTTCGCTATATTCTCCTAAGCTCATATAGCATTAATGTTGGCGACGTTGGTCTGGATGCAGTCTGTCTGGACTGGCACTTACAACAGATTCACATCCGAATAGTCCCTGTTTCTGCTCACCATAACACTGTTCGTACAAGATGTTACAATTTTTCATCCTCTTTTTGCCCAGCCCATCCCATCGTAATTTTTTGAAGGCAGTATTATCTGTTTTTAGCCAGGTTAAGGCTTCAACCCGTTATTTGGCTGCACTTCACTTTTGCACAGTAAAATCAGTCCATTCCGAGGCTCTTGGCTGCTTCGTAGCAACAATTTCTTCATGGGTGTGTAGTTTACCAAAAGCACAACAGACAACCTGGTCGGCTAGATCCAATTTATTAGATACCCTTAGGACTCTGGTCCATCGGTATCTACCACGAGATTGAGCGCTGCTATTGGCTTCTCATCTCTTCCGACACATCTCTGTTCAAAGTACCTGGCTAACCCTTGAGATTCCAGGAAGACCTGTTTTACGAATAATGTCGAAGCAGCTGAGGCTGTTTATTTTATCTATCCTAACAGGGACTGTTCACGACACCGTTGACTCCATTTTGTAAGTTTTTTATAGAGGACCTTACCTCTAGCTACAAGGTGAGCCAAAACAGATCACGCTATTGGAAGATGCTCTTATTTTTGCAAATGGCCGCCAATTTCAAATCTGTTTTGGCATTTGTGGACTAGACAGATGTAAAATACAAGTGAACAAGCCATGGAGCGATACACTCTCCAAGAACGCGGAATAATCGAAACGGAAGATTTTTCGACCAAAATCATAATGAGCGATGAAGCTCATTTCCACCTCAGCGGGTACGTGAACAAGCAAAACTATCGCTTCTGGGGCACCGAAAATCTACGAGTAATGCACGAGTAGCCATTACAACCGCCCAAAGTTACTGCATGGTGCGCTGTTCACGCTCATATTATCGCACAGGTGGCCTCAGATAATCTGGCAATTTTTGTAGAAAAAGAATGATGCCATGGTGGGTCTTGATCCCGCAGCGTTTGGCTTAGCAGTCAACTAGGCATTCCCCTGAGCCGAGATCACCTTTTTTATGAAAGAGGTAATAATAAGAGACAATGTGAAGGAGACAGTTTCCCGAAACACTCGGTTGAAAAAATGACAGTTCTCTTCTATCATAATTTATTATTGTTAGCTTCCACTTTATGAGAAATTCTTATCTAATAGAAATCTACAAAAAACTTATGATCGTTATGTTTAACATCTTGACCGACCACATATGGAACAACTACTTCCATAATTTTCGATTATGACCAAATAATCATAGAGAACGAAATTGGGATATCTGTACCACAGTTAAATGCCTTTTCCTTAATAATAACATTTGAAGGCGAATGTCCAAAATCCCCAGGATAAATCAAAAAAAAATCCCTTACAACTCAGCTCACCTTAACAAAATACAAATATTCCGGATTCAGATGTACACTCAGTTCCCTCTCAATCATCGCTTTACATGTTTTGAAATCTCTTCTCGCATAGTAGATATGTAAAAGCCAATCTATGTTTCCGGATGTGGACATCGTTGCTCGAGGTGCTGAAAACACAATTATATGGAACACTTTAATAAACAACAAAGCTGATGTTGCACTATGTCCTTACTATTTTTGACCACTTCCAGAGAGGGCAACGATGTATTTCTTCCATTGCAAACTATATCCGTAGACATTTTCCAAACTGATTCCGAAAAAGGATTACGACATTGTTACCCTAACAACGTAAAGTGGTGGTTTTGTGTTACTAAGGATTCGAATAGGTTACAAATGCGGTTGAGTTGTGCAGTGGTATATCGTTGGATGGGTAATATTCATGCTCAAACATCCACATCCACATTGGCACTAAATAGCTCAATTGCATAGTCAGAGCATTTTAATTAGTGAATGATGCGAACAATATTGACATCAGCAGAATATTGATTGCAATTCCTAGAATAAATAAAGTAAAGGAATTCGAATTTTAGATGGTGATTAATTTGTAAAATTAATGTAATAGCGGATTACGCTCTGAGCCGAAATGCGTAATTACAGAAACCCCTTTTTCTCTCGCCTGACATAATCGCATTCCGAATGTCAAAAATAATGTTTGTTCAATCAATAGTTGATCCCTTGTTTATTTATATAGCTTTACCGAAATACTGCATTGCTACTCAATTAATCTAAAACGGCCTTTTTTAAAAAACCAACAGCCTTCTTAAATTGTTTAACTTATATGTCATAATAATCATTTAGATTGTGTCATCTGGTGGTTGAACATTTTAATGTTTTTGGTATGTCGCTGGAACATATTCGTGAAAATGTTTGAGATTTGACAGCTACAGACAGAACTTGAACGTTTCCTAAAACTTTAGCTTTTAAAGTTTGGTTTTCAAAATTGCAGCACTGTTTCTGTAGATTGCCAATTTGACAGTTGAAAGTTGTTTGTGGTTATTTTGAAAACCAAGGTTCAGTTCATCAAACTTATCGTGTACTACGTCCATTTTACAGTCGACGTAATCGTACATCTTATCGAATTATTCGAAACACGATCAATCAAAGACGACAAACAGTGTGAGCAGAAGAAGTTATTGCCGTTGTGGAGCGTAGTGTTGAGATGAATCTGAATAAGTCGAGCCCATTCACTTTGTTGAAGATTTTAAGGAAAGATCTAGGCTTAAAAGCTAATAAAATCCAGCTGGTGCAAGTGTTGAAGTCGCTTGACCATTGCGCTCATCTTAGGTTCGGTAAATGGGCCGAAAACATGATTCAGCTTGATCCTGATTTTCAAAACAAAATTGTATTTTCCGGTGAGGTTCATTATCGTTGACCCGAATTGGAGTGGAAAAAACCAAGAAGCCTTTGTCGAGTCGTCCTTACACAACTATTAAAACTCACTGTTTGGTGACGATGATGGCCAGAATGTTACCGTTAATACATGATCTCTTATTTCTTCTCTTCTCAGTTGAATGACTGGTGTGACAGGGTTTGGTTACAACAAGATGGCGAAACTAAACACGGCCACACTGGGGCAAAACACCACTAAAGTTGGCATTAAATCAACTATCAAATCTATGGACTTGAAATTATGCACGATTACTTCTAGCATGATAGTTGGCACATTTTAAAAAACATATTGATGACACGCCCACTAAAAACGCCTACTTTGAAAAAAATATAAAAAATAGTGCAAACGCTTTAACGTGATTCTTAGTTTCAAAAACAAAGTTGACAAAATATTTAACAATTGTAAAATTTTAATTATATTAATAATGATTAATGAGGAACATTTATATTTGTATTGACATTACGAAAAACAAGATAAATAATCACAAATAAAAATTTATTCTTCTTCGTCTTCATCACTCTCATTTACTACATCAATGTCACTTTGATTTGGTATTGGTGTGTTTGGGGATTTGAGCAAACTGATTGCTTCTTGGGGCAGATGTTGAATTTTTTTTTTTTGGAACTCTTTGCAGACTTGTTAACACGGGGTCCGATGATAAAAGGAACAAATTAAAAATGTCTGCATTTGTATTTTTTCGGCTATTTTTTCGGGAGTGATGTTCTCTATAATTTTTGAAATCTTTATTACGTGCTTCTTGAGCTTCTTCACTGAGCTGTCCTATAGGCAATAAAGCTTTTGAAATAATTTCATTTCCATGAATGAGATACTTGTGGACTGTAGGAGGCATATAGTACCAAGGATACTTAGCAACGAAATATTTTGCAGTTTCATGGGCAAATTCTCGAAATTTTTCGCAATCGACCTCATGACCACAAGCAACCACTGTCATGATAATATGCATTTTTTTTATCAATTCGACATCTACTTTAGTAATATCAGCTGAAGTTTCAGCATGTTCAAAAAATCTCCTGGCTGTATTTCCGTCATTAGAATTTCCGAAGCCCGGCTTTGGCTTGTCAACGATCAAACCCAAACGCTCCCGAAACTGTTTTTGTATTTCTTTTTTTGTTTCAGCAACAATTTTTTTATGCTCCTCTTGTCTAGCTTGCCATTGTCTTATTTTTAATTTGTATGAAAGGTGGAGTAGACATTCGAAAAAACGGATCCACCCATGCAACACAGATAAACCAAATTGAAGATTATCCGTTTTTACTGGTCTTTTTATCATTGCATCAATGGAATTAAAATCTTTTGACGTGGCATTGCAAATAAAACACTTCTGTGTAGATGAATTTTCACTGATGGCGTTACAGACCTTTCCATCTATCATTGTGAATAATAAATTGTGTTCAACGTTGAAAGCATTTTCACCAACTCTAACGAAACTAGGCTGTAGCTCCTTGATTTGATTATCCACTCTTTGTTTTTCTGCCACTGATACGGATGCGGATTCCTTGAGAAACTCAATTTTAAGAGGCCTACAATATCTAGTTGAACTTGGGCGAGGATTCTGCCAGATTATTTTGTCACCAGATATCAAACGAAGAGGAACAACGCATGTAATGAAAACAGATGAGTCATCGGCGTCAAGTCCATGAAAAGCTTGCTTATACGAACTGTGGCCTGAACTGCCATCAAAACCCCACTTGGAGTATAAGCTTATAGTTTTGAGTTCTTCAGGCCTAAGAGTTTGGATTACATCTTTTTGAACAGTTACCAAACGAGCAACTGTAAGGTTTAGCAAGCTTTGTAAATTAGTACATACAGACATTTCTGATAGACTCATATTTTCAGGCTCCGGATAGCAACTTTTTTTGCACTCTTGAACTACTTTGTATGAAGGAAATACTTTGGGAGCTTTAGATCGTATAGTTTCATACTGAAAGCGTGACAGATTTGCTTCAATAATCATTGCTAAAGCTTCTTCCCCAGTCATTGAAGTAAGTTCAATTGAGTCCCTCAAAACTTTTCTGCATTTTTCAGCATGATTTGGGATTGTTGTCACGTCACGCATTAACTTTGCAGCATCTAACTGCCCAAAAGCTCTCAAACCCAGTTCAGCTGCGTAAGTCAACTCAGCGATAGACGTTGATTTTCTCAAGAGTTCGGTTTTTTGACGTTTTGATCTTTCTGATGATTCTTCAAACGCAACCTTTGGACGACCACGTTTACAGTCTACAGAATATTTAAAAAGTATAGGTGTTTTCAGCCACACAATGTTTGCTTTCAAAAATTTTGCTTCTATCCGACAAGCTTTTTCCCAACGTGATTTAAATTTCGATTTGAACTCCGTTACTTTGTCATTAATATCGTTTTTGGAAGCATCGCTGCATCGGACCCGTTTTTGAATTTCTTCCCTTAAAAACGCAATTTGGCTGTCTAATCCCTTCAGATTTGAACTTTTCATAATAGTATACAGCTCTTCCCTTGTAATTGACAAAGTTTTGGAAGATTTTCGGTCTAAGAAGTAATTAAAATCAAATCAATAAAAAAAATCGATATTTTTCGAAAGTGACGTCACCAACAAGAAAGTCAACTGTACGAAAAGTAGCAAATAGTAGCAAAAAAACTTTACAGATTCTAAAACTAGACAAACCACTTGACACAAATATATATAACACTTAACGTCATGTCACGGCCAACACATCTAAAACGCTTAGATATTTGACTAAATACAAAAATTAACACATTGTTTTTATCTTTAACCACATATTAAAAGGACAAAAAGAAAAATTTCTTATAAAAAATAAATAAAAATCAACACACCTGAGCTTACTGATTCCATTGTAATAATTTTTTTTTGTATAATATAAAGCTGTAAGAAATTGCACACAGTTAACTGTTGTCACTCAAAACAAAAAACACGTCTGGCTTCGATGAAAAAAATTATCAAAGTCCCCATTCGTGACGATTTGGCAAAGACCACGTGCTCCCAATTAACTGTCGCATTCTCTTTTTGTATTCTCTATCCTATTTACAATGAAAATAAAACGGTAGTTTAAATCAAAGCTCAACTTCAGAATTTTATTAAATGCCAGCATTAGTGGTGTTCTGCCCCAATGTGCGGCGCGGGACACCATCAATTTATTGCCGGAAACGTTAGCTGAGCTCATAATTTCGCGTAATCAACCTGCTTGATACTCAAATTTTTACCGTCGTTTATATAGAATTCTACTGATTGAGCTCAGCAGGCAATTAAGTTGTTAAGCCTTCACTCGAACTACTAAGGGAACTCAATATCAGACCGACTGTTAACATATCAGAAGCTTCTGTAAAAAAATACTTTGTAATATCTTCGGTAGCGTTAGCGTTTGCTGGTACGTTGAAGAACTAAATTTTGTAATGTCATCTCTTAGCTCGTGTTACTTCAGAAAACAGTCAGGATATGAAGACGAAGCAAACAAAAACTTTACGAATTGAACAGCGGGAGAGGCCATTAGAAGTTTGAGATGTTTAGGGAATGTAATTGCCATCAATACGGAGAGTCTTCCATTCCCAGATATTTAGTCATTGCCTTAAGTGGTGCGCTCAAGTACAAGCCTCAACAATTTGTAATACTCAACTGAAGGTAGTTAACTAAGGAACGGTCTAAGTGGAGAAGTCCCAGGTTCATTCCGTACAGTAGTGCCAATTAAGTAAGTAAATATGGTTTTACAAGATTGATATACAACAGAAAACGCAATTTTCCCCAATTCAAGTTGAACTTAAGCAAAAACGACTATTGATCTTACGTGATGCAAGATGTACAGTCGAAATGTTATCGTCAAATGAAAATCACTTTACGAAATGAAGGACCTGTTAAGGAAAACATCACATTTTGTCGCAAAAAAACAACGCCGCTATTAATCAACAAATTTTAGCTGAGGCAGTCGGGGGAAATTCTTTGAGGGATCCGTAAGTAGACCTCGTCTTTGAAAAACCAATAACACGTTTTAACGTGCGTTGCTGACCCAATAGTTGGACTATTAAAACGAGGAGTCCTTGTGTCAATTAAACCCCAAAACTGACAACAACTTAGTGTTATCATTGCTCCACCTCGTACAAAATCCTGAAACACATTCGAGAGTAAAACCTAAAAACACATGCAAAATTTCCCTTGCTGAAAATACAGAACACACAGCTTTCAGTGGGAGTGACAGTGAACACCTGTAATATACGCAACCATAGCAATTCTACAAGTTGTCTCTATTTCTAAACCCACTGCTAAAGTTAAGCAGCATAACAGAAAAGAAAAGAACGTAATTTTAAGATATTTGGCATCATTTGATTATGACGTTTATTCCGCATTTATGAAACAAATAAACGCCAAAACAAAACAGAGGTATGAAAGATAGACAAGAGACTTTTTTTCAACCTAACCAAAACATTAATAAACGCTGATTAGCTAATTAATTACAAACATGACAGTTCTCCCCATGAGAAATGCTCGCGCAAATGTCAAAAGTTAGTTACTGATTAGCTAATCATTGTTTATTAATAAGGGGGTTACTTTTTTGCGAAATTATTTACTGAGGCATATAATATTACGAACCACAAAACATAAACATATACAACGATAGCCAGTGCTTGTGTTAAATGAGCGACATTTTCAAACATTTTATTGATCAGCGTTTAAAGTTGTTTTCCTATAACTCTTTTTATAAAATAATAAAAATTATGAACAGATATTATTGCAAAGGCAGGATTTGTAAACTATTTGCAGTATGTGCAGACAAAGCGCTTCAAATATAGCAAACTGCACCGCAGTAAGCTGAATGTTATGAGAGGGGCCATTGCACTTCATGTATTTATGTCAAACGAAAATTATTCACGTGTGTCTTGTTTTTTTTAGTTTAAATTCATTCACATGCTAGACAATAACTAATGAAAAACTAGCCTTCTTATCAACTATACTTAACTAACTTATTGGCCCTAAGCGGGCGCTCTAAATTACACGATAGCTTCACGTGTGTCTTGTCACACTGCCTCCAGAACCACTGTTTCGGACATAACGCTGTCATAAAACGTATTTAAAATTTGCCTTGCGTCATACCTTTGATATTCTGGGGGTATCAATGCTATAGTATAAGGATGTACAATCTATGTGTTAGGAAATAACACGCTAATGCCACGCTGGGACCACTGGGACTCAGTGGCACGATGGTTAGTGCGTTGAACTGCAGCGCAGAAGGTATGAGTTCTATTCCCAACAGTAGCAACACCGTAATGATTTTTCACTGGCCTTCCTCTCTTGATGATCTGATAATTCATCCGAGTATCTAATATCAATTGTCAAGAAAAGCTTGTCTCAAATTCACCGTTCAGAGTCGGCATAAAACAGGAGATTCCGCCATCGTGCGCAAAGTACACACAAACACATGAGTGGTTGAGAGAAAACCCGGGATCTAACTAGTCTGCTGCGCCAAAAATTTGTATCTGTATTTATTATATTATGTATTATACATGGATTTCTGTCGATTGCAGAGCCATTCTTCCTAAGTAATACGCTGAAGAACTAAATTTTGTATTGCCATTTCTCAACTCGTACTAAAATGAAGCGAATGTAAGGTATTGAGTTCTGCAGAAAATTATCTCATACATGTGCGTTGTTTCTTTCATTAAAACATCAAAACGATTTGAAGGAATGCAATGAGATATTTTATATGGCGGGGTACTGTTTTTGTAACAAACCGTATGTACTCGTTACTGAGTAACGGGCATTCGATTCAAAGTACCGAGTCGTTACTGTCAACTAAGTTTCGTTACTTCCACATGATTCCTTACTCGCATAAAATTCGTTATTCGTATGTTTTGATTTCGTTACTCGCACTATTCCATACGTTAGCGGCTTGGGGTGCTGTTCTTTAAAGAAAGCTTATAGATTTTAGAATATGAATATCCAAAAATATTTTAATTTTTAATCATAGTTTTCGCAGAAAATCACTTTTTATTTTTCACTGATCAATATTTAGTTTTGTAAAGTAGAGCTTGTCGTTCCACCGAAATGTAAAGGAATTTTCCAATGATTCCTTTAAAAAGCTATGAAGCTAAAGTTAAAATTGTTCAATGATTGCTATAACTGGACTCTAATGAATCCTTTGTAACGGGTAGCCGGGGAAAAAGTTCCGAATCGATACGGGTATTCATTTTGTCGTTACTTTTACAGCGCTACAGTAGTCATTTGACTGTTGTTCTGAAATAACGGGTGATCTTCAAAGCGTAGTTTTTTTTTGAAAAATCGAGTAAGACACTCAAATTTGCATCAAATATTTAAAATTTATATTGAAATCGATAATTAGGCCTTTTTTCTTCATGAAAATGTTGTCCGCGGCTCCGTTTCAAACAGTCCATTCGGAAGGTCTAATTTCGCGTCACTTTTCGAGCACGTTGGCCTGTATTCCACGAATTACGCATGTTATGTTATCCTGTAAGGCTTCAATCGTGCACGGCTTGTCCACATAGACTAACGACTTTACATAACCCCACAAGAAATAATCAAGAGTCGTTAAATCGCATGACCTTGGCGGCCAACTCACAGTGCCATTTCAAGAAATAAGCTGCTCACCAAATCCAGCTGCTCACCAAATCCATCCTTCAACACTCCCATTGTTTCTTGAACTGTGTGGCATGTGGCACCGTCTTGATGAAACCACATGTCAACCAAGTTCAACTCAATCAACTGGGGCAAACAAAAATTCGCGTAACATGGCTCGATATCTTTCGTCGTTGACGGTAACGTTTCTTCCACGGTCGTCATTGAAGAAAAATGGACCGATGATGCCAACATCCCATAAACCACACCAAACTGCCATTTTTTCGGGATGCAACGGTAAGTTTTGTTTGGCATGCAGCTGTTCATCACTCCAGATGCGACAGTATTGCTTATTTACGTATCCGTTGATCCAGAAATGAGCCTCACCACTGAACACAATTTTCCGATAAAACGGCGGATTTTTCTGGAGTTGTTCAAGGGCCCATTCATCAAAAATTAGACGGTGTGGTAGGTCATTCAGCTTCAATCCTTGCACAAGTTGAATTTTATAGGCTTTCAAACGAAAATGGATACGTAAAATGTTCTATGTGGTTGAGTAAAACATACCCAATTGCTGAGAACGGCGACGAATTGACATTTCTTAGGTACGCATGCTAGTCGATAATTTAATGTCCGACAAAGTAAATTTGGTGCGAAATTTGGTGATACAAGCACGAATTGTTGATTCACCAGATCGATTATGAAGACCAAAATATAGTCGTAACAAACGGTGCACATTTTTCACAGAGCACGAATTTTGATACTAAAATTCAATAATTTGCAATCGTTGCTCGTTTGTCAGTCTTTCCATGATCAAATTACAGAGTATACTGAAAACTTTTTACTTTGACAGATGACGTTTGGACACAATTCATTACCAGGACTGCCAACGTAAAATCGTAACTTTTAAAAAATCACGAGTTATTAAACAACTTCTTTCAACAAAAAATGAAAATTTGGCATCACTAAATCCTAATACACCCGCACCAGCCGCTGTACACAATACTTCCCATAAAGGTAACAATCGTTTCCCTCTAATTGGGAATTTCCCTCTAGAACGGGATTTTTCTGTATGTAAAATTGTAAACGTCAAAATTCTACGTTGTTGACAAGTCTAGTTTTCATTCGTCTCGTCTACCGCAATTTCGGGTGGAGTACGTATATTTTTTTTTATATAATTTATTCATAAAAATCTCTTGTTATTTATTGTATGTTTTAATTCTTTGAAATTATACTCAACTCCCCATCTCAGTGTAATAAGTATTTTATGTACTCCATACAAAAAAGAATAAAAAAAAACAATTTCTCCACGGGAAAAAACATATTTTGCGCATCAGCAGAGGTACACTTCCGTAGTTTATCAATTTATTTATCTCACAGTCAAGGCGATTACAACAAACCACTTGAAGCATATGTTCATCTATAAGGCTTCGAAGAGAACTTTTCCTCCAGTCAGACGGAAGAATATTGTCACTCTGACCTGTTTTTGCTTTTTTTTTGTGCATAGAGTCGGATCAATTTTTCTTTTCTTTTCAAAATTAGCATTGTGTCAGCAAGATTTGTGGTGTCGGAAATTCATTGACCCAAATTTTATCTCTATAGGCGAATTTACAGTTTTAATTCGATAAATTCCCATTCCAGCTGGTCGGAATCGAACATAGTCATAGCGTTACTGGCAATTGTTGCACATGAGCTGGAGAAGGTGGTAAACACTTTGCATTTGGGGCTCTATGTACACACAATTCCTCCCCCATCAATTGAAATTTAATACAACTAACCAGCAGGTGTCTATTATGCACCATTCCATCCGTTGTTGGGTTGGTTAAAGTCTTGTTTATTGATTTTACCCCTTGGTACTTACGTAGTCCTTCGATTGATCCTTTAATGGCCACGCTAATCGCCTAATGTGATGTGCGAATAACTGTGATGGGAGGTCAATTGATAAAAACCGAGTCAATGCCTGTTCTGATCATCTTTTTGTCTTTCGTTTGTTGGTTTTCCTCCACAATCTGTACGGTGACTCTTCCAACTTCTACATGCATGCCACTTGTGTGCGATTATTGTCGTTTGTGTACGCTAATTAGATTCGCTTCGCGTGATTTTCGCCTCTGGTTGGTATCAGCTTTGTCAAGCCCGGAAGAAGTCGTATAGTGTTGATAAATATTTTCTCCTCAATCAAAATAAGGCGCCAGCTGAATTGTTCTGGGGAAATGTTTGGTCAGTCATGTGTGTCCGATGAACATTCTTCTAACGCATCACTTGCAATTCCTTTCTAAATCCGTTATTTCTACAAAAGCCTTTTTGTTTTCAGGCTCATCAAAGCGTCTCATAATCGGACTGCTTTGCTTTTTCAGTTAAGCGATTAGGGGTGGGCGGTTCAAAATACGCTAACAGATATGATGATGATTTGTGATGAGTCTTGCGTCAATAAAGGTGATAAGTGTATTAAAAAAAAAAGCTTATCTCGCTCCAAATGCAAATTTCCTTGCTTTCTTATTGCCAACAACATGAACGCATACAAACTGAAGTCTGATAACGATGGCGATGTCAACTGCATAATGCAAGCGCGTGATCCAGCTTCCAATCTATTCTTTGCTGAGTTTCTCTCTATCGTTTCAACAAAGTAAGCGATGAGTCAGTCAATCACACATATCGCCGCCTAATTTATGGGTCGTTGTTTGTGTGCCTATAAATATCCCACAATCAAGTTGAATCTAATCAACCAATCAGACTACACTGAGTTATGTGCAAATTCAGGTTTGCCCTTCCAGGTATCGGCTGTGTATTCAGTTTTCAAATTGATTTAGGAATTCCCCTAGTGTTTGCCCATCCCGTTCTAATCGGCAGTCCCCCCATCACATGCTAATACTATAAACCGCTCCACGGTAGTTAGCAAATAAAACGAAAGTTATTCGCATCCCACTGGCTTATCTTCACTGTTCCGCTAATTAAGTAGATTCCATCGTAAAGTAGGTTCGCTATCGCGGTTTGCTTTTATCCATTTTTGTTGTTTTCAGCCTCGCCGCTGTTTATCTTTCTGTCGTGACGCATTACATTCGAACTTCGAGATGATGTTCCCAATAGGTCTGTGCTCACAACAACACTCTAATCAACTCCGCCAAGCTTATTCCAATTACACAACACCACAATCAAAGAAACCAAACCTGCCACCCCCTCCTAATACTAAAACAATCGCAATCACTTTATCATTCGCCTTATATTCCAGCTGTACAAGTGAACAACAACCAACCGAGAATGGAATTCTAAAGAAAGCTCTAAAGAGCCAACAACAACAACAACAACATCTGCTGACATT
Organism: Rhingia rostrata; assembly: GCA_949824845.1. NCBI lineage: Eukaryota > Metazoa > Arthropoda > Insecta > Diptera > Syrphidae > Rhingia > Rhingia rostrata. The sequence continues at coordinate 71,909,427 of OX463758.1, forward strand.
CGGCGACGACAAACTGACGGTGAAACATCACAAAGTTTTACTACTCCCGCATCAATGCATCGTCGTATTCGCACGAAGCTCGAAATGAGAATCTGGATAAAGATCATTTAACACATACACACACGCAGCAAAACAACCGTCTACACGCACAATATGCTAAGCAAGACACAAAAACTCATTCTAGGTATCGTCGTTTTAATACTCGTTGACATTATTTGGGTGACGTCCAATGAGCTCACAAAGGTAGGTTTTGGATTGGGCATTTGTATGTTTATTTCGTAACGGCAGTTTCTTTTACAGTATCTCTACGAGGATGAGCAATATGACAAGCCATTCTTTTGCACGTACTTCAAGACATCAATGTTTACAATATACCTGATCATCATAGGCCTGATAACGCCGTGGAAGGAGTCGTGCGAACAAAATGGAAATTACTCGGTGAGTCTGAAAGTGTTGAATCGATTTTTTTTTATTTTTTCCGATGGAGGGAGACTCTTGCTTTATGCACTCAAAGCAAGAGAATCTAATTGACCTGGGGTTAGGCAATTACACTCGATTTTCTTATTAATTTTGCAAGGTTGTGAGGTAAAACATGGAACAGCAGGAAGTCTAGTGATGGTAATTGTGTAGGTTAATTCGTTCAATTGCAGTGGGAGAAGCACGTAATGACTTGTGTGGAGCCTCACATACACATTCTTCTGGCTTATCATTGTTTATAAAAAAAAAATTAAAAAATTGGCGCAACAGGCTCGATAGTACCCAGGGCCTAGTTTTTTCTTACAACCATTCATGTTTGCGTGTGTACTTCTTAAACGATGGTGGAGCCTCCTGTTTTAAACCGAATCCCAACGGCTGAGTTGAGATAAGCTTTTCTTGATAATTGATACTACTCGACTGATTTGTCATATAATTGCTAGAGGATGGCCAGTGAAAATTCCTTTAGGCGCTTCTATGACTTGCGAATTGAATACAAACCTTCTGCGCCACTGACCCCATGCAAGGATCCTTACTTAAGTTTTTATTTAAATGAAATCCAACAACGTATCTCTTTGATGGCTACATAGTTCGGTGTAAGCCTGTTCCTTGCCCAACATGCTACTACAGTTAGCATATTTCTGACAAACTCAGTAGAATTACACACTCAAAGTTAGGTGAGTTCTCTTGACTTTACGAATTTTCTTCCTCGTTTAACGCGCCTGAGTGAGAATTTTCTTAGTTGTTTTCCATACGTATGACATCCCTAGTCATATCAGACTCCCAATGCGTTTTTTTAAGACCTACCGCTGTACAAATCTTCATTTAACTGAAATATATCCGGCATTAACCACACAAAAGTCTGGCTCTCCAGGTTGGGGGTTGTGCTCTGGTATTAACTACCCACACACTGCAAACATAGTTATTACGAAGCAACCAAGAGCCTCGGAAAGCGCTGATTAAATGGTTGACCATGCTAAAAGAAAAACGGACAACGACGTTCGTATCTGCAGCTGGCATGTGAGAACATTAAACAGGAGTGGTGGAGCGAAGACTAATGTAGAGGAGACTAATGCCTCTGTAGTTGACGCAGTTTAGAAATTCTCCATTTTTTTGGATCGTGAAACAGATGCTGAGGTTCCATTCTTCAGGCATACATAATTTCATCCCACCAGATTTGGCTTATGAGTTGGTGGATGTTACTTACCAAATCTTCTCCGCTCTATTGAGCTTGAGTTTAGATTTTGCTATCCTCGCTTCACTCATTTCGGATGGTTGGCAGTTTTCGCTGTCGTTGCCAATATTAAATCGTTCGTTCTGCCTGACAGCGGAATATTGTTCGTCATCGCCGTTTAACAGTCTGCAAAGGTAGTTCTTCCAAGTCCTCAGCATCAACTGTGTCTCAACTACGATATTACCTTGTTCATCTCGACAGGATTCTGTCCGAGCCTTGTATCCTTGGCTTTGACGTTTTACACTTTGGTAAAACTTGCGAACATCGTTCCTAGAGTGGCACCTCTTGCTCAATGGCAGCTCTCGTCTTCACCTGCAGCTTAGCCTTGTAGGTCTTGTTCTTGCCTGCGAGCATCTGTCGGCACTCCTCGTCAAACCAGGGGTTTCTTGCTGGTGGGCGCGAGATACCTAGCACATCAGTTGCGGCTGATCTAGTGGTGGTTATGTCTTAATCGAGAGGTTTAGGGATACGTGTTGCGAAGGTCTTGGCGGTCTCTTGCGGTTGCAGTCCTTCGACAATAAATTTTTTCACAGTATTTCTGGACTGTTGTGGCGTGTTAGATATCCGCATTCTTACCATTCGTTGATCTGAAGACCGCCATGCCTTCTTATGGATATCGAGGTGAGGCAACCGACTGCTGGCTATAGTGGCATTTGGTTCCGTAGCGAAGTCAATTAGATTAAGTCCGTTACCAGACGTGTTGTCGTATAGGCTATGTTTTCCGACAATACTGTTAAAGATGTGTTCTCGTCCTACCTTTGCGTTAAAATACTTCGGTATTCGCTCATATGTTACGTCAAGGAGCTCAAAGAAACAATCCTTAGCGATATCATCTCTTTCCTCATTTGGGGCGTGAGCGCTTATGTTGACGAATTTGGCCTTGAAACGGATTGTTACAATGCGTTCGCTAATGTCTTGGAAACATAATACTTCTTGCCTAAGTCTAGCACATATAACAAATCCGCATCCGAATGGTAGCTGTTTCTGCTCCCTATAACACGGTCCGTAGAATATGTCACAGTTTTTCATCCTCGTTTTGGCCGACCCATCCCATCGTATTTCCTGGATGGCGTTATGTCTGCTTAGTAGCAGTTTAGGGCTTCCGATAGTTGTTCGCTCGCATCTCTCCTGTTTAATGTTCTCACATTCAAGGGGCAGATACGAACGTCGTTATCATTTGTTCGTTTAGCAGGGTCGTTAACAATAAAATCAGTCCTTTCCGAGGCTATTGGTTGCTTCGTAACCGTTAGTTTTTTCCCAACCATCTGTATCACATCCATAACAATCGTATTAAAGGCAAAGAGTACAGAACTACATAGAGCACGCATCACAGCTAAAAACTTTGTAGCCGTTTCTGATGCGGGCGGTAAGTGCGAAGAAAATTTCGTCGATCGTATGCGTCGGATATGCTGGGGGGTATCAATATCAGTACCACACTTAGAAAATTTTCCTTGTATGAGGTGCTCTATGTAGTTCCAGACTCTTTGATCAAAGGTCACACGAGCCGTGGTAACAAAAAGGCACATACGTGGTACTTGGGTTCATGCTGAACTGCCACCTCTACCTACCTACAGTCTCGCGGGGCAATTTTAAGGTTACATGTCGGAATATGTATTCCCAATATTTGTTTTAAATGCTTTAAATGTTTCCTTACGTTGAAAATATTTTTGAAAAATTAATAAAATATCCCTTTGTCACAGGTCATGGACCAAGCGGCCGAAGATGATAACTATTACGCAACACAAGGATCACTCGTAAGTCAGCAATTCACCGAATCCTTTTCTATTTATAATTTCTCCACTATCCCTCTACAGAGTGATCCAACATTCATTCCAATCCGCACACCTGGCGCTGTATCAGGCACAGAAAGCGACGACTCCAGCATTCGGAGTGTTCGCTTCAACAAAATGGCCGAAGTCCGTGAGATGTCGGCGCACGAAGCGACCGAGGCGCTTATGTCGCGTCTATCATACGCAGCCAGCCTACGAATACGAAGACAAAAGACCCATCACAAGACGGCGAAAACCGCGCTTCTCTTCTGTGTCCTGGTAAGCATCCTCTAACTAACAACACTATCACAACTTTCTCTTTCTCTCTATCTCTATCTCTCTCTCACCCATGAGTGCGCCACCACATTGACAATTGTTTTACATTTGCTTTCAGTGGTTTATTGCAAATTATTTATATCAATTATCCCTAGAACTAAGCGAGAGTGCAATGGTGGTGCTACTAAGTTCGACATCAAGTTTCTTTACCCTAGTATTAGCTGGATTTTTCCCCTCGTCCTCGGGTGACAAGTTGACGCTCTCAAAGTTTCTAGCCGTGGCCATGAATATTGGTGGAGTTGTAAGTCCCAGCAGTAACCGTCCGCAGATGTGATTTAATTTTTCTTTTGTGTGTAATCCCCCAGGTGACTGTGACAATATCTAATGTAGCAGATCCGAAATTTTCTCGTGGTGTTATCCTAGCTTTATTCAGTGCATTCTTTTATGCGGCGTACCTGGTCTTTGTGAAGAGAAAAAGCGACACCGAAGAGAAAGTGGACATTCCATTGTTCTTTGGTAAGAATTCGGAGTCACTGACTTACCTGGCAGATAATGAGAGAGTCCCTATCTATTTTTTTTTTAAGGTTTCGTTGGTCTGTGGAACCTACTGCTAATGTGGCCGATATTTTTCGTGTTGCATTTCCTTCAAATCGAGACCTTTGAGCTGCCGAATCAAAACCAATTCGCGGTGCTGTTTCTGAATGGTCTTATTGGTACTGTGGTGTCTGAAGCCTTGTGGCTATGGTGAGTTTATAAAAAAAATAACACAATCCAGAGCATACTGCTTACGATATATAATTCATATTTTTAGGGGCTGCTTCCTAACGTCAACGCTGATTGGAACACTTGCGATGACATTGCAGATTCCAATGTCAATCGTGTTTGATCTCATCCTCCAGAGGAAACCATACTCGTCTCTCTTTTACATTGGCTCAGTTCCCATATTCCTAGCACTGCTTTTGGTTGCGCTATTAACCAAACACGACGACGCTGATCCAATAGTCCGTTTCTTCAAATCGATTTATCGCAAAGTCTGTCGATGTCGCAAGCCCAGCATTGTTAGGTAAGTCGATGGTTACATACCAAACTGACCTTTATAAGTCGATTTCTTCATTCCAGAATTAACGACGAAGAACAACAGGAATCTCTCATCGGCAACCACGATTGAGTGAACAGACATTTCCCCTGTTCTCGAACTGCAAATAGAGATTAACAGGAACCATTCCGCTTTAGTCCTAGATCTTGGTTCACCCAATGCATTATGATATATTTTTGAAACAAATATACAAAAGTAAACAAAAACATTAATTCATTGTGATATCGATAATTATTATAAAATATATTAACAAAGCTAATTAAGTTTAAACCCAAACACGTGTATTTTTAGCTACATTTTCATTTTTCTTGTTATACTCTGTAATTTATTAACACTTTTGTTTCGTTTATACCTTCCAAGAGCGTATCTGTTCAATGAAGATACACACCCGACACAATGTATGCGCGCAATTTATCGATCTTTTTCCGAATGTGTGAATTCGTTTAATCGGTTTTAATGTTGCATGTAAAAATGAAAAAAAGACTTTTGCCCCTAAGATAGCTGTATTTAGTTGTATTCAATGGTAAAACAATTTTATGTATCTAAAATCAATAATAATAGATAGTAAGATATATTTTGAAATATTCTAAAGAAACCGAAGGAAACCAATTAAATTAAAGAAAAGTAAATAATACTACATTTGTGTTTTTCTTACTTTTTACTTCTAAACGCGTTTTTGTTAGACTTGCGAAAGTGGCGCTACAGTCCGAAATGAACTCAACCCAACATGCCTCTCCAATTAGCCCGGTCCCGGCAAATCAAGTTGGTTGAGGTCGGTTTCTACTTGTGCGCCCCACTTAAGGCGATGTCTTCTTCTACTGCGTCCGATGCCGAGTTTTTTGACCAGGGGCATGTCGCTGTACAGCTCGTATAGGTCTTAGTTGAATCACCGTTTCCATAACACGTCAACGCAAACCGGACCGACGAACTTTCCTCCCAAATCGATCAAGGATTTCTTCATCCGCTTTTGAGACGATCCATGCTTTAGCGCCGAGAGCAGGTCTGGAATGACCCGGGTCTTATAAATATAAGATCTCCTTGGTAGTTCGAGTGAGGGCTACTGAATTTCCTTCTTAGCCCGAAGAAACAGCGGTTGGCAAGAGTCATTCTTCGTTCAATTTCTGACGAGACGTTGTCAGAGTTAATAGCGTTCGAAATTATATCTGTCAATGGTGACGTTCAGTACAATTGGACGATGTTGTGTGTCCTTTCGTGTTGACAGCATGTACATAGTCTTGCCCTCATTTACTGCTTAACCCATTTTTGCCGCTTCCTTCTAGATACAAGCAAACGTGGCTATGAAATCACGCCTACCAATGATGTCAATATCGTCGGCGTATGCTAGTATTTGCATCGGTTTTTGGAAAATTGTGCCTCTGGTGTTGGCTCGGGAGTTTTGCATAATCCTCTTAAGAATCAAATTGAAGAAGACACATGACAGCGCATCGCCTTGTCTGAATCCACCAAGACTAGACATGGCTCTGTATAGTTCTTCTCAATAAATGCTGTCGTATGCGGCTTTAACGATTGTGTAACGATTTTGTTTTTTTTTCTAGGATCTGCCGAAGTGTGAAAATTTGATCAGTTGTGGACTTTCATGGCCTGAATCCACACTGATAAGGCCCGATCAGATTTTTGATAAACGGTTTCAGGCGTTCAAATAGCTTATTACGGCAAATAGGATCTGTAGTTGGCGCAGTTCATAGGGTTTCTTTTTTTTTGGATCGGGCAAACGATGCTGAGGTTACATTCTTCTTCAGGTATAAATTTTATTTTATCAAAAATTTTTGCTTTTTATATCCCCTTGTTGTCGAAAACCTAAAAAAATTTGATCAAAACCTGAAAATTATCATGAACCCTGTATCGGCAGAAAATTTCAATTTTCTTTGAATTTTGATCAAAAATTTAAATTTTATGACCCGAGGATCGTCAAAAATTTCGATAAACTTCAAAATTTTGATCGAAAACTGAAAATTATCGTGACTTCGTGAAATTTTTCAAAATTTCGAAAAAAATAAATTTTTTATCAAAAACTAAAAGTCAACTTGACCCCGGGTTCGTCATTTGATCAAAAATTTTAAATGTTTTATGACCCCTGGGTCGTCAGAAAATTTGAAAATTTTATCAAAAATTTTGCTTTTTTATGGGCGTCAAAAAATTTTAAGAACTTAAACACTTTTATCAAAAAAAAAATTATCGTGACCTCTGGGTCGCCAGAAAATTTGAAATTTTTAATTTTTTATGACCCCCCGAGTCATTGTGACACCGAAATTTGAAGATTTTCAAGATTTTGATAAAGAACTTCCACTTCCAGTTTTTATGAACCCGTAGTAGTCAAAAATTCCGAGAAACTTGAAAATTTTTATAAAAAACTGAAAATTATCGCGACCCCTGGGTCGTCAGAAAAATTGAAATTTTTCAAAACGTTGATCAAAAATTGAAATTTTTTTTTACCACCGGGGACGTCAAAAATTTCGAAAAACATACAAAATTTTGATCTAAAACTGAAAATTTGTTGTCACCCTAGGGTCGTGGCGCTTATGTGTCTAATTGTGGAAACTTATCTCAGTCAAAAATTGTTGTAGTGGTCTTCGCCCACATTTCGGTCGTCAAATTTCATTAACTGAACGAACTATGTATTCATAAAATCATCGCCAATTTCTGAACTAATTTTACACCATTGGACATTTATCCAACAATCGGAGTGCGTAGAGCCCGTAATAATGCAAATATTTCTGCAGAAACAGAGAGTATTTGTGAAGACCATCGTCATTATCAAGGTCCATGCATCTCATATGGAACGCTATGGCGTATTTTGAAGCGCGATCTTGTTTTACAAGCGTATAAAATTTAGCTCGTATAAGAATTGAAGCTGGCTTTGCTTTACGTTTTAATTTCGGTTCGTGGGCCTTTGAACAGCATGAGATTGATCCATTTTTTGTTCATTTGTGGTGAAACAGCTACGTAAACAAGCGAAATTGCCGTATTTGGGCAATGAAAAGCCGGAAGCAATCCAAAAATACACTGCTTTTCGGACCGTATTTCTTTAAAAATACGGAAGGAGCAAGTGCTACTGTCAATTGCGATCGCTACAGAGCAATGATCAGTGAATTAGTGTTGGCGACAATTCAAGATATTTAGCTGAATTGTGGTTGCAACAGGATGGCGCTGCATGCCATACAAATAACAAAAAAAAATATTTGGCGCAACAGGCTCGTAACTAGATACCCAGGGCCGAGCACGCACAATTACAAATGCGATGACGATGGAGGGACATTTGAGGCAAGCTTTTCTTGACAATTGATGCTACTCAGATGATTTGTCAGATCATCACCAGAGGAGGGCCAGTGAAAATTAATTTAGGTATTGCTACGGCTTGGAATCGAACCAAGAACTACTGCGCGGCAGTTCATCGCACTAACCATCGCGCCACTGAGCCCGTCTAGATGCCATACAGTTAACGAATAAATCGCTTTATTGAGGGCAGCGTTCGATGAAAACATCATCCCATGAAATGGTCCTGTTAATTGGCCACCAAGATCTTGTGATGAGGATTACTTTCTATTGGCATATCTAATCTCTTGTTAACGTCATCAAACCCGAAACGATTGAAGCATTGGAAGCCAACATAGTTCGTGTTATTCATGGAATACCGCCCGTTATGCTTGAAGGAGTGGTCGAAAATTTTACCCAAAGAATGGACGGTTTAAGTCATGGGCAACATTTGAGTGGAAATCATCTTCAATCACGAAGTGTCATGAACCAAACTAACACCCCAAAAAAACATTTTCCTCAACAAATTGATTTTTTGGGTTTTATTTAAAAAAAAAAAAGAAGTCAGGAAGCTCCTATTGGATCACCCTTTAGAAACCACTTTCAGTGACGAAACATATTTTCCATGGAAGTTACAAAATCCCTTCTCCACACAACGATACTTACCCCCTTCGACTGCACAACATTGTAACCAACCAACTCTGATGAAAATTGCAAAAAAAAAACAGCCAACCACATACTTTAGTCCAAGATTTCATTAATTAAATTTAATTTCCCTTCCGGTTCCAGATATCAGTTCGGTGGAGCGTACAATGATCGTACAAACCCCACACGAGCTTCAAACAACAAAAAAAAACTAAATTTAGCTTTTTACCAAGATGATGCTAACTTCAAGCGTAAATGTCAAAAAACAAGAAAAATAATGTAAAACAAAACGAAAACAGGAAATCTGCATTTTCTTACGGTAATTCCGAAGAGTTTTTCCACCACTTGCTATGCGGCGGAGAGTCTCTTCTTTTCTGGTATCAAAATCACTTTTGTCCTCTCTTCCATCCCATTTTTATGTTTACTGAACCTTACCAGCGATATGTGAAGTGGGTTGTGTTTGTGGGGTGGTTTGTGACGTTACTGTTGCACTGGGCACTGCTCCTGATGTTGTACCTGTGCTGCTGGTAACTGTTGTGGTACGTTTTGTACGCTTGCCACCTCGCACATTGGAGCTGGCAAAGTCTCTCTTGTCTACACTCACCTCGAGTACTCCGTCCAAGTTCTGTTTGAGATCCCCTTGCGGTGCAGGCTGTTCCTTGGCTGCGGCTTGAACATTTGGATTCTGATTTTGATTTTGACCGCGAGCTTGCATTTTATTCGGCTTTGGTCGGTGCTGAGTTGCCACCGAATTGGTTATCGGCTTGAGAACATTGCCAACGGCTTTAGTTCGACCCTCACGGAAGACCATCCGCTGGCCGGGACGAATATACTCTGGATGCTTGATGAAGCGGAATTTTACATGGGCCTTGTCACCGGTTCGCAGGCATTCCTTGGACATTGTCACAATGGAAGCAGTCTGTCGGATGCTGCCGCAATGAACCATTGCTTGGTAGCGTGATGATATCGTTGTGGGATGGTGAAGAACCAGAATCTCACCTTCAAATTCCCAGCATGCGTGCGGTTTCAACTCTGGACTGACCATCACCATACCTTTTCTGATCTGAGATCGCTTGATTTTCTTCAGTGAAAAGCTGGCCGTTTGTCCACCGCGCACTTCCTTGACGTTCATTCGCTTTCGATGGATACTCTTAATAGCTATCGGTATGAAATTGCCCAATGGATCAGGGCCCAACATAAGGAGATCGTTCAGTTTGATTACACCCTGCAGGCAGGTGCCTGAGACCACAGTGCCAACCCCGGGCACTGAGTAGGTGTCATCGATTTGAAACTCAGCTGGCTGGTCATCTTGGCCGGCCATTCGTGTGGTCAGTAAATTCAGGAACATCTTGAGTAGCTGAAGATTCTCACCCGACACATTGGAAACCTGAAATATGGGACATAGCCTCTCGGAGACGAAATTTGTTGCACTGAGGACCACTTCATCGGGTGTTTTCACCATGACGGGCACCTTCCGACAACCTTGCGACTTGAGAATTTTAAAGAGCAACTTTAGATTGTCCTGCAGCACGTTGGGTGGACACATGTCTATTTTCGTCACCACAACGAACACGGGGACAGAGAGAGCGAGTGCGAGGCCAAGATGTTCCTTAGTCATGCCGACTATGCCGGCATTTGCTCCAATCTAGAGGGGTGAAACGTGTTAGCTTGGATAATGGGGGCAAGATTTCTCTACTTACCATGAGCATTCCAAAGTCTGGGGCGTGTCCAGTCATCCCAAAGACTGTAGTCTTCAAATAGCGCTCGTGACCGGCCAAATCGATGAATGTTATGACCTTGGCTGACTTCTCACAGATTTTTACCCAGTCAAGAGTGCCATGGTCTGGCTTATTGACCACATTGCCTATGCTATCGAATCCTGGAAACAAAAAACGCTATTAGCGCCGATAACTTTTTCGACTGTAACGTAGAAACTCACCCAAAATATCATTACCAACGGAGCTGGTCCGTCCACTTTCCATCTCGTGTTTGTGACGGAACAACCTCTGCCTGGCATATCCCCGACCATTATCCAATTCACCGTGAGTGAGCACACCCAGCAGAGTGGACTTGCCTGCATCTACGTTACCAACCACTGCAACTCTAAACAAACGAGATGATAATCAACCACACAATCTACGTACCACATCAGGATTGTCTTACCGAATTTCCATAAAGTCTGATGTGTCTACTCGTTTCCTTATCAAATACTGTCCGGTAAGACCCTTCTCACCCTTCCTCTGTCGCAGAAGAACCATATCTGCGTCAATAGTGGTTGCCAGGGATTGCAGAGTAGCAACCGAAGCTGAATACTCATCCTCATCGAGACCACTATCACTTCCATCTGTAAGGGAAAAAAAAAAAACAAATTCCACTGCTATCCACTGAATCAGAGAAGCTATAACTTACCCTCCCCAACACCAATCTCATAGATAGTCTCCCCACGGCTGTCTAGAGTTCGTTCCTCTAGACGCTTCTTCAGCAATTCAAATTGCTCTTCGGTGGGACTCACAAGGACTGTTTTTCCTCGAATGATGGTGTAGTCCACTCTGGGATTATGCATCATCTGGTGTTGATGTTGGTCAACCAGTGACTTTTTAGTAGGCGTTCCTATGTTGTCCATTTTGTTTCTGGTATTCAGTCAAATGACCTTATTTGCGAAGATTCAAAGTCCTTGTTGGTTTATTTTGTTTTGAAGAACTTTTTGTCGAAATTGCTCATTTCCTGGTTTGCTCCTGAAAAAATGAGAAAGAGAGAAAGAGAAGGGAACGTTTGAAATGGCATCACAGTTGATTTTGACAAAAGGATTTCATGTAAAGCGGTGGTCTAATGGGTGTGGTTACTGCTCGTCGTGTGACCAAATCGTGGTTCAAAGCAGGATGACGAAGTTCTTTTTTTTATTTTTTTTAAGAAAAGAAAAAATACATCGACATTGGTATTTGTAGGCGTACCGTTCTTTTTTGGAAAAATACAGTCAAAGACTATTTTTTTAAAAGTGAACCTCCCAACATCTTGACGGTTGAAAGAATCAGTTTGTAACCCTAGCCAAAGAAAAGGGGTATCTGTGATTTCATGACTAGATATACAGCCTTCAGAAAACGTTGTTGCATTTCATATTAACGCCTTTAAAAGGCATGAGCAAGTCAAGTATATCGTTTGATGCTATAAGATGTCCAGTACTTCTAATTGTACTCTAGGTGCGGCTTAGAATATCACTGTAGTGACGCTAACAATAAGCGCCTGTCATCAGAACTTCAGCAGGTATTTCCGTCACCCTTTCCCTTCTTATTTTTCATAATGAATCGACGGCAATCACATGCGGACCAATATGATGGATGTACGTGGTAGAATTATGTTCTATCGCACCCCTCCGATACGTAGTAGTTGACATCACTCAAGATCTGCGACACATCTGCTATACGCAGAGCATATGCTTGTGTGGTTAAAAATTCGCTCCATTTGCTAAGGACCCTACCTAGCACAGCTTGTTCAGAAATGAGAAGCAGTGGTAGTTACTAAAATTGAATCATCGCGTTCCCTCTATTTGACGGAACACCGCCTGTAAGCTTCATCGTCCACTTCCGCGCCATTTTTGAGCTTAAGATGTTTTGCCATTGTTGCCTCTGAAGTTGTGGATTTTCAAGGTGTCACTACATCGATAGGCGTCCCTAAGGCGACTACGAGGATGACCGGTTTCTCTTCCTTTGTTTGCTACTCAAAGTGAAAACGCTGTTTTCTGTCTCGAAGGCCTTACTTACTCACTTACTTAAGTCTATGAGCAAAGATTATAAAGCCTTACAGATGACGTACTGCATACAAGAAAAATTGTTCTATGGCGGGTTTTACTGGCACAGCCCTCCATATATTTTTGGATCTCGTTTCTCATGTGTGCACGTGCAAACCGCCCGCCCGTACCTTGAAGCTTGTGAGCAAAAGTTTCTATTTTTTGTTCTCTATGCGTCATCTGTATGACTTTATAATCTTTGCTATGACGTAGGATACGCAGAACGAAAAAAAAATGCAAAGCTGATAGCGTTTTGGTTGTATCATGATTGCCGCACATGGCCTGACCATCTATAATGTCCAATGCAGTCATCAGACGTTTTGTTTTTGGTTTATCTTCGTCGCCATAGCCTATCATTTTGAGCGGGTCCAAAGATTTTATCTCTCAAAATTACCAAGAATTTCTATATCTGCTTCTGATTTAATCCATGCTGAAGCGCCGTAGACTGGGATGATGATAACAGTTGGAGTGGGGGCTTGATAGCTTAATTTGACTCTTAAGCCCAAAAAAAAGGCGGTTGGCAAGAGCAGTTCTTTGTTTGACTTCTGATGAGATGTCGTTGTCAGAGTTAATGTAGCGCAGCCGAAATCGAAGGCAAAGTCTGTTAACATCTCAAAGTTGTAGATTTCACTTGAGACGTTCTATCCAGCTCTTCTATGTTGTGTGTCCTTTTTAAAGTTCTTTGCTGCTCTAAAATATTTCTTATGGGCATTTGTTTCCAAAATGTCTACTTCAACGCGATGATTTCCGTAATGAACGGCTTACTTCCAAAGGATGCTTGAATGACGATGGATGATGTTGCGTGAGGCCTTAAGAAGAAGTTTCAGAGTCATCAAATGACTGTTGTGAAAATGTAAAACGCACATGTTGATAAAAGTAGGTAAGAGTGGCTGCAGAGGTTCATCAGCACATTTGTTTCCAATGTGTTTCACTGTGAATCTTGCCTGTGTACTCATTTGAAAACAATCCGCAGGACTTTAAGTTGGACCAGGATAACAAATTGCGCGATTGAGTAAAGATCCAGCTTTTGAGAAGCATATGGATGTTGTAGAACGAGGCCAAACTCTGATTGGCCCGAACTTGGCAACGCCCAGTCGTTGTAACATTGACTACACATCAATTGTGCTTATTTCACCTCCGATTGGTAACCATCAGATATTGGTCTCATCCAATCGATTTTGACATGATGAACTTAAAAGTGCGAGTGGTGGATAAAAAGACCATAAACAGCAGCATTATAAAAGCCTGGTGAGAATGCTTGGCACGGAATATATGGCCTGCTGTCCTCAGGCGAACATAGATGAGCTGCTTCGACATATTCTGACAACAGGCCATTTATGAATCTAAATGGTAAGTTTTGCCCCTTGAACAGAGATGGTGACGAATGAACCGAAAGGCCCACGGCAGCGCTTAGTCCCGTAGTGGATAATGATGGCCCGTGCCATGGGGTAACTAAGAAATTGGAACTGACCATCTAAGTTAGGGGTTTCGCTTTGGATTAACTACAAACCCATTGATATAAAACATTGTTACGAAGCAACCAATAGCCTGGGAAATGTTTGTTGTAGCCCCTGTTACACGATAAAAGGAAAACGACGTTCATATCTGCACCTGGATAGTGAGAACATAAACTGGAGAGTTGCAGGCGAACAACTAGCGGATGCTCTAAGCTGCTACAAATCAGACAAAACTGATATCAAAAAAATACGATGGGATGGGCCGTGCAAAAAGAAGATGAAAAACTTTGACACCTACTACGGACCGTGTTATAGTGAGTAGAAACAGCGACTATTCAGATGGGATTTGTTATAAATGCCAGACTTAAGCAAGAAATCATATGTTTCTAAGACATTAGCGAACGCATTGTATCACATTCAATCATATAGATAGATAGGCAAGATAAAAGCATCAAGTATTTTATGTGTCCGAACATTCCGAGGGGCTAACATCGACTTAGACCACTAGCAATACGCCACAACGACTTAATGTCGAAAAACTGCAATCGCAAGAGACTGCCAAGTCCTTTACTGAATTCGTGTTCTTTAACCCTTCGATTAAAAACATACCACCAGCATAGAACGTCGAAGAAAATGGCAACTGATGTGCTAGGCTTCTCGCCCCCACCTACAAGAAATACCTGGTTTGATGAAGAATGTCGACAAATGCTGGCAGCAAAGTACGGGGCGCATAAAGCTAAGCTGCCGTACTTGGCTGCCAGAGCTGCCATTGAGCTCTTTCGACGAAGAGGACGGAAGAACACCGGGTTTTCAGAAAAAAGAAAACGCAACAAGAAAAGCGCGCTAGACAGGATATAGACAGGAGCCACTCCAGGTCGTAGTTGAGACACAGTCAATGCTGAGGATATGGAAGAACCACTTCTGCAGACTGTTGAACGGCGATGATGAACAATATTGCGCTGTCAGGCAGAACGAATCATTCAATATTGGCAACGACAGCGAAAACTGTCAACCACAGTTAGGATTGCAATATCAAAACTCTAGGCTGCTGGAAATGACGGACTTCCCGCTGAGAGTCGGCAGAGATGACTAAGTAAGATCCACCAACTCATAAGCTAAATCTGGGCAGAAGAAAATCACCCTTATTCCACATGGAGTTTTTATTAAACGACAGATAGCGTTTTTTGAAATCGGTATTACAGCTGGCAAGTCTGAAGGCGTTTTATGTCGTTTAACGCTACGTGGCGTTTAAGTAGTGTGGAACGTAAGTTCTTAAAACGTCATTGCAGTTATTCGCATTCTAACAGTCGTTTTAGTTGGATAAAACGACACGTAAAACGCCAATAATTGTCGAATAGAAATTTGCAAACGACTAGGTGTCGAATTTTAGTTAAAATGTGAGTTTCGATTAATTTGTGTATTATTTTAATGATTTTATTAATTGTTATTTGTTCAAGGGTGAAAATAACAACATCAAAATGTTTCGCTGGCAAGAAATTTCAAAAGAGGTATTCCCCAGACCATAAAGAAACTAATTTAACATACAATCATAGCATTTAAACTAAAAAATCCCTTCCTGTTTTAATACTTATGTTGTTCGTTTTTTGTCGGTGCCAAAATGACACATCCTAAGACTCCTGGAATTCCAGCCTTTTCATAAAACGTCATTTTCGCACAGTTCTTTTCTTCAACTGTGTAATGCATGCTTATCCATTGTGGGCAAATATTTTGCTCCATAAGGGAAAGCATTTCTTTGAGGATTTTACTAAACGTCGGTTGAGCAAGACCCAAATCAAAATCATTGCCTACACCCTTTTGATACCCACCTTCCGCAAGAAATCGCAATTTCGACGCAAGTTTTAAAATGACTGGCACTGACAATGAAATACCAGCGATTGGAATTTTATCCTTTAGTTCATTCAGTAAATAGACGAAAGCTTCTTTGCTAAGTTTAAAGTACATTTTAAATCTGGCAATGTTATCAGAATTAGGTATTTTTACTTCAAAATATTTTTTTCTTAAATCCACCTTGAGTCTGGTAAATCCAAAGGATTAGATTTTGACCTGATTCTTCTTCTGATGTTTTTCATTTCTCTTTTTGCAATTTCATCTTCTTTTTCGTCTTCACTTTCCCATGATATAAACATTGCAATGCTATTCATTGTTTTTGTAACATTATTTTGTATTTTGAATAGGTAAAATAAATGTTCATTTGAAATTTCAAATTGCAAAACATAAACGCCTATCTGTCATTTTTGTATCAGCTGTTGCTGTGGAACTCATGTGGAATGTAAAAAAATGAGAGAGGAGGCGTTCAGAGAATAAAATACCGACACTTAAACGACACTAAAATGAATCGACTCAAAAAACTTCATTTGTCGTTTAATAAAAACGCCATCTGGAATAAGGGTGAATATTCCTGAAGAATGGAACCACTGAATCGTTTGCCCGATCCACAAAAAAGGAGGCCCTCTGAACTGCGCCAACTACAGAGGTATAAGTCTCCTCAACATCGCCTACAAGATCCTATCTGCAGTAATATGTGAACGCCTGAAACCGTTTACCAACAACCTGATCGGCCTGTATCAGTGTGGTTTTAGGCCACAACTGATCAAATCATAACCCTTCAGCAGATTCTGGAAAAAAACGCAAAAAGGCCAAATCGTTACCAACCACCTATTCATCGCATACGACAGCATTTACAGAGACGAACTATGCAGAACCTTGTCTAGTTTTTGTATTCCGCCTATACGCGTCTGTTTGAGGGAGATAACAATAATTGGTAGCGGCAAACAACAAAACAATATTTGTATGGACATCTGTGTCTTGCTCTTAAGTTGAAGTCATTAGATTATGTCTATCTCCGTCCCGATATTAACTCTGAAAGCAACATCTCGTCAAACATTAAACGAACAATGAATGCTGCCAACCGCTGTTTCCTTGGGTAAAGAGGAAATTTTGGAGAAAGGAAAATGCTGTATAAAACCTTGATCATCCCAGTCCTACTCTGTTGATCTACTCCATAGGCGGCCTATAAAGACCAGCACGTAACGACGAAATAGCTACGAAGAATATAAGCATCTTACGTGAAAGCCAAGCGGCAATCAATTCCTTGGGACCCATCTCATTTGCATCGATATCAGCCCAAGGATGCCAACTATCTCTTAACGAGATAGCAGAGCACAATACCATTCACCACTTTTGGATGGCAGGTCACAGAGATGTATCAGGGAACTGTAAAGCGGATCAACTTGCCAGATTTGGCACTCTACCCTTGATATTCTACCGAAAGTTGAAACGTTAGGGATGCCCCTTCCTAGATGTAAATCATTATACAAACTGAATGCGATCAAGAAAGCAAACCGCAGGCGGATAAACCGCACAACGTGTCTAATATCCAGTCAACTCTGGCCAAATGTTTACTAGAAACGCTGCCTCCGTTTTATATTTCTGAACAGATCAACCATCATAGTTTCTCACCCTCTCCACCTTCTCTGCTCTTGTCCAGCTCTCTTAAACAAAAGAAAATTCCATCTAGGAGACTACTTCTATGACAAGCTAGCTGAGGTGGCGAATATTTGTCAGAAACCTGCACCGCTACATAGTAAGCTGGGAATGGTTTACTTAGGCAAACGAATATAAAAGCAAAATCGACAGATCTGGGGACTCTTTAAGTAGACGGCATGCACTATATCTTCTTCGCCTGCAGCTAATGGCAAATCAAAGCTGATGTACAAGGTGGCCCAAAAGAGATCACCCTATTGGAAAATGCTCTTATTTTTACAAATGGCCGCCAATGTCAACTCTGTTTTGACATTTATGGACTAGACAGTTGTAGAATACAAGTGAACAAGCCATGGAGATATACACTCCCCAAGAACGCGGAATAATCGTGTCTATTTTTTTTGCGTCTGTAGTGTTGGCGCAGCGCGAACTCAGTCGCCGATTCCACAGCCGTCCGACACCGACTGAGCAAACACTGCGCCGTTTTTCCACCAACCTTGAAGATTATGGGACTACACGAGGCGTTGCCAAGAGTGGCCGGCCCCGGAGCGCCCGTTGTGTCGAGAATATCGCCGCTGTTGCCGAGGATGACGAGCTGCCGCCGGAAACATTGATCAAACGCCGTGCTTCGCAATTAGCCATCAGCCGGTCGTCCCTCAGGCGAGTTTTGGTCAAAGACTTGCGCATGTTCCCGTACAAAGTCTAGTCCGTCCATCAGCTGCTGTCTGTCGAGCGCCAAACGCGTGTAACCTACGCCCAATCCATCCTCAATATCGAGGACGAAGTGTACGATTTTTCGACCAAAATCATAATGAGCGATGAGGCTCATTTCCACTTCAGCTTGTACGTGAACAAGCAAAACTATCGCTTCTGGGACACCGAAAATCCACAAATAATGCACGAGGAGCCATTACACCCGCTCAAAGTTACTGCATGGTGTGCTGTTCACGCTGGAGGAGTCAAATGACAACAGTGGACGGTGCGCGCTATAGGGCCATGTAAACCGGGTTTTTTTCTGCTGAAATTGGATGAATTAGGACTGGAGGACATGTAGTTCCAACAGGACGGAGCAATGGTACACACTGCGCGAGCCACAACCGATATTCTGAAGGTGGGACAACATCGGATGACTTCTTTTGGCAACCATAATCTGCTCCTACGCCCAACACGTTCTCAGAAAAACTAAAAGAGAAGAATATCATTACCGCTATATAGTCTAAGCGCGTATGATTACAGCCCCTTGAAGTTATGCGAACAGCGGTCTTCCGGTGGGTTAGGACACAGATTATGAAGCCATACAGATGACGCATTGAGAACAAAAAGCAGAATCTTATGCTCACCAGCTTCATGTACGTGCACACATGAGAAACGAGCTGTGCCAATACGACCCGCCATGGAATAATTTTTCTGGTATGCAGTGCGCCATCTGTACGACTTTATAATCGTTGGTTAGGAGGAGCATACCTTACACAAAAATGCAGTCAGACACACTGGTATGATAAGCACAGCACCGAATGATATTCTTATGGTGCATAAAGCACTTCTCCTCCCCCCCAACAGAAAAAATGTAATCCAGATGGCCGAAGAAGAGTGCAGAATGGCTTCGACCCCTTAAGTGGAACTAACAATTAGAAATCGAGCTGGTAATTCAAAACCACGTTCCAAGTGTCATGTTCCCCATTTTACTGATTGATATAACTGTCCCCTTAGCAGGAGCTAATAATAAGAAATCGACTTGGTGTGTCCAGGTGGATCATGAGGCAATTAGCTTAAGAGCTGGTAATTCAAATTTCACGTTCAAAATGCCTTGTTCCCCATTATCCTGATTGATGACTAATGATTCCTGATAGGCTGCCTGAGAAGACATTACTCAACATTGATCTTCTATTTCAAATATTGCATCAGAAAAGTTTGACTCCTTGGTAATGACGAAATCGCAGAAAATGGATATTCACATAAATTTCTTTTTTTATTTATATAACGGCACATATTATATGGCGATTGTTTTTATTTCACCACACTTAGAAACTGATATCCATTTGTCGGTAACCGTCCTGTAAACAATAAAAATTCGGCAATTTGGGCGGATCGGCTTGATAAACTTCCATAGAACACACCCACATTTTGCAACATGATGAAATTAGAGATCTACGACAAGGATTCATCCAATTCTCAACACTTAACTAGTAACTGGAACACTATTCACATACTTTTACATTTAAGTTTGTTCCCGCTTCCGGCGATAATGGTAATACAAATATGCAATGTTGCTACGTGTTATATCCATCGACTTGGATTGCTCGCCAAAGACTGACTTCTTCACAATGCATCACCCCCAATTTATACCCGTTGTTCTAAAAGATGATGAAATACGAGAATCCCATTACAAAATGGTACAAAAGATGTCACCTCTGGTTATTCCAACCATGTAAACAACTAAGTACAAAACAAAGCGACGTCATCAATTATTACATTCAACTTGAGATAATCTTAGCAACATTTCATAATAAATCCCAAACGCTCGACATCTTCGTATACACACATGAATTTCAATTTGTTTTATATAATTAGAGATACACCATGTACAGTACATACGTGAGGACGAAAACACTAAATTCGATGGAAAAAAAAGTAAATAATAACAAATACGTGTTATGTCCCTCAAATGAAGACAAATTTTCACTTTCTTTTCGGCCAGACAAAACAAGAACCAAAATGGTCGATTGGTATATATTCCCAATTTGAAGGCCTTTCTCTGTGGGGTTAGTGCATGAAAAAAAAATTGAAAGGCCAAAAGGTTTTCCTCAATTTTCACGATAGACCATCGGAGCCACACAGAAGAGAAAAAAAAGAGAAAGGATGTATTTTGTGTTCCTGATTGAGGAGGGGGCACTTTTTCGCTGATAGCACACACAGAATCGAGATGGTTTTAGTTAATTTAGTTGAAACTTACGAGAAAAGATTTTATAGACTGCACGGCTAATATCCTTTGTTGTTTTTTTTTATTCTATTTTGTTGAATTTCTTTCACAACAAAAATAGAATTTTTCTGTTGGGTGCACAAATTCTGTGCTTTCACGTATTTGTGTACGTCTGTCAATTTGGCTTTTGGCGTCGTCACACGTCAAAACGATGACCGAAAGCTTACGTACGCCAACGAAGAAGGGAAATTATTTGTTTGTCGAGTGTTTTTTTCCACTGCGGGATGTGTTCAAAAAGTTGATTTATAATTTGCGTTTATTAAAATCTTTTATATTGGGGTATTCTTAGAACCTCGGAGAGTAGTCGTAAATGTCAAAATTTGTATGGGAAATCTTTTCCAACAATATTGTTGGAAAATATCATTTTCTCACAGGAATTGGGTGTGTAAACTGAGATGATAAAAGTTGTAAACTTTTGAAATGCTAATTTGACATTTAATTAGTCATCAAACGCATTCGCTTAAGTGAAGAAATTATGTAGAACGGAAAGAGAACAATAGGAACAAAATTCTATCAAAGTAAATTACGTAATTCATATCCAATTCATTGAATTAACGTATTATTCACTTGTTACAGTTCATGATATTTTTTTCAGTTAAGTGAATACGTTTGATTTGTGAAAAATCACGAATGTATAAAGCTATGCACTTCTGCGCACAGGTCAATTTTTGCTTATTGACGTATCCACCCAACCAAAAGTGAGCGTCATTGCTAAACAAAATTCGCTTATGAAAATTGGAATCAACGGCAATCTTGTTTTGGGCCCATTTATTGATCATGTGCTAGGTGATCCTATGTGGCTTCAATTCTTCAACGAGTTGGATTTTGTAAGCACGCAAGCCAAGGTCTTTCCGCAAAATCTTCCATTACGTAGATGGACACATATCTGCCGTAATATGTGAACGCCTGAAACCGTTTACCAACAACCTAATCGTCCCTTATCAGGGCGGATTTAGGCCAGGAAAGTCCGCAAACGATCAAATTTTCAAACTTCGACAGATCCTGGCAAACAACCCAAGATGTCTAATTCGATACCCACCACCTTTTCATCGATTTCAAAGACGCATACGACAGCATTTATAGAGACGAACTATACAGGGCCATGTCTAGTTATGGTATACCGCCCAAACTCGTTCGTTTGTATAGGATGACGATGGAAAATTCTCTTCGCTCCATCAGGGCCAGAAGCGACCTCACCGATACATTCGATACCAAAAATGGATTTAGACAAGGCGATGCGTTGTCAGGATTGTGCAAAACTCACGAGCCAACACCAGAGGCACAATTTTCCAAAAATCGGTATAACTTCTAGCACACGCCGACGATATTGGAATCATTGGTGATGTCATAGCCATGTTTGCTAGTATAGAGAAGGAAGCGGCAAAAATGGGTTAAGCAGTAAATGAGGGTGACTACGAATATGCTGTCAACACGAATCGGACAAAACGTCACCATTGCCAGATACAACTTTGACGTAGTTCGAGACTTTGTATACCTCGGCTCCGTTGTCAACTCGGGCAACAACATCTCGTCAGAAATTAACCGAAGAATTACTCTTGCCTACCGCTGTTTCTTCGCGCTAAGAACTACTAAGGAGATCCTATGTAAGATCCTGATCATCCTTGGTCGATTTGAGAGGAAAATTCTTCAGTCCCGATTGCGTTGACGAGCTATGGAGACGAAATTTCTACAACTATACGAGCTGTACAGCGACATGCCCCTGGCCCAAAAACTCCGTATTGGACGCCTATGATGGCTAGGACATGTAGAACGAATAGACACCAATTTTCCGGTTCGCAGAGTCTTCGATTCCCAGCCAGACCTCGCCTTAAGTGGCGCGCACAAGTAGAAACCGACCTCAACCAACTTGTAGTGCGCAAGAGCAGGCAGTTAGCTAAGGACCGGGCTAATTGGAAAGGCATGTTGATTGAGGCCCAGGTTCATTCCGGACTGTAGTGCCACATAAGTCATCTCCGCCAGCAGGAGATTGATTGTTCGTCATAGCTGTTTTTCCACATCCACAGCATAGCATTGACTGTGTCTCCACTATGATATTTCCTTGTTGACCTTGACAGGATTCTGTTTGAGACTTATATCCTTGGCTTCGACGTTCTATACTTTGGTAAAACCTGCGAACATCATCATGTAGTGGCACCTATCTATTTCCTCGATAGCGCGCTTTTCTTCCTCTTTTTCTTTCTCTCTGAAGAGCTGGAGTTCTTCTTTCGTCTTTGCCTATAGAGATTAATGTTGCTGCGAGCATCTATCGGTATTTCTCATTAAATCAAGGAATTCTTGCTGGCGGGCTAGCACATCAGTTGCGGCTGATCTAATCCAGAGCTGAACTAGTAAAATAGTTTACTTCTTGCACTTATAACGAATCCGCATCCGAATAGTCGCTGTAACACGGTCCATAGTTTTTAAGCAGCTTTAGGCTTCCTCTAGTTATTCGGCTGCACCTCTCACATTTCAGGTGCAGATAAGAACGTCGTTGCTTGTTTTAGTCGCTGTAACACGGTGCAGCTTAGTCGCCCACAATAAAATCAGTCCTTCCCGAGGCTCTTGGCTACCTCATTATGGAGCCATCAAAAGCCATCGCTTTACGATTTTTTTCATCTCCAAATATTGTGCTTATGCGGGGGAGCTACTGAGAATTCCCGGCAAAAACTTAAAAAGTAAGACTTGTTGAATATTTTGAAACATTCTTCTTGTCAGAGAGTAACCCGCCTTGGTCTTAGCCAGGCAAACATTCATCATCCACAACCATTCAAACGCCCGATGAATGAGATTACAACATAAACTGCTGTTTCATTTAATTAGCGCCAAAATGCTGCAATGATTACAAGTAACCACACGTCAAATTAAAGAAGCTCCACGGTTCACACTCAAGAAACGTAGTATTGTTATATTGACATCTGAAAATATCGGATTATTACAAAATAGAGTGTCATTTTAGTTCCTTCGCTTGAACTCCTGTTTGGCGCCTTCGATCTCCTGCTTTAGATTATTGTTGAAAGAATTAATGAAAGACCTGCAAGTAAAATCACAGTTAGATGGCTTCCAACTCTAATCAGTTAATCGGACTTGAATTTCTCTGGCGTCATTTCAGTCAAACCACGACGATCGGCAATACTCTTTCCCCTATACATCATCGCGACAACTAGTTGAGCAGCTCTTCGCATGGGGTAACTCTCAGCCATTTTTTGAATTAACTGTTCATTGTTCGCCAGGTATCGGAAGAGTATTCGGAAAACCATCGTGTTGCGTTTAAAATTGAATGTTTTTATATTTTCGAATCAGCTGTTGCTTGAGTTTAAGTTGACTCTTAAGGAGTTCCAATTTCTGTAGTTGTTCGTCCTTGTTATATTCTATTCCCGGCAATTGCTTGATTTGATTCCGAGCACTTTCAAAACGTTTTTGCAACTCGAGGATCTAAGATAAACATTTCACCATAAGACTAATGATTACCCAATCATGGAAGGATTGCTTACCTTTTGACTGCACTCTTGGGACTCCCTCAACTTGGCTGCGTTATCAAGGGGATCCTTTTCGACACTGCAAACAAAATATACACACCGGTTTAGAAATCACTTATATAATGCAAATGACAAAACAATTTTTTATTTTTTTTGCAACGAAATTAATTTTGTTTTGCGTTATTTGTCTATTAAACAATAAAGCGCATTAGACTAAAAATAAATTAAACAAAGAAGGAAATAATGTAGGGAATAGATAAGTAGCTACCAGCGGATGATATCGTATATAACTGGTAGGATCTCGATGTCAAGTTGGTCGACTGTCAAAGTGCCGGTGGGCTCTGATTTAATGTTTGGGTTGATTAGTGAATTGTTTTCAATGGGTTCTATGGGCGAATGGTCCATTGTTATCAAGGAATTCGCATTGCTTATTAACCACTACGGGAATGGTGTAATTTTGTTAGTTATTTGTAATTTAATGGAATGTACGATTAATAATGTTTTCGTTCTTTGACGTCTGCAGTCACTTTGACGTAGGTGTGTTCAGCGAATATCTAGAGCTTTCATGAAAAGTGCTGCCAAACTGAATTAGTTTGTGCAGTAGGTGTGTTTGTTTGATTTTCGTAGGTAGCAAAACACACTCCCATAATTTACGTATTGAAAATGTTGAAAAGTAATAACGGGTAATTTATTAGGCGTAGGTTTTTTAAAAATCGAATAAAACACTCAAATTGCATCAAATTTTCAAATCGATAAATAGGCCTTTGCCATTTAGGTTTTAAAGACAACTTCATGTAAATGTTGACCGCGGGTCCGTTTCAAATGGTCCATTCGTCAAATTTTGCCTCCCTTTTTCAGGCATTTCGGCCTGTATTTCACGAATTACGCGCTTTATGTTATCCTGTAAGGCTTCAATCATGTTCGGCTTGTTTACATAGACTAACGACTTAACATAACCCAAATATGTAATCAAGAGAAGTTAAATCGCAAGATCTTGGTGGCCACCTCACAGGGCCATTTCGAGGATAAGTTGCTCACAAAATTCAATTTTCAACATTACAATTGTCTTACGAGATGTGTGAAATGTGGCACCGTCTTGATGATACCACATGCCAACCAAGTTCAACTTAGCCAACTGGGGCAAAAAACAGTCGCGCATCATGGCTCGATATCATTCGCCGTTGACGATAACGTTCCTTCCACGGTCGTCTCTGAAGGAAAATGGACCGATGATGCCACCAGCCCATAAACCACACCAAACTGTCGTTTTTTCGGGATGCATTGATAATTCTATGGTATGGCATGTGACTGTTGATCACTCCAGATGTGACAGTTTTGCATATTTACGTGTCCGTTGAGCCAGAAATGAGCCTCATCGCTGGACATAATTTTTCGATAAAACAGCTGTTCTAAGGCCCATTCACCAAAAAATAGACGTTGTGGTAGGTCATTCGGCTTCAATTCTTGCACAAGTTGAATTTTATTGGCTTTTAAACCCAAATCGACACGTAAAATTTTCCATTTGGTTGAGAAACACATTGCCTATTGCTGAGAACAGCGACGAATTGACATTTCACGATCTTGATTAACATTGGACTCTACGACTGTAATATTCTCTACAATACGCACTGTACGCATGCGAGTCGATGGTTTGATGTCCAATAAAGTAAATTTGGTGCGAAATTTGGTGATAAGGGCACCAATTGTTGATTCACCGGTCGAATAATTTGCAATCGTTGCTCGTTTGTAAATCTTTCCATGATTAAATGGCAGAGTATACTGAACGCCATACAAACCAGTTATGCCAACCTGAAAAACTTAACTCTTAAAAAATTCAAACTTGTCATTTCATTAACGTAATTCACCAAACATAATTTTTCACTCATGTGGTAAACTGACAAATCATCCGAGCACTTTTTCGGATGAAATGGGAGTTATGTCGTGTTACCGTGTTATCGTGTTATCGTGTTACGCCCAACAAATGTATTTGTTTTTGCTTGTATGGGATCAAGAAAGTAAATACCGGGTATAAGGGTATCGCGTAAATTAGCTCATGGTCAACAATTTCATATGCAACACAATTTTCAGTTGGCCCACACGTAGATTACGTCATGCTACCAAAGGCATTTGCAGAAGCTATTTGGACGAAAAAAAACAAGAGAACACCTTTCGAATGTTCATGAAAAAAAAGTATTTTTAATTATTTTCCGAAATTAAAATTAAAAAAAAAAACATTTACAGAGCAATTTGACGTTTATGTTAGAAAACCAAGTTGTTATAGGGGACAAAAGTAATGTTGATTTGACATAACTTTGTTCGACCTCGTTTCAAATAGCATTTCAGAGAAATGTCGAATTGCGGGATGCGAAATCTGAAATTGTATGACGGAATGCATCTCGTTTCGGCAGAAATCACGAATTACGACGGAATGACGCATTTCGACTCTATGGAAACGTACTATAACGTGCGACGTGAAACCTTTATAAATGTCTTTATGTCTTTAAATAATTTTTATTTTTAGAGGTATAGAACTTCCGATAGGGATAACTGTCAAACTGTCATCCTAGTAAAGTGTGTCTGACATTTTTCTTAGAATACTGACTCATATAATGACCATATAGGTATAAAGACTCACATCAAAGGAACAACGTTTACAAATCGTGGAAATTAATTCCTAAAATTCGCGCTCTGTTTATAGAGGACTTCGTAAAGTTAAAGGTGCGCATTATCGTCTATCTTAGCAGCAAATACGCAATACTATGGATAGGTTCCTGACCACATTAAGGTACTCTCTTTGTAAATATTCATCCAAATCGAGCCCGTACCGTGTCTCTGCCGGTCCACTACTTTGAATCAGAAACAAAAATATTCCTACGATTCACTCATGAAGGTAGTGAACGATGGAACTGGCGGTTCTTATGACCGGTTTTTCAGTGCGAAAGCATACTAGTTTCGGGATTCAACTCGAATCAATTTGTTAAAGTAGTTCAGTCACATTAAATTCAGAGTCATCTATGAGTAAAACAGCAAGTTTGGTGAGTTAACCCAGGGATGATCAGATGTTTTGACAGATGATAAAATAGCAAGTGAACAATTATTTGCAAGTTTTCGAAAACCACTTGTACTTTCAGACCGAACTTTTACCAGGTTTCGTTTGACATTTCAATCAGCTCAACTGTGGTACTAGCTGCAAAATTTATGTGTGAAATTAAATTAATTAAATAAAATCCTTGGAGTTCGGCATTTTTGTCTGCCCATAGCTCCACCAGGTACTTCTCGTCGTTCATATACCATTTTTTTTTCTAATTTCCATTACAAGTTTTCATTACAAGCTAGAGACAAAGTTGAAATGAAAAGAAAAAAAAAAAATTGTGTTGACATCGAGCTGTTTTGTGGGACGTGTGGAGCACATATAGCAGAGATGAAGTAAACATATAGAACGTATGAAATGGTGTGTTCGTTCCAACAAACTACAACGAGAAGGTTTCGTCGTAACCTACTAAATTTATGGCGCAACAGACTCGTTAGTACCCAGGGCCTAGTTTTCTTCTCACAACCAGTCATGTGTACGTGTGTACTTCTTAGCAAGATGGCAGGATCTCCTGTTTTATGCCGACTCCGAACGGCTAAGTTGATATAAGCGTTTCATGACAATTGATACTTACTCGGATGATTTGTCAGATCATCACGAATGGAGGGACAGTGAAAAAGCACTAAGGTGTTGCTACGGCTAGGAATCGAACCCAAACTTTCTGCGCGGCAGTTCATCGCACTAACCATCGCGCCACTGAGCCCGTCGTAACCTATTAGTTTTTGAAAACTCCAAATGTATAGGAAAACTCCGGTTTTCTATGAAGGTCTCAGGTAATTTTGCGAAAACTCAGTTTTCGCTTCAGTGTGAAAGCACTATTATATTGTCTGTAAAAAAACATCGATGTCAACGAAATAAATTTTCAGATTCGGTACTAACCGAGATGAATTTTTTTATTCGCTGGAATTGTCCAGATTACAATTTCATCATTTAAAATTAAAAGTTGGATCGAAAATCAATATTTTGCAAAGCATAAACCCGACACGTCTTCGTAATGAAATCGGGCTTCAGTAAAGAAATTAATGAAAAACGTCATCGAAGCTACAACTTTGAAATGGAATTACTATGGCGATAACGTTTTAATATCACGAATCCCTATGATTCCGAATGGCATGGCATGTTGCAATTCCCGTCATGTTACAATTTCCAGTGCGGGTTGCATTTGCAATGTCGATAAAAAAAAATCGCAAATGCAGTCGTTAAGTGTTTGTAACATGTAAATAAGATTTGTCGCTCATGATGGTTTGAGATGTCTTCTTTGTGGTAGAGATTTAAGATGTCCTACAACTGATGCAGTGTCTGCTCTGATAAGTTCGTATAATCATAGTTCCTTATTATATTCATCTATTAAGTTTGAATCTCAAAAACCAAAATGAATGTAAGGGTTTGTTTATATTATTCCCAAACAGTGAAAATAGTCAAATCCTCTCATTCTTACTTCACATTGAAAGAGAATGTTACATACGACCCAATCATGCAAGCACCAACACTTTTTTTTTATAATTTTCTTTTAATGACTTAACATACGAACAAATCTAAAGGGCTGCCCAGAATGCGTATCCGTAGCTTGAATCTTGTATTACTGTCAAACGAACAAATCTAAAGGGCCGCCCAGAATGCGTATCCGTAGCTTGAATCTTGTATTACTGTCAAAAGAGAGATACAGGCCTGGTTGGTATACTGACTGCTTGTCAAAATCTGAATCTGTCAACATTTGTGAATCTACTTTTGAGATAAACATTTGAAAAGCAAGCACTATTAGGTGTAAATTAAATTTCAACTTTTTTTTTAATTGGCAAGGGCTAATTAAAAGCGTGTATTTAAATATTTCTATGTCTAGTTATAAATGGAATTGTGAAATCAGTCTTTAAAAAAATCCAATTTACTTTTTTATTTTGAATGTTTTCTTTAAAAAAATCTTCCCCATTCGAAATTGCCAGCAATGTTTTTCAAACTCCTTTTCCTCTCATCAAATATGTTTAAATGTCAAACGTGAATCTGAAGCGCGAAGTTGGTATCTTGTATCGCTGTCAAAAGAGAGAGATATTCCTTGCATGAAGTTGCCATTCATTCAACTTCAAGCTACATTTTCACATTGTGTAAGCGCTTACGGTTTGCCTTGTTTTTAACTATTTACTCAGCTACAAGCGTCAGATACAGAGACGCATTCTGCGCGGCCCTTTATTATATATGGACTCCTAGTGGAACGTCATTTTTATACGCTTCTGCGAGAAAATATGTTTAAAAACAGAAACACATGCCGCCGCAAGCTTAGATTTCCAAAGTGCCTTGCTCACAAAAGAGCGACATTTTGTGCTTAGAGATTGTTTTCCATAGCGACATGTAGCGTCATCTATTCAAATGATGGAAAACTACAAAAAGTGATCTCAAATAAATTCTGCAATAACAATACATATCTTTACTTATTGACCCATAAACTGGTCAATTTTTGAAAATTTATTTATTACTAATGTTCTATGGTCATATACACCATTTTTTTTGCAAAAGTTTGTTTAGCTTACTTAGTTTTCCGCAGAGAAACAGTGGCGTTAATGTAGTTTTAGAACATACGTGAAGTTGGCCCTTATCTACCGGCTTTTATTGTTTCATACTGTTGACTCCGCTACTAGCTACAGCTACAGATACACATTCTACATTCTACAAGTATGAAGTTTGTGTTGACAGTTCATTTGTAATAACTAATAAGCCAATATACACATCTCTATAAAAGTCTATTTGTAATAAAACTCAAAATGTGTCATAACATAAAGGGTTTTTCAATAAGAGCGCTACAAAAGTCTTTTTTTAAATAAAACAAAAACGTTTTTGGATATTAATGAAATTCTTTATTCCTGTGAAAGTACATTCGATGCCATTATGTATGGAACTCGATTTCTTTTGCATGGCCACCACGGGCACGCTTACAGAAGTTCAGACGCTGAACCCAATTTTTGACGGTTTTCAAGCATAAATCGGCCGATACTGCTGCAATTTCACGTTCCATATTCGTACGAAGTTCATCAATCGTCGCTGGCTTGTTGGCATAGGCCATAGACTTGACGTAGCCCCACAGGAAATAGTCTAACGGCGTCGAATCGCACGACCGAGGCGGCCAAGCGACTGGACCATTTCGTGAGATAACACGTTCTCCAAACTTGGTTTCCAATAAATTGATTGTGGCATTCTCTGTGTGGCTTGTGGCGCCGGGCTGTTGGAACCACATGTCCTCCAAGTCCATATCATCTAATCGGGGCCAAAAATATTCGGTTATCATTGAACGGTAGCGTTTCCCATTCACAGTAACGTGCCGGTCTTGATCATCACGGAAGAAGTACGGCCCAATGACGCCGCCGGCCCATAAACCACACCAAACCGTAATTTTTTCGGGATGCAATGATGACTCATGGAGTACGTGTAGATTGCTGCCTGACCAATACCGCTATTTTGTTTATTGACGAAGCCATTCAGCCAGAAATGAGCCTCATCGCTGACGATGATTTTTCGATGAAAATCCGAATCATTTTCAAGTTGTTGCTCAGCCCAATTCACGAACATCCGACGCTTCTGGTGGTCAAGCGGCTTCAGTTCTTGCGTCAATTTAATCTTGTTAGGATGAAGGCCAAGATCTTTTCGCAAAATTCGCCACAACGACGTCACAGAGATGCCCAACGCTTGAGAACGACGTGTGTGAGACACATTTGGGCTTTCTTCAACTGAAGCCTCAGCGGCAGCAATATTCTCCATACTACGGGCATTTCTTTGTCTCACTGGCACGGGAACATTTTGTACTGTGCCTGTGGATTCAATTTTTTCCACTAGATGCTCAATTGTTGATCTGCTAGGACGATTATGACGACCATAAATTGGACCTAGCGCTCTTAACACTGACTCCGAAATTCGGTTGTAAATTTTAATAATTTCGACTCGTTGTTGGATCGTATATCTTTCCATCATGAAATGGCAAACCTTACTGAAGAGAAATGTCAAAAGAGCTGCAAGAAATATGGCGTGTTTGCTGTCCCTGTTGCTTGACTTTTGTAGCGTCCCTGTTGAAAAACCCGATAAATCAAAACCACCATACCGCCCTTTTCAATATTTTCAACAAGTAGCTACCTGTAATCGGATTAAATTTACAACTGTACCCCAGCTCGTACTCTTCTGTCGGACTATTTAACAAAAATACGAACTGGAGGGGGGAGATTTAAATCAATTTATCATCACCTTATCGACAGGACATAAACAAATGTATAGTTGTCCATCCGTTTCACTTGAGGTCAGTTGAACGTGGAATTGATGAAAGCTTTTTAATTAAATCATCGATTGCAATCAATAATAATCATTTCAGTTGTGAGTAGTCCGGTATCAATTTACATGTGTGAATAATTGACACTTACATTATACCGATTTTGGTATTGTTTGAGTAAATACTGGTGTAGGTGTGGGCCAGAATGCTATTAATATTCAAAGTTGATTAAAATTTAATTAAAACATAAAAATTGACAATGACAACATCAAGAAAGTTGTCCGATTGAGTATTATTTCAAACTCGAAATATGTCACTAATGGCTTTTAAAGTTATGTAACGGCGTTTTAAATTTTTAAACGAAAAGTTATAGGAAGCACTCTGACTCTTCAAAGATTCAAAAGCAACTCCAAGACGAATATGCAACGTTTCTCATTTCTATCATTTGGTTCCGAGATAAAACGGAATAAAGTTTTAGTGATCATTTTTCTCCCAAAATATTTATTGTTTCCTTAACATTAACATAAGTCTAAAGTTCCGATTTCGTTTAAATTCTATGAGTGGTCATTTGTGGCGTTTTCAATTTGCAATTGAGAACTGTCAAAATGTGCAGGTATACTCTGTCAGTCATTGACTTATTATATGTATGGACTGCTAGTGAAATGTCATTTTCATACGCTACTGCGGCTACTGCGAGAAAATATGTTCCCAAACAGAACAGGCCCCGTTGTTTCACTGCGGATAAGCAAAGAAACACATGCCGCCATCAAGCTAAATTTCCATAGTACCATGCTAAAAAAAAGATCGACATCTTGTATCAAAAGATTCTTTTCCACAGCGACATGTAGCGTCATCTATTCAAATGATGGAAAACTACAAAAAGTGATTTCGAATAAATTCTGCAATAACAATTAATTTCCTTACTTATTGACCCATAAACTGAACCTATTTTGTAAATTTGTTTCTTACTAATGTTTTATGATCATTTACATTAATTTTTTTTGTAATGTGATGATACAAACGATATTTTTGTTGTTTACTTAGTTTTCCGCAGTGAAACAGGGGCGTGTATGTAGTTTTGGAACATGCGTGAAGTTGGCTACTAGCAGTCCATATATAATAAGTCAATACTGACAGTTCTTAAAAGGGAATTTCGCTTTTGGATTTCATTTCAGAAGATAATAAAGCTTACATACCGAATCGAAAACTGAGTTTTCGGCAAAATGTTTTCGAAAACCACTTGTACCTTCAAACCGAACTTTGGCCAGATTTCGTTTGACATTTCAATCACCTCAGCTGTGATGCTAGCAAAATTTGTGTGTGAAATTATATCAATTGAATAAATTTCTTGGAGTTCGTCATTTTTGTCAACCCATAGTCTTCCACACACCAAATCTTCTATTTTTTTTTTTTGCAATTTCCGTTATAGGGGTGATCCATTTCGAGGTTAACTACTTTTGAAAGAACATTCTTTGGCATTTATTTTTTGAAGATTATGTCTATCAAATGTTGGCCGTTGCTACGTCGCAGATGGTCCATCCGTTGAGTCCAATTTTCGATCACTCGTTCGAACATTTCGACTGGTAACTGGCGAATGACATGCGTGATGTTTTCCTCCAAGGCCTGACTCGAAGCGGGTTTGTCGGCATAAGCTTTTGACTTTACATATCCCGATCTTGGTGGCCAATCGACCGGCCCAAAACGTGAAATTATGTGCTCACCGGCTTCAGTTGTTGCACAAGCTGTATTTTGTACGCTTTCAATTTAAGATCTTGATGCTGGGTCTCAAAATGGGTGATGGTGTTGCGAATAGTACGCTGAGTAGGCCGATTATGTTGACCATAACTTGAGCGAAGTGCACGAAACACATTCCTCACAGAACGTGAATTTTCATAATAAAGTTGAACAATTTGTAAACGTTGTTCACGCGTAAGTCTTTCCATTATGAAATGCCAAACAATACTAAACAAAAATAACATGACAGCATGACACGACTCACACGTGATCTGTCAAAAAAGGCTATTGAAAAAAGTATCTCTACTTGGATCACCCGTTATTATAGTGTTACAAGCCAGAGTCACAGTTGAAATGAAATGAAAAAAATTCTTTTGACAGCGAGTTCAACAGCTGTTTTATGGGACGTGTGGAACACATATAGAACTCTTGAAAAGGTGCGTTCATTCCAACGATATGACGTCTGCGAAATATTTTCGAGACGGTTACGGCGTTACCTACTAGTTTTTGAAAACTGCAAATGTATTGGAAACCTCCGATGAAGGAAACCTGAGAAAACCCATTTGCTTCGCCAAATCAAAATAGCGTCGTCTCCCATGGTTCAATGTGAACGTTGCATCGTATGTCATCAAGTGTTAGATGACAAAGCAGTATCGAATGTTGATGAAATCCTGAATGCCGGTGTGAAGATTTGGCCAAGGTCAATCTCCCTGGTAAGTTACAGAGCGAGCAATCATTGGAACGAACTTCCAGAAGACGTATTGTATAAAAGTTCAAGAAGTAGGTTGGTAGGTAGGTAGGTAGGCAGAAGTGGCGGTTCAGCATGAACTCAAGTAGCACTTATGTGCCTTTTTGTTACCACGATTCGTCTGACCTTTATTAGGATTGTTGTGGAAGTGATACAGGTAGTTTTAGATCCAGCTTGTGAGGTTTAGAAATCGGATAAGATCTTGTAGCCTTTTACCAGAGATATTGCTAAGATTTTCGAAGAATGGTTAATCTAATGCACGCAATCCGGCTGTTGAATGTTAGACATTTGCAGATATAATGGGAGAGGGTTTCTCTCTTATTTGTTTTCCAACAACTGCAGCATTGGGGGTTGTATGGGATCCCTAGTTGACCGCATGCTCTCCGAATAGCCAGCGCTTGTGACTATCGCCGTAATTCTTGCGACACCTGGGCGGGTTCTATTTAGTATCTCGTTGGTAATGTTCTTGTCGTATCTTCCTTGATATGACGCAATTTGTTAACCTTTTCCATTCACAGTCAGCCTTCATAAGGAAGTGTGAGTTGATTTGTGCCTTAACAACACCTAGCGGGATGCCGTGATGAGCCTGGCCTAATAAAACTCGTCTTCACGCTCATTTCCTTCAATGTCACTATGCCCTGGAACCCTGAGAAGTGTACCCTGAAGCGTTATCCCAGGTGGGCAAGTTAGTTTCTTCATTACTGTACCAGTTTGGAGGATATGGTAGCCCTGTTGATAGCCTTAATGCACACTTGACTATCAATGAGGATAGCAATTCGCATTTTAGTAAAGTCACTCCCCATGCAAGCCTCTCGTATAGCCAGTAGTTCCACTTGGAATACGGTGACTAACTTCGATATGCGGTATGGAACTGATATTTTCGGTGATTCCGATGAGACTCCTAACCTCACACTCCAGTTCGTCCTATATCCGTCGGCGTAGACGACCATGTCGACATCTTAATTCCTCTTCCACTGAAATATGGTAGGATACCTACGTGGAAGCCTTTCTTGAAGCTAAATGTAAGTGTGATGTAGTCTATTGTAAACATGACCATGCCGCTTGGTAACGAGTGCAGGATATTACTGTGGCTATACGGCCTTGCAGTGCAGCATTCTGACTCCTTAAGTCTTAATGAGCTGCATAGATCGGTATTTTTAATGTGTAGATCGGGAGGCAAGAGATGCAATAGCACTGTATGGGCATTCGCTGGCGCCGACCTCAGTGCGCACATGGTGCCTTTAGTTTTGTGAGGTTGTAGCCTTTACTTAATACGGGCCACCATACTAGTGAGCCGTATGTGAGAATTGGAAGTAATACTGCAGTGTAAGTCCACAATTTCATCTTTGGTTGAAGTCCAAACTTTTGTTGCAAGCATAGAAGGCAACACACGCCTTCCTTACTCTATGTTCGATGTTGTGTGTCCAGTTAAGTTTTGAGTCAAGCATGATACCAAAACACTTAGCGCTGGAAGATAGTGTGAGTGGTTGGCCATTTTGACGGCGTAGGGTGAATTCGCGTATTTTGGTTTTGGTGGTGAATAGCACCAATTCCGTTTTGCTCGGTCTTACATCGACGCTAAAACTTGCAAGCCAGGTGCTGCTAACCATGTTTAGAGCAGCCCCCATAATTTCACGGAGGGGAATTTTACTGACATCAGTATCACCATGTCATCTGCATAGGCGACAAATTTGACCCGTTCTTCATCTACTTTAACTAGAATTTTATTCATAGCCATTTGCCAGACTAGAGGAGAGATGATGCCGCCCTGTGGCGTTCATCTATTATTGTCTGTTGTTGCAGAGTCGTTAAAAATCTGCATGCAACATCTCAACGTGCTCCTGGAGCTTTAGGGCTGAAAGACAATCACACTTTGGAACATTGCGTTACCTGACGCACCTAGTTAAACATATGAAATCAATGTTACCTATCACAATGTAGTTTTGCCTGGTGTTGCGCTTGAACCTTCAAATGACGTAACGTTACGTTGCTGTAAAGTACCATAAGTCAAAGCGTAAATTTGCAATTGTCAGTTGTCAAAATGTTTTGTTGTTTTTGGGTTATTTTCTGACGGGGTTGTGGAGTATGATATTTTAAGTGGAGATTTTAATCATTTCCGCCATTTTTGTACCAGACGTAAATATGTCAAAGCTTGTGCCAAGCATTTGGGCGTTTTAGCCATTTTAGTTTGGCCTGAACTAATAAAAGTTTATAAAAAAACGGGCATTCTTTTATCCATCTAAATATTGTGCAGGCTTCCATTACAGTGCCTCTGCAGAGCTTTACTTATAATCCATCAGATCTATCGCCATTGCTTTTCTTTAGTCTCCTGATGACTGTGCCGACTTCCTATACTGGCATGGCTACCTTTTCAACTGAAGATGGGTGAGTTTCTGCTTAAGGCACTCTCGAGATTATAGTCGTTTATCAGCTTATGGAAATGTTATTTACACATGTCAGATTCCTTGCGTGTCTGTGACTGGGTTGCCATTGCTATTTTGCAGAGCAAGTATTTCTGTCTTGATGACAACTGTCAGTTGTTTGATATGTTTGTAGATTTGATGGATGTTCATCTGGTCTGTTCGATTTCCTTAAGCTTGTTCTCTTTTTTACTTAGGGATGCCTTTCGTTTCTTCTAAAATAAATCCCAGATTGTCTGAATGTATATATTGACATTTTGACAGTTAATTTGTTTACCAATTTAAAACGTCATTCTTTCGATAACTTTGAAGAACACTTCCGATAACTGGGAGTCCGCAAAATATTGGCGTTTTGCATTGGTAAAATAATAGGTTATCAGAAGCGTTTTGCTTTGACTGAAATTAAATTCAAAAGCGGCATTTTGATCGGAGAATTGTCAGAATTGAAATTTTGACAGCTGAGAACTATTACTGAGTGCGATACCATGTTTTCTTTTATTAATTGAAATCTTTCAAATATTGAAGATGTTAGTTATGTCAGTTCATTATTGCTGATAGGAATTGGAAATGGCATGTGATATGGCGGCCTACCGAAACATAGCCCGTATTCCGGGTGTCAGATTTAGTCAGATATCTAAGATAAAGTTTACATAAGGGCAACTAGTTTATTGGTTCTAGCCAGTTCGATATCGGAATGATGTCAGCCCGATGACATCTGCATGTACCTGCAATTCATGTATTGCCCGCATATATTGCAGTGCGCCTCATTATCGTAGCTAAATGTAAGGACATCAACATCATCTATTTATGGCAGCAAAAAAAAAAAAAAACTAAAGAAGTATCAATTCCAATACTTCAGGAATGTAAAACAATTTTAAAATATTGTCCAACTTCCTTGATTCCTTTCATTTTCGCAACGTTCAACTATTTCCATGACAAATTCCAAGTGCGCACGACTGAGTCCTGAAATTTTCCTCTAAATATTATAAAGAAAGTTGAAAACTCAATTTGAATTCAGTTTTCATGACAGAGACAACAGAGTGAACAATTTTTCACAAGACCCTGAGATGTAAAATTGCAAAATAGATTTGTATCTTTATTGCTCATTAGAATAAGTCACAATAAGATAGTCCAACTCCTGAATAGCTTTCAAGGCGGTATCATTCAATTTACTACCAGCAACATTGTCCAGCTCCTTGTTTAACACCTTAACAGCTCTGTTTAGATGATTACGTGCTTCGTTAAATTTAACAACAGCCTCCTTCTCGTTATTTGGCGTATCTGCAACCAGAAAACGTCTTCCTTCCTCCTTGAGGGCATTTTGCATCTCAAATAGAATTATCCCGACATAGATTGACAATCTAATTGTCGGTGGATCCAATTTATCGCAAATCCCTAGAA
Organism: Rhingia rostrata; assembly: GCA_949824845.1. Lineage (NCBI taxonomy): Eukaryota > Metazoa > Arthropoda > Insecta > Diptera > Syrphidae > Rhingia > Rhingia rostrata. The sequence goes on from OX463758.1 coordinate 71,947,032, forward strand.
GTTCCTTGCACATTAGCATTTTCTTGTGCAATTGCTCCTTGGTGAGGCTGTTCATCGAGTATCCCTTCTCGGTTCCATAGAGCTGGATGAGAGAGTGTTTCAAAGCGAATATTTGGTAGTGATTAGGATGCAGGAAGCGTGAGAGTTTTTCGATTAGACCCTCTAACTGACGTATAGTTGGCCTTGATGCGAGTACACTCTCGACGTCCTCGTTTATTTGAGTCAGGAGGAAACGAACCTGCAAGGGGATTCCAACTTTTATTTCTCATCAAAATCATTATTTTGCACACTAACCTCCTCTCCACTGATGACCACCGGGCATGTATCACACGTCCAATCGGTTTTCGGAGAAAGTGGTTCCTGTGGTAGTTGCAGTCCACCACACTCCTTACCCACATCTCCGACACATATCATTCCACTGAAGTTGGTGCCAAATTCCGTGGGATCACGACAACGATCACACTTGCACAGGAAATGCTTGGTAATCTGAAGATGTTCGTGTCGCATCTGAGTGCCCCACAGCATGTTTGAGTACATGATTTGCAGGTGTTCACCTTTACGAATGGGCCGGCCAGCTATGACAGAGATTTTGAAACCATTGCGATAGTCAAACTGGAAATAGCAATTCGGATGACATGTATGCTCCATCATGCATGCTGTGTAGAAAACCCCGCTCAGCTCTAGACCACTGGGCAGATTAATGCACATGTAGTTGGTTTCGATGATTCCAGCGATTTTATGCAAGACATCAGCATCGCTTTGCTGTAAGAATTTTTCCTTTTTTTTGTTCTCGAGGTGTTTTAGCTTTTGAAGGTAGTTTTGGTGCAGGTAGGTTACTATGCGCTCTTGGGCTTCTCTAAACAGAAAATTAATGATGAGATGAGACATTTGGAGGAATTTTTTTTTGTTTATTACTCACTCATAGAGCTCCGTTTGAAGTCGCTCTTCTTCGTGGCTCTGCATGTCCATTAGTTCAGCCCACTTCTTGGTGTTTTGCACTTGAAGGAGGAGACACTTCAAGACGAACAGTGAATCACTTCTGTAGTAATCTATCAGTGATTTGAGATCCCGGGCGATTGGTCCTGATCCAAGCATCAACACGGAACATTCAACTCCATGTAGATTGGGATTGGACAGTCCATTACAGTCGGTGGAACAGCACGGCCATTTGCATCTAGTAAAGAGAAGGGAACACGGTTATTTATGTGTGTGTAGTAGATTTGATAGCTTAGAGGGCGAATGCTCAAACGTTGCTCGAACTAGCAATGAATTCGAAAAAAATAAAATAAAAAGGTCTTGCGGTATATATTCATGCTTGGCCTTAACTTACTCACTTAAGTGGAGCTACAGTCCGAAATTAACCTCGGCCTCAACCAACATGCCTCTCCAATTAGCCGGGTCTTACCTCCAGCTGCGTACTCCAAGTTGGTTGAGGCCGGTTTCTACTTGTGCGCACCACACTCAAGGCGAGGTCTACCTCTACTGCATCCGACGTCTGGCTGGGAATCGAAGATTCTGCGAGCCGGAGTATTGGTGTCCCTTTGTTCTATATGTCCTAGACATCTTAAACGTCCAGTGTGGAGTTTTTTGACCAGGGACATGACGCTGCTTGGCCTTAAGCTTTTTATAATCTACAGACGCCCCAAGGGTTAGGAATAACTTTATAGTATTTCAGCACTGCAAGGGCGTTTTAGTTGGATGAAGAAGAAAGAGAGCGAAAAGTACACTGACTCCAAGATTAATGTCTGAACTAATGGTTCTGTTAACCGATGATCTGGGTTTGATTTAATTCCCAGAAACTTTGTCCAAAGTTTTGTCAAAGCTCATACATGGTATTTACCTAAAGTGTCTGAGGCAGTTGGATTTAAGACTTAAGTAACGACACGAATTCCCAACAAATTTGATGGATGTCACTCATACAACATGGCCGTTATAACCTATGAAATTTATAACAGATGAAGTATTGAGTAGGTGACTGACAGACAAATGCCAAACCCATCGAACCGAAAGGCTGAACATCTCATAGTATATTCGAATTATGACACAGATATCCGCCTTGTGATGATTTGTAAAATTTCGATGTCGAAGTCAGGACAAGGGAGGAAAATAAGCTGGCTGTATGTGAATTGTTTTTGTAAGGAGCGGATTGTAGCCTTCTCATGTAAACATATGAGAAGGCTACAATCCGCTGGGCGAATCTTTTCAAACCGTATCCCATTACATCCTTAAAATAAATGTAAGGACTGCTTCTACGAGTTATTAATAAAACCTTATATGCGACTGTAGAAGTTCGATGTTAAAATGTTAAGACTGCAATCGCAAGAGACCACCAAGGCCTCCAAGATACGGTCGTTCTCGCGCACCAACCAGCAAGAAACCCCTGGTTTGATGAGGAATGCCGACCGATGCTCGCAGCCCTGTATGAGGTTTACAGGTCTAAGCTGCAGGTGAAGACAACAGCTGCCATAGAGCTATAAATGCAATGAAATAGCATGGAACACCGGCTTTTTAAAGAGAGAAGGAGCTTTTTAGAAAAGAGAAATAAAAGCGCGCTTTCGAGGATATAGAGACGTGCCAATCTAAGAATGATGTTCGCAAGTTTAACAGAAGTGTATAACGTCAAAGCTAGGGATACAAGGCTTGAACATAACCCTGTCCAGACGAACAAAGAAATATCGTAGTTGATCTATAGTCGATGCAGTGGAAGGATATGGAAGAACTACTTATGCAGACTTTTGAACCGCGATTATGAACAATCTCAAGCTGTTAGGCGGATCGAACCTGATCAACCACTAGACCTAAGTGAAGTGAGAATTTTTGAATTTTTGTTGGCTAGGCCATTCCGCTTTGCTGTGTAAAGCCGGTGAAGATGACTTGGTAAGTAGAATCCACCAACTCATAATCAAAACTTGGTCGGAAGTATGGATGAATAATAAACCTCAGCATCATTTGACGAGGATTTCCACAAAAAAGGAGGCCCTCTGAACTGCGTCAACTACAGCGGAATAAGTCTCCTCAGCATCGTCTCCGTTTGCCAACAACCTGATAAACTCCCAAAACGTGTATGAATGCGCTTATCTCGAGAACCATTGAATGGATTTCGATGTGGTTTCACTGTTTTGATCTGCATTTCCCATGTGAAATAGTGTATTCGAAATTGCTCTATCAGTTACAGGAGCTGAGCATTAGAGGTCGAAGTGGCAGAAATTCAAATTTTCGTCATTAAAATTGCACCCCCTGGCGAAGTCGGTCCGGGTTCATAGTTTCAACATAAGGCTTGGACTTTGCTATTAAGTGTGAAAAAAAGTCATTCAAATGGCCGCCTCGGGAAGATTAGCAGCATGCGATTGTTTTGAGGTATCTCTACCATTACTTGAGCAATGTTGGTTTTTATTGCGTCTAGAGTTCGGAGATTATTCGCGTAGGTACGTAAATAACGGCTTCAAATTGAATGATATAAATGGCAAGTTGAAGTCGCCAAAACTTGCAATTAGACCAGGAAACTTCTAACGCAATAAAGCCGTTCTGTTGCCCCGTCTTGTTGGAACCACATATTGTGCAAGTCATCAATCCGAATTGACTGTAACCGTCTCCGTATTGGCTTCTTCGAAGAAATACGGATCAGTGACAGTTTTCGAGCATAGAGCACACAGTCACTTTGCCTGGAGACTGTAACTGTCTCCATATTGGCTTCTTCAATGAAATACGGATCAATGACACCTTTCGACCATAGAGCACACAGTCACTTTGCCTGGATGAAACGGCACCTCTTCGATCACTTGTGCGTTTGCATGCTGAGCATATTGTTCGAAAAATCGATGTTTATTGTCTCTTGCTACAACACTTAAGATGCGTATCTATGGTCAGCAATAGGCTTCAATTGTTGAGTAATTTGAACTTTAGAAGGGTACAGGTGCAAATCTAAATGCAAAATACGCCCTAGTGAGTTGTACGCCACGTTCAATGGCTGCGAACGCCGGGATATAGATAAATTCAAATCAGCAACACTTGAACTTGCAGCTGCAATATTTTCGAATGAGCAATGATGCATAGGCCTTACGACATCAGTAAAGGCCGAACTATAATATTCAGAAGCAATCGGAAGCTAATGTCAAAATTCTACGTTAAGTTTTCTTCAGTACTGTCAATTACTCAAGTTGCCCAAGCCCATAAGAGATTTTTGTGAATGAAAGCGATTGTCAGAGTAGCAGTCGTTTTTCCAATAAAAATTCGTTGCTTATGAACTTAAAAATTTAAATGTACACAGCTGTTGAAGTGAAAGATCAATTTTTTGTATGAAAGAACAATAGAAAGCGAGCGATCGAGGATATAGAGAGGTGCCACTCCAGTAACGATGTTCGCAAGTTTTCACAAAGTTTAAAACGTCACAGCTAAAAATACAAGGCTCAAGCAGACGGTGATGACGAACGACTTTCCGCTGTCAGGCAGCACGAACCATTCAATATTGACAACGATAGCGAAAACTGTCAACCACCCGACCTGAGTGAAGGCTGCCGGAAATGACGGCCTTCCCGCTGAGCTCTATAAAGCCGGCGGAGATCACTTTGTAAGTAACATCCACAAACTCATAATCCAAATCTGGTCGAAAGAAAGTATGCCTGAAGAATGGAACCTAAGCATCGTTTGCCCGATTCCGGCTGCTCTACCAGAACGGTCGGAAACGATCTCACCGACACAATCGATACCAAAAAAGGATTTAGGTAAGACGATGCGCTGTCATGTGACTTCTTCAGTTTGTTTCTTGAGAGGATTGTGCAAAGCACCCGAGCCGACACCAGAGGCACAATTTTCCAAAAATCAGTGCAGCTATAGCATACGCCGGCAATACTGACATCCCTGTACTAGCAACAGGGAAGGAAGCGGCAGAAATGAGCTTAGCAGCAAATGAGGGTAAGACTAGGTAGGTATATGCTGTCATCATGAAAAGACGCACAAAATCGACGAATTGGACATAACGTCACCATTGATAGATATAACTTTGATTTATCACGGGACTTTGTATACCTCGGCTCCTCCCTTAACTCTGACAACAACATCCCGTCAGAAATTAAACGAAGAATTACTCTTGCCAACCGCTGTTTCTTCGGGCTATGAAGGCAATTTAGTAGTAAAGCCCTCACTCGAACTACTTAGAAGATCCTATATAAGACCCTGCGCATTCCAGTCATTCTCTACAGAGCTGAGGTAAAATCGGATGAAAACATCCTTGGTCGATTCGCGAGGAAAATTCTTCGGTCCCGTTTACGTTGACTGGCTATAGAGACGAATATTCAACCAAGAAGTCCATGTAGAACGAATGGACACCAATACTCGGGATCGCAGTGTCTTATTGTACTCATGTGAAGAACTGAGTTAAGACGTTTAGCATATTTCCTTAAAGAGACTGGAACCGTAAAGAGACTGGAACAAGTGAAAGATGAAACCCTTAAATTGTCGTACTTCTCGTCCGGCGGAGAATATCGCTGCATCAGCTGACGATTGATTTGGCAATGTGCCACCCACTTCAACCTTCAAATTCATTTTTTATTTACTTAAACTATTAACTTACTACTAGACAAAAATGCTTAAATCTAACTTATCAATAACTGGTTTACTTAATCTAACTTAACGGCCCTTATGAGCAGCCCGATATGAGCGTGCTCTCCATGTATAAATCTTTGGGGTAATAAGCCCCAAAGATCAGGCTGTTGTCGCTAGCCATCGCCCTTGCAGCGTGCCTTCGCGTCACCTTAATCAGGAAATTGTCAATTCTATTCAACGGAGCCCCATTGTATAGAACCTCGTTGCGATAATATTTTATGTACTTGGAGTCCGGCGTTCGGTAAAATCCTAAGCAGGATCGGAGACACCGCCTCTCAAACAGCCGTAGCTTTTCCATGTAGGCTGGTGCCACATTGAACCACACGGGAAAACCGTAAGCGATGATCGGCGTTATGCGGGCCATGTAGCAAATGACTTTCATCCTTGAGTCAAGTTGACTGCTTTGAAGCAATCTCCTTGTCAGAGCATAAGCCCCCCTAGCCCTAGCAAGACAAGCATCTACATTTTTGTTAAAATACAGAGACTTGTCAAGCCAGATGCCAAGGTATTTGACTTCATTTCTCAACGCCAACGGCTGTCCATGCTGTCTAGTGATACACAATTTTTTCAAGTTTTTTCTGAAATCCCTAGAAGCCCTATGCAATGGAGTCCTGAACAGAATCGTTTCGGTTTTTTTGGAAATTGATCTTCAATTTCCAATCATCGCAATATCCCTTAATGTGATCGAAGTCACGTTGCAAAAGTTTGTTGATCACTCCGATTTTCGGACCTGATCTGTACGCCACTAGATCATCTGCGTACGCTATAGCGTGTCTGAGAGAACCTACAAGATCACTTGTATAAATGTTTAACAATATCGGGGAGTTCACCCATTCCATGTTCGTATCTGCAGTTTAATTAAATCTTAAAGATGTCGCCTTACAGAGTGCAGAAATTTCAAGACCGGCACGTTACTGTGAATGGAAATCGCTACCGTTCAATGATAAACGAATAGTTTTGGCCCCAGTTGGATTTTATGGACTTGGAGAACATGTGGTTCCAACAGGACGGCGCCACAAACCACACAGCGAATGCCACAATCAAATTATTGGAAACCAAATGGTCTAGTCGCTTGGCCGCCTCGGTCGTGCGATTTGACGCCGTTAGACTATTTCCTGTGGGGCTACGTCAAGTCTATGGTCTATGCCAACAAGCCAGCGACGATTGATGATCTTCGTACGAATATCGAACGTGAAATTGCAGCAATATCGGACGATGTATGCTTGAAAACCGTCGAAAATTGGGTTCAGCGTCTGGAATTCTGTAAGCGTGCCCGTGGTGGCCATGCAAAAAAAATCGAGTTCCATACATAATGGCATCGAACGTACTTTCACAGGAATAAAAGATTTCATTGATTTCCAAAACCGTTTTTGTTTTATTTAAAAAAACTTTTGTAGCGCTCTTATTGAAAAACCCTTTACATAGGGAATGAAGATCTACGCAGAGATCTGGGTATAATGAAACAAAAAAAATTGTACGCCAACATAAAAAAACGTTTATTGGGACACGTGGGCACAATGGTCCTTCAAATTCTTGAACAAACAAATTTATTGCGGCGTCTTCAAGGAACTGAGCCCTTAGATTTGGCCCGACAATAACAAACCGCGCTACAAATTTCGGAAAAAGCAGGAGCTCTCACAGGAAAGTTACCTGCCAAACATTCATAGTCGTGATAAAAAAAAATTCTAGATAAGTCGCTTACTTAGTTGCAATACAAATAAAAAAAAGGGTGGTGGTTTAAGTTAGGGTTGAAGTCCCACACTACTTTGGGGACGTGATCATCGTTTCTTTTAAGATTTCCACCAGCCCACGGCGAAAAAAAAAATTCCGTAACCTTTGAAATGCTTATCGTTTACTTTAGGTAGGAGACTTTCTAGGCATCTAGAAAGAAATTTTTATATTCGTAACCTTTTAACTTTTTTTTCGGTCATTTTGAAAGAAACTTTGTTCGAAAAATCTTCTGTCCCGTTTACGTTGTCATATTTAAGATGGCTAGGGTTTGTAGAACGATTGGACACCAATACTCTGGGTCACAGAATCTTCGATTCCTAGCCAAACGTCGGAAGAGGAAGACCTCGCCTTAAGAGACGCGCGTAAGTAGAAACCGACATCAAACAACGTGAAGTGCGCAACCAAAGGCTGTTAGCATAGAACCGGGCTAATTGGAGAGGCGTGTTGGTTGAGGATCAGCTTCATTCCGGGAATTTACGATCCAGAACGGTTCTCAAACCTAGCTTCGAAAGCCGACTCCGTACTCCAAATTTGACAACGTTCTCATGGCAGTTCTATGGGTAGAACTTCACTTTTGGATGTTTGTCAGATTTTTGCAAGAATTGGGGCAGTCGACAAAAATGAGGTATTGTTACTTTTGAGATTTAAATAGAGACTACAAGTTGGGCCAAAAGAAGTCATCCGATGTTATTTGGCCGTCGGAATATCGGTTGTGGCTCGCGCAGTGTGTGCTCCGTTCTGTTGGAACCACAAGTCTTCCAGTCCTAGCTCGTCCAATTGCGGCCAAAAACTTACTTAAAATGGCCCTATAGCGCGCATCGTCCACTGTTATCGTTTGACCAGCGGCGTTCTCAAAAAAAAAAAATGGCCCGATGACTCCACCAGCGTGAACAGCGCACCATGCAGTAACTATGAGCGGGTGTAATGGCTCCTCGTGCATTACTCGTAGATTTTCGATGCCCTAGAAGCGATAGTTTTGCGTGGTCACGTACCCGCCGAGGTGGAAATGAGCCTCATCGGTCATTATGATTTTGGTCAAAAAATCGTCCACTTCGAATATTCCGCGTTCTTGGGGAGTGTATCGCTCCATGGCTTGTTCACTTGTATTCTACATCTGTATAGTCAACAAATGTCAAAACAGATTTGACATTGGCGGCCATTTGCAAAAATAAGAGCATCTTCCAATAGGGTGATCTCTTTTGGCCCACCTTGTATAAATTTGTCAAGGAACTACGCGAAGAGTATATCACACGTTTGGGGCTGTTAAGCGAATAATTCGTTGGATCCAATATTCGCGTTCGTTTCGAATTGCATAATGCTTCTCAGCTCCTATAACGTTGTGTCATAAGCCAACGACTTAACTTAGCCCTATAAATAGGAATTCAACGGCAGTGTGACCATTGGACAGGACCATTTCTCGAGATTACATCGTGTAACCCGAACTTCCCATTCAAATGATGAATTCTTTGAGCAGCTGTTTGGACATGTACCGTCTTATTGGCACCATAGTCACCCCCCGATCGTTTTTATCGACGCGATGTAGGAATACCAATCAAACCCACTCGCATGGTCAATGGTCGTCCTTTGAACCATATGTGGGTTTGCTAATTGGCAAATCATTCCTCCCAAAAACGAGCTTCATCGAATTTTAGATGAAATTTGGAATTTTCTCCAAAGTTTTGCAGAGCTCTTTCATAAAAGATTCAGTGCTTCAAATAATCAGGAGGCTTTAGTCTTTCTTAAGGTAGTATGATTTTGTAAGGGTTGGAGGCCAAGATTTTTCTGAAAAATTTTCTATAGATAATGTGGAATGAGACATGGAAGTCGAGGAATTGACTGAAATCAGCCGATGGCTCATTTTGAAAAGAAACTCTTGTAACTGTGGTGATTTTACTTTTACACAGGAACGTTCAAAAGTGAATATCTTGACTCAAATTTATTAAAGCACATACAGCCTGGTGGTGGGGTGGTGGGATTATTATGACTGAAAATCGGAGTGAACACTCTTTAAATTGTGACTGCCGACCAAGAATTTCGGCAGTCAAAACTTTGCTCTTTTGTTCACTTCATCACAGTAAAGGATTTTAGTTTGACTGTAGTTTTGAAATTGACTTCATAAAAAGGGAATAGTCCATCCTCATTGAAAAAAAAACGATAAATATCTAGGGCTACTTCTTGAAAAAGTACTCCACCGGATATAAAATTGTAGTTGAGTCACAAATAATTGAAACTCCTTACGAACGGCAGCACTCCTAAGGTCTTCCAAATGTTCATATTCAAAATTTCACACCCATTTGGATAAAATTAGGTCATTGGACCATTACTCACCTTGGACAATGATAACCATCAACACGGCACGGCATAAAGCATCCAACACACGGCATCACTGGATTCGTCTCATCTTTTTTGCTGAGATACCATTTCGGTCCGACAACCAGTGGCGCTTCGGTAAACACCACTTGATCAGCCTTGATATCACGTGTCGCTATCAGAAACCGGCCAAGTTCCTCATTGTGGGCGATTTTAAATGGCCGACACTCGTTCTTATGCGTTTTCCAGTGAGCCCGCTGGTGGCCAGCTCCGCAGTACGAGACATTTTTGCAGGCCGAACAGAATTGCGTTGCTGGTATATTGCAGACTTCACAAAAGCCACTTGTTTCAGACATTGTCTGATGTTTAATTGGATTTTTTGTTGTTTTTTTAAATGAGACTCTATTTGAGTTTTTAAATAAAAAAATTTTTTTGGTAAAAAAAAAAATCAACGGACCGTTTTTATTATTTTAATCGACGAGCAATCTTTCGACACTAAATTGTGGATAGGAATACATTTTGCGGCACAGCGAGTTTATTTTTGGGATACGCGCGCATCGTTTACACTCAGAATTGAGAAATCTCGAGCAAAGAGAACAGAGAACGGAATAAGAGAGTGTGAGATGGAATATATTTTTAAATCTAAAGCATATTTAGATTGTTTTATAGCATAGAAAGTGTGACAAATGTCTTCGCAACTGGACGCTATAGGCTTTCATATTTTTTTTCTGGATAAAAGGGATTTGAGTGAAGAAAATTTTAGACCCCAATTAGGTACAGGAAATGGGATCGTTCTTTATGTGTGGATGTAGTAGTTTTGCAAGTCAGCTGATAGTGGGAATTTTCTTAAAACATTTGGATGATTATGTAACAATTGGATGGTGGAATGAGTTCGTCATATTTTCATGTATTCCCTGCATTCCAATCTTTGCACTCACTTACCAATTGGATGTGTCATTTTGAAAGATAAGAAAAGACTTTGTGAACACTTAGTTGTGATTTTTTTTTATACCAAATTTGTGAGATCTATTGGGCATCCGGTGAGAAGCGGGACGGTATTGCTTCCAATAATAGTCGAGTAGAGTCCATTTGCGAATTAGTTTAACGCACACCTGAGCAGATTTGAACAAATCTTACCGTGACACTAGCTGTTCACTCAAGCAGGTACTCTAAATTTTACCCGTCACAATAAAAAGAAGACGTTACTGCAATCATGGAAATACTACGAAATGGACAAGGAGAGTAGAAAATTTTAGTATGTGATAAATATTTAAGCTGTCTAAAAAGTTGAACATGGATGTAACTACATGTGTGTTTTTTTTAGAGGAATATAAATGTTTATAAAAATAAAACGCAAAAAAATCAATAGAATAACCAAATTTTGATCTTTTTAGCCTCGTTTTTAGGTCGCGAATTTTCAATTTAGTGGTCGTAATTGGATCCACCTTTTTGTGTGAAAGGACTAATTATACTGAGGTTCCATTCCTCTATACTGAGGTTCCATTCCTCTATACTGAGGTTCCATTCCTCTATACTGAGGTTCCAGGCGCGCACTTTATGTTGGTGGAAGTCGATTTCTACTTTATGAAAATATCATAACAGAACTGCGTTTCTATTTGAACTCGTAATCGAAGACTCCGTGCCGAAATATAAGTGAAAATTCACTTTTCACATCCTAGACACCTTAAACGTCTATCGTCGTAATTGGATCGACCGTTTTGTGTGAAAGGACTAACTGTACTGAGGTTCCATTCATCAGGAACAATTTTATCATAACAAATTTTGCTAATACTGCTTGCATCATCCCCGACTTTTAATTGCTCGATAGGAATGACGGTTTTTCTCTCCTTCATCTGGCATTTGGCTGGGAATCAAAGACTTCCAATGGGCAGTTTTTCTTGGACTAGACGGCCCCCGACGGGCTCAGTGGCGCGATGGTTAGTGCGATGAACTGCCGTGCAGAAGGTCTGGGTTCGATTCCCAGCCGTAGCAACACCTAAATGATTTTTCACTGGCCCTCCTCTCGTGATGATCTGACAAATCATCCGAGTAGTATCAATTGTCATGAAAAGCTTATCTCAATTTAGCCGTTCGGATTCGGAATAAAACAGGAGGTCCCGCCATCGTGCTAAGAAGTACACACGCACATATGAATGGTTGTGAGAAAAAAAGCTAAGCCCTGGGTACTAACGAGCCTGTTGAGCCATACATTTTTTTTTTAGACCTATTTCCCTGTGTATGCTATTTCGTCACAATAGCCCGCGAAAAACGGGACTGACAAATTTGCTTACCCGGTCTTATTTCGTCAATGGTGCGTCAAATGTTGGATTCTGAGTGATTAATTGTTGCTGGTTTATCAGAATGGACCAAAGATTTGACGTACTCCCACAAAAATTAGCTCAAACTTGTCAAATCGCACGAACATGGTGGCCTATTCACAAGTCTATTTCTGGAGATGATTTGGTCAGAAAACGTTTGGCTCAGCAATGTCATGGTTGCACGCACTCTGTGGCATGTTGTGCCGTCTTTTTGTAGCCAATTGTCCTCCATATGATTTCTAATAACACTAGGAGTAATAAGATAACGAATTATTTGCTTGTGGCATTTGTCATTAAAAGTAATGTTGGCACCGGTTTCTGATTAAAGAAAAATGGGACGACAAAGCATTCGGCATGTAAACCGCACCAGACTGTACTTTTTTGGAATGTATGGAGTCTCAAGGGTCTCATAAGGATTGTGGTCACTACCAAAAACGACAATTCTGCTTGTTTACATACCCGTCAAGCCAGAATTAAACCTCATCGCTGAAGATAATTTGACGACAAGAATCGGGTTCAACTTCCAGTAGATTATCAGCCCATTCACCGAACACAAGTCCCCTGGCTTTAATTCATTCACCAGTTGGAACCAGTTGGATGAAGCTCCAGATCCTTCTGAATTTTCCAAGTAGTTAACTGGCAGAGACTGGGCTACTGAGAACGGCTTCGGATCGATAAATGAAAAAAAAAGAAAATGTTGTCACGAATCGATCCGTAGTATTTGTTGCTCTGATGGATTGTTATACGAACTTGACGAAGTTCTCTATAAGTTTGGAGAACAGAGGACGAATTTTGGAAGTAAATTTTCACGATTTGTAAACGTTGTTCTGGGGTAAGTCTCGGGTAAGAAAACTCAAACACACTTTACTAGTATGACAGCTAGTTTGGCAGTTATCCCTATCGGAAGGTGTTTATGTTCTATGCCACATTAATGACAGCTGCCATCAAAGGTTAGATATGTAGGATATCTATTCAAAGTGGGACTCCAAGCTAGAATGACCATCAAAGACTTTTAGTAAGTCGGTAAATATTGATCACCTTGCCGCATAAGAGCCAATTTTCCTCCTAACACGAATCCGTTCAGGAGTCAATTTATGACCTCTAGAATGGAGATCGTGGCGAACCAATTAAGAACACAAACATTCGCGTAGACTGGAGCCGATTTTCATTGACTCTTCTCTTGACTTATTACCATTACTGCCATCCAAGAAATACAATGGAAAAGGGCGGACAGAATGAGAATACAGAACTGTAACCCTAGTTATTTTTATAGTGGGAAGAATCTACTTTTACTTAAGTAAACCTCTTATAAAAAAAACTATTCATTCCTCTGAGCCATGGCCACCTGCTCTACCTATTTATATTTTTGGCAACCAAATGGCAACTAACTCAGCCATTCGCTGGATGGCTCAGCATTGTTCAAATATCTTAACTGGCCACTCAACAATTCTAAGCGAATACAAAAATATTTCTGAAAATACACCCTTATCAGGTTAAGCTTCGATAAGAGTTTCTAGGTCACAATCCCAAACAGAATCCAGAAGCCAGAAGCCAGAACCCAGAAGACAGAAGACAGAAGACAGAAGACAGAAGACAGAAGACAGAAGACAGAAGACAGAAGACAGAAGACAGAAGACAGAAGACAGAAGACAGAAGACAGAAGACAGAAGACAGAAGACAGAAGACAGAAGACAGAAGACAGAAGACAGAAGACAGAAGACAGAAGACAGAAGACAGAAGACAGAAGACAGAAGACAGAAGACAGAAGACAGAAGACAGAAGACAGAAGACAGAAGACAGAAGACAGAAGACAGAAGACAGAAGACAGAAGACAGAAGACAGAAGACAGAAGACAGAAGACAGAAGACAGAAGACAGAAGACAGAAGACAGAAGACAGAAGACAGAAGACAGAAGACAGAAGACAGAAGACAGAAGACAGAAGACAGAAGACAGAAGACAGAAGACAGAAGACAGAAGACAGAAGACAGAAGACAGAAGACAGAAGACAGAAGACAGAAGACAGAAGACAGAAGACAGAAGACAGAAGACAGAAGACAGAAGACAGAAGACAGAAGACAGAAGACAGAAGACAGAAGACAGAAGACAGAAGACAGAAGACAGAAGACAGAAGACAGAAGACAGAAGACAGAAGACAGAAGACAGAAGACAGAAGACAGAAGACAGAAGACAGAAGACAGAAGACAGAAGACAGAAGACAGAAGACAGAAGACAGAAGACAAAAGTTCATATCCCGGAATTTTTCGAGGGTACAGGATGCCAATTTTAAGGATGTGTAGCAGAACTGTCTAGATGGTCGTATTTTAGGACAAACCTTAATCGAGATGTGATTTTATAACCGCATAGGGCGGTCCCCATACCCACGATAAAAACCTCTTCCACCGCCATATGTATACGAGTACATAAACATTAGCAACCGCCTGCTCTGCCATGAAGTTATATCCTTGCTGCCATGTTCACTTTAGTGACACATTTATGGATTGACTACTTAAAAGCAAATTTCCCTCCAAAGTCGAAGGCTTTCTATAGAAGGTATGCATATGCACGTGTATACAAGTTTGCGGGCGGCGTTCATTCATTCCCTTGCACAGATTTTAATTATGACCAACAACTGCGTACAGTTGGAGAAAGTAGGATCCTTTGCTCTCATCCTGCTGACGGCAAATAAATTAAAACAAACACTGGGGTTTGTGCTGCCGCCGCTGGCTGGACTAGCATAACGACATTGACTCGGAGGATTGCTGCTTTGAAATAGGTTCCGTGGTATTGGGCTAGTGGCCTGGCCAGTTTCGGTCTGTTGCCGTTTTGTTAATTTTCGTTGACGGTAATAAATTTGCGACCAAAGCCCGCACGTGATGTTGTTGAGCTTCAATCTATGTTCAGTGTTTACCCTTATCGCCGTTCATCTGGAAGTGGGACTGCTGTGCTGGAATGAAATGGTGGACGTGGCCAGTGTAGTGAATTTAATTTCCGTCCAATGGCAATGAGCTGCAATTGGTGAGATTTTGTCAACTCTGGACGAAGCAATTCAGAGACCACGACGTTTTGCATTTCTATCGCTATGCCAACCAACGCTGTCAATGGGTTTATTTACACATCAGGAGGTGACGGTGGGCGTGTGTGTGTGTATCATTGTATCTAAACCTATTTGCGTGCGGTTATTTTGAATTAACAACGTCGTACGATGGGATTCGAGTGCGGAGGGATAATTGTATAGAGGTATCTATGACTTGTGTGGAACTCAATATATGTTAGAACTGCAAATGGTTCATTGGAATGTTTTATCGGAGGAGCAAATATGGGATCGGAGGAGCAGCAAATATGGGATGGGGGGTTTGTTTTTAACAATTTAAAGAATCGGAATTGCTAGCTGAGTGGATTAGGTCATGTCTGTCTGTTCGTCTGTACGTTACCGATTTTAAGGCCATCAATTTTGAGCTATCAAGTGTAAGCATTTTCCAAATTCGCCAACCGCCACGCCCACTTTTAAGAAAAAAACGTCATTTTTTGGTCAAACGAATAAATATCTGAGAAAGATATTTGGACTTTCATTGTGACAAAGTCACTATTTTTGTTCCCGAGGGAGTTTAGTTCTTCGCCTATCGGTGTACGTTCCCTGGACCTGGGGTTCCTGTATGTGTGTAAGCCTCATGGCTGGCATACTCGCAGGGCTGGTGGAAATATTAAATACTACCGGTGGACCAAAAACAACTAAAGAGCTGGATTAAGCTATCATGCGACCCGTGCCAATAATCGACCAGGGCCTTCCAAATGCACATTCGATAACGGAGTATCCGGATACTAGGTAACCTCCGGATTACCCTTCCTTGCCGACATAACGCGGGTCTATGTTTGGGTATACCGATTTATCTCCGCTTCTCGTGGGACCTGAACACACAAAATAAAAACATATAACACCAACCTAGACAGTATAAAAAACGGGAGATCGGTCCTCTAAAGAAAACCTCTTGCAGCACTTCGGGAATAACACCTGCGGCAGCCAAGACAAAAATGACTTTGGGGAAACCTGGTCTGAGCCAAGCAACCAACTGCGGAAAGAGACTAAGCCCAAAGGTTGCTGAGTGCACTTCTGTTCCAAGGAAAACGAAATAGACAATGGTTTTAAAATCTGGTCCGAACCCAAACCTTGGACAGGAGTTGCAAGGGGATTCTCTCCCAACCAACCCAAACCTTAAAGGTTCAACCGGCTGTTCGGCTTAGAACTCGTTGAAACCCTGCATCTACCGAGAATGGGACAACCACTTCTCTGACAAACACCCTGGTCCAGCATACTAGTATCCTCCCCTGGTTCTGCCCCTTACGTAAAGACTCTGTGAGAACCTGGTATAAACGTGGTAGATGGGTGTACCAGGGAATGTCATACCTCTATATGGCTGTTAATGAATATGAACCATCAGGGAAGATATTGGTTTTGAAGCCTGGTCCGATCCGTAGTCAAGCGATGGGATACACCCCCATCCCAAATTTTCATTAAGTCAACCGTCTTCCAGCTCCAATCAGGTCAACCCTGTCAAAGAACAAGCGGGCACTTCACAAAGAGATTGCCCGCGTCCAAAAATGCCCGTTCGCAGATCGGACTGCAAGACAGACGTCGACTCTCAGCTTTGAGAACAGCTTCAACGTTTCTACAGCCAAGAGACAATGGTCGGCGGAAGACACCACTAAGAGCGCCAAAAAGCTTATAACGGCTAACCCCCTTACAGAACCCCTGATACGACGTTAAGCGAGATGCTGAAATTATATATGAAATTTTGCGCTAATTAAATGCAGTGATGCAGGGTCAGATTAAAATGGTGGAAGTTGGAAGTGAAGCTCGTCTCCAGCTTCCTCCAATGGAAAATGGATTAAATCTACTGAATAGGGTAGCGCACAAAACCAAGCGACATTTGTGATAGAAAAAACTAACTGCCTCCCAAAGAACTCCTTTCTGAAGAGTAAATCAACTCGAAAATAAGGAAAACATTTTCACAAAGAAGTGAAGAACCAACTCTCCAAGGTCATTGACATCGCCGGATGCCGACTAATTAAAACTTAAATCACAAGGATATACACCATCGATACCACCTTAGCCAAGGCGACTAATTTGAAGTTCAGATCTTTTGTTTCCCTTTTTCCATTCTTAGTGGTTTTCCTTTTTTCTAATCAAGATTCATCGAACAGCCCCAGGATGTAGCTATATAACATCAAACGCGCTTGAATGTCAGTACTTCATAATTACCTGCACTCTGACTATACCATACACCCCTCCTGGCTCGACTCCAAAAGAAGCTTCGACAGCATTTTTAATTTGCCATTGTCTGTGTCCCTGACGGTGCGGTGCTTGAAGGTCATTATCAGGACAAAAATCCGACGTTATTACCATGTACCCGTATTCATTTGGTAGTATTTACTTTTTTTTTTTTTGTTCCCTCTCACGTCCTATGAAACACCCATATCCTTGGTATAGCAGTATTGACTTTTTCCATGCGACTTGTTCATTGTTTGGCTTTCAATGGACGGAGTGTTTCGGTGCCTTGTAATTATTGCATGTTTTCATTTTAAACGGACTTCTGTCTGAGCCATACAATACGAGTCCTTTTTCCATTGACAATTATTGGTGTATTGTATCCCGAATGGGAACTTTGTTGGTTTGTACAACCTGAGCTTGAACAGCAACCCCACACAAACAAAGGCGAAACATATTTTTCATCCACTCTCCTCTGAAAGTGAACAATGTTTCATATTTTAAGGACTCTCCTGAAACAACAGTCATCCTTTCATCTTCTCATAATTTTTATTTTTTTTTCTCCTCAATACATCCCTGCTTTACAAGTTAAACAGTGAACCGTGTATGTGTGCAACAACGAAAAAAAAATATGTAAGCCATTCAGCATCCTTTGAATGGACCAAGTTGATCCAGCGAATGCTTATCCCTGGGATCCTTTCCTATTGAATATAGGGCAGTCGTGTTTTAGCATGTATTATGGTTAAAGAGTCATGTTCCACGTGGGTGTAAGGACTTGTATCTGTTGTCCTACAATAAACAACACGGGATAAGAATGGTGAATAGGTGGAGCTAGTGGGAAAACTTTTCTTTGCATCATAATTCACATGTTCATTGTGCTGCTAGGAAACAGAAGGATTTTTCAATGTAGTGGGTGCAAGGACTTTCTACACGCTTCCTTCCTGGTACTGTGGTGTGTTTATGACTGTATGCATATTCAAAACGTATCTGCGATCGCATAAATACGTTGGAAACTTTCATCCCAAAGTGAGAGAATAATACATGCGTTGGGGTGTAGCACAAAATAGGGACCTATGGCATAAAAAAAATGTGAGGTAAGGACGATGCTGATACAGGGTTTTAAATTGGGAGTAAAAGGGTATATTACCATCAAGTCGACTTCGAGGTTTCACTGAATTTAATTTATTGTACTTCGTCTGTTTTTAAATGGCACCAATGTTAGAAGTCAACCTGGGAATCTGGGTTAGCCAGGTCCCAGTCTAATTGAACTCAGTCCTGGATTCCATGTATACCGAAAAAAAACTATTAAACCAACGACCATTGCTTGTCAATTTCGAATGCACCCTGTGTAAATGGAAGTGGCATCTGTCAACGAATGCAAACATCAAATGGTTTTGACGTTAAACGTCAAAAAAAAGGTCGAGCTAAAGATTGATGTAAAGCGAAAATCAATTGTAGACATAGGCGAATATTGGCGGTGAACTAATAAATGTACACTGTGCCACTTCTAGGTGAGTGTGGGACAGAACTTTATGCTGTCAGTCCCGGTCTTCCCCAGAGCAGTTGTTCTATTTAAAATATCGAGAGGATGTTGGAATGACGTTCAAACGACACGACGTACCACGCAATTGGACATCGACGGTTTGTACAGAGAGTTTCGTACCGTGCATGCGATGCATCAGCTGTTAGCTGTTGGACGACAAGCCCGTCTAACCTACGCTTAAGCCATAATGAGGCTTGACCATCCCTGCGGATATGTGAATAAGCACAGTGATCCCTTCTGGGGTAACGAAAATCCGCATATAATCCAGGAAGAGCCATTACATTCATAGTGCACGTTGTGCTGTTTACGCTGGAGTCATTGGGCCTTATTTGAGATATTTGCTGAGATAAAAAAGTTTACTCAGCTCTAAAGGTTTCTCTAAGAATGTAAACTTTACAGTATGCTTCCTTCATAGTGACGTAATTTGACGTAGTAAACGATAAGTGCGAGTGCTGATAACAAGACGAAAAACAGCAACACTATACACATAGCCTGGTCAGACTGACGCGGAATACCCGGCCTGCTTTTCCTGGCGAACATAGATGAGCTTCTTCGACAGATTCAAACAACAGGTGGTTTACGAGTCTCGAGGGCAAGCCAGGCCCCTTGAACAGATATGGTGGCGGAAGAACCGAAAGGCCAACGGCAGCGCTTAATCCTTTAGTGGATACTGATGGGCCCATGTCCTAGGGGTGTCTAATAAGTTGAAATGGTACTCCGGGTTGGGGGTTGTGCATTGTGTTAACTACAAGCCCATGGATAAAAAAGGTAGAAAGAGAAGACATCTTAAGCAGTACTGTCGGAAAAGATATCCTACACGACAACACGTCTGGTAACGGACTAACGCTAATTGACTTCGCTACGGAACGAAATTCCACTATAGCCAGCACACGGTTTCCTCACCTCGATAACCTTTAGCGGACATGGCGGTCTCCAGATCAACGAACGGTCAACCAAATTGATCACTTAGCGATAGACAAGAGGCACGCATCCAGTATTTTGGATGTCCGAACATTCCGAGCAGATAACATCAACTCGGACCACTACCTTGTTGCAAGGAGTTATCGTAGTTGAGATACAATCGATGCTGAGGATATGGATGAATTACTTCTGGAGACTGTTAAACGGCGATGACGAACAACATTCCGCTGTCAGGACGAACGAATGATTCAACATTGACAACGACAGCGAAAACTGCCAACCTCCCGAGCTAAGTGAAGCGAGGATAGCAATATCTAAGCTCAAGCTTAATAAGGCTGCCGAAAATGACGGACTTCCCGCCGAGCTTAATAAAGCCGAAGGAGATGACTTGGTAAATAACATCCATCAACTCATAAGCCAAATCTGGTCGGAAGAAAGTGTGCCTCAAGAATGGAACATCAGCACAAAAAAGCAGACCCTCTGAACTGCGCCAATTACGGAGGCATAAGTCTCGTCAAAATCCTATCTGCTGGGATATGTGAAAGCCTGAAACTGTCTACCAACAACTTGATCGGCCCTTATCAATGTGGTTGCAGCACAGGAAAAGTCCACAACCGATCAAATCTTCACACTTCCGCAGATCCTAGAATTGAATTGACCTAGTCGTCGATTGTAAAGCCGCATACTTACTAACTTAAGTGGCACTACAGTCCGCAATGCAGTCGAACAATATGCAGACGCACTAAGTTACCACAAAGCAGACATTATTGTCATTTAGGATATTCGGATGTAGGTTTGTAATAGGCGGCAAAGTTAGGCAAGAAGTCCTATAGACTTGTGTCAACATGAAATTAGACGAAGCAAGACTAAAATGTCCCGAAGATGGGACGAATCTACGAGCAACTCGGCGAAACTTATGAGAGATTGACGAAGTACGTTGTTAAAATTGTACTAGGTGATTTGAAACCCAAGAAAGAAAAAGAGGACATCTTTGGTAGTATTGTAGGATAACACTGCCTAAGAAAAACCCGACTGGGCTGATTGAATTCACTTTCGAATTAAATGCCAAAATAGACATGACACGGTTCCCTCACGTTTACATCGATATGGGCACATGGTGGTGGCCTCGGAACCAACAAACGGTCAGTCCCCCATTCCAACCACAAGACATGAGGAACATTTAAAAAAAATCCACTTTCCCACTTATCTTGTCGACCCTTCTCCATTACACGGATCACAACACGAGTCAACCACTAACCTGAAAAGGGGCTGCTCTTCTTCGTCTCCTTTTGAGTGTCAATTTAATTCAATCAACAAAATGTTGATCCACAAACCACCCGTTGACCAAGGTCCTTACGAAGAGATACCAAAATAAAAGACTACAAAACGCACACAGACCAAAACTATGTCGAACTCCTGTATATCCTCAAAGGAACCAACTCGTACAACGAACAGGTTCTATTTCACTTTACCTAATTAAGTTTGCAACTTTTTCTCGGAATTTCGCCAAAGCTTTGCTGTCAAATCGGTTTAACTTGGACGACTCACTATCGTCCTTTTTTGGTTTGAAATTTTCCAAAATCAATTCACTTCCACCGCAATAAGTTTTCCAATTCAATTTGTGGCAATGCGCAGTCTTGAGATCCCGCTTGTCTTCTAGCTAAACGACTTTTGACAATTACAGTCCAAAATATGCAACCACCCTGTTAAGGGTGAACTTTTCAATTTTCTCAGATTGATTTAACGTTGGGAGTGCGTGCGGTGGTCCTGCCTCGTTCCTCAAAAAAACTTTATATTTGCCTGCACTTACCCATACAAGTTAATAACTGGAGATGACAGAACGGGCAAACGGGTGGGTTCCAGGGATGTTAGGCACACATCAATGTGCAATGTCGAGGAATGCAGTACTTGAGAGGATCCATTTTCGTGGAGAGTATGTCTATTTCGCTTCGGGACTTAAGCCGCAATACAAAAGACGCTACAACGTGAACAGTTGTTCAAGTTTTGCTGGAAAAAGGAGGAACGAATTAAAACGGTTAAAATGGGAATACTTCCGGTAATTCCAGGGGAATTGCAGACATTTCATTAAGGCTGTAGCACATCTAGTAATGGTTTGGGCGGTGGCTTGTATGCATAAGAGGCAAGCAGAGACTATTGCAGAACGGAACTGGTAAAAAACTGTTTTCATTCCCCGGTCTAGACAAAAGCAATTTTCATCCCAAAAAAAAAACAAGGAGAAGAAGAGTCCTTCATACAAACAACTGAGAGAAAAAGTTGAAACATTTTCGGGACGTCACTTTGAGGAGGCTCCTATCTATTCCGGTTAATCTACAACATTCTGCTGAAGATTTCGTAATTACGTAGGGGAATGTGTTACGATGCGGACTCCTGGGAATGCGGCAAGGAGTGAACTTCTTGGGGTAGCTAACTTGATTGTTGCGCAGGATTAATGGGAATTTGCTAATGATGATGGCAGCACTTTTCACTAGGCAACGCCATTATTTCACAATGAAGGTGGGAAAAGTAATTGCATAGCGAACTACTACGTGATAGATGTTCAAGATTTGTAAAAAAAAAGCCTTTAAGGGTTTTCAACGCAAAGGGTGGATGAAATGAAGTAGCCCCGTGAGAGTGAGTGAGTGTATTATAAACGTAAATACATTTGTAAAACTGATTGTATTGGGCGTGAAGGAGGCTTCTTTTGTGTTGACACTTTAAAGACTGTAGCGATACCATCAGGAAGAGATAGAAGTCGTGTACTCACACTCTGCACAATCCCAATGGTGGTGTCTGCAGTCAGAGTTGAGATGGACAAAGCGAAAAAGCTACATGAGCTGCTTCCACATATTTGGACAACAAGGAATCTCAAGTAAGTCTTACTTACCTACTTAAGTGGCGCTGCATTTCGGAATAAACCTGGGCCTCAACCAACATGACTCTCCAATTAGCCCGGTCCTTAGCTAACTGCCTCCAGTTGCGCACTCCAAGTTGCTTGAGGTCGGTTTTTTATTGTGAGCGCCACTTAAAGGCGTCCAATACGGAGTTTTTTTTTGACCAGGGGTATGTCGCTGAACAGCTGGTATAGTCCTTGGTTGAATCTTCGTCTCTATAGCACGTCAACGTAAACGGGACCGAAGATTTTTCGAAGAATTTTCCTCTCAAATCGACCAAGGATTTCTTCATCCGCTATTTAGACGGTCCATGCTTCAGCGCCGTAGAGCAGGACTAGGATGATCAGGGTCTTATATAAGATCTACTTAGTAGTTCGAGTGAGGGCTTTACTACCGAATTGCCTTCTTAGCCCGAAGAAACAGCGGTTGGCAAGAGGAATTCTTCGTTTAATTTCTGACGAGATGTATCAATTCTGACAACAGAATTGATACCGGAGGCGTGGAAGAGAAAGTCCCATACTGCATCCAAGTACCATCTACCAATGGTGACGTTCTATCCAATTCGTCGATGTTGTGTATCCTTTCATGATGACAGCCTCTACTTAGTCTTACCCTCCATTTGCTGCTAAAACCATTTTTGCCGCTTCCTTCTCTATGTTAGCAAACGTGTCTATGACATCACGTTGGGTCCTACCAATGATGTCAATATCGTCGGCGTATGCTAGTAGTTGTACAGATTTTTTGGGAAATTGTGCCTCTGGTTTTGGCTCGTAAGTTCTGCACAATCCTCTCAAGAATCAGATTGAAGAAGTCACATGACAGCGCATCGCCTTGCCTAAATCCTTTTTTGGTATCGAATGTGTCAGTGGGGTCGTTTCCGACCTTGATGGAGCAGCGAGAATTCTCCATCGTCATCCTACACAAACGGACGAGTTTGGGCGGTATACCAAAACTCGACAAGGCTCTGTATAGTTCGTCTCTATAAATGCTGTCATATGCGGCTTTGAAATCGATGAATAGGTGGTGGGTATCGATTCGGACTTCTTAGATTTTTTCCAGGATCTGCCGAAGTGTGAAGATTTGATCGGTTGTGGACTTTCCTGGCCTAAAACTACACTGATAAGGGCCGATCAGGTTGTTGGTAAACGGTTTCAGGCGTTCACATATTACGGCAGATAGGATCTTGTAGGCGATGTTGAGGAGACTTATGCCTCTGTAGTTGGCGCAGTTAGGAGGGTCTCCTTTTTTGTGGATCGGGCAAACGATGCTGAGGTTCCATTCTTTAGGCATACTTTCTCTCGTTATAGTACTTACAAAGTCATCTCCGCCGGCTTTATAAAGTTCGACGGGAAGGCCGTAATTTCCGAAAGCCTTATTAAGCTTCAGTTTAGATATTGCCATCCTCACTTCACTCAGGTCGAGGGGTTGGCAGTTCTCGCTGTCGTTGCCAACATTTAATGGTTCGTTCTGCCTGACAGCGGAATGTTGTTCGTCATCGCCGTTTAACAGTCTGCAGAAGTGGTTCTTCAATGTCCTCAGCATCGACTGTGTCTCAACATTTCCTTGTTCATCTCGACAGGATTCTCTTCGAGCCTTGTTTTACACGAGCTTTGATGTTTTACACTTTTGTAAAACTTACGACATCGTTCCAGGAGTGGATCCTCTCTATATCCTCGATCGCGTGCTTTTCTTGCTCTTTTTTCTTCTTTCTGAAAAGCCGGTGTTCTTCCCTTCTTCTCTGCCTATAGAGCTCAATGGCAGCTCACGTCTTCACATGCACCTTAGCCTTGTCGACCTCGTTATTGGTTGCGAGCATCTGTCGGCATTCCTCATCAAATAATGGGTTTCTTGCTGGTGGGTGCGAGAAACCTAGCTCAAAAGTTGCGGCTGATCTCATGGCTTGTTGGCATCTTTGCCATTTTTTTCCGACATTCGATGAGGTACTCCAGAGGACGAGAGATACGTCTTGTGCGAAGCTCTTGGCGGTCTCTTGCGATTGCAGATTTTCGACATATAAAATTTTATTCACAGTACTTGTGGTTTGTAGTGGATATCAGCATTATTACCTTGGCTGCAACGAGGTAGTGGTCTGAGTCGATTTTAGGGCCTCGGAATGTCGGGACATCAAAAGTACCGGATGCGTGGCACTGGTCTATCGCAATGTGATCCATTTGGTTAAGCGTTCGTTGATATGGAGGGGCCCTTATGGATATCGATGTGAGGATACGGTGTGCTGGCTTCAGTGGCATTCCGTTCCGTAGCGAAGTCAATTAGCTTATGTCCGTTGCCAGACGTGTTGTCGAGTAGGCTATGTTTCCCGACAATACTGCTTAAGATATTTTCTCTTCCTACCCTTGTGTTAAGAACTCCCAGTACGATTTTAACATCGCACTTCGGTAGTCGCTCATAGGTTGTGTCAAGGAGCTCATATAAGCAATCCTTAGCGATATCATCTTTTCCCCTTTTGGTTCGTGAGCGCATATAAGGCTTATGTTGGCAAATTTGGCCTTGATGCGGATTGTTACAATGCGTTCGCTAAGTCTGGCACATATAACAATCCCGCATCCGAATAGTCGCTGTTTCTGCTCACTATAACACGGTCGGTAGAAGATGTCACAGTTTTTGATCCTCTTTTTGCCCGGCCCATCCCATCGTATTTCCTGGATGGCAGTAATGTCTGCTTTGTAGCAGCTTTGCGCTCCTGCTAGTTGTTCGTCAGCACTTCTCCAGTTTAATGTTCTCACATTCCAGGTGCAGATACGAACGTCGTTGTGCTTTTTCAGTTAGCAGCGTCGTCAACAATGAAATCGGTCCTTTCTGAGAATAGTTGCTTCGTAAAACTGTTTTTTTTTCGTTGGTGGGTAATTAACCCAAAGACTACTTCCAACCTGGAGGGATAGTTCCAATTTATAAGGTACCCCTAGGACATCAGTGTCCACGACTTGATTGAGCGCTGAAAAAAAAAAAAAAAAAAAAAAAAAAATAACCTGGTGTCCGAATATGTCGAAGCAGCTCATTTAGGTTCGGCCGGGACAGCAGGCCCGGTATTCCACGCCGATGCTTACCACTTGGAGGTAAACGTAAGCAGGATTGATGTGTAGCCAGAGTAACAAAAACTGGGCATTGCCAAGTTAACCAATCAGAGTCTACCTTTGTTCTACAACTTCCAACCATCATCTAGGAAACTTCTTCTTCGACAGTAGGTAAGCCGACTGATATTTATGTCAGAAACCTCCTCCGCTTTATATTTAGTAAGCTCGGAATGGTGCAGTTAGACAAACGAATATTAGGTTAGTCAACAGATTCACGTGGTACCACAACAGACCTTCTCTGTGTGCACGCGTGTAGCCACTGTAACCTAACCTAGTTGGACGTGTGCCTAAGAGCTGCTGCTATTTGTCTTGTGCTTTGTTAAAATTTCACAAGCCTGGGATGATTTCAATAAGCTCTTTCGAACCCTTCCCAGCATAGTATCTGTAATAAAGAATCTCCTACGAGTCCTTGCTAATAATAGTCCTACAATCCAGAATCCCTTATGTAACATTTCCGATAATCAAAAAAAAAACTACCAACAGGAATAATTTCCATTAACGAAATAATTGAAAACACATGTATCCTCACTAAAAAGGATCCACACAAACCCACCCTTCACTACTCCTCTTAAAAGTCATCATATTAAGGACAATACGAAGACAAAAAAAGGTTTAAAGCTCCCACTCCCGCAGAGCTCTCCCGACTACATCAATTTAATTAACTCCACCAGTTCAGCTGGCGCGGGATGCGGAGCCTTGAGAGTCCTTAAAATCATTTCAACCCGCAACCAATTAGCACTAGCGGAAATATTTTCGCTCCCTAATTCAATTGGGAAAACTTTTATAATTACAAATTGGTATTTCGTTGCCACAGAACCCAGAGCACATGTAAGGATCGATACTCTGGCATCATTTTACATCCTTACAGCTGATGATTACATGCCAACGTTAGAGATAATTAACAGCTACATCGCAGAGTACAGGTGCGACGATGCTATCGTTAGGTACTTCTTTGAGATGCATGGATCCGCGAGTAATTAAAGACGCACGCAAATGAAAGCCTCACAAGCAGAAAAAATGCATTCAACTGCTTGCTTCCATGAGTTTTGCGCAAAAGTATCTTTTTATGTATCTTTTTGTTGTATCTGCTTTAAGTGAAACGGTTGGGGCTGGAAAATATGCTCTTCCGAGAGTTGAACAAACTGAACAATATTTTCTAAATGAATATATATACCCCCGTGGCGTGTGGAGGGGCTGCGCTTAACAGGTGGAACTAGAAGCTACCGTGAGTACTAAACTTTTCCATTGTAGTGTTAATCTATCGTTGTGACTGCACACCAGTATTGCAGAAAGACGGCGCGGGGAGGAGGTTTTTTTGAAAACTATTTAGTGTCGTTCTCGGTCTCAGATGTTAACCGCAAAATTATGATGTCGGTAGCGGGTACTAATTGAAAAAGTTTCACCTCCCGCCCTGCTTGTATTCATTATTACGGGCGTTGTAAACAGCTTTGCAACAGTATGTGCAACAGATTTTCCCTTAGAGATGACGGGGGAGAAATATTAGATGGTAGCAGTTGTATTTTTTTGTTTGAGGTGCATGAACTGCACTAATAGATCTATGCGGCGACTGATCGAGAGGCAGCTGTGAGCCAAAAGGTTCCATTGGGACAGTAGTGCAACAATAAAGTTTGTGATGAGGCTTTGTTTACATCTGGTTATGCCCTCATTTCTCTGTGGTCACCTAATCAGAATTTGGAGAAAGCAATCAAAAACAGGTACAGCGAGTGTGTTTGACCCCCTTGCGATGCTGCTGGAGACTGACACCTGAATACACCGTCGTTGAACCCCATAGGCGTTGGAAGTCTCGCGACATGCAGCTTCTGACAGGACAATCTGAATTGATCGACGAGTGAGGAAGGATGATTCCTCAACGACCTTTACATGATGATGACGGGTGGGGGAGGACGATATTTGGAATACATACCCCAACGAAGCGATTGCGCCATTGTCTTATGTGTTTAACTCCTTACTGCACCAGGGAGAGTCGGGAGACTGACACCTGAATACACCGTCGTTGAACCCCATAGGCGTTGGAAGACTCGCGACATGCAGCTTCAGCAGGACAATCTGAATTGATCGACGAGTGAGGAAGGATGATTCCTCAACGACCTTTACATGATGATGACGGGTGGGGGAGGATGATATTTGGAATATATACCCAATAGCAGTAGGAGAGCAGTAGAGAAACATTAGAGTCATGACCGGATGGCCAACAAGACACAAAGGTGCAACTTTAAAAGATATGATCGTTGGCCAAGAAAATAATGGTGTCCTTCTCCAACAATGAAGAAACGGCGAGAAAATCGAAGTTTTTAGGCGGACGGCCGTATGCAAACAAACTCGCTACAACAAAAACACTAACAAGGACACTAAACATACGAAACTTCACCGAAGTATGCCTGTTCCATGAAAGGATCAATTTTGGCAGTCCAAAGACTACTGTCAGTTTGTCCAAAGGCAGGGGATTTTCCATCTGACAGCTGTCAAACCAGCAGCAGAAGCAACCGCAAAGGCTGTGAACCTAACTGGGAAAATAAAGAACCTAAATCCCTTCCGCGTAAGCCTGCACGTGAAACTACCAACATAATTCGCCAAAATTTGTTTTTGCCAGGCCATCTCTCCTTCTTCCTCAAAGGCCACTGCTTTTAAGAAAGTATGGAACCCTCCTTTCTCACTACAGATGCTTACTTTTCTCTTATTTTAGTTTGGGTAGTTCGGCTTTTTTTTTTTGGATTGAATGCGGTCAATCAAACGTAGGCATCCGGGGCAAATGTTTGATTGACAGAAATCAGTTGTCCAGGATTAACACCGGAGTTTTCTTAGAACTCTACAAGAAGTTGCTAGAGAAAGACCGGTATGAAATTGGAAATACGAATGGTAGGCAATGAGATTATATGAGACCTTGAGTTTTCACCGAGCTGATGCATCCTAAGTCCAACTCTCCGCTCTCGGCGGTCGCCACGGGCTGGTATCTTGACCGTTGATTTAGTCTCTGTGTTGAGTCATGGTCGCATCAGATAAGAGCGGACGGAAGACGTGTACTGACACTAATGCAAACATTCTATTTCCAGGCGGCAGCGGAAGAACTCTCTAAATGGTGTCAACGGTGGCAGTTACAGTCCCTCTTAGGATGGACAAAGTGTGCAACCTATTTTTAGCTGCTTCGACATATTCGTACAACAGGTCATTTAGAAATATGAAGAGGTAGTCAAGCTCCTTGAACGGAGTAGGTGGTAGATGAGCTGAAAGGTCGGACGGAAGCAGTCAATCCCGTAGTGGATACTGATGGCTTTGTGTCCTTAGGGTATAAAACAAATTGGAACTGGCCCTCTAGGTTGGGGGTTGTGTCGTCAGGATAACTTCCTTGCCGCGTAAAAACAGCTAGTGATGAGAGAAGTAGCAGCCTCAGATGACAGATCCCCTCAACCAACTAGACCAAAACGTCCAGGGACAGCGACTTACAAGTATGCACATGGATTGTACGCACGCTGTACACCCTCGGTGTTCTGTCCCCCAAGGCTGTACATATTCGTTGTGGAGTGCCGACCAAGGTCAAGAATAATCGAGTTTAAGCCGATTAATGATGGCCTGTGACCTGCATCAGAACAACGTTTTCCAAGATCATACATATATGTGCATATGGCCCTACCAATGAGAAGGAAGACCCTGTCAGGGAGAAATCCTAAAAACTACGGCGCCTGTCTGAAATATGATGTGAAAATCGTGCTAGGAGATTTCAATGAGAAAATCGGTAAGAAAAACATCTTTGGTGGGTTAGTTGGAAAGCACAGTATCCACGCAACGATAACAGATAATGGATAATGGCTTCCGGCTAGCAAATTTCGCGGCAGCACTACATTCCTACGACTTTGAATCCAAAAAGCAACCTGGCGATCTCCAAATGGTCGAACCGCAAACCTAATCAACCATCTCCTCATAAATGCAAACCACGGATCTAACATCCAGGAAGTACCTCCAACCCCGAAAAGATGTCCGTGGTATGATGATATTTGCAAGCACCAGAAAGAGATGACCGAAGAGGCACAATTCAAGGCGCTACAATACAAAACACGTGCCGTAATGGATAACTACCAAATCAGGAGGAGGAGAGTGAGGTAAATCCTGCGTAAGAAAAAAAAAGAACACGCAGCCGTACAGCTGAGGGAAATTGTAGAGTCCCGCGACAATAATTTCTACAAGTGAGCAAAACAACCACCAGCTGGCTTCAACGGCTGGCTCTCCAAAATAGCGATGGCAACCCAGTCACTGACTCGCAGGGTTTTATCACTGACGCTCCATATGTTCCATCTACAAAAAGGACGATCCCATGTCTCTCACCAACTACCGACTCATATCCGTGCTACATGTCGCATATAAGAGCATATCCAACGTACTCTTTTGTTAGCCCGTTAAGGGTCCATTCAAAGAGCGTTTAAAGTGATAGCAGTTTGTTACTTGATAACCTGTTGGACCCATCATTAAACACTTAACTCAACTACTGAGCCACTTCATCCACCAGCCGTGTGTTCAAAGACAAAACAAATTTACTGAAGAAAACGCTACAGTTGTATTCGTATTTATATCCCTTAGGCTGTGTTCAACAAAAGCTCCTTCTAATTTTAAATACAAAAAACACAAAGAAAAACGTCAATTGCTAGGTTCATGACCTAACCAAGCTCCGATTTTCAATATGAACAACGCCTGGATGCTCATGAATTCATGATAAGAAACATAAAGGATTCAAAGATGTTCCATATTACTGTGCAACGTTTGACACTGTTCAAAGGACATTTCCTACTGATATGACACTTGCAAGGATCAAAGCAAAAATTTTATTTGGGTCATGAAGAATTACTTGCGCGTGGTGGTAGCCTTTGTAATCACTCGCTTCAAGACAAAATTGACACATTTGTGCCATCGAAGAAGCACATCTTTGTACCAGTACTCCTTTGATAGGTAAACATCCTTCAAAGTGTCTTTCCGTTTAACATTTCCCCCCACTCATGACTACAGAAACTCCGTTCAGTAAACACAGCACATGTGCTATGACATTCACTGAAGCGATAATTTTCCAACACAACCGATTGTCATTCGATGACAAGACATAAGGACGCATTTCCCCGTTACATATTAAGGGTAGCAAATGTTGCACTTAATTAAAATTTCCCTTAGCTTTGGGAATGACAATACTCACCCACACAAACGCAATACATATTCAACTTCTACCCACATTTCATGTGCACACATATGTGCCTAGAAACTGAAACAAAGAAATTTTTTTTGATGAAAAATACCACCCGCTGTGTAGTGATGTGAAAAATTCCTACATTTCCCAAAAAGGATAACATTTCAGCCGCTATCCATCATATCCATCATATCCTATATCCTAATTTAAATGCCTCGAGCGGGGGAGTCGTTTCCATACAACTTCCCACAGAAGGATAAACGAGAGACATTCATTGTTCGGAATAGAAATGTCAAAATTGGTTAAGGAAGAGTGAATATTTTTTGAAAATTTTCAGTGAACCGGAAGGCTTATTATTCATTTCATTGCTAATTTATGTATATGGCTCGCTTTTGTCTACAACTTGGGCTTGAGTTTCAACGGGTTGCTTATCATATAGGATGACTTTTTTTTTTTTTTTTTTGCCTTGAGCTAAGCACAGCATGGAATGACAGCGTTCCTCATGTGTCATGCAAATTATGCCGGCAACATTGTGCGGGGGCCTTAAGGCTGGGTAGGTACTTATGAACGATTTGCAAAAGATTCACTGCAGGATTTGGAATGATTTATGAGATTTTCACAAGAGGGTACAGTCTGGTGGTTGTGTGGTTTCAGCGCTTGGTTGTCCTTCGCTATCGGTCTTAAAATAACAACGGATTTTGCTAATTATTTAAGGAACTACAATAAAATTGTTAGCATAGAGGTTTGAAAAAGGAGAAGAAATGGCACTCATAAGATGCACGGTCTAAAAAAAATATGTTGGCGCTATTTTTTATCACAACCCATCAAGTGTGCGTGTTGTCCTCTTGGTCGATGCCGCGACCTCCTGTTTTATGCCGAATCCAAATGACAGATAGGCTTTTCGTGACTATTCGGATAACATATCAGATCATCACCAGAGGAGGGCCAGTAAAAAAAACATCTGGAATATACTATACAGCTGAGAATTGAATGCGGACGTTTTGCGCGGCAGTTCATCATAACCATAGCGCTTCTGAGCCCCCATGTGACGCAAAAATATTCTAATACGGAAGAAAACTAGCTAAAGACGGATTCACTACCAGAGTACATGGCGAATTATTGTGCTGTCCTATCTTCCATTGGTTATATAAAGACAGTCCGGAATGAACCTGGGCCTCAACCAACCTACCTCTCCAATTAGCCCGGTCCTTAGCTAACTGCCTCCAGTTGCGCACTTTAAGTTGGTTGAGGTCGGTTTCTACTTGTGCGCGCCACTTAAGGCGAGGTCTTCCTCTACTGCGTCCGACGTCTGGCTGGGGATCGAAGACTCTGCGAGCCGGAGTATTGGTGTCCATTCGTTCTACATGTCCTAGCCATCCTAAACGTCCAATGCGGAGTTGTTTGACAAGGGGCATGTCGCTGTACAGCTCGTATAGTTCTTGGTTGAATCTTCGTCTCCATAGCCCATCAACGCAAACGGGACCGAAGAATTTTCCCTTCAAATCGATCAAGTATTTCTTCATCCGCTTTTGAGAAGGTCCATGCTTCAGCGCCGTAGAGCAGGACTGGGATGATCAGGGTCTTATATAAGATCTCCTTAGTAGTTCGAGTGAGGGCTTTACTACCGAATTGCCTTCTTAGCCCGAAGAAACAGCGGTTGGCAAGAGGAATTCTTCGTTTAATTTCTGACGAGATGTTGTTGTCAGAATTGATACCGGAGGCGAGGAAGAGAAAGTCCCGTACTGCCTCCAAGTACAAGTCACCAATGGTGACGTTCTATCCAATTTGTCGATGTTGTGTGTCCTTTCGTGTTGACAGCCTCTATTTAGTTTTACCCTCCGTTTACGGCTAAGCCCATTTTTGGCGCTTCCTTCTCTGTACTAGCAAACGTGGCTATGACATCACGTTGGGTCCTACCAATGATGTCAATATCGTCGGCGTATGCTAGTAGTTGTACAGATTTTTGGAATATTGTGCCTCTGGTGTTGGCTCGTGAGTTTTGCACAATCCTCTCAAGAATCAGATTGAAGAAGTCATACGACAGCGCATCGCCTTGCCTAAATCCTTTTTTTGGTATCGAATGTGTCGGTGACCCTGATGGAGCAGCGAGAATTCTCCATCGTCTTCCTACACAAACGGACGAGTTTGGGCGGTATACCAAAACAAGACATGGCTCTGTATAGTTCGTCTCTATGAATGCTGTCATATGCGGCTTTGAAATCGATGAATAGGTGGTGGGTATCGATTTGGACTTCTTGGATTTTTTCCAGGATCTGCCGAAGTGTGAAAATTTTATCGGTTGTGGACTTTCCTGGCCTAAAACCACACTGAGAAGGGCCGATCAGGTTGTTGGTAACGGTTTAAGACGTTCACATTTTACGGCAGATAGGATCTTGTTGAGGAGTCTTATGCCTCTGCAGTTGGCGCAGTTCGAAGGGTCTCCTTTTTTGTAGATCGGGCAGACGATGCTGAGGTTCCATTCTTCAGGCAGACTTTCTTCCGACCAGATTCGGCTTATGAATTGGTGGATGTTACTTACAAAGTCATCTCCGCCGGCTTTATAAAGCTCGGCGGGAAGGCCGTAATTTCCGGAAGCCTTATTAAGCTTCAGTTTAGATATTGCTATCCTCACTTCACTCAGGTCGGGGGGTTGGCAGTTCTCGCTGTCGTTGCCAACATTGAATGGTTCGTTCTGCCTGACTCAGTGGCCTCAACGTTAAGAGCGATACGTCCGATTTATGGTCGTCATAATCGTCCTAGCAGATCAACAATTGAGCGTCTAGTGGAAAAATTTGAATCCACAGGCACAGTACAAAATGTTCCCGTGCCAGTGAGACAAGGAAGTGCCCGTAGTGTCGAGAATATTGCTGCCCCTGAGGCTTCAGTTGAAGAAATCCCAAATGTGTCTCTCACACGCCGTTCTAAAGCGTTGGGCATCTTTGTGACGTCATTGTGGCGAATTTTGCGAAAAGATCTTGGCCTACATCCTTACAAGATTAAATTGAAGCAAGAACTGAAGCCGCTTGACCACCAGAAGCGTCGTATATTCGCGAAATGGACTGAGCAACAACTTGAAAATGATTTGGATTTTCATCGAAAAATCATCTTCAGCGATGAGGCTCATTTCTGGCTGATTGGTCAGGCAGCAATCCACACGTACTCCATGAGTCGACATTGCATCCCGAAAAAATTACGGTTTGGTGTGGTTTCTGGGCCGGCGGCGTCATTGGGCCGTACTTCTCCCGTTATGATCAAGACCGGCACGTTACTGTGAATGGGAATCGTTCAATGATAACCGAATATTTTTGGCCCCAATTGGATGATATGGACTTGGAGGACATATGGTTTCAACAGGACGGCGCCACAACCCAACAGCGAATGCCACAATCAATTTTTTGGAAACCAAGTTTGGAGAACGTGTTATCTCACGAAATGGTCCACGACCGAGCCGGGGTCGTGCGATTTGACGCCGTTAGACTATTTCCTGTGGGGCTACGTCAAGTCTATGGTCTATGCCGACAAGTTAGCGACAATTGATGAACTTCGTACGAATATCGAACGTGAAATTGCAGCAGTATCGGCCGATTTACGCTTGAAAACTTCTGCAAGCGTGCCCGTGGTGGCCATGCAAAAGAAATCGAGTTCCATACATAATGGCATCGAACGTACTTTCACAGGAATAAAGAATTTCATTGTGCTACGAAAATTCCTATATAAGCGAACTGTCAAACACAGATCACTCACACGAAGATTCACAACTTCTCGTATGTGTACACGAGAGCCCCGTTGACTCAGCGTGCGGGGTGGTCTCGAATTTCGTGTTCACACGAAACTCAAAAAGTTTTTGGACGCTACGTAATTTTCGGGAAATTACGGAACCTGAAAATTAAAAGAAAGCAAGCCAAAAAAAAAAAAAAACAAAACCGATGAAATAAAAAAAAAATATTTTACCCACGTTATGATATGGGGGTGAAGCGCCCAATTAAATTTTATTGTGGTGAACTTGGTGTTTGATACTAAGTTTATCAAACAAAGAAAGATGGCGGACCACAAAGATGGCCCCCGAACGAAGTTCCGAGCTAAGGATAGCCGAGATTCAGTGAATGGAACAGGACATTCTTCAACAAGACGTGGTAATTAAGGGATAGGTCAATGAAAACGTACGAGTCTGTTTGGGGCTCCGTCAATCTACACTAACCACTCCATGCTTCTATACGTACTATCGAGGATTATAACTTGCTCCTGGTGAAACCTTTCATCGTTATTGGCAAACAAGTTAACATCGAGTTCGATGGGGTTCCAGTCAACAGATAGGAAACTTACAAAATTCAAGAAATCCGAAATTTTTCTAATTTTTTTTTCAAAAATTTTAAAAGTTCCCAAATTTTGTGGAACACTGCAAAATTGTATGTCTATCAACAACTCCACGGTTTGCAGAGAGGAGGCACTGGCAAGAGTTCCGGAGGATCATTGCCTTGCAAAACTGCATAAAGGAGGTCACGCAGCATGTACCTATCGCACAAATACGAACGAAATCATTGAGCTCATCCAATAGGACAACATCTAGCTGACAAACTTCAATGGGCAGCTCTTTCGAATAATTCAGTCCAATCTCTATCAGGGACGTTTATCGTGCGGCTAAACGATGAAACAACAGGTTCAGTGGCGCGATGGTTAGTGCGATGAACTGCCGCGCAGAAGGTTTGGGTTCGATTCCCAGCCCTAGCAACACCTAAATGATTTTTCACTGGCCCTGCTCTCGTGATGATCTATCAAATCATGCGAGTAGTATTAATTGTCAAGAATAGCTTATCCCGACTTCGCCGTTCGGAGTCGGCATAAAACAGAAGGTCCCGCCATAATGCAAGAAGTACACACGTAAACATGAATGGATGTGAGAAAGCTAGGCCCTGGGTACTAATGAGCCTGTTGCGCCAAAAATTTGCATTTTTAAGCGATGAAACAGTTAAACTGAAAAACAGGACCTTTACAAGTTCAAGCTCCACGGTTTTGAAGGCTTTACCGAACGCTATGACGATAATTACCAACCGAGGACACCGGGCCAATCTTAAATTTGTACATGGTCTCGGTCTTCAAGATATCGAGCGTCTTGGAAACCTGATTCGCATCACAGATGCTGTAATGCTTGCGCTACTGGTTTCCTTTGCATGGATCATATGGCGAAAAGTTAATGGAAGGCATTAGCAGGAAACATCAAGATGGTGGAAGGCCTCCCGACCCTAGGATTACCGCAGGAAACATCAAGTTATTCAGAAAATGTCGATCACCAACTGCTGACGTCACTGATCTACCGGACGAAGATTTTCGAACAGGGAAGAATTAACACGTGCCAGCTGCATTGACCATCAAAATGCGATCCCGCCAGGTATCGACTAACTACCCAGCAAATGCATGGGAACCAACGCCACGATCGCGAAAAAGTTATGTCAGTCCTCCTGCTAAACCGTCAATTTTAGCTAAAACGACATAGCAAGCCCCCTCGTTATGAATTAAGCCACTTCCTCCAAGTCTCAACTCGCAACAAATGCATTTCCTCCTCCATCGCAGGAGTACTTTTCGCGGCCATGTCCATTTGCAGTCTGCCTTGTCACCCACGGTAAGTCTGGAGAATTTGCTCTTGCAAATAAATTTCACAGCTCCTTTCCTCTGCAGTTAGGATGATAATTGCCATCAACGACTTTCCTGATCCCATGGCCAATTCCAAAAAAAATATCCTCACAGCTAAAGGAAGAGAAATAAAAACGTACTCCACCATCATGGCGGAAGGCTCAAAACTGTGGATATAGTTTTACCATCCATCCCTCTTCCGAGGGTAAGTCATTTCACGTTGGTACATGCAAAAATTCTTAAGTTTTCAGATACTTCAGGTACTTGCAACTCAAGGCACAACGTTCTCCTACGCTATTCCTCTATATTCATCTTCACGGCTCTGAATGCAGCAAGGATCGCCCAGTAGAGAAGCAGAGCAAATGCATTGTGTCAGGTGTTATGGTTAGGAAGTACTTGGTCATAAATTTAACTTGACTATCCCCCATCCCCCAGAAAGCCCTCTACCCTTAGTGCACTCACCGAGGCATTCTTTCACAAAGGACATGGAGCAAGGAGTATACTTTTCCATAACCTGATACCTGCCACATTCATGCAGTGCAGTGTTAAGTGGCCCTGAAATGAGTCAGCATCCTTCACGAGTGGTGGCGGCGAGTCGGAACAAGGCGAGAGCGAATCCACAAATTGTAGATGTGTTATGTAAATTCGTACAATTCCACCAATACATAGCACTGGTCTTCTGGTGGTAGTGTGGTATTTATTATTCCCAAGGAAGAGTTAAGAAATTTAGTGCAATACCAGTCGAGGATAAGTTATCCTTCAGCGCTGGGTATCAGTGTCAGAATGTTGGTACGTTTACATTTGCTTGGAGTTTGTTGGTTTCGTTGTCTTTCGTCAAAATTTATTCGAGAAGTTTCGCACGATTTTCAGATGCAATCAGAACGGACAGGATGAAAATGAGGACGAGGAGATTGCATGGCGGTAGTTGTATCACAATCACAATCGGAGGTGTGAACAGGAAGGACATTGGTTGCACACAGAGTGTGCTTGTTGGATTAAATTATTAGGATCCTTTGTTTTGTTGGTTTTGCAATCTTCCTGAAAGGATTCTACGAATGCGAATGTGGTTTGAATGGATATTTTGTTGTCAGGACGAGAGGTATTCCTGCAGGAAATCAACTAGACCATAGTTAACCACTTGAAAGGGATAAGGGTTTGACATAGCATGATGTAGGTACACGGTGTTACTAATGGTATTCGTCCTGTCCGTGTTTAGCGGTCCTTTATCACACGTGTTCTGCTTTTGAAAACAAATGGATTGAAATTGGGTCACCACTGCTTTCAAAAGTAATCAATGAAAGTTCATCTATCAATCAATTTCGACAGGATTACATCGTCCATCGACAGTGGTGCTTCCGATAAATAAATACATCCTTCGGAAATGCCAATAAAAGACCCCTTTACACCGATTCCCCAACACAATGACAGGTTATGACAGGTCTCTGACACATGCAACAACATAACAAGCAGCAGGATGCATCCTGTAGGGATGATATTTTTGCTGACATATCCTTACCGCACATACATCATTACATTCGTTTGTTCCAATCGTTTGCATTCAGTTTCGAATGAAAGGACCACAATCCACTGACGATTGCTCACTGATAGGATATGACAGCGTATATGTACAAACACTTTATTACGCCGAAGGATGTGAGGCATTATCTTAATTAAGGCAACCAGCCGCAGACATTCTCTTACTGGATACTGACGGAAGTTTGTCTTATTGAAGGGCCCATTGACGGGTCGCTGACAAAGTCATGATAAAGGACTCTTCTTGTGTGCACCCAGGCATTGTGTGTGTGTATATCTTTGATATTCAAATAGGTAGTCTGGGGTGGTGGAATTGATGTGTAAGCCTTTCAGTGAGAGCTATGAATTGTCACGCTTCCCTTCGAAGTGAAACAATGTGATGACTGAAGACGAAGATGGCGATAACGTGTCGCATTCCCTGTGACACTGTTCAAGTGGGTGTACATGATCCAGTTTTCACTTTACTACTTCGGAAGCTTAAGGATGTGAATGGGCAATGAATATTCAGCTTCAGTGAATTTTACTCAGGCGAAATGTTTATTTTTTATCGCTTTCGAGGCTAATTTTCGTTTCCAAAGTCATTGAACAGCTACTGGAGCTAGAAGATGAAAAAAAAAGGTCAGAAACCTAAGTAAGGACAAGTGGTTCAGTGGGGCCATTTAATAAGGAAAAATGTTGCTTTATGAGCGTTTCTCTGGCGACCGGCCAAAAAAGGATCTAAGGTCTGAAAGCGATTTATATCCTCGACAAATTTAGCCAGCGTCTCCGGAAAATGAAGTACAGAATGTTGGTCTCGACTTCTGGTAGTTACTACAACCACTGCTAACGCAAAGACTGAGAAAACCTGGTCCAAACGGAGTGGGTGTGTATGGCCAGGTAGGTCATACCTATATGGCTGGATGCGTATCCGTGCTATCGGTAAAGAAATTAATTGCGGAACATATGTTAGTCAGGAAATACGAGTGGTACACCCCCACCTTTAATCTGACCGATCTGGGCCAATTTAATGTACGGCATCGAACTCGCATCTAGTTTACCCATTACGTGCAAAAGCTTGTGGATCGATCAGCTTAAAGGCCGTGCATCAGAAGGTTGCTACCATGGTTGCTAATTATCATAACCAGTTGCCTGAGGTTGTTCTATGCTCCATCAAAAGCTTCAAACCTCCTGGTTCAGATCGCATCATGCCTGCAGATCTTCAATACAAACTTGATATCCTGCTAACAATGGTTGCTAGCCTACATGACCAGTTGTCTGAGGTAAGTACACATTCCAAAGGCTTGAACAGAAATAGAAGTTGTATTCACCTCCAAGGCATGAAAGAACACATAAATCCGAATGATCTCCGTACGATCGGTGTATCACCTTTTCTTAAAAAAAAAATTTGGAAAGATTGATTGATCTACACCTCCTCACTAGTATAGGACCGACTGTGATCTCCAATTCTCAACATTTCTTTATTTTTAGCCGCAGTCGTAGCTGCTTCTAGTTGGACAGTCGATCGCTGAATTCGTCTGTACTGAGAAATGTTCAGAGTAGACTTTTGTCCTTCTGAATATATGTTCATCAAGGATGTTGGTCGCAGTCGTAGCTGCTTCTTGTTGGACAGTCGATCGCTGAATTCGTCTGTACTGATAAATGGTCAGAGTAGACTTTTCCTTCTGAATTTATGTCCATCGAGGTTGTTGGTCGTAGTCATAGCTGCTTCTAGTTGGACAGTTGATCGCCGAATTTTTCTGTACTGAGGAATGGTCAGAGCAGACTGTTATCCTTCTGAATTTATGTCCATCGAGGATGTTGGTCGTAGTCATAGCTGCTTCTAGTTGGACAGTCGATCGCCGAATTCGTCTGTACTGAGAAATGTTCAGAGAAGACTTTTGTCCTTCTGAATTGACGTCCATCGAAAATGTTGGTCGTAGTCGTAGCTGCTTCTAGGTGGCCAGTCGATCGCCGAATTTTTCTGTACTGAGGAATGTTCAGAGTAGACTTTTGTCCTTCTGAATATATGTTCATCAAGGATGTTGGTCGCAGTCGTAGCTGCTTCTAGTTGGGCAATCGATCGCCGAATTTTTCTGTACTGAGGAATGGTCAGAGTAGACTGTTATCCTTCTGAATTTATGTTCATCGGGGATGTTGGTCGTAGTCGTAGCTGCTTCTAGTTGGACAACCGATCGCTGAATTCGTCTGTACTGAGAAATGTTCAGAGTAGACTCTTGGCCTTCTGAGTTTATGTCCATCGAGGATGTTGGTCGTAGTCATAGCTGCTTCTAGTTGGACAGTCGATCGCCGAATTTTTCTGTACTGAGGAATGGTCAGAGTAGACTGTTATCCTTCTGAATTTATGTTCATCGGGGATGTTGGTCGTAGTCGTAGCTGCTTCTAGTTGGACAACCGATCGCTGAATTCGTCTGTACTGAGAAATGTTCAGAGTAGACTCTTGGCCTTCTGAGTTTATGTCCATCGAGGATGTTGGTCGTAGTCGTAGCTGCTTCTAGTTGGACAGTCGATCGCTGTATTCGTCTGTACTGAGAAATGTTCAGAGTAGACTTTTGGCCTTCTGAATTTATGTCCATCGAGGATGTTGGTCGTAGTCGTAGCTACTTCTAGTTGGACTGTCGATCGCTGAATTCGTCTGTACTGAGAAATGGTCAGAGTAGACTTTTCCTTCTGAATATACGTTCATCAAGGATGTTTGTCGTAGTCGTAGCTGCTTCTAGTTGGACAGTTGATCGCCGAATTTTTCTGTACTGAGGAATGGTCAGAGTAGACTGTTATCCTTCTGAATTTATGTCCATCGGGGATGTTGGTCGTAGTCGTAGCTGCTTCTAGTTGGACAGTTGATCGCCGAATTTTTCTGTACTGAGGAATGGTCAGAGTAGACTGTTATCCTTCTGAATTTATGTTCATCGGGGATGTTGGTCGTAGTCGTAGCTGCTTCTAGTTGGACAACCGATCGCTGAATTCGTCTGTACTGAGAAATGTTCAGAGTAGACTCTTGGCCTTCTGAGTTTATGTCCATCGAGGATGTTGGTCGTAGTCATAGCTGCTTCTAGTTGGACAGTCGATCGCCGAATTTTTCTGTACTGAGGAATGGTCAGAGTAGACTTTTGGCCTTCTGAATTTATGTCCATCGAGGATGTTGGTCGTAGTCGTAGCTACTTCTAGTTGGACTGTCGATCGCTGAATTCGTCTGTACTGAGAAATGTTCAGAGTAGACGTTTGGCCTTCTGAATTTATGTCCATCGAGGATGTTGGTCGTAGTCATAGCTGCTTCTAGTTGGACAGTCGATCGCCGAATTTTTCTGTACTGAGGAATGGTCAGAGTAGACTTTTCCTTCTGAATTTATGTCCATCAAGGATGTTGGTCGCAGTCGTAGCTGCTTCTAGTTGGACAATCGATCGCTGAATTTTTCTGTACTGAGAAATGGTCAGAGTAGACTTTTCCTTCTGAATATACGTTCATCAAGGATGTTGGTCGCAGTCGTAGCTGCTTCTAGTTGGACAGTCGATCGCCGAATTTTTCTGTACTGAGGAATGGTCAGACTAGACTTTTCCTTCTGAATTTATGTATATCGAGGATGTTGGTGGTAGCCGTAGCTGCTTCTAGTTGGACAGTCGATCGCTGAATTCGTCTGTACTGAGAAATGTTCAGAGTAGACGTTTGGCCTTCTGAATTTATGTCCATCGAGGATGTTGGTCGTAGTCATAGCTGCTTCTAGTTGGACAGTCGATCGCCGAATTTTTCTGTACTGAGGAATGGTCAGAGTAGACTTTTGGCCTTCTGAATTTATGTCCATCGAGGATGTTGGTCGTAGTCGTAGCTACTTCTAGTTGGACTGTCGATCGCTGAATTCGTCTGTACTGAGAAATGTTCAGAGTAGACGTTTGGCCTTCTGAATTTATGTCCATCGAGGATGTTGGTCGTAGTCATAGCTGCTTCTAGTTGGACAGTCGATCGCCGAATTTTTCTGTACTGAGGAATGGTCAGAGTAGACTTTTCCTTCTGAATTTATGTCCATCAAGGATGTTGGTCGCAGTCGTAGCTGCTTCTAGTTGGACAATCGATCGCTGAATTTTTCTGTACTGAGAAATGGTCAGAGTAGACTTTTCCTTCTGAATATACGTTCATCAAGGATGTTTGTCGTAGTCGTAGCTGCTTCTAGTTGGACAGTCGATCGCTGAATTCGTCTGTACTGAGAAATGTTCAGAGTAGACGTTTGGCCTTCTGAATTTATGTCCATCGAGGATGTTGGTCGTAGTCATAGCTGCTTCTAGTTGGACAGTCGATCGCCGAATTTTTCTGTACTGAGGAATGGTCAGAGTAGACTTTTCCTTCTGAATTTATGTCCATCAAGGATGTTGGTCGCAGTCGTAGCTGCTTCTAGTTGGACAATCGATCGCTGAATTTTTCTGTACTGAGAAATGGTCAGAGTAGACTTTTCCTTCTGAATTTATGTATATCGAGGATGTTGGTGGTAGCCGTAGCTGCTTCTAGTTGGACAGTCGATCGCTGAATTCGTCTGTACTGAGAAATGTTCAGAGTAGACGTTTGGCCTTCTGAATTTATGTCCATCGAGGATGTTGGTCGTAGTCATAGCTGCTTCTAGTTGGACAGTCGATCGCCGAATTTTTCTGTACTGAGGAATGGTCAGAGTAGATTGTTATCCTTCTGAATTTATGTCCATCTGGGATGTTTGTATATCTGGTTGGCAGGTCGACTATCTGGATGGTGACTCAGTAAACTTTATTTTTCACGGCACAGGTGATCTGGGATGTTTGTATATCTGGTTGGCAGGTCGACTATCTGGATGGTGACTCAGTAAACTTTATTTTTCACGGCACAGGTGGTATGTGGAACCACTTTTTAGACACCACCTTTTATCTAAATCGATGGACTCAGACCCCGTATGGAGTCTAGAGTCTGTGGTCTGTAGTGTAGAGTCTATTATTGATAGTAGAGCCCAAATAGCCGAATTTCAGTCAAATCGATTGAGTAGCGATTTGAATAGAGTTGTTGGTGGCGCTACAGAGGGGTTTTTTGGAATTGCGGTTCTAGCTCAAAAATGGACGATAGCTTCCATGAATCGATTTTTTTGAAACACGATTATCTCGATAACAGACGGTAACGATGTTGTGGTCTTCATCAGTTTTTTGAATTTGGTTAGTCCCGAATTTTGTGATTCAGTGTCTTAAGAGCGTGTGCACAGTGCAAACATCCCTGTTAAAACAACCTTCCAAATAAAACATGCATAGACAGATTACATTTTTGTCTATTCCTGTTCACTTTCCAACAACAAATCAACCGTCTAAAAAATTCAACAGTCAAATGGATTTCAAAAACCAACACGAAATCCGCTGTTCTAAAGCTCCACTGCGAAGCTAGAATTATGTTCAATCGTAGAAAAAAAAATTTCCAACACCTTCTGTTCATCAATTGGCTGTGTAAACACAAACCTTGCGTGCTAATTCAACTTAAAACAAAAATCAGAACGCAGTGCTCGTCCTGTTATATCCCTCCCACACCATATGTATCTAGGATCATTTACCAGCGAACAACATCTGCCACTCAACACACTCCCAACGAATACATTTTCCACATTATCGACTCTTACCCCACAGAAGATTCATATCAATGTCCATACAGGACAACTACAGGGATAAACGTATCTAGGACTGTCTATATCCGGTGGTCAGCTTCGTTTAAAATGTACGTGTCTGTGTATCGTACACATTGAGTGCAAAAGCGATTTTTATCCGATTTTCTGTTGGCAAAAAACGGAACATTTTGAATAATGCATTGAAGGACCCCCACATCCCTGTGTTTGATATCACATTGTGATGCAATTTGGTATTTATACGAAGCAAATATTGAATAACAGTGATTCCCTTTGATTGATTTCAATGGACAGGATTTTAATCCCTCTAGGGTTGCTTACACTTTCAATTGGGAGTCAAATGCTCAGCAGTTGAAAAAGGACCTTTACCGTGTACTTGACTCGAACAATTCGCTTTTGCGTAACGAAAAAAACCAAAACACACAAGAAATGTCCCTAATTGGCTGTTTTGCATTTCGCTCTGCTTAACCCAGCATTCATGTCTCATCAACACCCTTAACCCTTTTTTTTTCTGTCCTGAAGGAAGATGCCATCCAAGTTTTCCCTTTCAAGTTTTCAAACACTTAAGGTTCGGACTAGCGAGCTCAGTTACTGAATGAAATATCTTTTCCCAAAAAGTTGTTGCATTTTCGCCATTTTGTTATGCAACTCAAATATGTTAAACTTAAGTAAATGTTCGTCCTGTTGCGTTTTTTTTGTTAACCACTTTTGATGTTTTGTTTTATGTTCACTTTTACGGCACACTTGATGGTGGTATACTATGAGTAGTTGATAAAGGATGAAAAAGGACGAAACTTTTTCAATTAGCATCCTGTAAACCAATGGTATCTCATCGTTGCAACAGTTCTGAAGCACAAAGTGGTCTTCTCTTTGCATCACCTGGAAATTAGATTTACTCAGCAGATGTAGTTAGGACAATCAACAATTTGTGCGAATCCTTTTAGTGTAGTTTATTACTTTGAGTCTGTTTTTTTCCATCATCCGTTATGGCTATCCTTTTGCTTGGCAGTTGTATTCATGTTTCGTTTTATTTATGCTTGTACAGTTGAATAATTTGTCAAAGAGAACTATTTGAGGAAAAAAGGGGAGAGACTCATTAAATTTACCAAAAGGACAAAAGGACATCAAAAGCTTTGTTAACCAATTATCGTTGACCTTTTTTTTTTTGCATGTTTTGTACATTAATGATGGTTGGGTGTTGTAGA
Organism: Rhingia rostrata; assembly: GCA_949824845.1. Lineage (NCBI taxonomy): Eukaryota > Metazoa > Arthropoda > Insecta > Diptera > Syrphidae > Rhingia > Rhingia rostrata. Next base: position 71,991,869 of record OX463758.1, read on the forward strand.
ACGAGGGTAGACTCTGATTGGCCTTAACTTGGCAATGTCCAGTGGTTGTAACACTGACTATACATCAAGTGCTTATTTTTTTACCTCCAAGTGGTAACCATCGGGTACTGATCTCATCCATCAGGATTTGACTTGATAAACGTTAAGCGCGAGTGTTGATAACACGAAGAAACACAGCCAATATAAACAGCCAGGAATGGCACGGAATGAATACCCGACCTGCTGTCCCAGGCGAACCTAGACAAGCTGCTTCGACATATTCGGACAACAGGTTGTCTAGGAATTTCAAGGGTTGAAAAACTGTGACATCTATTACGGGACGTGTTATAGTGAGCAGAAGCAGCGGCTATTTGGATGCGGATTTGTTATATGAGGGCCAGACCAAGGCAAGAAGTCTGAAGTTTCCAAGACATTAGCGAACGCATTGTAACAATCACCATTAAGGCCAAATTCGCTACCGTAAGCTTTATATGAGAAAACGCCCCAACGGAGGAAAAGATGATATAGCTAAGGATTGCTTCTACGAGCTCCTTGACAAAACTTATGAGCGACGACCGAAGTACGATGCTAAGATAGCGCAGAGAGATTTTAACGCAAATGTAGCCAAAGAGATTTCTTAAGCAGTTTTGTCAGGACTAAGGCTAGCTGACTTCGCTACAGAAATACCACTGTAGCCAGCACACGGGTTCCTCACCTCGATATCCAATAGGGGGCATGGCGTTCTACAGATCGCATTGCGATAGACAAGAGGCACGCAGGCAGTATTTTCGATATCCGAACATTCCGAGGAGCTAACATCGACTCGGACCACAATTTTGTTGCAGAAATGGTAAGAATGGGGATATCCACCCTGCTACAACAATCCAGAAATACGGTGCAAACAATTTAATGTCGCAAGACTGCTATAGTAAGAGACCGCCAAGACCTTCGCGCCACGCGCATAGTTCTCGAATAACACCATACCACCAGCATCGAATGTCGAAGAACAATGGCAACGATGCCAACAAGCCATTTGATCAGCCGCAAGATATCCTGCGTCCACCAGCAAGAAACCCCTGGTTTAATGAGGTATACCAACAGTTGCTTGCAGCAAAGAACGAGGCCTGCAAGGCTAAAATGCAGGTGGAGACGAGAGCAGCCATTGAGATCAATAGGCTAAGAAGAAGGGAAGAACACCGGTATTTCAGAGAGAAGAAAAAGAGCAAGTAAAGCGCCGATCGCGGATATAGAGAGGTGCCACTCCAGGAACGTAAGTTTTACCAAAGTATAAAATGTCAAAGCCAAGGTTATAAGGCTCGAATAGAATAGAAAACAAGGAAATATCGTAGTTGAGACACAGTGGATGCTGAGTATATGGAGGAACCACTTCTGCAGACTTATATGATTGTCGCTACAGTCCAGTATGAACCTGGGTCTCAACCAACATACCTCTCCATACTGCCTCCAGTTGAAGAGATGATAAACTCAAGCTTAAAAAGGCTGCCGGAAATGACGGCCTCCCCGAGGAGCATTATAAAACCGGGAGAGATGATTTGGTAAGTAACATCCACCAACTCATTGGCAAAATCTGGTCGGATGAAAGTATGTCTGAAGAATGGAACCTCAGCATCGTATGCCCGATCCACAAAAAAGGAGACCCTCTGAACTGTGCCAACTACAGAGGCATAAGTCTCCTCAACGTTGCCTACAAGATCCTATCTGCCGTAATATGTGAATGCCTGAAACCTTTTACCAAAAACCTGATCGGCCCTTATCAGTGTGGTTGCAGGCCATGAAATTCAACCACCGATCAAATTTTCGCACTTCAGCAGATCCTGGAAAAAACTCAAGAAGTCCAAATCAATACCCACCACCTATTCATCGATTTCAAAGCCGCATACGACAGCATTTATAGAGGCGAACTATACAGAGCCATGTCTAGATTTGGTATACCGGCCAAACTCGTCCATTTGCGTAGGACGACGATGGAGAATTCTCGCTGCTCCATCAGAGTCGGAAACGATCTCACCGACACATTCGATACCAAAAAAGGATTTAGGCAAGGATTGTGCAAAATCGATCGAGCCAACACCGTACGTACAGTTTTTAAAAAAATTTTACAATTACTAGCATACGCCGACGGTCGACGATATTGACATCATTGGTAGGACCCAACGTGATGAAATAGCCGCGTTTGCTAGTATTGAAAAGGAAGCGGCAAAAAATGGGTTTTGCAGCAAATGAGGGCAAGACGAAGTATATGCTGTCAACACGAAAGGACACACAACATCGACGAATTGGACAGAACTTCACCATTGGTAGATAGTACTTGGAGGTAGTACGGGACTTACTCTTCATCGCCTCCGGTATCAATTCTGTTGTCAGAATTGATACATCTCGTCAGAAATTAAACGAAGAATTCCTCTTGCCAACCGCTGTTTCTTCGGGCTAAGAAGGCAATTCGGTAGTAAAAACCTCACTCGAACTACTAAGGAGATCCTATATAAGACCCTGATCATCCCAGTCCTGCTCTACGGCGCTGAGTCATGGACCGATCAAAAGCGGATGAAGAAATCCTTGCTCGATTTGAGAGGAAAATTCTTCGAAAAATCTTCGGTCCGGTTTGCGTTGACTGGCTATGGCGACGAAGATTCAACCAAGAACTAAAGGAGCTGTTCAGAGACATGCCCCTGGTAAAAAATCTGCGCATTGGTAGGCTAGGACGAATGGACACCAATACTCCGGCTCGCAGAGTCTTCGATTCCCAGCCAGAAGTCGGACGCAGTAGAGAACTCCGTCGTACATTATGTCATTATACAATAGCGGTGCTAAAACTGATCCCTAAAGCACTCTTTCAGTGACGTTTTAATATTTGAACCCTTCCTTGGTAGAGAACCTCTCTAATATATTCTTTTCTAATATTTTTTCGAGTAACTTTTTCAAGAGTAGGGGCCTAGTCACGTTAAGGGGTGGATTTTATCTTAAGCCGTAGCACCACCTAAATGATTTTTCATTGTCCCCCCTCTCGTGTTGATCTGGAAAATCTTCCGAGCAGTATCAATTGTCAAGAAAAGCTTATCTTAACTTAGCCGCTCGAATTCGGCATAAAACTGGAGGTCCCACCATTGTGCAAGATGTGCAGGTGCACACACACACATGAATGGTCGTGACAAAATTGCTAGGCCATCGGTAGTAATGAGCCTATTGCGCCAACAATTTTGTATTTCGTATTTTTATCCTTTCAAGGTACCCTGTAGATATTTTGGCCAACAGGACGATGGTGTACTTTGATGCACTTCTGCATTGTTGACATCAAGAGATCTGGTCTCATTTTTTCAGGCGATTTTACAACCAGGGATGCCGCTGGATCCAGGCATCTTTTTGTCGTCGTTCTTTCTGCATAACTTAAGCAGCAGGATATCTTGCGGATTAATCTCTCTTATGAGGTTGCACATTGTAGCTGGTTTTTGGGGGAAAAGATGATCTACTAAGGATCTTTGCATATTTGGCATTCATGTGCGAAGTACTGTGATGTCCAATGTCCAATTAGCCATTCTATTGGAGGGGTCTTGTATCCCTTCAATTTCGTCATCACCATTCTGTATACCGAGGCCCATGTGTTAATGTCAACTTCTTGCAAAGACTTTTGTAGCATGTGATCTTGCTCCGCTTTTAGAAGTTTGTACTCGTTCTTGAACGACTTCTTACGGTGAGATTGTAGAAAATCTTTTCGCAGCGTCTTTATTCCCTCTTTCCACCAATACCATGGTATTGCTATCCTGCTGTCTATTCTTCTAGGCATCGATGCATCACTCTCGCTGTTTGGTCTTCTAGGCATCGATGCATCACTCTCGCGCACCGTCTTATAGGCGCTATTAACACGGCGCCTATAAGACGGTGCCCGAGAATCTCAGTTATTCCACTTAGACTTGGATCTTCGTACAACATCTCTTCGAATGTCTTCTCATTAAAAGATTTGTCATTCCATCTGGTACCCGAACGTTTTGGGAGCTGGGTAGGTCTCTTGCATTTGATTTGCAGCATTTGTCATCTGGTGTTCCGTGTTCCGTGAATATTTCTCACTGACCCTCCACTGTATGGTTCTCAGGGTGGAGTTGCTCTCAAATGTGATGTCCCGCCTTCCGATACGTATACGAATTGTCCTCGTTAGCAATGCTTAATGCCAGGAGAGTGATTGACACAAGCCATACCTTTCCTTTGTTGTTGGTAAGTCAGCTGCCCCACTCCGTGACCTATATGTATTGAAGTCCACTCTAATGATCCCTGGGGCTCTCTGGTGTGCATCCAAAATTATATTGTCCAGCATTATTTGGTGTTTGCTGGCTGTCAGACCAGTATAACAACTATAGACATGGGTCCCATTAATCTCTTAATCTCTCACGAAGCCATATCCATATTGCAGCTACAGCCAAAAGAGATTAACCTATTGGAAGATGCTCTTATTTTTGCAAATGGCCGCCAATGTCAAATCTGTTTTGACATTTGTGGACTAGACAGATGTAGAATACAAGTAGACATGCAATAGAGCGATTCACTCCCCAAGAACGCGGAATAATCGTGTCTATTTCTTTGCATAACAATTCGTCTGTAGTGTTGGCGCAGCAAGAATTCCGTCGCCGATTCCCCGGCCGACCGACACCGTTTTGCCACCGACGTTGCCAAGAATGGGCGGCCCCCCGGAGCGCCCGTTGTGCCGCGAATATCGCCGCTGTTGCTGAGGATGTCGAGCTGTCGCCGGAAATATCGACCAGACGCCGTGCCTCGCAATTAGTCATCAGCAGGTAGTCCCGAAGGCGAATTTTGGTCAAAGGCATGTGCATGTTCCCGTACAAAGTCCAGTCCGTGCATCAGCTGCTGCCTGTCGACCGCCAAGCCCGTGTAACCTACGCCCAAGCCATCCTCTATTTCGAGGACGAAGTGGACGATTTTTCGACCAAAATCATAACGAGCGATGAGGCTCATTTCCACCTCGGCGGGTACGTGACCAAGCAAAACTATCGCCTCTGAGGCATCGAAAATCCACGAGTCATGCCCGAGGAGCCATCACTCCCGCTCACAGTTAATGCATGGTGCGCTGTTCACGCTGGAGAAGTCATCGGGCCATTTTTTTTCGAGACACCGCTGGTCAAACGACAACAGTGGACGGTGCGCGCTATAGGGCCATGTTAACCGAGTTTTTTTTTGGCGCCAATGGACGAGTTAGGACTGGAAGACATATGGTTCCAAAAGGACAGAGCAACGGCACAGACTGCACGAGCCACAACCGATATTCTAAAGGCTAAACAACATCGGATGACATCTTTTGGCCCACCTGTAGTTTTGCCTTATCGAAGATCCAGTTGTTGCTATGGTTAGGATATCTTTGGACTTCTTATTACTTCAGCCCTTTTGTCCCTTTATTCTAAGATGTCCTGAGTTTACAGTGATTGAGGTAAATCTGCATTGTCATCACGGTCTTTTGTTTGTGATAGCTCTCCGGAATAGGGGATTCTTGTTACTACCAGCTATATGGTTTGCTTCGTTTGGGTGCAGTGCAGAACATACAGAGAGGTTACTCCATAGGTGGTTGTCAGGTGGTGTATATAGGTTAATTTAATTTGCTTGATAACTGCCATTTGTCGCTGGCATATGTCCTGATATCCACTTACACTGTCGGTGGTGTGACCCAAAGTCTTTGAATGGATCCTCGGCTTTTTATTCGATTGTTTTCCATCGCATGTTTCGTGGGTAGAGCTCACAGAAAGCTTGCAAGCTTTTCTCATACACACACTTAGCTTTCCTGCATCTAACCATCCAAACGTATGACTAAGGATCAATTGCACGAACGCTAACCAGTAGATAGTTGATGTATCCGGATACTTCCTGGTGGATTTCGGGCAACAAACAAATGCTTAAATAATTAAATGAGCTCCGGCAAGTTGCCCTAGGTGCTATTTGCAAGCAAATACCAAGTAGGAACGCCCGTTAGCAGTATCTGAGTATTTTAATCTGTGGACGTTTGAGAAAACCCATTCACGCTTCAATAATAAGAGGCAGACATTTAATTTAAAAGAAAAATCATCATTCTGAAAAATTGATTTTCCCTTAGCATACGAAAACTTCCATCTCTCCATCGGGTTAATCATGTAATTCCCTGTGATCCTTAAACTTGGTTAAGCGCCCACTTCTGATCAAATATTCAAATATAAACTCTTCCACGATATTAAGCGAAAAATTCCATCCATCCCCCATCCACCATATCGCGCACTTTCAAAACTTTCCTACTGAGAGATAATTCTAATCCGTTCTGGTTAATTGCCTCTGTTAGGTTGATCCAAGGCATTAATCTAAACGCCTTGAGATATTAATTACTTTGTCCTTCCGTGTCGCCTTTCCTGGCACATCGTCATCTCTCAACTGCCACACTGTACAGCAGATAAATCGGAACGTGCAATAGATAGCGCGCATGGTGTCGGGAATGTCAGTGAAATTTACCAGCATCCGCATGCACACAGCGCCCTCCTCTATCCAACGACGACGTCGACGACAACGACGTCTTCCAACTATCGCAGCCAGACATCAATTCCTCTTCTATGCTAATGCCACGGTAGGGAATTTTCTCTGAGACAGCACTTGACACTTGCGAATGAAATGGTGAAGAAATTTGTTTTGGGAGATGTGGCGGCTGGAGATGAAGATCTGGCACAAACACCCATAGAATTCCCGACTTGCCATCCCCCAGGCTGTATCTTTTAGGGAAATTTATTGAAATTCTCGTCGGAAAATCCTTTCTTGGAGAAAATTGGCTCGCTACTGGAGCACATTCACATTACTAGCTGACGCAGCTGGATGCATTCATTTCGCAGAACCACCGATAAGGTTCAATCGTTGATATCGTTTGGCATTTCCATAGGATATACGTTCGAATGCATTTCCAACAGGAGTAAGCCGTACATATAGGCAGCCAACGAAGCGGAGCGATTTACATGCACATGATTTCACGGTGTCGATGATTATTCGATGATAGTAAGGATAACTGTGTATAGAGGCATTCACACATCCATATAGCAAGGATGCTTAGTGGGTTGGGTTAGTGGTGTGTTTAATTAAAAGCCGTACATGTGTACAAATACACACAGATGGGTACTGCCGTTTCTTGTTTAATTGCTTATTGACGGGTCGCTGACAAAGTCACGATAAAGGACGAGCGTTTTTTTTTTTTTTTGTGTAATCCTCGTGGGGAAATGGGAATATTTTGTTGGGAAAACACACACGACGCACTTTGAAACAATGTGCGAGTTGGGTTGAGTTGTAAGGACGAAATTTTGTTAAGCAACCCGTTGACTTCAGCCGATGTGAGTGAAAGATATTATTGTACTTGAGATCCTTGTGGCTTGGAGGAACTTTTCATTCGTTCATCGTATGTGGGTTTAACGAGGCGGGCAAACACGCAGAATGTCAAAATTTCATGGAAGGATAAATACTCAGGGATTTGCGTTGAACTGGAAGAAGGCTTGGATGGATGAAAATAGGTATTCACGAGTGTTGTTCCTTATGCTGTTCTCATGGGCGGGTGTTTACACTTGGACGGGTTGATGTTTATCGCTAGAACATTGAAATGGATTGCTAATACCCTTTTCATATTGACATGGGCATGGAAGAGTGCGACGCCTTTATAATGTCCTTTGAATATTTCATGGACCTTAATATTTTACTCAATTGTTCGGCCCATGTCGTTCAAATAAAAAAATAAACCTTAAGGGAAGTTGATGTGTTTGGTGAATTTAGGTGTTTCCAATTTTTTATTTCTGGACTAGGCTTGATGTGATAGACTGCATAAAGATCGGAAGTAGGATGGCAGCAGTAGGCCACCAAAAGGCAAAATAGCAAGTCCGACAAGACTCTAGAAGATATCCATACATATTAAGAAGAGTATCGTTGTGCATGCTTAGGTAGGTTAGGTTGAGGCGGCTGTGCTCATACTGTGGACAGGAAGGTTCTTTGATATATCAAAAAAATCTCTCTCTCTCTCTGTGTTCAAGTGCTTATTTTAACCTCCAAGTGGTAATCATCGGATACTGGTTTAATCCAACCGGATTTGACTTGCTTAACGATAAGCGCGAGTGTTGATAAACCGCCAGGTCAGAATGGCACGGAATGAATACCCGGCCTGCTGTCCCAGGCGAACCTAGACAAGCTGCTTCAACATATTCGGACAACAGGTTGTCTAGGAATCTTAAGGGTATGTATGGCACCTTGAGCACAGATGGTGGAGGATTAATCGAAAGGTCAACGGTAGCGCTCAATCCAGTAGCGGATATTTATGGACCCCTGTCCTAGGGTATCTAACAAATTGGAACTATCCCTCCAGATTGGTGTTCCCGCGCACGCCCCAACTGAGGAAAAAGATGATATAGCTAAGGAATGCTTCTATGAGCTCCTTGACTAAACCTATCAGCGACTACCGAAATACGATGTTAAGATCATGCTGGGAGATTTTAACGAAAAGGTAGGAAGAGAAGACATCCTTAGCAGTACTGTCGGAAAACATAGCCTACACGACAACACGTCTGGTAACGGACTTAGGCTAATTGACTTCGCTATGGAACGCAATGCAACTACAGCCAGGACATGGTTTATTCACCTCGATGGCTTATTCACCTCGGTTAACCATATTGATCACATTGCGATATACAAGAGGCACGCATCCAGTATTTTAGATGTCCGAACATTCCGGTTAGCTAACATTGACTCGGACCGCAAACTTGTTGCAGCGAAGGTAAGAATGCGGATATCCACCACGCCACAAAAATCCAGAAATACTGTGAACAAATTTAATGTCGAAGTACTGCAATCGCAATAGACCGCCAAGACCTCTCGATTAACACCATACCACCACCATCGAATGACGAAGAACAATGGCAACGATGTCAACAAGCAACGGATGTGCTAGGTTTCTCGTGCCCTTCAGCAAGAAACCCTGGTTTGATGAGGAATGCCGACAGATGCTCGCAGCCAAGAACGAGCCCTACAAGGCTAAGCTGCAGCTGGAGACGAGAGCTGTCATTAAGCTCTATAGGCAAAGAAGAAGGCAAAAACACCGGCTTTTCAGAAAGAAGAAAAAAGAGCAAGAAAAGCAAGCGATCGAGGATATAGAGAGGTGACACTACTGGAACGATCTTCACAAGTTTTACCAAAGTGTAAAACGACAAAGCCAAGGATACAAAGCTCGAACAGAATCCTGGTCGAGATGAACGAGGAAATATCGTACTTGAGACACAGTCAATGCTGAGTGTATGGAAGAACCACATCTGCAGACTATCAAATAGCGATGACAAACAACATTCCGCTATCAGGCAGAACGCAGCCTTCAATATTGGCAACGACAGCAAAAACTGCCAACTACCCGATCTGAGTGAGGTGAGGATAGCAATACCTAAACTAAAGCTAAACAAGGCTTGCCCGTCGAGCTTTTGAAAACCGGCGGAGATGACTTGGGATGTAACATGTCAAAGCAAAATATGGTCGGATTAAAGTATTCCTGAATAATGGAACCTCAGCATCGTTTGACCGATCCACAAAAAAGGATACCCTCTGAACTACGCCAACAACAGAGGCAATAAGTCTCGTCAACGTTGCCTACAAGATCCTATCTGCCGTAATATGTGAACGAAACCGTTTACCAACAACCTGATGGGCTCTTATCACCGAGGTTTTAGGCCAGGAAAGTCCACAACCGATCAAATTTTCACACTTCAGCAGATCCTGGAAAAAACTCAAGAAGTCCAGATCGATACCCACCACCTACTCATCGATTTCAAAGCCGCATGCGACAGCACTTATAGAGACGAACTAAACAGAGCCATTTCAAGATTTGGTGTACCGGCCAAACTCGTCCAATTATGTAGGATGCCGATGGAAAATTCTCGCTGCTCCATCAGGGTCACCGACACATTCGATACCAAAAAAGGATTTAGACAAGGTGATGCGCTGTCGTATGACTTCTTCAATCTGATTCTTGATAGGATTGTGCAAAATCGATAGAGCCAACACCATACGTACAATTTTTAAAAAAAATTTACAATTACTAGCATACGCCGTCGATATTGACATCTTTGGTAGGACCCAACGTGATGCCATAGCCACGTTGGCTAGTATAGAGAAGGAAGCGGCAAAAATGGGTTTAGCAGTAAATGAGGGCAACGCAAACGGGACCGAAGATTTTTCGAAGAATTTTCCTCTCAAATCGACCAAGGATTTCTTCATCCGCTTTTGAGGCGGGCCATGCTTCAGCGCCGTAGAACAGGACTGGGAAGATCAGAGTCTTGTACAGGATCCCCTTAGTAGTTCGAGTGAGGGCTGTACTACTGAATTGCCTTCTTAGCCCGAAGAAACAGCGGTTGGCAAGAGTAATTATCCGTTTAACTTCTGACGAAATGTTGTTGTCAAAGTACTAATCTGTCCAATTCGTCGATGTTGTGTGTCCTTTCGTGTTGACAGCCTCTATTTAGTCTTATCGTCCATTTACGGCTAAACCCATTTTTGCCGCTTCCTTCTCTATACCAACAAACGTGGCTATGGCATTACTGTGAGTCCGACCAATGATGTCAATATCGTCGGCGCATGCTAGTTGTTGTACCGATTTTTGGAACATGGTGGCTCTGGTGTTGGCTCGTGAGTTTTGCACAATCCTCTCAAGAATCAAATTGAAGTCACCGGCAGCGCATCGCCTTGCCTAAATCCTTTTTGGTTTCGAATGTATCGGTGATGTCGTTTCCGACTCTGATGGAGCAGCGAGAATTCTCCATCGTCATCCAACGGAGGAGTTTGGGCGGTGTACCAAAACTCGACATGGCTCTGTATAGTTAGTCTCTACGAATTCTGTCAACAATAAAACCAGTTCTTTCCGAGGCTATTGGTTGCTTCGTAACCGTTAGTTATTTCCGTGGTTATGTAGTTATGCCAAAGCACAGCCCCCAACGTGGAGGGCCAGCTCCATTTTGTTAGATCAACTAAAGGATTGAGAGCTGTCGTTGGCTTTTCGGTTCATCCGCCACCATCTCTGTTCAAGGGGCCTGACTAACCCTTGAAATTCCTAGACAACCTGTTGTCCGAATATTTGGAAGCAGCTGGTCTAGATCCGCCTGGGACCGCAGGCCGGGTATTCATTCCGTGCCATTCCTGGCTGTTTATATTGGCTGTGTTTCTTCGTGTTATCAACACTCGCGGTTAGCGTTTATCAAGTCAAATCCTGATGGATGAGACCAGTACCCGATGTTTACCACTTGGAGGTAAAAAAAATAAGCACTTGATGTGTAGTCAGAGTTACAACGACTATGCATTGCCAAGTTAAAGCCTATCAGAGTCTACTCTGGTTCTACAACACCCAACCATGTTGTGCTTTGCAATTAGAAAATAATTCCATCGCATCCTAGAAAGTAGTCTGAATTTTCAAATCGTTTCCAGAAAACTGAAATCATGTTACAAGTCACACATAGGTATTTCTAGAAAGGACTCTATCCAAACAATTCTTTTCTGCAGTAATCGTTAACAGTAATATCTGTGGCCGGACCTAATGCATCTGCGTTCTCTTTATAGCCAATCCACTCTGTTCGGATTATAAATCCACGACAATTGTCCTGGGGGAAATCTAGAATAATGAATCCCTAAACGTTTCATGGCCGACAGCCATAAATTGAAGCCGCTCAGTCGAATTTGCCACCAAACTCGTTGCACGTTTGCGTGTGTATATAATCTACAAGGACCCCCAAGGATTTCTCTCGACAAATTCAAATGCAAGCGACGCGTCTCAACCATTTACTAAGTCTGTTGGCGACGTCAACGATGACGACAAAAACGATTGTTTATCCCCCGACGCCACCATCCTTCCACCATTGATCCTAAATGTCCGCCTCGGCAATGGCAGACTATGCAAATGACTGCTTGCCTGCCTGCCCGGAAAGATGGAATTCAGAAAACATATCTTAGGCGTTCCTTGAGTCTCGGCGACGAAACAATGTCCATGAGGTCACGCAAGAAAACCGACGACATTATCAACGTCGCTTAAGCTAAATGAAAGTTGAATCCTTCCTCGAGCACAAGGGGATAGAGAGTCCTTTTGCATACAGAAATGGATAGTTTTGTGCCAACTTTCGGAAAGATATCGCCCTCCGTTAGTACAGATGTACTTTCGAGATATATCGAAGTTTTAATTGCTCTTGTTAGAGGGTATTAACGGTGGAACATTTCAAACGCGTTGGTATGTCGTTTCAAAGATCCTCCGCTCCTACTGTCTTTCGAAAAGTCGGCGAGCTTGTTGAATCCTTTATCAAAGTCGTCATAAAAGTTTGCACACACCACTCGGCGGGGGTGGGGCTGATGGAGTAATGTCATCCACTTTGCGTTATCGGGTTTGGTGTTTCTTTGAACATAACTCCGTTAGGGGCTTTTATGAGCTCTGTGGCACTCATCCTTTGCATGGAGATAGTCGACCGGCATATGGTTTTCATTTGCGTTTTATGACAGGATAACGTTTTGAGGTTGGGTGTGTTTTTTTTTTTGTATTTCACCGAGACTTGCGATGTTTGTGGCTTTGACAAATGGAATTAATTTGATTTTTCACCTCCCAACCACTGTAGAAGGTGATATGAGTGAAGATAAAGGGAATTGTAGGCAAAACCTGGAGATACACCTACCTGAATGGGTATCAACAAAGGCGCAGCATAAAAGTCGATTTAAGTGCACTGCAGACATCAAGGACAATATTCTGGTGAAAGATACCGCGGTTTTTTGTTTGACAGGTGTATTAAAAATAATTACAAGCACATCAGCAAGGATAAAGGATTTTCCCTCTCTCTCTCTCTCTCTCTTTGAAAATCTATTAACGGATTTATCCGATAAATCTATTTCGAATAAATTAGTTCTAAATTAAAGTGGGGAAGCGATTTAACGGTAATCGCATTAAAAAAAATTTCCAATCTATCCGACAAATCTATTCACACGGATGTAGGTTCGATTTTATTTTGCGCGATGCAATTTGACAGACCTAATGAATTGTTTGACATTAGCATTATCATCGATTGTGGTGGATATATGGGAGTGGTGTAGATCTACCAATAAGCCGCCAAACTCATTAGATTTGAGGCTGGAAGGGGAAAGTATTTATTTCCCATCAGGGAACTATTGGTGTGATTTTAATTAAACCAATCACCAAAATCAATGGGTTCCATTTTTTTTCAATTTTACCGAGTTAAATACTAAATTACGGATTAGTGTTTATTTAAGGATAATATTGCGATTTGTTATGAGAGTGGGGGGAGGGAAAGAAAAATATTGTTATTATCTCCTAAAAGTTAATTAACATTAGTATCGGCAACGATATTTTATTGTGTCACATGAAAAGGACATAAAATACGCACACGAAACAACAACAAAGTAAACCCATTTTTATCGCTTTCATTTGCATGTCAGCAACGTGGCTATGACATCACGTTGAGTCCTATCAATGATGTTAATACCGGCACCGATTTATGGAAGATTTTGTCTCTTGCATTGACTCGGGAGTTTTGAAAAATCCTATCAAGAATGACATGAAAGAAGTCACACGGCAGTGCGCCTTGCATAAATCCTTTTTTTGGTATCGAATGTGTCGGTGCGGTCGTTTTTGACCCTGATGGACCGGCGAGAATTCTCCATCATCATACTGCGCAGAGGGACGCATTTGGACGGTATACCAAAACTATACATGGCTCTGTATAGTTCGCCTCTATAGATGCAGTCGTATGCTGCTTTGAAATCGATGAATAGGTGGTTGGCATCGATTTGGATTTCTTGGGTTTTTTTTCCAGGATCTGCCAAAGTGAGAAAATTTGATCGCTTGTGGACTTTTCTGGCCTAAAACCTCGCTGATAAGAGCCCATCGGGTTGTTGGTAAACGGTTTCAGGCGTTCACATATTACGGCAGATAGGATCTTGTAGGCAACGGTGAGGAGACTTATGCCTCTGTAGTTGGCGCAGTTCAGAGGGTCTCCTTTTTTGTGGATCGGGCACACGATGCTGAGGTTCCATTACTCAGACATACTTTCCTCCGACCAGATTTGGCTTATGAGTTGTTGGATGTTTCTTACCAAGTCATCTCCGTCGGATTTATAGAGCTCAGAGGGAAGCCCGTAATTTCCTGCAGCCTTCTTAAGCTTGAGCTTAGATATTGCTATGGTTCGGTCGGGTGGTTTTCGCTATCGTTGCAAATCATGAATGGTTCGTTCTGCCCGACAGCGGAATGTTGTTCGTCATCGCCGTTGAACAGCCAGCAGAAGTGGTTCTTCTATATCTTCAGCATCGACTGTGTCTGAACTTAAATATTTCTTTGCTCATCTCGACAGGATTCTATTCGAGCTTTGTATCCTTGGCTTTGAAAATTTACACTTTGGTAAGACTTGCGAACCTTGTTCCTGGAGTAACACCTCTCTACATCCTCGATCGCCCACTTTTCGTGCTCTTTTTTCTTCTTTCTGAAAAGCCGGTGTTCTTCGCTTCTTTTTTGGCTTTTTGCCAGCAGCACCTCCCTACATCCTCGATCGCCCACTTTTCGTGCTCTTTTTTCTTCTTACTGAAAAGCCGGTGTTCTTCCCTTCTTTTTTGCCTTTAGAGCTCAACGGCAGCTCTAGTCTTTATCTGCAGCTTAGCCTTTTTTTTTAGCCTTGTAGGTCTCGTTCTAAAGGCATTGCCTATCAAACCAGAAGTTTCTGTTACCTTTGCGTTAGAATCTCCCAGCACCATTCTAACATCGTACTTCGGTAGTCACTCCTAGGTTTTGTCAAGGAGCTCGTAGAAGCTCCTCCGTTTTGGCGTGAGCGCATGTAAGGTTTATGTTGGCGAATTTGGCCTTGATGAGGATTATTACAATGCGTTCGCTCATGTCTTGGAACACACAAAATTTCTTGTCTAAGTCTGCCACTTATAAAAACTCCGCATCCGAATGCTCACTATTACACGGTCCGTTGTAGTTGGCACAGTTTTTCATCCTCCAAAGCATAAGCTAACTTGGAGGGTCAGCTACCATCTCTGTTCAAGAGACCTGAATTAATCTTAAAATTCCTAGGCAACCTGTTATCCGAATGTGTCGATGCAGCACTAGGTTCGCCTGGGATAGTGGACCGGGTATTCGTTCCGTGCCATTGTGACCTGCTTGTGGCTGCTTTTTTTGGTAAGGGAACATGTCTAAACATATGCTGCCACCAAGACTTTACAAAGGAGTTGAGCCCCTTTCGACGGTCAAAGTATTAGTCACTCAGCGGTCGCCACGTGATTGCTAGAAATTCCCAAATTTCTCTGTATGGTGTATTCCGCTCTTTTACATTTTCAGGTCAGACGACATTTTATGTTTTAATATCATAAACATCGCTTCGAGTAAGTCAGGAAAGATGGAACTGTAGGAGCATGGTAACCCATCTCTTTCTTTCCTTCAAAGATTCCTCCTCTGCTTTCATAATCATCGCAATCAGGAATTCGCGAGTAAGTCAGTCCAGTTGGAACTGTGGTAGCGTGGAAGCCAATCTCTTTCTTTCCTTCAAAGATTCCTCCCCTGCTTTCATAAACATCACAATCAGGAGTTTGTCGAGTTAGTCAGTCCAGCTCGAACTGTGGTATCCCATCTCATTTTTTCCTTCAAAGGTTTGTCTAGTAAGTCAGTCCAGGTGGAACTGTGGTATCCCCTCTCTTTCTTTCTTCAAAGATTCCTCCACTGCTTTCATAAACATCGCAATCAGGAGTTTACGAGTAAGTCAGTCCAGCTGGAACTGTGGTATCCCATCTCTTTCTTTCCTTCAAAGATTCTTCTTCTGCTTTCATAATCATCGCAATCAGGAGTTTGCGTGTAAGTCCGTCCAGTTGGAACTATGGTAGCGTTGTAGCCATTCTATTACTTTCCTTCAAAGATTCCTCTTCTGCTTTAATAATCATC
Organism: Rhingia rostrata; assembly: GCA_949824845.1. Taxonomy (NCBI): domain Eukaryota; kingdom Metazoa; phylum Arthropoda; class Insecta; order Diptera; family Syrphidae; genus Rhingia; species Rhingia rostrata. The sequence continues at coordinate 72,007,809 of OX463758.1, forward strand.
GCAATCAGGAGTTGGCAAGTAAGTCAGTCCAGTTGGAACTATGGTACCGTGGTAGCCATTCTCTTTCCTTCCTTCAAAGATTCCTCCTCTGCTTTCATAAACGTCGCAATCATCACGTCAGTCTAGCTGGATCTGTGGTAGCGTGGTAGCCCACCTCTTTCTTTCCCCCCAAAGATCGCAATCAGGAGTTTGTCGAGTAAGTCAGTCCAGCTGGAACTGTGGTATCCCATCTTTTTCTTTCCTTCAAAGATTCCTCCTCTGCTTTCATAATCATCGCAATCAGGAGTTTGTCGAGTAAGTCAGTCGAGCTGGAACTGTGGTATCCCCTCTGTTTCTTTCCTTAAAAGATTCCTCCTCTGCTTTCATAAACGTCGCAATCAGGAGTTGGCGAGTAAGTCAGTCCAGTTGGAACTATGGTACCGTGGTAGCCATTCTCTTTCCTTCCTTCAAAGATTCCTCCTCTGCTTTCATAAACGTCGCAATCATCACGTCAGTCTAGCTGGATCTGTGGTAGCGTGGTAGCCCACCTCTTTCTTTCCCCCCAAAGATCGCAATCAGGAGTTTGTCGAGTAAGTCAGTCCAGCTGGAACTGTGGTATCCCATCTTTTTCTTTCCTTCAAAGATTCCTCCTCTGCTTTCATAATCATCGCAATCAGGAGTTTGTCGAGTAAGTCAGTCGAGCTGGAACTGTGGTATCCCCTCTGTTTCTTTCCTTAAAAGATTCCTCCTCTGCTTTCATAAACGTCGCAATCATCACGTCAGTCTAGCTGGATCTGTGGTAGCGTGGTAGCCCACCTCTTTCTTTCCCCCCAAAGATCGCAATCAGGAGTTTGTCGAGTAAGTCAGTCCAGCTGGAACTGTGGTATCCCATCTTTTTCTTTCCTTAAAAGATTCCTCCTCTGCTTTCATAAACGTCGCAATCAGGAGTTGGCGAGTAAGTCAGTCCAGTTGGAACTATGGTACCGTGGTAGCCATTCTCTTTCCTTCCTTCAAAGATTCCTCCTCTGCTTTCATAAACATCGCAATCAGGAGTTTGTCCAGTAACTCAGGCCAGAAGGAACTATGGGAGCCCATCTCTTTCTTTCCTTCAAAGATTCCTCCTCTGATTTCATAATCATCGCAATCAGGAGTTTGCGAGTAAGTCAGTCCAGTTGGAACTGTGGTACTGTGGTAGCCCATCTCTTTCTTTCCCTCAAAGATTCCTCCTCTGCTTTCATAATCATCGCAATCAGGAGTTTGCGAGTAAGTCAGTCCAGCTGTAACTGTGGTACTGTGGTACCCATTCTCTTTATTTCCTTCAAAGATTCCTCCCCTGCTTACTTACTTTTGATGAAATCTAAGCTTCTGCTATCAAATCAGAACCTACATAACCAAAGTTCTTGCCCTTTCCCTCTGCAGCTATGATTGCTCAACATGCTTCCCAGTAGTGGTACAACACCCAACCAATTCGATTCTAATCGGGTTACCGAACAATATCGACTACACAACGAGTCCACGTTAATATCATTAATTTCGACGCTCTAATCTGTTCGTAAATTAATTGGATTATGTTCGATGTTATGTGTAATGCAATTAATTTCGGTCGCTTTTAAAGTGCTGCCCTTTAAACTCCTAACTGCTAGCTGCTACTGCTGTTGCTACCCCTAGGGGTGCACGAGTACCAAATGCAATTAATGCAAGTACGGCGAAGCTTTATGTGTTACGCGCAATTATTACATTTTTTGCAATTACGATCTATTAGGGTTGAGTGACTCAGAAATACATAACAGTACTCGAACGCTTGTATTAATAGTGGACGCTCGTAACTATGAATCGTCAATGCGTTACGCGTATGAGTGTTAAGTGAACCTTGTGATGTAATTGGAAATTTGTTCAGTTAATTAGGAGAAATCATAAAGCCATTGGAAATGTGTAAAAAAATGTTTACAGTTGTTGTTGGGGGTGTTGCAGGCAACCGGGGGGTGTGAATTACTCACTGGCATCCAGAGAACACTGTCAATAATGAGCGATACATTAAGGGAACATTTGGTTGGCAACCTACTAATAGCGTTATGGTGTAGTAATTAGCAGGAGAGCTATTCGAGCCGTTTTTAATGAAGGTCGGGTTTATAGAAATGTTTTCTCTCTACGAATAGAGGTTCCACTTTAATACTTTCGTGTGGTTTTTATATCCTTTACCTAGGGAATATTAGTTTTGATATTATATAGACGAACTGCTGAAATTTGACCACCGAGTTCAAGATTACAACAAGTGGTGGGTGCATAAGAGGGTCCCGCGTACTTGGTCTATGCGAGCTCGACTTTAAATTATTTTGATAAGAACTCTGCATATTGAATTTGATAACGGAACTGTAGACTTTGGTAACAACAACTTCGGACAACAGATTATTTAGGAAACTTAAGGGTAAGTAACAGAGATGGTGGAGGATGAACCTAAAGGCCAACGGCAGTGCTCAATCTCGTTGTGGATACTAAAAGCTCCGTGTCCAAGGGGTACCTAACACAATGGAACTGGCCCTCCAGGTAAGGGATTGTGCTTTGGGTTAACTACCCACCCATCATTACAAAAAAAAACACGACTTACGAAGCAGCCAATAGCCTCGGAAAGGACTGATTCTATATTGTTGAAATCACCAGAAAGATTCCAATGGTTTGATGAGCAAAGCCGACAGATGCTCGCAGCCAAGAACGAGGTCTACAAAGGTGCAGGTTAAGATGACAGTTAACAATGAGATCTATAGGCGAACAAGAAGAACGCCGGCTTTTCAGGTAGAAGAAAGAAGAGCAAGAAAAGCGCGCGATCGAGGATATGGAGAGGTGCCACTCCCGATGTTCGGTGTTCTTACCAAAGTGTAAAACGTCAAAGCTAAGGATACAAAACTCGAACAGGATCCTGTCAAGACGAACAAGAAAATATCAAAGTTGAGACACAGTTGATGCTGAGGATATCAAAGAACCTCTTCTGCAGACTATTAACGGCGATGACGAACAACATTCCGCTGTCAGGCAGAACTAAACATTTAATATTGGCAACGGCAGTGAAAACTGCCAACCACCCGACCTGAGTCAAGTGAGGATAGCAATCTCTAAGCTCAAGCTTAATAAGGCTGACGGAAATGGCGGTCTTCCCGCTGACCTTTATAAGGCCGGGGTAGATAACTTGGTAAGTAACATCCACCCACTCAAAAGCCAAACCTGGTCGGAAGAAAGTATGCCTGAAGAATGGAACCTCAGCATCGTTTACCCGATCCACAAAAAAGGAGACCCTCTGAACTGCTCCAACTACAGAGGCATAGGTCTTCTTGACATCGCCTGCAAGATCCTATCTGCCGTAATACGTGAACGCTTGAAACCGTTCAACAGCAACACTTATCCCTTATCAGTGTGGTTTTAGTCCAGAAAAATGCACAACCGATCATATTTTCACACTTCAGCAGATCTTGGAGAAAACCCAAGAAGTCCAAATCGATACCCAACACCTATTCATCGATTTCAAAGCCGCATACGACAGCATTTATAGAGACGAACTATACAGAGCCATGTCTATGTTTGGTATACCGCCCAAACTCGTCCGTTCGCGTAGGATGATGATGGAGAACTTTTGCTGCTTCATCAGGGTCGAAAACGACTCACCGACACACTCGATACCAAAAAAGGATTCAGGCAAGGCGATGTGCTGTCGTGTGTCTTCTTCAATTTTATTCTTGAGGGGATTGTGCAAAACTCACAAGCCCACACCAGAGGCACAATTTTACAAAAATCTGTACAAATACTAGCATACGCCGACGATATTGACATCATTGGTAGGATCCAACGTGATGTCATAGACACGTTTGCTAACATAGAGAAGGAAGCGGCAAAAATGGTTTTAGTAGCAAATGGAGGGTAAGGCTAAATAGAGGCTGTCAACACGAAAGGACACACAACATCAACGAATTGGACAGAACGTCACCATTGACAGATATAACTTTGAGGTAGTACAGGACTTTATCTATCTCGGTTCCGCTATTAACTCTGACAACAACATCTCGTCAGAAATTAAACGAAGAATTACTCTTGCCAACCGCTGTTTCTTCGTGCTAAGAAGGAAATTTAGTTGTAAAGCTCCCACTCAAATTACTAGGGAGATCCTATATAAGACGCTGACCACCCCAGATTTCTTCAAAAGTGGATGAAGGAATCCTTAGTCGATTTGAGAGGAAAATTTCGAAATATCTTCGGTCCTTTTTGCGTTGACGGGCTATGGAGACGAAGATTCGACCAAGAACTATACGAGCTGTACTGCGCATTGCCCCTGATCAAAAAAACTTCACATTGGACGTTTAGAGATGGCTAGGATATGTAGTACGAATAGACACCAATACTCCGGCTCGAAGAGTCATCGATTCCCAGCCAGACGTCGGACGCAGTAGAGGAAGACCTCGCCTTAACTTTCGCCCACAAGTAGACACCGACCTCAACTTACTTGGAGTAAGCAATTGGAGGCATAGCCACGTTTAAGGGCTAATTGGATAGGCATGTAGGTTGAGGCTCAGGTTCATTCCGGACTGAAACGCCACTTAAGCAAGTCAGTATGTAAAATGGCATCGGTATGCCCTTCAAACGAATAAAAAATTTCGATGTATCTCACACAGACTTTGTTTCATGTAAATTTCAAGATAGGAAAGCCCTTAATGGAAGACCCTCTACATTTGGAAACATTTTCCCGGCGATCTAAGTACATAACAACTTCATAACTAAACTCCATGAAAAGGATCAAAAATCATTTTTTGTTTCATGATTATTCTCAGGACTGACACGTCTCCTTATTATTTGGCATAGAAGACCACAAAAAGCGCCCATCAAAACCACCGACTTTTTGTTTGAAATTGTTTTTGAAGCCACTTTCCTCCATGAGTCCACTCAATTTTCAACAAACAAAAACAACAGTAACACTAACAGTACTTAAGTTACGAAGCGGTTTCCTGAGGATTTATTAACTCGAGTGAAAGTAATTCTAATAAAAATAAAAGGACCACCGCAAAATAACAACAAAAATATTCAAGTTAACGAAATGAACACTCTCGCCTCGAAGGAACATGAGATCGCCATCACCACCAGCCAAACATCATGATGGATGACAGAGCAGACCAACACACATGTATAGGCGCATAGCATTTACTATCGTCAGCCCACACGATAAATCGTTTACAATGAAAGGACTACACATTGGAGTGGCGAGACTCTGGCGTATGTATACCCCGCAGGATATTTACGAAGATTTCCCGTTTGATTTCATTATACTCTCGGCTGTGAGTTGCTTTCATTATTTCACCTTTCCAAGGGTGCAAGAGAGAAAGAGAGATCGAGAGATTGTATCATGTTTCAGCTTTCCGAGCCAGTGGGCCGAATAAATCCGTTATTATGGATTATGGATGATATAGCTAATGGTCAGTGGATGATGCCTTATATAATATGTGAGCCTGATGTAAGGAAACCTACTGCCAGTGTCCATGTGGCATGAGAGAGATATCCCGGCCCAGTGTTGGACTAACTTAATAATGGATAGCTATCAAGGCAAAGTTGATGAGTTGAAATATATGTAGCGCATGAACAGCATTTTATTATCTTTTAGGTACACCTTGGTGAGTCCTTGGGACTAAATTGAATTATTGTAGGTTGAGGCATTAATCCCGAGCTATCTATGGAGCTATATAGTCCTTATTGTTTTTAAAAGTGGATAACTCGGTTACATTCAATTTAATTCACCTATCCGATGGTTGGATGCCTGAAATCAACCTGATAATGCATGGATTCTCAAAACTTTAGTGGAATAGTGGGATTAGAGTTCTTTAGAAGCAACTGCTCACATACCTAAGTGGAGCTACAGTCCGGAATGAGGACGCGGCACCAAAAAATAAAAACTCGCTTATTAGTTGCGCACTTTACGTGGATTGAGGTCGGTTTCTGCATGTGGTTAAATTTTAAGGGCCGATGTTGATTTTGAATAAAACACAAATCTTCCAAGAAATTATTGTCATTTCTTTTTACTGTGATAATATTGGTATGGTTCAATTTTGAATGAAACAAAATATCGGCCAAATGGCGGCCGCCACCTCGGCGACCCACCTCCACACCGATGATCCAAATTTTCGATGACGCTGAGGCATAATTGAGGTCCTATGCCCTTAGTGTGCCGAATTATCCCATCTTTTAGCTCTTGAATTGTTGCTGACTTACCGACGTACACCTTTTCCTTTCAAATAACCCCAAAGAAAGAAGTCCAACGGTGTCAAATCACATGATCTTGGCGGCCAATTGACATCGCCACCACGTGAGATAGCACGTCCCTTGAATTTGTCGTGCAAAAGAGCCATTGTTTCGTTAGCTGTGTGGCAAGTGCCACCGTCCTGTTGAAACCACATATCGTCCACATCCATATCTTCAAATTTGGGTCATAAGAAGTTCGTTATCATCTCACAATAGCGAACACCATTTACAGTAACTGCCAAACCGGCCTCATTTTGGAAAAAATACGGCCCGATGATGCCGCCAGCCAATAAACCGCATCAAACATTTACTCCTTGTGGGAGCATTGGTTTGTCGACAATCACGCTTGGATTATCGTTCGCCCAATTGCGGCAATTCTGCTTTTTGACGAATCCACTGAGGTGAAAATGCGCCTCATCACTGAAGATGATTTTCTTCGAATCCACTGTTGCCATTTCATGCCACCATTTTGACCATTGACGACGCTTGAAATGGTCCGGAGGCTTTAGTTCTTGAGTCAATTGCACCTTTTTAGCATGTATGCAAGTCTTCATGCATAATGTTCATCAACGACGAGCGTGAGAGGTGCAATTGTTGGGCACGACGACGAGTTGAGGTGACGGCGCTTCAGCCACACCATCGCGAACAGCAGAAATATTTTCTGCAGTACGAGCTGTACGAGCTGTACGAGCTGTACGAGCATGCACTTGTGTTTTCACAGCTCCTACAGACCCGGTTTAGTCAAAGTTTTGTACGATTTTTTCGATTGTACGCACATTTAGACGATTTAATTGATCGAAAAAAAATCAGGAAGTGCACGAGGAGCGTTTTGATTTGAACGCCTATTTCCATAATAAGCCTGAATAACTTTAACGCGTTGCTGGATTGTGCATCTTTACATGATTCAAATTGAGTTAAGTCTGAAATTCACAAATGTCAAAAAAATGCAGAAAAAAACTTGACACTTAGGTGTGGTTCACATTCAACATCGGCCCTTAAAATTTAATCACCCGCTACTCACTTTTACTTTTTCTACTGCGTCCGACCGACCGACCGACCGACCGACGCGACGCCTGTGGCTGGAAATCGTAGACTCTGCGAGACGGAGTATTGGTGTTTTTCGTTCTACATATCCTAGCCATATCGAATGCTAAGTTTTTGACTAGTTCGTGATTGAATCTAAGTCCGCATAGCGCGTCAACGCAAACGGGACCGAATATTTTTCGATTTCTTCATATCAAGAATTTCATTTTGATAAGATCCATGCTCCGGTGCGGTAGAGCAGGACTGGGATGATGCAGTCTTGTATAGGATCGTCCTGGTAGTTTGAGTTATGACTTAACTGTTAAATTGCCTTTTTAGCCAGAAGAAACACCCGTTTAAGAGGAGTAATTATCTGTTTAATTTCGATACTAGCAAACGTGGGTATGACATCACGTTGAGTCCGACGAATGACGTCAATATCGTCGGCCAGCGTATGCTAGTAGTTACCCCGATTTTGGAAAATTGTGCCTCTTGTGTTGGCTTGGGAGTTTTGCACAATCCTCTCAAAAGTCAAATTGAAGAAGTCACATGACAGCGCATCGCCTTGCATAAATCCTTTTTTAGTATCGAATGTGTCGATGAGATCGTTTTCGATCCCGATGGAGCAACGCGAATTCTCCAACGCCATCCTGCACAGACGGACGAGTTTGGGTGGTATACCAAAACTAGACATGGCGCTGCATACATCGTAGCTATAGATACTTACGTATGCGGCTCTAAAATCAATGAATTGGTGGTGGGTATCGATTTGGAGTTCTTGGGATTTTTCAAGGATCTGCCGTTTTTGTTGGAAAAACTTTTTCGGGCGTTCTCGTATTATGTCAGATATGAACTTGTATGCGATTTTGAGGATACTTATGCTCCTATAGTTGGATCAGTTGAGATGGTCTCCTTTTTCGTGGACTCGGCAAACATTGCTGAGGTTCCATTTTCCAGCCATACTTTTATCGGACGCAAGATTTCTTATGAGCTGGTGAACGTTACCTACCAAAAAATTTCGAAATAAAAATACAAATTTTTGGCGTAGAGGCTTGTTAGTACTCCGGACCAAGCTTTCTCACAACCATTCATGTGCGCGTGTGTACTTCTTGCACAGTGGCGGGACCTCCTGTTTTATGCCAACTCCGAACAGCGAAGGTGAGATAAGCTATTCTTGACAATTGATAATACTCGGATGATTTGTCAGACCATCACGAGAGGAGGGCCAGTGAAAAATGATTTAAGGTGTTGCTACGGTTGGGAATCGAACCCAGACCTTCTGCGCCGCAGTTCATCGCAATAACCATCGCGCCACTAAGCCCGTCATATCCACCAGATATATACAGCTTGGCAGGAATGACGTCATTTCCTATAGCCTTGCTAAGCTTGAGTTTAGATATTACTATCCTCATTTAACTCAGGTCGAGTGGTTGCCAGTTTTCGCAGTCGTTGCCAACATTGAATGGTTCGTTCTACCTGAAAGCGAGAGACTGTTCGTCATCGCAGTTTAACAGTCTGCAGAGGTGGTTCTTAACAGTCTGCTGAAGTGGTTCCTCAGCATCGATTGTATCTCAACGACGATATTTCCTTGTTCATCTCGACAAGATTATGTTCACAAATTTTATCCCTGGCTTTGATGGTTTGCAGTTAAGTAAAACTTGCGAACATCGTTCCTGGAGTGGCACCTCTCTACATCCTTGACAAAGCGGTTTGTTTGCTTTTTTTTTCTTCTTCCTGAAATGCAGGTTCCATCCGTCTTTGCGTATAGAGCTGAATGTAGCTCTCATCTTTACCTGCAACTTAGGCTCGTAGTCCTCATTCTTGGCTGCGAGCATCTGTCGGCATTCCTCGTCAAACCAGGGGTTTCTTGCTAATGGGCGCGAGAAACCTAGCACATCAGTTGTTGGCTTTTTGGAATCGTTGCCATTGTTCTTCGACATTAGAGAGGTTAAGGCATACGCGTTCTAAAAAGGCCTAAGCGGATTTCGGATTTGTTGTGGCATTAGGGAAATCCGCATTCTTACCTTGTCTGCAACTAGGTAATGGTCCGTGTCGATGTTAGCCACTCGGAATGTTCGGGCATCCAAAATACTAGATGCGTGCCTCCGGGCTATCGCACCCTACTCCCCAGGTGCTATGCAAATACTTGATTCTGTCCTCACTCGGTACAAGATATAACCGTTATCCAGGAGAACCGATAGGTAGGTTCAGATATGATGAAGAGAAAAAATTGCGACATTTATTACAGTTGCAGCAAAAGATTGCATGCATGAGGACGCGTATCTGTCGTGCGAAATCGGCTTAAGACAAAGTCATGAACTTTAAGCCGATAACTGATCGCCTTCTGTGATCCGCATCAAAGCTTCTTTCCCAAACATAGCCCCAATATGTGCACACGCTCCAACCGACGAGGCTGAGGATCGCATCAAAGAGGAGTTTTTAGATGGAGCAAGTACCTGTTCAGAGTACGGTGAAAAGTTGTACTCGGGGATTTCAATGCTAAAGTCGAAATATAAAAAATATTCGACAACAGACAACAGACAACGTTAGGCAGTGATAAATAGCACTAAGTTTACAAGGCTAAGGATCTACATAGCAACCTGGCGCTCTCCACGAGGTCGAACCGCTAACCAAGTGTGCTAATCGATGCGAGGCACGCATCCAACATCCTTGACGTGCAAACAAATTGATGAGCAAATGTCAATTCTGAGCATTTTTTGGTCGCGGCCAAGTTTAGAGCTTGACTGTCCACCGAGAAGAAGCTGCGAACCGCCAAAATAAGAAATTCGACGTTGGACGCCTTAGCACACCTGGAGTAACAAGACCCTACAGTGAGAGCCTGGTCATGAAAATCTCAGATAATTAAACTAGAGCCAAGAGAAGGGAGGAAAAGACGACCCTGGATAGAAAGAAGAGGACTTACGCAGCTTCCCAGGTCAAAGAGATCGAAGAGTAGCGCGATCGCAGCAACATCCGGAGGTTTCATAAAAACCAAGCAACTGCCTGCCGGCTACAAAACCAGAACGCAGGCTCTTCGAGAAATCGAAGGAAACCCAGTCACCGAAGCGCAAAATGTAGTAGATGTGTTTAGGCAGCATTTCTACAGCCGTTCTGTAATACACTAATCGGCACGTAGCAGTGTGGCTTCTGGCCCTGCACATCGACTATAGAAAAATGTTCACACTGAGGCGAAGCCTGAAAAAGACCAACGAATTTAAGGTCGAAAGCCTCGTATGAAAGCATGCTCTTTAAAGGAGGAGAAAGGAGCTCTTTATGGCGATGGCCGAATTCGGAATCCCGGCAAATCTGATTCAGCTGTGTCGCGTGATGCTTGAAAACACGTGTTGCAGTTTGGAAGTAGCTCCTCCGGACTATTCCATACATGCAACGGTTTTCGGCAAAGAGACGCGCTATCATGCGACTTTACTGGAGCAGATAGTGCGCAGGGCAGGCGTATTGCAGTTTGGAAGTAGCTCCTCCGGATTATTCCAAACATGCAACGAATTTCGGCAAGGAGACGCGCTATCATGCGACTTTACTGGAGCAGATAGTGCGCAGGGCAGTCGTAAACACGGAAGACATTACCGTTGAATCCGTTGGCTTTGAAGAAAATGAGGACAAGACTAAGTACATGCTGTCCACCGCCAAGGACAAAACGTCACTAGCAATAATTTTGAGGAGTAAACCTACCTCGGAGTAAGCATAAACACTACGAATGAAGAGAAATCCGGCAAAAAATTACCCTAGGAAACCGTTGCTACTTGGGTTTGGCAAAACAACAGTTCAAAACTCCTCACTGGAAGGACCAAATGTGTGCTCTACAAAACCATTGTCCTTAAAGTTCTGCATTATGGCGTCGAATGCTGGACAATTAGCAAGAAAGGAGAGCTCCTTCGAAATAATAATACTTCGGCAGATTTTTGGTCCTGTGCGCAGGGCGGGCGAATGAAGGAGAATATACAACCGCGAACTCTATGAGCTGTACCAAGATGTGGATGCAGTCAAAACACATCGACTACATTGGCTTGGCCACATCAAGCGAATGGATCATAATGCTTCAGCTAACTGGGTCTTCGAATACCAGGTCTCAGGTTCGAGATAGACCGAAGCTCCATATCAAAGAACAAGCGTTCGCGAATGCCCAAGCGCTTAGTCTGGGCAGCTGGAAGCAGCTGGATCGTAGAGGATGGAAGGCTGCAGTGTTTTGGCCAGAGACTCTTCACTGGTCGTTAGCCTGATGAGGAGTAAGTACTTAGATTTCCGGATTTGTGTTGAATGAGTTCTTTAATATTTGAAAGCGATGTATTAGAACCGTATAAATTCTTGAAAGTACAGATTCCGTAGACACCAAAACCTCTGTAAACACTTCTCTATATTTAGACATCCACCTTGACATAAAGAGCTTATGAACCTGACAATTCCCTTCACAGGGTATTTGCCTTTTAATTGCAGCTTATAACAAACAAAATAATGAACATTCTCTAGGTTTATTATTTAATCCTTGAGAGAATTAACCTTTCATTTCGAGAGATAAAATCTCAATTTCTCCAAAAGACCACACATTCCATTTGCAGGATTATTGCACACAAACCAATTCCGAAAGGCAAACATAATCATAATTAATTGCATTAGGACACAAGTATCCTTATCCATAAGAAATTCTCGATTTCATCAGGACTTTTGGTCTCAATGATATTCTCAAAGTCACCTATCCACCCCTGCAAATAGCAAATGATTACAATGCAAGATAACACCAATCATTTCACAAACACACACACACACACATGAAGTGTAATACTTTCCCAATAACAAGTGAAACTGAATCACCCTCCATATCGTCAAGATACATATCTGTCTGCAAACAATTGCCCAAAATTCGTACATCCTGAGTACTATGCACTGATACAATATTTGGTACGATATTTGAATAATGCAGGAACTCATACACACACACACACACGCGCACATTCTCAGGGACATATTCTGGTCAGGATAATGTGGTCGAAGCATTCATGTCATGACTGCGTGTAGACCACTCGGGATGGGACTCTATATAGGAACATCCAAAGCCCAATGCTCCACCCCACAAAAGGTTGGGTAATGTCAATTGAGGACAAATACGTGCCACATGTCGACAACTGAAACCACAGCTGAGCTACAGGCTACATGTAGAGTGATGGAAAGTATATGTTCGCCAGGGAACAACAAACTCCTATTACCAGGGTTAAGGAGGTGAAAGAATCTTTTGCAGGCTACCGAAATTGAATGGGAATACTGTTCGGGATTTATCCTTTTCAATTATACGCAGTTTTATCCTTGTTACAGGAGAATTCTATTACTTGAAGGAGTTAGGTGGGACAAAAATTAGGGACGTTGTTTTTATTGGTCCTGAGTGGGACCTTGAGTAGGTAAATGTTATTCAGGGACATTTTGTATTTAAAAGGATCGAGTTCATTGAATTTTCAACGATTTATCATCACACATGTGATGAGGAGCATATTCTCGTCACAGATGAATTCCGATATTAGCTCCGATTAGCTGTTGACTGGGTAGATTTACCTTGGATGACTTAGATTGTGTGCCGTATCTAGAGTTGACAATGTGCAAGTTCAACTAACTTGAAGACCTGATTTTGTAGTTGGGCTTTTGATGTTTTTTCTGTAAAAAAAAATCTAACGTTGACGTCCTTCGATACAGACCTTCGAACCTGGCTTCTCCCTTCATTTGTGTGTGCGGAGAGGATCTCCAATGTAGAGCCAAGAAACTCTAAAAGAACCTAAAACCACAACTTAAGAACTAGAACAGCCACAGCAAGGAATGTTTGTTTTACAATTTTTGTGCCAACCTGGCTGTCTAGCCTTACCTAGACCTTTATATTTGAATGTCAGCCAAGCACAAATTTTTAAGTCAACTGCTCTTAGCTAGTTATGCCACCACAACAGGTGCTTCTGTTGAATTCATCTTCGACAGTCCCAATTGGACATACTCCTACTAAACCACAGGCGCTCCCGTCAACCTTGAGCGATGACGTCTCGGTCGTATAGAAACCTAATCCACAGTTCTTCGGTATACGTGGTAGATAAGTTGAACCGCCGATCCATTCTGTATCTGTCTTCACAAGACAAAACAAGTTTTAGACGCAACAGGCTCGTTGCCTAGCTTTTTCTCAAAACCCTTCATGTACGCATGTGTAGTTCTTGCACGGTGGAGAGAGCTCCTGTTTGATGCCATCTCCAAACGGCTAAGTTGAGACAAGCTTTTTTGATGCTACTCGGATGATTTGTCAGATCATCACGAAAGGAGGGCCAGAGAAAAATTATTAAGGCTGGAATTCAAACCCAGATTTTATGCGTGTCAGTTCATCGCAATAACCATCGCACCACTGAGCCCTAATCCTTTAACTGACCAAATATGGGAAAGCTTCAGCGGGAAATTAGCCGCTTAAACGCGCTCGTCTTGAAATATTCATCAATGGGGTGGTAAGGCTCAAATATGAGACCTAATGCATGGCAGTTCATAGCACTAATCATCGCACCACAGAGCCCTTATCCTTCAACTTCCCAAATATGTGAAAGCTTCAACGGGAAATTAGCCGTTTAAACGCGCTCGTCTTGAAATATTCATCAGTGGGGTAGTAAGGCTCAAATATGAGACTGTTGATCGAGGATATAGCTCTTGTCTTGTGACCTCATTGTACAAGTAGTGCCTTGTTGGAGTTTTAAAAGTTATATTACGGCTGTAAGCCAATTGCCTTACCAGAGCAAACACCCCTTTACTTTTGGTCAGAGGAGCACCTACATGTCTAACGAAATATAAATAATGATCCAGTCATATGCAAAGGTACTCAACTACAATACATCAATGGCTGACAGTTTGGTCCCAAAGATCACCAGCTTGAGCCAGGTTTATCTCGTATGCCTTGAGGCTCTGGACAAACGTGATCAAAACAGAATAGTTTCAGAGTTATCAAAGTTGATTTTATATCAAGTGGTGTTTATACCGAAGGTAGGCAAATGCGGCGACGAGACCGCTAAGGACTTCAGACTGTAAGCCCTGGAGCATGTCCTAGATATCCACATGCGAAGTTTTCTAGACGAATCTGAAGTCGCTGATTACTTAACCACGTACCGTACTCGTGGAGACGCGCTAAAGTGGTGTTTATACCGAAGGTAGGCAAATGCGGCGACGAGACCGGTAAGGACTTCAGACCAATCAGGCTAACCGCCTTTGTACAGTAAACCCTGGAGCATGTTCTAGATATCCACATGCGAATGAATCTGAAGTCGCTGATTACTAAACCACGCGCTAAAGTGGTGTTTTACCGAAGATAGGCAAATGCGGCGACGAGACTGCGAAGAACCAATCAGTCCAAATGTCTTTGTACTTTAAGCCCTGAAACATGTTATAGAAACATGCGAAGTTTTCTAGAAGAATCTTTGCTATCCAAATAGCAGCACGCTTACCTCAAGGGCTGATCCGCGGAAACTGCTCTCCACGAGGTAGTGCGGACAATCGAAAAATCCTTACACTATAAGGAATGCACTCTAGCCACCTTCTTAGATATAGAGGAAGCTTTCAACAATGTCCTCACTGGAGCTATTATTGAATCTCTGATAGAGGAATCTATTGGGCAATGGATATACAAGAATTATCCGGCAACGCTTGGCAACAGTCAATTAACCAAATTTGCCAATAGAGGAACGCCACAGGTCGGCGTGATCTCTCCTCTACTCTGACTAGTGGTTATGAATAAAATTTGAATTAAATTAGACGAGGAACGGGCCAAAGAAGTCGCGTATGCGGATGACGTGCGATACTATTGTCAGGAAAAATCTCTTCTCTGATGAGTGAAATCGTGGGGGCTGCTCTAGACAAGGTAAGCATGGGCTGCAACTTGTGGCCTCGGTATCAGCATGAGCATAACGGAATTGGTGATATTCACCGCCAAGGCCAAAATACAGGATTTCACCCTCCCCAGGATAAATGGCCAACCACACACACTATCTTCCAGCACCAGGTATTTGGGTATCATGCTTGACCCAAAAATTGCCTTCTATGCTTGCAGCAAGACCTTTGAAAAGAAGTGGGGACTTCAACCCAAGGTTACCTTGTGGATGTACACAGCAGTGGTACGTCCAATTCTCACAAACGGCTCACTAGTATGGTGGCCCACATTGAAAAAATGCTAAAACCTCCCACAACAAAAAAGGCTGCAAAGAACAGTCAGTATAGGCACCACGGGCGCACTGAGGTCGTCGCCAACGGATGAACTTATTGTGTTATTGCATCTCTAGCCTCTCGAACTGCACATCAAAGATACCGCTTGATGCAGCTCAGTATGACTCAAGTAGTCAGGATGCTAGACTGGAAGGCAGTATGGCCACAGTAATATTCTGAACTCGTTACCAAAAGGCATGATCACGTTTCAAACTGACAACTGAATTTCCTACCAGAGCTTAGTGGAAGAGAAACGAAGTAGTAAGAGACTTCGACACGGTCGTCTAAACCGAAGGATCTAAGATGAACTGTGATGTGGGGTCCGGAGTCTACCCGGAATCACCGAAAATATATAAGTCATACCAACTACCGGATTTTGACAGCATATTCCAGGTGAAACTGCTGGCTATCCGAAAGGCTTGCAGGCATCCGGGGCGGAAAATCAAGAAATTGCTATCCTCATAAATAGGCAAGCGGCCATTGAAGCTATTAACTCGGTTACCATATCCTCCAAGCTGGTACAGAAATGCCGGAACGTACTTACAGACCAACGATTCAGGGTCACACTTCCCTGGGTTTCAGGGCACAGTGACATTGATAGAAACCAGCATACAGAAGAGCAGGTCGGGCAAGGCACAGCTCTTCAGGGCGCACTCGCGGCAAGGGTGAGTATCTCGCTAGATGCAGTTAAGGGAGAAATTCACTCATACTTCCTACTGAAGGCCGACTCCAAATGGAGAAGGTTAATAAATTGCTTCATATCGAGGAAGATATGGCCTTCCTATGAGAAGAACAGTACAAACGAACTAGAGCCCGCCCAGATATCGCAAGAATTATGCCGATAGTCACGGGGGACTGGCCAATTGGGGACCGTGCGGCTAATGCCGCCGTTGCGGGAACACAAATGAGAGAGAAACCCTCTCCAATTTCACTAGCAAGCTCCAGATTGGGTGGCTTAGACCAACCATCCTCAGCGATATCGCGTGTAAAAGGATACAAGATTTTATACATTTTCTAAGCCTCACAGGCTGTATATAGAGGCTGCCAGTATCACATCTACATCAACCATAATAAAGCTCACACGAGTCGTGGTTACAAAAAGGCTCAAGGTGCAAACCAAAGGTTCTACTTGGATTAATGCTAAACCACCAAAGCTACCTCAACGATGGCGATACCATCAGATACTATCGCCACCTTATTTGACAGCTAGGCGGCCATTGAAGCAATCTCTGCTCACAAAATAAAGTTCAAGCCTGTGAAGAGCTAAAGGTTCTTGGCGTCCATAATCATACTTAGCTCTGCTGGGTCCCCGGGCAAATGGGCAATGAAATTAATGATGATCTAGCGAGGAATGGATTTATCACCAGCATGGATCAAGCGGACTAGTCTGTCAAACCAATACTTATGTGACCTCAAATCACGGGTGGGACAGAAAACATTGGAAATCGCCAAAAACTCCCTCCCCATCTGTGACAAATCCAAGAGGATATACCCCGAACCAGAACCAACAAACTCTTTCATAGAAAAGGAGATCTGTTTCGACACTAGTAGGGAATCTTACTTCATAAAACTTAGTCGAAAGCTACAAACTGAAAATGCATCTTACAGATGATGACCTTTGTAGAGGCTTCGGTGATGAAGGAAAACAAGAGGATTCACTCAACTTTCTGTGCTCAGAACTTAAGAAAAATTGTTTTCCATGACCTCACCGATCTATCCGAAATCCATCTAATCTTTTTAGGTTTGTAACATCATCAGGATAGCTAGAAACGGACCAATTATGGACCGTAGAGAAACAAATGAAGGAATCAACCACACATGTGGACCACGAACGTGCTTCACAATGGGTCTACATTAACCCGAGCATGTTCAGGGAAGACGATCACCGCCTACCTCATACACCCACAAACCTAACCTAACCTAACCTACTGTCGAAGTACTCGAAAACAGACTCAGAGAGAGAGGGGAAGATACATTTTAAATATGTAAAATTCCATTGGAACATGCAGAATTGAAATATTTTTTCGATGTCCAGAGACTTCCATATCTTCCAGCTCTTTACCTCCATTTCAGCTTCAGCACGCTAATTATAACTGAAATTCTTTTCAGAGGACCGACCCATCAATATTAAATGACCACGCTTGGAATACCCGGTATACGTCAATTGGCTTTGCCTTCTCCCAACTTCAAAAACCTCAGCAATTGTGGTCTTTTCCGAAATCACTCCCTTCCCCGAAATCCATGTTCAACGACGCATAAGCCACATCACCTACGAGCTTATAATGATACTTTCGTTCCCTAAATAAAATATATTGGTGCCATTATCAAGCAAGGATACCTGCTGAATGTGGTTAAGTATCATCCTGTTCAGATGGTTTTATCATGATTTATCTGTATCGCTTCCATTCGTATACCCCCGGGTATTATATTTTTGAATTTCCAAGTCATTGGAGGTGACTTAATTTATTTTTATCGCAGATAACCCGTAAAAAGTATAAAGAGCATGATGCCCATAAGGATAATGCACGATTCAAGACAACGGAACATCACGAATCAGGATACAAATGGATTTCTGAGCCACCATTAGGAGGACACCGTTTTTTTTTCCTTCATAAAAGGGGCTTTCTCACACTAATGGTTGCAATTATGTAGGTCAGATGGCGTCTGATGAAACTTACTCATCTCAAACCAGTGGACTTGAGTGATTCTATTCCAACCGCTAACCCTTTTCTAGAAAAAAAAGTAATTCTTCCACCCTGGACGAATGGTACGTGCGCAATTAACAATGACTTTCAGGATACACTTGCACTAGTACCTACATGCATCCTTTTAACTTCTGGTAATCGGGTCAGTCACGCTTTAGCATATTTATTATGGTTTTTCATTTTTGTTTCCTGTGCTCCTATTCTTAAACGGAAAGGATACTGGCAGAACGAATCACTCTCATACCTTACATAAGATTATAACTTTGCGGGATTGCATTCAGCTCATATCCCTTATTGTTAGGTGGCCACTCAAGACAGGGAGTGGAAAAGAAAGCTACACTTGGGTAAAACGTGTACGTACAGCAACTTCCGCTATTGTGCATCCTTGAGCAG